>CM077002.1:146033979-146633979 GCA_039090855.1 Macrothele yani | reverse complement strand
AACTTTATGATGTCGAGCGTTATCGTCCATGAAAAGGAACGAATCATCGCGCCTACAGTATACGGCGTGGCAATTAGTCTCAGAATCTCGCCTCTATATCTATGGTCCACCAGACTGCCGTTTCGGATGATATACAGGTTCGTACGCGAACTGATACTCATACCTGCCCAGACCATCAATACGTGTACGCCCTAATATGATGTTTCTTGTACAAAAGTTGTGTTATTTCGTGTGCCAGGTTCCTTCTAAATAAGAGCTCGTCGATTGTCAGACGGAATCTCGACTTGTCAGAGAAGGGAAGTTGACTCCACTCATCGTGTACCCAACCACGAAGATCCTCAGCCCAGTTTCTACGGGCGCTACGGTGTCGTGCGGTTAAAGGGACTCACACCACTTGTCTACGTGCATAAGGGCCACCTTGCTGAAGGCGATTGCTGATAGTTTCAGTTGACAACCTTCATCTTTTCATCTTGTTGGCACGAGCAGCTCGCGTTGGAGCTCAGTAGCATTTTGCCGCCTCTTCTGAAGGGCTGTTAACGGTTAAAAACGGTCGTCCCTTGTTTTAGTTGTTTGCGGACAGCCTTGACGTCTTCTAACACTTCCCGCATCCTGGAATCGTGCTCACAGTCGTCGGGAAATGATACGTCTTGGAACTCCAATAGCTTTTGCTACCATCGCTGGGCCCGATCTGCTTACAGCCTACCTATAGCTGTCCACCCCGTTGATTCCATGTAAATCATACTGCTGAGACATCGTTCGAACAGAAGACATGAAATGAAATTTCAGGATAAACGGGGAAGAACCAGGGAGCTCCCGGAAAGTTTTCGTTTTTATCCTAATCTGTAATTCATGCATTCTGACGTCACAGACACAAACCAATTTGATTCAGCTGTCTACGTCAGACTCGAATTGCGTTTTCCAGGTTTTCGTAAGATATCACACGATTCATAATGTCGCCAGAGTCACATGCTGCCCTAACTATTTTGAGCAGTAAACAGCATTACACTCAAATACTTTCAAGTGATTTTTAAGTCGCATTTCATAAAACTGCTTGAAAAACAACTGAATAGCTAGCTAAGTAGTGTTTCATTGCGGTGTGAACATCTGCGCCTCAGTAACGTTGGACAGAGAGTGCTGGTAAAGAGTTTAGGTTTCTCTAGTGTGATAGGTAAAAAATATAAGGAAAGCAATGGCTTAATAAGTGATGTTTAAATTACAAATGGTTCATCGGTAATATGATTTATGTTTACCTTTCGTAGAATTTGGATAAAATGCTTTGATGCGCATGTTCCCACTTCACAATTAAACTGAAACTAAACTCATAGAAGAGCAACAATCACAACTAAAAAATGCTGCTTGGGCAAAAAGTCTCGTCATCACATGGAGAGAATTTTGTACTGAAGTTCATCTCTCTGGACAATGCGGGTAGGATCTGCTGCTTGTGTTTGGACTCTTGCCAGGCTTATTCGCGATTTCACTTTTGTATTGGAAAATAGGCGCAATTGTTTAAGCTTTGCATGGTATTTATTTGCACGGCTGATTTTCTAGTGATAATGCGCAACTTCAGTGCACGCATCGGAATTTTTTTATAAATTTCCAATATTTCTTAATCACGTCTTGCATAATCAGAAAAATCCTGCTTGTTGAAAATGTGAATAATTAATAAATTCTTGCTAATGTTTCCAGAACCTGACTTTTCAAGCTGTCTAAGACTTCTTTGCTTTGTATCACATGAGTCAAATGAAAATTTTAAAAGCGAGATAAAAAATTCAATTTACAGGGACATTGTCCTGTAACTTGGCATTAGTGTTACCAATGACTAAAAGATTTTCTTACAGTTGGCAGCACGGTGCAGACAAGCTCAGTGACGTCACAGTAGCAGTGTAAAAATTATCGCCCCGTTTGAGACATTCACCAAAGAGGAGAAACGTTCTGCCATCCGTTGTTGTAGTAGTGAAGGCGTGCAAACTACTGAAATTCATCGTCGAATGAAGTTGCAGTACAGTGATGCATGTCTGTCACTCCAGCAAATGTACGAATGGACCAGGAAGTTCCGAAAACGCGTGAGTTCTGTGATAGAATCTCCTCGACCAGGTCACGCATACAGAGTAGTGACACTGGAGTCTATTACAACAGTTGAAGGCATTGTGATGGGAAATCACCGAGTGACAGTAACTTGCTTTTGAACGTCAGTCATGGTTCAGCGTATCACATTATTCATGATGTGCTGCAGTTCAACAAAGTGTCTAGAAGATGGGTTCCACGCCAGCTGACTCCAGAATTAGAACAAGAACGTGTTAATACATCGCTCTTTCCACGTTCCAGAAACACATAGCAACCGAAAAATTGTTTTCAGCCGCCGCTGTGGAATTGAATCACGGAACTCTCGATATCTAGCCGAGCGCGTTAACTTTGCACCACGGTGGCCAACAATCCACGGTGCTATGTGTATTTTTAAGTCAGTTTCTGACATCATAAATCCGTAAGATGGGCTCAGCTACTGAGACGTCTCCATCTGGTGGGCATTAACGGCACTGGGTATATATATTATAGCAGTTAAATTCAAAGGGCAAAATCCAAGGTAAAAGTGTTTCGGTTGCTATGTGTTTCTGGAACGTGGAAAGAGCGATGTATTTATTTATTTACTGACGCCACGTATTTGGAGAATTTTCACAAGAACGTGTTGATGCCTGCCAAGAACTTTTGCGGCACTTTGAAGCAGAAGATGATGGTTTCTTACAAAGAAGTGTTACTGGAGATGAAACCTTGGTGAACTATCACCAGCCAGAAACCAAGAGAGCGAGCAAGGAATGGCACCATACCTTCTCACCAAAACCGAAGAAGTTCCGTACGCAGCCAACTGCAGGGAAGGTTGTGCTGACTCTCTTTTGGGATGAACGAGTCGTAAGTTTGGAGCAGTTCATGTCCAGGGAGAACACTGTAACCAGGACACGTATGTAGAACTTATCAGGAATCATCTTCAACCTGCCATCAAATCCAAACGACGTGGATTTCTGAGTACCAATGTCTTCTTGCAACATAAAAACGCTTGGCCCCGTACTACCCATGAAACGGTTGCGACCAGACAATACCCGCACTTCGAGTGTCTTTCACATATGCCGTATTTACCAGAATTTGCCTCCAAGTGATTACCACATCTTTGGACCACTCAAAGACGCGATGGGAGGAAAGACTTTCAGGCCCGACAAAGAGGTGCGGTAAGTGGTGCACACCAAACCGGAAGAAATTTTTTATACAGGTATCTATGCACTTTGTATGTGCTCGAAGATTTTTATTGCACAAAATGGAGATTGCATTGAAAAATGATACAGTTGTGTACCACTTTTGTTTAATAAATTGTGAGAAAAAAATCTTTAAAGTTTTCATTTGACTCTCCTTTGTAGATAATGCTGACGAAGAAGATATGATCTTCGTTCCAAAAATTGGTGTTCTAAAAGCTGTGCGATTTTGATTCCTCTTTTATTTTTTACCATAGTTCCTGGCCACTGCAATGCGCGTATCCCACCGATACTCTACTGCATTGATCCCGGTGAGAAATTATTTTGTCTTTCATCCACCGTTTTGCATGTCGCGCTGTCCTTGGTTCTCAGAGCATCCTGAATTCGTCGGAGCTCAGAGCACATGGATCACTATACGTCTCCATACGTCACTGGAAGTGTCGTGCAGGAATGTTGTACTAAGCGGAAATAATAAAATCGCGCGATTGCTTCAAATTTGAAGGCAAATGAAGTCTGCCAGAAAACAGCCTGTACAAGCACGTCCTAAAATGCTTGATGCTTTTTTTATTGGGGTTTTTAACGACCATCGTGAGCCATCAGTTGCTCTCGTCCGTCCCTAATTGAGGGCCACTGGTTCCAGGGAAGGGAAAGAGCCAGTGCAGGAAAGCATCCATGCCTCACCGGGATCCGAAGACGGACCCATCTCGGACGAATGATCAGAAGCCATCGCTTAGACCACTGCGCCACCTGGCGGCGATGGGGTTTAAATCCAGGGAGTTTACAGGCCACTGAAGCTAAGATTATTCAGCGGTATGTTCTTGGAAACTTCGATACGTGTCTTGTGAGCTGGTGTGTTATTCTTCTTGTGTCCATCTGCTTGAGGATAAACCATTGCCACGAAGCGATGCTACGAATTACAGATACGTCGCGGCTCTAATATGCCCTTCGATGAGTATCGAAGGAGGGGGCTAATGCGTACCCGGAAAAATTCCCCAGATTAACAAACCACCTTAGCTCCTGACACCTCACAGGATGACTCCACAGTCTTGTGTCGCGTGCACCGAAATCGGATCTTGCCATAAGCATGATGCAGAAGGAACTATGCTTGTTCCGTCCAGGCGACAGTTTCCCACTCCTCAACCGTTCAGTGTGGATGCTCAGGTAGCCACAGGAGGCGCGCTCTCTTGTTTTGCGCTCGCAAAATCAGCATTCGGCATAGTTGTCAGTTGTTGTATTCCACTGGCAACATTGTTCGGTACGAGGTGAGTTAGGATAATTCCCTATGCTCACCAGTGTTGTATTCTGCAATGAGTTGCCGAGCTGTCGCTCTTGCTTACACTATTCCCTCAAGTCCCTTTAATCTCTCTGATTCATTACTCTTTTTCTTCCACGGGATCACAAGTTACTGGAAATGTTTTGCGTGTCGAACAATAAATTCGATGTCAAATCTCGCTTGGGTTGCCCTCGAATAGCCGAGGAATACCGGCGTTTGGCAGATGCTCGAGCCGGCACCCGTGATTCCAACAATCATACCACGTTCAAAGTAGCCCATATCACTTCTTTTGCCCATTCCAACACCTTACTGATGTTTGACAAGCTGATTAAATGGATTCAGAATGTAATTCTCGCTCACTATATGTTGGAGAGAGCTATTTTTGTGAAGAAAGACGGTGTTCCTAATACAGAGGGTGAGTCAGAAGTTTTGCAATATTTGGATCACTTTATGTCTTCATACGTACCTTTAAGACGAAAGCTGACTAGCATTCAAAGTACAGGCCATCGTTTTGCACCGTCTTTAGCCATCTGTCTGCCAGTTCTTCGATACCCCGGCGGTACCAGTTCTTGTCCTTCGATGCGAAGAACTGTTTCACCCCAGCTGCCACCTCCTCCTGGTTGTTGAAGTGCCGCCCGCGAAGAAAGTGGTCCATGGACGAGGTCAGATCTGGACTATACGCTGAGTGTGGCATCAAGTCGATATACTCAAGTTCCTGGAGTTTCGCACTGGTCGTTCGTTCGGTATGAGGCCGAGCGTTGTCCTGCAGTAGGAGAGCGCGCTTTGTGTTCACCATTGCCTGGTACTTCTCCTCCAAAACGGAATACATCCGCCCCAGCTGTTCAGAGTAGAAGTTGGTGTTGATGGTCCGACCGTCTGGAATAAATTCGTAATGGATTATCCAATCGAAATTTCCCTAGACGCAGAGTATCACTTTGTGCTCGAAGCTCCCACGTTTGGCAACAGGTTCAGGAAGCTGGCTCGGGCTCAATCAACAACCGGTGTGCGTTAAGGTTACGGTAATAGACCCACTTTTCATCGCATGTAACAATTGTCTTGATGAAACGTACATCGTGCGGATTTTCTAGGAGTTTCGTGCACACTTCTCGGCGATTTACTTCAGCTGTCTCAGATCGTGAGGGACAATGCGGCATCTCTTGTAGAATTTGCCGAGGTCCTGAAGGTGATGAACCACGGTGGTCTGTGATATGCCCAGCTCGCCTGATAATCTCGGAGTGCTGGTTGTCGGATTTGCCTCTACGGCCTGGCCCACGGCCTCCGAATCCACTGTTCGCGAGGCCTACGTGACCTTGCCTGATCATCGAGGTTTCTGTTACCTGAGTGAAATTTCTTGAACCATCTGGTTGCGGTGCTGTGGTCCACGGAACCTTCCCATTTCGCATGACAAACGTTTCGTGTTGCTTGAGCAGCGTTATGGCAGAGTTCAAACTCGTAAAGCAAAAGTTCCCTAATTAGCTGGTTGTGGCTGTTTATTTTTTAGGCGTTTCAACCACAGACAGAACGACGACATGCAATGCTGTTCACAACAACGACTACCACTTTATATCCTTCTCGACAGACTGCAGTGCGCGACTTGAACTAGTTTAAACACGTGACATACCCGCCGCAGCACATGCGTTTATGCAAATATTGCAAAATTTTCGACTCACTTTCTGTAAATGGAAACGCAGCGTGCATGTTTTTTTCTTTTTTGGAGGTTTAACGACCACCGTGAGCAACTCAATGGGCTATAAGCAGTATCCCGTCACTGGTTCCAAGGAAGGGGGAGAGCCATTGCCGTAAGACGAACACAACATCCATGCGTCACGGGATTCGAATCCGTGCCCCTTTTGGACGAATGATCAGAGGCCATCGTTAGACTACTGCGCCACCGGAGCGGCGCGTGTATGTTTAGCATGATACATCTGCTTCAAAAGATGCTTTGGAAGAACTATTTTTACAGTGGATTGCTGTAGATACGAGAGGTGTGATACATTAATTTTCTGTTTCATCAGGTGGTGTAAGTACATATATGTATTTGGCATGATATTGCGACATTACTGGTCACATTGAAACTAGTAATAAATTTATTCACATATCGTCTGACATTTTATCACAGATTTTCGCTACGAAGCGTTAATTCAAATTAGAGTTGGTTTTCTAGAAACAAAGGGGTTTAAGGATAAAGCTCTTAACGACGATAAACGGATTTTTCGAAAAACATTTTCCTAATTTTCCTTTCGCCTGTCCCCTTTCATTGAAATGTCTCCCAAGGAGAGACTAAATTATGTCAAGAGCTTGCTAGAACTTGTGAACAATATTAAAAACTCGCACGGTGCATTTAAATACTGTTTTTTCCTAAACAAAGTAAGTTCGTCAGTTTCCTCGAAGTAATGCAATCCTATCCGGCTGTTTTTAGGAGTAATTTATTTTCCCCATTTTATCTCTTCCACTGGTAGTTTTTGTTCTGAAATGAACACATGAATTTTTCGCTGCATGGCCATTTTCATTAACTACGCATTTACATTTTTCCTTCAACCGAGAATTTTTCCTATGAAACAGGATTTTTTAAAATTTATTCCAGCTCCAGTAAAAAGTTTCTGTATGTTAGAGTGAAAAACATTCCCTTAAACTACAGGGTCGAGTCACAATATTGTGACCACCAGCTAATATCCAGAGTAACCGCCGTGTGCAGCGCGGACAGCAGCTAGACAGTCTGATAATGAGTGAATAAGGTGCTGGAAGGTGTTCACAGGTATGTGGAGCCATGCTGACTGCAGTGCATCTGACAGCTGCTGGAGGGTGCATGGTGGAGGATCCATAAAGCGAACAACACGATTGAGGTGATCCCACAGATACAAAATTGGGTTTAAGTCTGGGGAATTAGGTGGCCAGAGAAATATTTAAAATTTTGATCGTGCTCTTGCAACCACTCTAGGACATTTCTAGTTGTGTGACACGTCGTATTATCGTTCCGGAAGATCCCATCCGTCCCAGGGAAGACAATAGCATGTATGGATGTACGTGGTCTGCAAGGATGGGTTCATGACGAATTCTGTCCATAGTGCCTTCCACAGTTATGAATGGACCCGGGAAATGCCACGAAAACATTCCCCAGACCATAATGCTGTCCCACCAGCTTGTATTCTTCCAGCAATGGCTGAAGAGTGTTTGTTCTCCGATGTTTCTCGCCTTATACGCCAACGTCCATCCGTTCGATGAAGCAGAAAACGTGACTCATCGGAGAAGGCAATTCTTTGCCAATCAGCGGAGGTCCAATTCTGATACTGCGTGGCACATGTAAGCTTTTTCTACCGATGCACCTTCGTTATCATAGGGGCAGTGACCATCCGTCTGCATCGGAGCCCCATACGCAGAAGGGTTCGCTGAACTGTCGTTTTAGACGCACTTCCGGTAGCCCCCTGTTTCATTAGGAAAGTGAGTTGCTCCATTGTAGCGTGTCGATCGGCCCTCACGCACCTTCGAAGTCGACGTTCACCTCTCGTATCAATGGCACATGGTGCTCCGCAGTTTGCACTTCGCTTATTCGCAATGGTGTTATTTTTCCAATCACGATGCACTGTAACCACAGGAGCACTCGAATAGTTCAGAAACCGCACTGGTTGAGAAATACTGCCACCCTTGTCCCGAAAGCCAATAATCATCTCTTTTGGCAAATATGATAAATCGCTCCTTTTATCCATGAAAGCAACGAGTGATATGTTTTCAGAATGCCTACACCCGACACATGCCTTCTTTCATTAGCTACGCGCTATTGCCGTCAAAAGTAGTAGGTGGTCACAATAATGTGACTTGACTGTGTATAAAGAAATAAAGTTTGTTTTTGTGTTTGAGATAATTTCGAAAAACAGTGAAACGATTTGGATAATTCTTTCACCGTTGGGAAGCTTATTTCTTTCCGGTGGAGATCGGCTATTTTGTTTATTTTTTATTGTTTTTTTTATTATTTTGCATTATTTTTGGCTGTACTACCGAATCAGATCGCTTTTCAAGTAGTTACCGATTTCCCGTGTATCGTTTCGCTTTGTTTATATACAACCTGATCACACCTAACGTGAGAAAAAGTAGTTCGCGATAATATACGGAATCTTTTGTATTGATGTGGAATAACATTGAAACGCCCCATTTACGAACAAATGTGAGAGCTCATTTAGGAGGCGGAGATACCCAATTTTCTTAATCAGTGCATCGTGTCGGTGATGACAAAGTACGTAATCAGAACGGTTTGATTCCAGTACATAATAAACTTGGAAGCATTGTAAGATCTGTTAATGAATTAGTTGAGAAAATTTATCCTAATGTAGAAAATTTGCTCCAGACAAGTCGCAATTGGATGTGTGAACGAGCTATCGTGTTTCATAGAATGCATCTGTTGATTAAATAAACGATGTTATTGTGCAAAAACTGTTTGGTGAATATAGAATTTACACATCGATCGATATTGTCGTTAACTTGGAAGATACAGTGCATTATCCACATGAATTTTTAAATTCTTTATATCCCTCAGGACTTCCGCCGTTTTGTCTCAAATTGAAAGTTGGCATTCCTATAATATTATTACGGAACCTGAATCCTCCAAACCTGTGCAATGATACAAGATTACAGGTCAAAGCGCTACGTAATAATATTATTGAAGCCATTATACACTGCCGGACAATTGCTAAGGACGGATGACAATAGCAACGATAGCAACCATAAAATGGAAGGCAGGAAAATGCGGAAATTAGCATAAGTGCGGGATACAGTAAGACGTGTTGTGCGTATGCAAATTTTGGATTGCCGAACTTGTTCGTGACGTCATAGCGCTGATAAGAGATATAAAGGATTTGACGCGAATTGACCGTTGTTGTTCAAACGCAAGGTTGAAAGGGAAAGAATCAATTGACGAACTTGAAATTTTCAGTATGTCTTCCCGACATCACCTAGATGATTTTACGCGTGGCCGTATTATTGGCAAGATTGAAGAAGGGCGAAAAATAACAGATATTGCCAGGGAGTTCGACGTCAGCCACAGTGTTGTTTCATGGCTTTTAAAATCATTTCAAACAAATGGAGAGTGTAGCAAACGTCACGGGGGAGGTCGTGTTCGCAATACGACACCTGCAGAAGATCGGTACATAGGGCTATCAACAAAAAGACACCGGCGCAGCACAGCTAGTGAGGTAGCAAATCAGTTTATGGCTGCTACTGGCAAGCGGATCTCACGAAAAACTGTCGCCAGACGTTTGCATTAAGGAGGACTATACGCCCGCCGTCCTGTTGTGTGCATCTCATTGTCCAGACGTCACCGTACCGCCCGTTTGCAATGGTGCCATCAACATCGCAATTGGACAGATAACGACTGGTCTGCTGTCCTCTTCTCAGATGAGAGTAGATACAGTCTATCGTCTGATTGTCGACGACAACTGATCTGGCGTGATAGTGGTACTGCATATTGTCCAGCAAACATACAGGAAAAAGACCGATATCCAACATGTAGTGTCATGGTACGGGCTGGCATCATGATCAATGGCCGTACGTCCCTCTATGTGCTTCCAACTGTGACTATGACTGGCCAACTATACATTAATGATGTTCTGCTACCTCATGTTCGCATGTTCCGTGGTGCTGTCGGTGATAGATTCATTTTCATGGACGACAACGCAACATGTCATCGAACAGTCGCTGTCCAGGAGTGTCTTGAGAGCGAGGATATTCAACGCCTCGTATGGCCAGCACGTTCTCCAGATTTGAATCCCATTGAAAATGTGTGGGATGCTTTGGGGAGGAGTCTTGCTGGTCGCCAATGCCCTCCAATAAACAAGGACACCCTCATCCGTGCACTGACAGAGGAATGGGATAAATTACCCCAACAGCTGCTTGATAATGTTGTGCAAAGCATGACACGACGTGTGGAATCTTGCATCGCCCTCCATGGTGGCCATATCCCGTATTGACATCTTACGCCGGAACGCCTGCGGACGGTAATTGCATTTTTTTCACGTTTACGTATTCTGCACAAAATGGCCTGTTTGTCCCTTGAACACGTTCCAAAGCCTTCTGTATTTCAGAGCACAATAAATTGTCTTTCTTGTAATGTCCTGGCATTCTGACATTATTTTATTTCACTTGGCATCCAACCACACTTACTTTTTTATGCGCTATATAGCCGTTTATGATCCGTCCTTAGCAATTGTCCAGGAGTGTACTAACTGGGCCAGCAGCTGGACAAATGGCACATATACCCAGGATCCCGATGATTCCGACGGACTTGCCTTTCACGTTCAAAAGTTTACAGTTTCCTATTAAATTATCTTTCGCTATAATGAACAATAAATAACAGTGCCAAGCATACAAACATGTGGGATTGGATTTGTGTCAAGAATGTTTTTTGCACGGACAGTTATACGTCGGCTTATCAAGAACCGGCAGTTAAGACAATCGATTTCTTTTGATAACGACTGGAAACGAGACAAAGAATGTTGTATATGCAGAGGCATTACGAACTACTTTCAAAAAATAAAATAAAAATTATGTGCTTAAATTTACGTAAAAATTAATTATAATTTTCTTTCACGTGAAAAACTGCCGACCACTTAATCGTTCGGTTAATTTCCTGCGTCGGTTGCTGTGAAATTAAACTACAGTTCTTATGAGTGGATCGGATTACACGTGTTATCATAGCCCTGTTTTTCAGAGATATCGTTCACGCGAGAGAAGCCGTGGGCACAGCTAGTCCTGCTTAAAGCAGTCCCTACTATAGGGGAACACCGCTGCCAGGAAAGGGTGTCCCTGGTCTGCAGTATGTTTACGTAGTTGGCAGACGTCATAGTTTCCTGCAAATGAATGACTGGATCCTAGGTTATCCAGAAAATCATTACACTTCCTCCAGCGACTTGTTTTCGTCCCATGGTGCACCATCGTTGCAACACTTGCAACACTTGTCCCATGGTGCACCATCGTTGCAACACTTTCCCAGGTAAGCGCCGTTCACATACACAGCCGTCCATATTGTGTAACAGGATATGAGATTCACCTCACTAGATGACCTTCTTCTGGTTCAAGGTCTACATTTGATGTTTGCTTGCCCATTGGAGACGCCTTTGACAGTGAATCGCGGTGCGCTTGGGAACTCGAAGCTGCCTGAAGCTTCGCAGAACCATTTTGAGAAAGGTTCAATGTACTGTGTGTGGTAACACATTAGTCCTGTCATCAGCATCGAAATTACTGGCGAGTTCTGCCAAAATAACCTTTCTGTTGCCTAGTACCATACGGAATAGCCTTCGCTCACCGTTAGCACCGAAGACCCGTGGTCGGCCCACACCATGCCGGCTGTTCGTGCTTTTTCGCTCATTGGACCACTTTCTGAAGGCACTAACTACGGCTGATGGTCAGCACCCCATAAGCCTTGCCGTCACTGATTTGCTCTGATCCAATCTGGTCATTACAATTTGGCCTTACTCAGACTCCCTCAAGACTGCTGCCTTTCCCATCTGAAATCGGAAGAACAAGAACAACACTGATTAATCGAGATCTCTAAGGTGTTATTTGTACCATTTCAAGTCCTTTACAAGCGGTGTCGTTTGTCAGAAGTTGCTTCGATTTACCTAAAGATGCGCTGACCATAATAATATTTTGGCTCTTCGGTGTATGAATGATATGACGTTTCAAAAACACGGTCGTATCAGAATAATATGACCACCCCCAGATTCACAGTGTACCCGTCCAGGCGTATCACAGAGTGCACGTGACATGGGCGACCACACGGAGATATAAGCGGCCGACCAGAACAGAGGAGCCATAGTGCGTAACGTGAGCACAATGGGCAGAACTAGTAATTTGACAGACGTTCAAGAAGGAATGATCATCGGTTACCGTGCCAAGGGTGGAAGAATCTCAGAAACAGCAGACTTCGTGGGCTGTTCACGAGGTGATGTAGTAAGGCTCTATTTTCCTGCTGGCACACCGAGTACCACCTGACGTCATAACTGTGGAGCTCTAAAGGTAATCGACTCCAAACGTCGCCTCCGTCGCCTGGTAAAGGGCAATCGACGTAAAAAAGTGCAGATAAAAGCTGGGGCACCCAGGCACGTGTCCCTGATAAGAGTAGAGCAAACCCTGTTACCCATGGGTCTCCGGAGTCGACGCTGCGTTAAGGCGCCCATGTTAACGCAGGTCCATCGGCTACGACGCCTGCAGTTTGCATGAGACTACTGTCAATGGACAGTGGAAGAGTGGATAAAGGTTGCCTTCTCCGACGATTCGAGGTTTCTACTTCACAGAAATGAGGGGCGGTGGCGAATACGGCGTCGGGCACACGACAACCAACGCCCGAGCACGCTTGTCGGTCCAGTACAGGCCACCGGTGCCAGTGTACATGTCTGGAGGATGTTTCGATGGTATGAACTTGGACCGCTGGTACCACTGGATGGGTTCGTGAACGCCAATGGCTACCTGTCCATCCTCGCTGACTACATGCATCCCATCATGTTGGACGTTTACCCTGGTGGTGATGATGTCTACCAACCAGACAATACGCCGCGCCACGTTGCTAAGGAGGGGGGGGTGACTGGTTCCAGGAACACGATAGCGAAGTCTCCGTTCTCCCATGGCCGGCGAAATCACCCGACCTCAATCCCATAGAGTACTTATGGGACTATTTGGATCAACAGGTTCGACATGTCGACCGCAAACACGTCATTTCTGGGCTCTGACGCAGTTTGAATGGGCACGTGTGTCTCGCGCAACCTTCCAGTGTCTCATTGCGTCCATGCCACGCCGTCTCACCGTTGTCATCCAGGCCAAGAGTTGTTATTCCCATTATTAGGTAATTGGTCATATTGTTCTGATATGACAGTGTAAATGTACAACGTTTCTCCTTAACAAATGCCAAATCCACCTTCTTGTGGTGTGCCCTGTTTTTACTGAAGGGGGGCTATGATGAGCGATACCGGCAAATAGCAGTGTAACTATAACACCAGGATTAGAGGAAAAGCTATCCCGCACTCGTCAACCCGTTTGGTCCAGCATTGTGAAAAACTACCGACACTCCTCCAAAGGATTTAATAAATCCAGAAACACTACAGTTTTCAAGAGCAATTTACCACAATGTCTTAAAAAAAGTGTTTAATCAATGTATCCTTACAGTTCTTATGGATTAGAGACATCTACCTTAACTAAAAATAACATACAGTGGCTGCGAACAACTGAAAGCAGTATGGAGAGATACATGCTTGGTATATCCAAGAAAGATAGGAAGAGGAGCACACGAATCAGAGTAATGACCAGAGTTGGTGACATCATGATAAAAATAAAGACGCCTAAGCGAAAATGAGCTGGATGTATTGCTAAAAGAACTGATGACCGCTGAACAACTGAAATACCAGATTCCATGGACAGGTAAAGATGACCACCCGGAAGAGGGGTAGATAAAATTCTGAAGTATGACGAGTGTTACGGAAGAGACTGGCTTCAGAGAGGTAGTTTTGAAGAACACTTTGAGAGACATTGATCCAGCAGTGGATTCAAAATGGCTGATGATGATAGGAACGCGGATGAGGTCTTATCTGGAATATAAACTGAATGGCCAAATTATTATGACCACCTGGTTAATATGTCGTTGGGCCTTCTTTTGCCCTTAATACTGCTTGAATTTGTCTTGAAACGCTCTCTATTAAAATGGACAATATCATCACTCTTTCCACGTTATTTTTTTATTTTTTTAAACAACGCATAGCGACTGAAAAATTGTATTCCGGCACTGCTGGGATCGAACCCCAGAACTCTCGATAACTAGTCGAGTGCGTTCGAATTTACGCTACAGCGCCAACAATTCTCAGCGCCACGCGTGGTTTATCAGTCAGCATCTGACTACACGAATACGTATTGATGGTCTCAGCAACTGAGATGTCGTCATCTGGTGGCATTTAACGCAACAGCTATTTTAATTGTAGCTGATAAATTCAAAGGGCGATAGAAATGGTTAATATATATCAAATACGTGGAGATGCGTGGTTTATTTTGACTGATAAACCACGCATGGCGCTGAGAATTGTTGGCGCTGTAGCGTAAATTCGAACGCACTCGACTAGTTATCGAGAGTTCTGGGGTTCGATCCCAGCAGTGCCGGAATACAATTTTTCAGTCGCTATGCGTTGTTTAAAAAAATAAAGTGGAAAGAGTGATGATATCGTCCATTTACATTATCTCCACGTATTTGATATATATTAACCATTTCTATCGCCCTATGAATTTATCAGCTACAATTAAAATAGCTGTTGCGTTAAATGCCACCAGATGACGACATCTCAGTTGCTGAGACCATTAATACGTATTCGTGTAGTCAGATGCTGACTGATAAACCACGCGTGGCGCTGAGAATTGTTGGCGCTGTAGCGTAAATTCGAACGCACTCGACTAGTTATCGAGAGTTCTGGGGTTCGATCCCAGCAGTGCCGGAATACAATTTTTCAGTCGCTATGCGTTGTTTAAAAAAAATAACGTGGAAAGAGTGATGATATCGTCCATTTACATTATCTCCACGTATTTGATATATATTAACCATTTCTATCGCCCTATGAATTTATCAGCTACAATTAAAATAGCTGTTGCGTTAAATGCCACCAGATGACGACATCTCAGTTGCTGAGACCATCAATACGTATTCGTGTAGTCAGATGCTGACTGATAAACCACGCATGGCGCTGAGAATTGTTGGCGCTGTAGCGTAAATTCGAACGCACTCGACTAGTTATCGAGAGTTCTGGGGTTCGATCCCAGCAGTGCCGGAATACAATTTTTCAGTCGCTATGCGTTGTTTAAAAAAAATAAAAAAAATAACGTGGAAAGAGTGATGATATCGTCCATTTACATTATCTCCACGTATTTGATATATATTAACCAGCTCTCTATTAAATGTCGGTATGTGCCTTGAGGTATATTATCCCAAATGCTATAAATAACGCCCTCCAGCTCTCGAAGATTTGATGAGCCGTGGATGGCTTAGTGGTTAGCGAGTCAGACTATCAATGCAAGGTCCTCAGGTTCGATCCTGGGCTGATCTTTCAGAGATGGTGTGATTTATTAACAATCGCTTAATATCCGCCGTGCATCGGACGAGCACGTAAAGTGAGGGCCCCCAGGCTGGACCCACTGGTTAAATGGGTATCCTTTCCTATGCCCTCCCTGAAATTCTCTCACCTCTCTATGTGCAACATCGTACTTGTGCGGTGGCGCCATCTACTGTACTCTAATCTCACTACAAACTGTTCTGTCAAAGTCGCTAGACTTGCTCTCATTCCTTTCGTTTCTGTGTCCTGCCCAAAAAGCGATCTCGCTGTAGGTGGCTGGGACCTAAACTCTACTCACTGTGGACGGAAGTCCTACAAGAAAATGACAAATACTGTGGTGTGGTCGAAGATTTGATGGCAGCAGATCCAGCTGTCTGATGCCTTTTCAGTCTTCCAGCCACAAATGCTCAATTGGATTGAAAGCCGGTGATTGAAGAGACCAATGCAGCAGGAAAAAGTCTCCATGATACTTCTGTAACCATTCTTCTACAATGTGGGCACTATGACATGGAGCATTATCTTGTGGGAAGTATCCACCTTCGTTGAAATAAACCATCAGCATAACTGGGTGGATGACAATCCGTTTTTTGGTGTAAATATGACAAGGATGGTAAGTCAGATAATATTCGAAAATTTGAAAATTTCGTTGTCCTGGAGGGGAATACAATCCGCGTCTCCCAGATAGCGCCCGGGTATGCTACCCACTACACCACCCAGAACGACAAAGTCTCAAGTTTCCGATTATGCTTGGTATAATCGGAAACTTGGGACATGGAAAATTGAAAACTTAGCATACCCGGGCGTTATCTCGGAGACGCGGATTCGATTTTCGCTCCAGGACGACGAAATGTTCAAGTTTTCGAATGTTATCTGACTTATCCCTATAATTGTCATATTTACACCGAAAAACGAATTGTCATCTTCGAAATTTGTGTTGTATGGTGTAATCCCGTATTCCTTTCATAACTGGGTGGGTTTGATCAGTAACGATATTTTAATACATTTCGGAAGTCATTTTAATACGTTTAGACGGTCATTTTAAGATATTTGTGCGGTGATTTTAATACGTTTGGACGGTGACTTTAATTCATTTGGGCGGTGATTTTAATACATTTGGGCGGTCATTCTAATACATTTGGGCGGACATTTTAATACATTTCAGTAGTGTGTTTAACACATTTGGGCGGTCATTCTAATACATTTGTTCGACCATTTTAATACATTTGGGAGGACATTCTAATACATTTGTTCGACCATTTTAATACATTTGAGCGGTCATTTTAATACATTTGAGCAGTTATTTTAATACATTTGAGTGGTAGTTTTAATACATTTGTTCGGTCATTTTAATACATTTGGGCGGTCAGTTTAATATATTTGGGAGGTCGTTTTAATACATTTGGGCGGTCATTTCAATACATTTGGGTGGTTATGTTAATAGACTTGGGCGGTCATTTTAATACATTTGTTCGGTCAGACGTTGCTCCACACGAATCAAAGAGCCCAAACACTCCCACGTAAACATGCCCCAGACCACAACGTTGCCCCGCCAGCTTGAAGTGTAGTGACGATGCAAGACGGGACCACGCTTTCGTGCTGCCCTCTCCATATCTTTACCCTTCCATCTGCATAGTACAGTTAAATTCGTGATTAGTCGTCGGACCACATTAACCTTTTCCACTCATTTATTGTCTAATTCTTGTGTTTCTTAGTGAACTGGAAGTGTTTCTTCTTGTTCGCCGAAGATTGTAGATAGCAATGGTTTACGGACAGGCCGTCTGCTTCTATAGCCCATACGATGTAATGTGCGGCGAATTGTACTTTGAGAGGCTATCCGACTTAGTTCCTGATTCAGATTATCTGTAATCTCACGAACTGAACAAGTCTGTTTATTCTCCGCTTAACTCGAGCATCCGGTTACCGTTGACGATCACATGCCTTGCTGTAACGCATGGTTTTTACGCTTTCCAACCGTAGGTTGAAGAAGCGTATATGCTCCAGCTTTGTCCGTCCGTCCGCATGATAACTCACGTGAAAATGGTTCGATTTTGACGAAATTTTAGTATCTGGTAGGAGACCACCAGGGAAGGAAACCTATTGAAAATGGGCGAAGCAGGGTCAAAGGTCAGGACATAGGAGCGGGATCCATTCCATTGCTCTTATGCGTCATAACTTGCGTAAAAATTGTTCGATTTCGATGAAATTTTAGTATGTGGTAAGGAGCCACTGTGGACGAACCCTATTCAAAGTGGGCGAAATGGGGTCAAAGGTCAGAACACTGGAGTGGGATCCATTCCATTGCCCTTGTGCATCATAACTTACCTAAAATGCTTGAATTGCAACAAAATTTTATCATGTTGTTCCTGAGGTATAGTGAACGGGTTCTGTTGAATATCAACGAAATTGGGTCAAAGGTCATTGCACAAAAGCCAGATTTATTCCGCAGCCATTATTCTCATAACTTGCGTAAAACTGCTTCTATTGCAACAAAACTTTATCATGTTGTTTCGGAGGTATAGTGAACCAGTTCTGTTGAATATCATCGAAATGGGGTCAAAGGTCAGGACACAGGAGCAAGATTTATTCCGCAGCCATTATCCACATAACTTGAGTAATAATTTTCGGTATGTTGGAAAGCGTATCATAATCAATGCATTGCATGATTTTACTAACTTGTTTGACTGGTAAGCCAGTCTTCGTAAACTTTGAACAACTGCTGCCCTCGAATATTTTACAAGTGCAGCCGTTTTGCTAATGCCCGCACCACAGCTTACAGCACTCGCGATGGTTCCACGTTCAAAATCCGCCAGATCGCGTCTTTCACTCATTATTCTTAGCGAAATGCACTTCATTAGTTTTTGAATGCATTCCCTTTTCATACCGATTCAGACATCTTGCGTCAGAAACATCTGCGGAATAGCTGCTTTGCATAAAATGGTCTCGTGGTCATAAGAATTTGCCACTCCGTGTATTTTCCTCGTAATATCGCAAATCAAACTTTCTGCTGGAAAGGTTTCATCCTGCAGACACCTAATTCTGAACGACTGAGCAATTTACAATTGCGGTTACTAGGTTGATTAAAATCTCCTTTATAATCTACGCTGCTGCGGTATGTTAGATGTGCAGTAATTTTCTCGACTGCAACCGAGACTTCTGAAATTTATGCAGAAGTATAGAATATTCTAGCGTGCCATGGAAGTACATTTAAATTGAGATAAACTTTAACCTCATTGTTATGAATTTATTTTAACAGGATTGTAGATAAAGCTTGCCGAAGTTTACCTACTATAAGACGAGAAGCGCACAATATCAGAGGGCTGTACCTAAAGTAATGCAAAAGTGAGCATAACTTTTTTATTAACTTACACAGCTCGTTCAAATTGCACGTGTTGGTAGAGTAATTCTTTCTCTATACAAAGGTACTACTCAACATAGTCTCCATCAGAAGCGATGCATTTGCGCCATCTTTGAACCCAACTCTCTTATCCTCCTTGAAAATATTCAGGTGTCGACTGTTGTACCCACTTCTTCACAGTCACTTTCACCTCGTCTGTGTCATCAAATCGTGGTCCACGGAGACTGTCCTTCATCGGACCGAACAGGTGGAAGTCGAATGGCGCAAAATCTGGGCTGTACGGTGGATGTGTACCACCGACTAGACTAATTTGCTGATCACCTGATTTGTTGCCAAAGATGTATATGGTTTCGCAGTGTCATGGTGAATGAGGATCCTTTTCAAATTCTTGTTCGGTCTCTCCCACCTTATGGCTTCTCAAAGCCACGTTCCAGAAACTCAAGGAGAATGACACACCTGTTATCCCAAAAAAGAGTCACCATGACTTTCTGTGGTGATCACTGGCTTATGAACTTCTTAGGCATTGGTGAAGAGGTGTGATGCCATTCCATGGATTAATTCTTCTTTTCCGGATCGTAAAGATACGCCCACGTTTCATCCCCTGTCACCAGAACGAGAAAAAAACGTGTCTTCATTGGCTTCAAACTCTTACAGCAGATCAGAGCAGACATCCACCCTTCTCTACTTCAAATAGGGGTCAACTGCCGATGTACCCAATTTTCACGCACTTTCCGATACCCTAAGTATACCACCATCTTTTATATGGCATTGTGACCACAGTCCAGTTGTGCAACAAGCTCATTGATTGTGTCTCATCTCTCCGCGCGAATCAATTCATCCCCTCGCTGATGATTCGTTTTAGTGGTCTCAGATAATGGTCTCCCACTGCGTGGTTTGACTTCAATGCTGGTTTCCCCTTCTTTAAACTTCTTCTTCCATCTGTGCACATTGCTCTTGTCAATGGTGTCAGCTCCGTAAACATTCTGTATAGCCTTCTCTGGATATCGGACAGCCTGCAACTTCCTTCGTCAAGAACTCAATGACGGCACGTTGCTTCTGGTTGGAATCCATTATTTACCTGCAATGAAGAAGGGTTTCTATAGAGGATGAGTTACTCTACCAACATGTGCTATTTGAACGACCTCTGTTAATAAAAAAGTTAAGCCCACTTTTGTTTTACTTTCGGTACAACCCTCGTATATTATTAAACAGTGTCTTACGAGGAATTCCGTTAATTAGCCTTTTCACCGAGGTGCTTTCATATCAGTTTAAGCGACCTGCTTATGAAAAATTTAAATTTAGCGTTGGCAGCCTATTCAGTTCCTTTACATGAACAGATTTCTTAAAAAAAAGCAACGTAATGGAGTGGGTGGGTGGAGGTGGGGGGGGGGCATTCCTGCTTTTCATGAGCGAGTGGAAAAATGAATTTAGAAAAATATATCCTACTTTTCACCTTCAGTTAGTGCAAAAGAGTTAATGTTGTGAACGGGATTAATCTTCCTACTACAAAGACTAAATCAATCAATGAAAAGCTTTACATTTCCACCTTGGGTAGCAGACGAGATAATCAACAGGAGAAAAAGTAATTTCTTAGACAAGTAAAAAAGTCATCCAGGTGGTGAACAAGTTTTTTGTTTCCACATCACCGAGCACAAAAGTAAACAAAAACTTAAAAAGTTCTTATTATCGATCGCAGAGAGTGAATAAAAGAAAAGTGAAAGATCTTCAGATTTCACCTCAAAGAATAAACAGATGAAAAGTCCCTACTTTCTATATGAGAGAGAAAAAAATCTAATGAATAGCTAAAAGAAAACAGATAATCTTCCCAGGCCTACAGAAAATGAAAACAAAATGTAGGAAAAGTTATATTTCTGGACCAGCAAATGAAACTTTAGATTCATAAGATCGTCCTTTCCAGTTTACTGAGTGGTAAAAAAAAATGGACATCATCAGATTCGTTACTGCGATGAACACATGATTCGCTCGTTTAGGAGCTATCGCATAGTTCCTGCTAAACTGTAGATTATCGACGAAAAATAGCACATCTGCAAAATCAGAAAATATTCACCTGACGTTTATCATGCTTGTAACAAACCAATATTATAAAAATATTTCCAGTTTAGCTGTCAAACTTTCATACCCTTGTTCAGCATTGTCTAAAGAGATATTTAGCAGTCCAAATGCAACCAAATTTGGTATGTTGACCTTTCAGGACACGCGGAAGACATTTTCGTAAAAAAAAAAAAAAAAAAAAGAAAGATTTAGTGCCAAACCTCAGCACTATGGCACTGCGAGCAACGAAAAAGCAGTTTCATTTGCATTAGCACGCCTGCTACAGCCAAGTTCTGGGTACAACAACAAGAAAATATAATAAACACAAGTTCCATACTTACTTTTGAATAATACACCAATTGATACAGTACAAGGTTTTGAGTACCTAGGAATTATTTTAAATTCTGACCTAAGATGGAAAAACCACATAGATTTAATTGCAAATCGAATCTCTAATAACATAGGGATTGTAATCAAAATTATATCAAGTCTAACTACTAAGACACTTAAACCTTTTTACTACTCACTTATAGAATCACATATTAATTACTGCTTTTCCTCATGGGGACAAACCACTGAAACCAATATTAATAATTTTTGCCTTAAATGTTAGTCTTCGGTTATGCAGGCCACGCACAGAAGGCTGCAATGTACTGTGTGCTGTGACACATTGCCCTGGTCACCACTGTTGCAGCTACTGGGGATTTGATGTACTGTGGCCCTGCGGTCTCTGTCAACAGTCCGCGACAATTTCCTCTCCCCTCTGGAATCAATGAGCTGCGGAACACATACGGCTGGACGACAGTCGTAGTTTGACCATCTGTGCGCCACTTTTGATACGTACTCACTACAGCGGTACGTGAACAATCCACATGAAGCGCCGTTTCCGAGATTGTTGTTCCGAGGCTCCGTGCCATCACAATTTGTCCTTTATCAAACTCCAAAAAATCGGCAGCTTTTACCATTCTGACTCCTAACACTCTACTTACCGAAAGCCTCTCCTCGGGTTGTACATAGATACTTCTCTGTGAACTTCACCTGCACAACCTTTCGGTCTCCAAGGGCGCTCATTTACCTAGGCTGGGGGTGCTCATAATGCAGTGGTATGTATATATATGTGGTCATAATAATCGGTGTGTGTGTGTGTGTGTGTGTGTGTGTGTGTGTGTGTGTGTGTGTGTGTGTGTGTGTGTGTACACTGAACAGCAACTGAATTATAGGTATCTGTCTATTAACGTGTAGCACCACCTTTTGCCCTGATGACGGCGGCGATTCGTCTTGGCATGGACTCGACAAGACACCGGAAGCGTTGGGAAGCCATACTGATCCACGACCCCTGAACAAGCTCCCACAGTTCACGAAGGCTTGATGGAGGAGGGTCAGAGCCTCGAACATATCTCTAGATGGCATCCCAGATGTGCTCGATGGGATTGAGGTCAGGTGACCTAGTTGGCCAAGGATGAGAGGGCACGTCGGTGGAGTGTTCATCCAACCATTCGGATACGATTCGGGAGCGATGGCACGGTGCATTGTCTTGTTGCAGGATGAGATCCCCAGTGGGATGTTGAAGACGCACAAACGGGAGCAAATGGTCGTGCTGGGTATCCTGGTAACGTTGACCTGTGAGGGACGATGTCACACGTACCAGGAGTCCCATTTCAGTCCAGGTAAACAGTCCCCAGACGAGAATGACACCCCCACCATCATGAAAAGTACCATGCTGGCAAGAAGGATCAATCGCTTCATATGATTTGCGCGGTACTCGTATCCTGCTATCCACATGTACCAACGTGAATCTCGAATCATCAGTCCAGGCAACATTTTTCCACATGTCTAGGGTCCAGTGGCGATGTTCTCACGCCCATGCTAAGAATTTCCTCACTCATCATCTTACCTACTCTTTTTCAAAAGAATATCGATAAATGAAGTTGGACTTTTTTATTTTGATTGAAGGTTTAACGACCACCGTAAGCAACACCGTGGGCTATAAGCTGTCGCCCGCCCCTAACTGTGGGCAACTGGTTGTAGGGAAGGGAAAGAGCCAGTGCCTTAAGACAAACACAACATCCATGCCTCACGGGGATTCGAACCCAGACCCTTCTCGGACGAATAAACCAGCGCTTGGACCACTGCGCCACCTGGGCAGCGATGTTGGACTTAAAATCTGAGAGTACCGATTCATCCGCCAACTACCTCTGAGGTTTATACTGTACATCTCTTGCGAATTGAAGTTGATATAAATATTGTTTGAAGGCAAAGTCATTGGAAAGAGATAGACTGTGTGTGTGTGTGTGAGTGGGTGTGTGTGTGGCAAACGTAATGTTAGCTGTTCTGAAACGACGGACACCAACTGAACTTGGAGTGCCATCTATGAATGAGGGGAGTTGGTAAGCAATATTGTTTGATTCAATTCATAATGTACCACAGAAATTACGTAGAAAGAACCTTCGCGTACGTCTCGAGAATTTTCTAGAACAAATTGTAATTAGCAAGTGGTCATATCCGAGAAAAAAACAAAATAAAAAGACTAGTAAGTAGGAAATTACGAGGCAGTATCGCGGCCAGCCATATACACACAGCAGAGAAATAAAAACAAAAGAAAGAAAACTATTAAACAGGAAAATTTTGCGTCACATACACTTAATTCCCAAAGATATATCAAAACCTTAAAGATTTAGAACTGAAGCACTCGCGCAAACACGTCAGCACACTAGTTACTATACTTACTTACAATGGCGACTTTCCATGAATGCCGGAAGTATAGAATGCTCTTTGCCAGTCCATTCTCCTCCAGTTACACTAACCACAATACGTCCGTTGTTGCTAACAACCTGTGAGTTTTAGTCAGATCAGATCATATGTAGAGGATTTTAGGAAGGGAGTGTGTCTGACCCCGGATCTTAAACAACCCTTAGAAATAGGAAGCTAGGAGATTTGGGCTAGAATGCCTGATAGGAAAGTGACACGGAAGCGAAGTAAAAAGAGGCAGGAAGATGCCCATATTTATTACCGTGGGGCCAGTACCCGGGGTCCGACGGCTTAACGTG
Organism: Macrothele yani; assembly: GCA_039090855.1. NCBI lineage: Eukaryota > Metazoa > Arthropoda > Arachnida > Araneae > Macrothelidae > Macrothele > Macrothele yani. The sequence goes on along the minus strand of CM077002.1, from coordinate 146,609,944 downwards.
ACCATCTGACGCACGGCGGATGTTTGGTGGTTCAAGCGGTCGTACCTGCCTGGGATCGAACTGAGGTTTTCTCCGTGGCAGTCACGAATGTTGACCACTAGCCCACCTGCGGCCCGCGAGTTTTAGTCATTGGGTTGGCATCATTTCACTGATATTCTTTTCACAGTTTTACTGGTGGCTTTCTGTTAGCTCAGCCTGAGAGTTTTGAACATTGAGTACCCGTTTTCTCTTCCTAAGCTCTTCAAAGTAAAAAGGCAGCACTGCAGAGTAAAAATAGAAATTGCTTTCTACTGAAAGTTGAGAGTTAAATTTGTAAAAAAGGCACAAACAAGATGAAACTGATAAAAAAAAATCCGATGACCCAAACTGTAGAATGAGAGGCAGAAATAAAATCATAAATGATGGCTAAGAAATGAGCGATTGTAAAACATCTAGTGTGGAATCCTGTGTCACTTTGATGTTTGAGGATATGTTCCACTAAGTGAAAATATGGTTTGTAAAATATGGTTTGCTTGAAGAAAACAACAAAATATATATTTTCTGAAAATTATTTCTCTCTTGTAAAAATAAATAGGCACACGCAATAAATTTCTTATTCTTGGCAAATTAATTGTCCCCGAATACCGTATACATACAGGAAATGTTTCCACTGTAAATGATCGAAGCAGTAATCCTAGTTAGGGTTAAATTGCAGTATGGGTTTACGGGTATTTTGTGCGGAATTCACAATAATCTATTGCAAATTACTGATTGATGAAGTTTTTTGAAAGAAACTGCAGCAGCGTTGTTAAGGAAATTAAACACTTTTTTTGACTAAATGTAAATTCTTAAGAACAGTAAAAAGCAATTCCATTTCTTTAATCGATTTCTTTTTACTGTATGTTGTGCAAAAGAAGACGTTTTGTTTGAAAACTTTGTTGGAAAATTTCGTGGAATCTCTTTACTTTTATTATTTATTTTATCTACTTAATTTAGTTTACAAATGTGCTTGAAAAATCATTTAATTTATTTGCCTTCGTTAGATTGCTTTCGGAAAGGCAAATACAGCACAGCGGGTTTGCTGTCGGGAATTTCAGGTCTCACTGGAGTGTAGAGAGTTTTAGAGTAAGGTTATTCAATTGTTTTTTGAAAGATTAATTCAAGATTTTCTTCCATTTACTTCCCTTTTTAACTGAAAGTGTTGTAAAACCTCGCTTATACGTTTTCAAGGGGATCGCCTTAAAAACATATAAATGTAAGAAACATAAACGAAATTTCCAAATGGGAGAACCTGCTTTAAAGTAGTATAAGATGTTTCTTAATAATGATTTATTTAAAGTCGAACTGGTGCCACAAGAAAAAAAAAGACATTACAAATTATAATATATTTTATCGCATTGCAAAAATCGTCTTTTAAAAAATCAGACTTTCTATCGCATTGCAAAAATCATCTTTTAAATAACCAAACATCGCATTGCATAAATCATCTTTTAAATAACCAAACATCGCATTGCATAAATCATCTTTCAAATAACTAAAGTTCTCTTTTGGCGACTCGTATCTGTCTATAAATATTCTGATTCTAGATTAGGGGAAATTCTCACAATTAAGAATCTGACACCGACATTTTGTTTAGTATGAAACTCATGAATTAACATTTTTTTTGTGTGTGGATTCCGAGCCCATTCATTTGAAGACAGAATGTTGAATATTGATGATACATTTTGGATTATATTCTACTACGCCGCAAGATAGTGGAGCCACAAAGTTATGATTCACAGATTTATCAATTATTAAATAGCGCATAGGTGTGGGACTAATGAAATGCGTAACCAATTTTTAATCCAAACCGAAAGTAAATAACATGCCTTTATGGGATGGGCTCAAAGTTCAAATGTGGATGCAACGAGAAGACACACAATAACTTTGTCTCAACTCCCTGCATCGTTGTAACATACACCGGTGATCCATTACATTATGACCACTCCCAGCCTAGAGGAATAAGCGCGCCTGGAGACCGAACGGTGGCGTAGGTGAAGTTCACAGAGCAGTATATATACAATCCGAGGACCGGTTTCTGTTAGTAGAGTGTTCGGAGTCAGAATGGCAAAAGCTGACGATTTATCGGAGTTTGATAAAGAGCAAATTGTGATGACACGGCGCCTGGGAACTACGATCGCGGAAATGGCGCATCTTGTGTGTTGTTCACGTGCCGCTGTAATGAGTACGTATCAAAAGTGGTGCGCAGACGATTGAACGACGAACCGTCGTCCGGCCGTGTAACGTCCGCAGCTCATTGATGCCAGAGGGGAGCGGAGACTGTCGCGCATTATTCACAGCAACCGCAAGGCCACAATGGGAAAAATCACCCGCAGCTACAACAGCAGTGATCAGGGCAATGTGTCACAGCGCACAATTCATCGCAGCCTACTGCACATAGACCTGCGTTGCCGAAGACCTAGCCGGGTCCCCATGCTAACTGCACGTCATCCCCAACAACGCATGAAATGGGCACAAGATCATCGAGATAGGACCGTGGATGATTGAAAGAAAGTGGCCTGGTGTGACGAATCAAGATTCCTGGTGCATCACGTAGATGGCCAAGCGCGGATACGCCAATTAGCAACGGAGGTTGTAGCTCCTGGATGCACTGTTGGCCGGAAACATACTGGCAGACGAGGTGTCAAGCTGTGGGCGATGTCTTCTTGAGACACTTTAGGCGCCATTATTTCAATAGTACAATCCCTGACACCTGTCAGGTATTTGAACATCGTTCCGGACCAAGTTCACCCATTGATGACAACTGTGATTTTTTAATTCTGACAATTTTGTCAAAAGTTTATTTGTTGGATCTCTTTGGACTTCTTCTATATTTAGTTCTTGCATTGCTGATATCATTTTTTCATTATAGGCTGTATTATCTAGGATATGTACTTGTTTGGTCTTATCTGCTTCAACAATTTTTAAATTGGGGTTGCTTCTTAAAGCTAACAGTTTTTTTCTTTCATATTCATACATATTATCACCAGAATCCTTAGAAGACGAAGCCTTATATCTTTTATTTGAATTCATTAGTTTAAATCTGATGAGAAATACGTGTATAATAAACGTTAATTTAAATCGAAGCATTTTTAAGTAAGCTATGACGCATAAGGGTAATGGAATGGATTCCGCTCCTATGTCTTGACCTATGACCCCATTTCCTCCATTTTCAATAGACTTCGTTCCCAGGTGGTCTCCTACCGCATACTAAAATTTCACGGAAATCGAAGCATTTTTACGCAAGTTATGACGAATAAGGGCAATGAAATGGATCCCACTCCTATGTCCTGACCTTTGACCTCATGTCACACATTTTCAGTAGGGTTCTTCCCGAGGTGGTCCTCTAGCACATACTGAAATTTGCACCGAAATGGAACCATTTTGACACAAGTTATGACGCATAAGGGCAATGGAATGGATCCCGCTACTATGTCGTGGCCTTTTACCTTATGTCGCATATTTCCAGTAGGGTTTTTCCCAAGGTGGTCCTCTAGCACATACTGAAATTTCTCCGAAATGGAACTATTTTTACACAAGTTATGAGGCATAAGGGCAATGGAATGGATCCCGCTCCTATGTCCTGACCTTTGACCTTATGTCGCATGTTTTCAGTAGGGTTCTTTCCAAGATGGTCCTCTAGCACATACTATAATTTCACCGAAATGGAACCATTTTTACACAAGTTATGAGGCATAAGGGGATTGGAATGGATCCCGCTCCTATGTCCTTACCTTTGACCCCATTTCCTTCATTTTCAATAGGGTTTGACCTCAGGTGGTTCCATACTACATACTAAAATTTCATTGAAATCGGATCTTTTTTACGCGAGTTATCGTGCGGACGGATGGACAGGCAGACACACAAAGCTGGATCATATACGCTTCATCAACCTATGGTTGGAAAGCGTAAAAAACGCGCAAGATAATGTTAATATCCCGGCTGAAACGTTAGATCGAAAGAAATCTATAGTATTCGGAGCTTTAGTTACACGCCACACGAATATGCTTCCTTTAATGTTGATTCATGAGAATGTTCATTAACTTGTTCAGTCGCACTAGCTGATGAAGAAACTGGTACGAGAGTAAGAAAGAAGTGCAGTGTTGGGGGCACCTAATGATAAGTCGAAATGCAAAACATTAATTGCGTGGCTGAGAGAAAAATGCCCGGAACAAGTGTCTGCTTTTAATTACGTGGGACAGTTATTAATGATCTTGGGCAGCCTGATGATAAATTAGATAACAAAACTCGCGAAGCTGGAATTTTACCTCAGTTATTCAGCACGCCGTTTAGTTAGCATGAAATTACTCAGAAAGCAAATTTTGCCGTCCCTAATGCATTAATTATGCTCCAGCCTCTTTTCTTAACGATAAGAATTCGAAACTGTGTTTGCAATAAAAATATTGCAAACAGCTTTGGCCAAACTTTAACATTTCACCCTGGTTCCCAAACACTGACACAAAATTTAACGTCTGACACCTGAGAGGTACGTGTGAATAACTCAGGAGTCTCATGGGGGAAAAGAAATGAAAAAGAAAAAGACATAGAGAAAACACATAATTAATTTTAAAAAATGGTACAATTTCCATCTTAGCAAAGTACAAAGGGCAAGTTTGTTTGCCTGTCTCATATTGAATTCCATATTGTCGAGTCTATCGTCACTAAATGTTTCTCCCCTTTCTAATTTGAAGCCGGTTATATGACAACCTAAAATTTTAACCTCTTGAGTTATTATGAGTTTCAAAACTACACCAAACGAAGCTTATACATGTATTTTATATGAAGTAAAAATTCTTCATGACTTCATGTCATCTCTGTGCACCGAGTGATCTGAGGCGGGCTGTCTGCCTTTGCTGAATCCGGACTCAAGACTACCAAAGGCATTGTGTTTATTTTAAAGCATTGCTTGTGTCCCTTCTCCGACTTCAGTGGCTTCAAATTAAGGAAAGGTGGCTCTAGCTTTCGATGACAATAGGGGACGTCGTATTCTAAGGGAAACTACGATGAGACATCTGCCTGCTCCGTTCAATCACGAACTCTGCAGGGATAGACCGATCTCTCTTTACTTCCGTAAACTCCCGTTCAAGGACCCGAAGACTCGGACCCGCGTACGGGTGGCGTGAACCAGGAGTCGCACCGAGGCAGACGATGATAGTTATTGGCCTCCTGGGAGACTGGTTCGTCGCGAACAATCTTTTTTAGGGCACTATGGCCTATAATTCATTAATCAGATGCTAAACGACACAAACAAAATTGAAAAACACATTGGTACATTGACACATTTTTAAGAGAATAAATCGCTGACACAGAGAGCGCACAGTCCGCGTTATTATATTACAATTTGGGAGCGCAGTCCCACCGTCGTTCTTCAGTTGATGGTTGTTAATCGTTGTCAACTCGATTCCTTAGAAGCTGTATTTCACGCCTGAGGCTCGGACAAACAGAGTCTAGGCTGGAGTGTCCAGTGTCCAGCTTCAATTGGTACCTCTCGTTAGCACTGACAGTTATGACATCATGCATCATTGGGACATCCCCAGTGCTTGTGCCAGGTCTGCTCGCAGCGGCCGCAAGTGTGAAACACTGCGGAACACCCCGAGTTTTATGGTGTCCAAACCCGCTGCACTTGAAGCAACGGGTTTCCATTAAGAATTCTCTGCAGGAGAAAACTCTCCAGGCAAGGTTAACCTTGCGCTTTTTGAGCAGGGATCGAAAGTTAACCTTGGTTGGCCTTGCCCTTTTTGAGAAGGGATCGAAAATTAACCTTGGTTGGCCTTGCCCTTTTTGAGAAGGGATCGAAAATTAACCTTGGTTGGCCTTGCCCTTTTTGAGCGGGGATCGAAAGTTAACCTTGGTTGGCTTTGCCCTTTTTGAGCAGGGATCTTGATGGAAAAAAGAACCCTGCACATGTTTGGTTACCTTAACACATTCTGGCGAGGAGAGTCATCCTGCACCCATTCCATCTCAGTGTCAGCATTAGTGCCTTACACTATCAGTCTGAGCAGTCTCTTTAAGGGATAACCTGGTACGTTTCGACCAGGATCTCCCGCTCCTCGCAAGTCTCTTTAAGTTTCTGTAGCCCTTATGCATCAGTGCATTAGATGAGGATACCTTTGTTCACCTTTTTTTATCTGCGCACTCCAATTCCTAGGACGCCTATGTCGACATCTCTCTGAAACTCCTGCTTGATTTCGCTCAGTGACATCTCTGGGTCTTTGGGGTAGACTTTTTTTTTTTTTTTTTGATTGGAGGGTTAACGACCACCGTGAGCAACTCAATGGGCTATAAGCAGTCGCCCGTCCCTAATTTAGGGTCACTGGTTCCAGGGAAGGGAGAGAGCCAGTGCCGTAAGACAAACACAACATCCATGCCTGACCGGGATTCGAACCCGGACCCCTTCGGACGAATGATCAGAGGCCAACGCCTTAGACCACTGCGCCACCGGGGCGGCTGGGGTAGACTACCAGAGTATGCCTCTCCTGAGGTTTTTTAAGACCACTTGCCTTGGTATTCGCACCCACTATATCACCATAGGTCCGCGGTCTTAGCTGCTGGACAGTCTTTTCACTCCTTCGTACCTCTAGACGTCCCTTTAAGTATTCGATCTCCCTTAACTGCTTAGTGTGGGCTGGCCGATCGTAGACCGGATCCAAATTTCTGGGTTCAGGTGGCCCGAGCAAGATGGTATATGCTCGTTTGACTTCGCACTTGGCCCGCTCATGGTGAACGGGAAGACCGGCGCGACGACCGGCCGGAGAGACCTGGATTGGCTTTTGCTCTGACAAGAGCTGTTTTCTTTCGTGGAGGAACTTCTCTATCTGCAGGCGCGCCTAGCGAGGAAACCTTTCAGCACAAAATGCGGTTTTTACTTCAATCACAAATCGAAATTATCGCCAGCCGGCCCGGTGGCGCAGTGGTCTAAGCGATGGCCTCTGATCATTCGTCCGAACGGGGTCCAGGTTCGAATCCCGGTGAGGCATGGATGTTGTGTTTGTCTTACGGCACTGGCTCTCTCCCTTCCCTGGAACCAGTGACCCTAAATTAGGGACGGGTGACTGCTTACAGCCCATTGAGTTGCTCACGGTGGTCGTCAAACCCTCCAATATAAAAAAAATCGCCTGCTAGCTCTCATTCATCCCGGCTAGATTACCAACCCGCCGGTCGTATTCCAACGGAAAAAAATCTTGTCTAGAACGTGAAGAAATACGTAGGTTCTATAACCTGAAATTCGTTCTTGTTGTTAACGCTGCCCAAAAAGCACGCAATACTTGATTACATTCACGGTATTTTTCCGTCCGAAATGTGGTGCCAGTGAACAGGTGTTCATCTGAAAGCTTCTTTCGACTTTTCGAAATAGGTGCCGTTTTCAGCTTCCGGTTCGGTGTGCTGATGTTTCAGACGCATACAACGAAAACCAAAAACATCACTATCACATGTTCGATGTGGTTCTGATCCTGCACGAACCGCCAAAACAGCTCTTACCAGGCGAGGTTAGGACGTTACAAGATTTCTAAAAGTGTCATACTGTATTTTGTAAAGCAATCGAAAGAGCGCCCCTAAACAGCAATCGGACGCGCGCCCGTTCACTCCGGAGTGAGTTGCTCTCCCAACTAAGCTACACGGACAGAATGTATCACTGCAGATTTGTCGTCTTGACACGTGCTTTACCTCTGTAGTACGCCACAACACATAGTGCAAATTGTTCAATCATACACACACACAAACACAGTTTATTATTCCAGATCAATTCGCGAATAAGTTCTTGCAAAATCCAGTACGAGATCTATTCCTTGGTGACCATGAGAATTGGGTCACACTGATGGATTTATGAACGTTTTCCGAATCTTGAGTTGTCGTTTTTATCATTTTCCATTAATCCTCCGATTTCGTCTTGTTGTTATTTAGAAGCTCGACTTCATACAACTCCCACACGCGCCTGTGTTGAGCAATTGAGTGCGCAGAAAGTGTGCGTGTCAGCGTTTGGTTCGTCCCTACTTGGCAGAAAGATCCAAAAAAAAAAAAAATGAGGGGGGAGGGGGTGTAGATAGAAGATTTATGAAGAAAAAAGAAGGTTTATCCGGGAAGTCCACAGCACTGAAGGCGTATTTTCGATTTGCAAGACCCAGTGAGTGCAGAAGCGCACACAATGAATTGACCGGAAGTCCTCTCTGACTCACACTGACAGCCATAACAAACTGACTGTGTAAAAAGCACGGACTCTTCAGTTAATACTTTAAAACTTGATCTCCGGCCAGCGGTGAAAAGAAGAAACAAAGTGTCAGCTGAATTTATGATAGAATTTCTCCTCTCCAGCATAAGCTTGTGGACGTTTATTGGGCGATTTAAGCGGGAGGGCTTTAGATTGATGACATTTCCCATTTGGATGGTGTCAAGAGGTGTAAAAGAAGACGAGAGAGGGATTTTCTTGTTGTGAGGACTGCAAAAGGATGCCTTTTCAAAGATTTCCCCTCATCCCTTACTGCAAATTCATTGATGGTTTACTATTTACGGCAGTATGTTCGGAAGCTTCATCAAGTCAGTACATCACAGAAATTGTAGCTAAATGCTCGATGTTACGTATTATAGGAGGAACTGAAGTCTCTCTCTCTCTCTTTTTCCACCAGAAAGTCAAAGTTCGTTTTCTTTTTCGAGAGCACTAGAAATAAATGAAGGATACATTTCAATGCAAGTGAGTAAGTTACTTTTGTGGTTAAGCATAAGTCTGGATGTAAAATACATATTTAAAAAACTTTTAAATAGGATAAAAATTATTTGGGTGTGTGCAAAAGTTCTACACGTTTTGGTAATAGATGCAAATTGCGATCGGAGTAGTTACGTCACAGATGACGCTGCGATGCCGAATTTTAGGCCAATAAAGCGTGAATCAGTAGAGCATATGGAGACACCAAGTTTGTCCGAGTAAGTCATTCGTGACGGATATCACGGACGGTGTAACATGGCATGCGATAAGGAGCACATTAGACATCGTTTACTGTGCGAGTTCGATAAAGGCAGTACTGCAGCCGCGGCTTGCCGCAACATCTGTCAAGTGTATGAGGAGGATGCAGTTGATGATAGCACATGCCGCGTTGGGTTTCAGAAATTACCGGACGGAGACAGAAGCCGTAAAAGTCAACCACGTCCTGGACGTCCATTCGTGGTTACTGACGAGGATGTGGACCAAGCCATAAAAAGTGACCCACATTCAACCGTTCAGGATCCAGCGGAAACATCGTCGGTGCACCGAACAAAAGTCGAAAGAGGGATGCATGCGCTTAGGTTCATCACCAAATTCGATAACTGGGTTCCGCACTAGCTTTCTGTAAAGCAACGAGATGAGAGAATCTGTACCTGTGTTTCTTTGCTTTCTCGTCCCAGAAATGAACCGTTTTTCGGACTAATTGTAACGGGTGATGAGACATGGGTACTGTACCGTAATGAAAAAAGTCGACGGACTGTGTGACAAGGTGTGGAGCCTACTCAATCGATCTCAAAAGGAGGACTGCCTCCCAAAATGTTTTGTTGAGTGTTTGGTGGCATGTCAAGGGAATAATTCACTGGGAGGTGTTGGCACCTAACCGAACGATAAATGCTGACCTCTACTGCTAGCAGTTGGACAGATCGCGAGAACAACTGAAATCGAAGTGGCCAGCACTCGCCAATCGCAAAGGCGTAATCCTTCATCATGATAATGCCAGAACTCATGCTGTTTTAATCACTTGGCAAAAATTGCTGGACTTTGGTTGGGAACCCGGCGTATTCCCCTGAATTGGCACCTACGTACTACCATCTTTTTCGATCGTTACAGAACACCTTCGCTCTCCAAACCTTCGTTGATGTGGACCATGCGAAAACGGCATTAAATGAATTTTTTTACTCTAAACCACAGGAGGTTTTTCGGAGTGGGATTCACCTACTCAACAGATCGCAAGAGATCATACAGAATGATGGCAATTGTGAAATCCTATATATGTTACTTGTCGTGTTCTCCTCCTTCCTTTGTAGCATACAAAAACGGGTAGAACTTATGCACACATCCAATGCTTTTTATACTTTATTCAGATGCCCCATTCAGTCAGCATTCTAATAAGTTTTGTAACTTCATTTTAAGTAGCAGCTATTTTAATACCGACATATAATACAGCTATTTTAATATCAAATAAATAATTTTCACGTATTTATTATAGCCGATAATGAATTCACAGTATTATTTGAACTAATACCATAACCGTTTAAAACAAGCATGGAAATAACTAGATCACGCATACAACAAATGAGAATGGTAACGTGAAGTTGGTCTATGAAAATTTACATACGAAAGATTTCACATGCATAAGGGGTATAGGATAGAGAGGGCCGAAATGACCTCAAAGTTTTTGAACGAATCGCTATAATGCGAAAAATTGCCCCTAGTATAGCAAAATATAATTAAAAAAAATATTTAAATCAGACAACATTTTCCGTTATCGCATGACGATAAAAATAACATAAATTTCAAAAGTTTCGCAATCGTATTGATTTCTTTCTAAGTATAAAATAAATTGCAATCGAATCGTTATAATCGGGAGAAGCTGCCTGTAGTATAACTAAATATAATGTAAAAAAAGGTTTTTTAATCAAGACAATATCTTCTGTTCGCGCATATCGTCTACTCTAATTTAACCTTCCTTTTTAGTTTCTTTCTTTAGGTAAATTTGCGTTTATTCTCCTTGGTGTTTTTCAAACTTAACGTGGTATCTTCTCTCTAGCAAGAATATGGTTTGCAACACCTTGAGGTCAGAACATGTGACGTGTGGATGTGTCAGATAAGAACAGAACGATACATAATGTGTGAGCAGCAGCAAAGGTGTGGAGATTATATTAGTATGATGATATAATAGTAGTTGCGGAAGTTGAAGTTCTTAAAGTTGTGATTAGTATGGTTTAGTATGATTTGCAACACTTTGAGGTCAGAACGTGTGACGTGTGGATGTGTCAGATGAGAACAGAACGATATATAATGTGTGAGCAGCAGCAAAGGTGTGGAGATTATGGTAGTATGATGATATAATAGTAGTTGCGGAAGTTGAAGTATTTGAAGTTGTGATTAGTATGGTTTAGTATGATTTGTAACACCTTGAGGTCAGAACGTGTGACGTGTGGATGTGTCAGATGAGAACAGAACGATATATAATGTGTGATCAGCAGCAAAGGTGTGGAGATTATGGTAGTATGATGATATATAAGTAGTTGCGGAATTTGAAGTACTTGAAGTTGTGATTAGTATGGTTTAGTATGATTTGCAACACCTTGAGGTCAGAACGTATGACGTCTGGGTGTGCCAAATGAGAACAGAACGATATATAATGAGTAAGCAGCAGCAAAGGTGTGGAGATTATGGTACTGTGATGATATAATAGTAGTTGCGAAATTTGAAGTACTTGAAGTTGTGATTAGTATGGTTTAGTATGATTTGCAACACTTTGAGGTCAGAACGTATGACGTGTGGGTGTGTCAAATGAGAACAGAACGATATATAATGAGTAAGCAGCAGCAAAGGTGTGGAGATTATGGTAGTATGATGATATAATAGTAGTTGCGGAAGTTGATGTACTTAAAGTTGTGATTTCTTAAGGTCTGCGTATTTAATATTTAGAGTTAGTGTTTTTGTTCCACGTTAAACGTTGTCTAATAAGTAGGCCTAATTGGATTTTTTCACTAATGTTGTTGAAGATTGAGTGTTGTTGAAGAAGTTTTGCTGAATAAAGACCCTTTTATTCCTGGCAAGCAGCGAAGTGCAGACTTCCAAACACCTAGTCTTGTTGGCTGTTGTCAACTCATGCGGCAGCCACATGTCCAGCTTTTTGACCTTACCCAGCGCAGCCAGACGCCGAACAACTGTCGTGTGGTGGACATCTACCTCTGCCGCTATCTCAAGACGCGTTTTTCGGGGGTCCGCTTCAACCACACGTAACAGAATATTGTCAGAAACAGCAAACAGGTCGGTGACCATGATGTGCTTCGTTTTGTAAATCCGTATTCCTGCTTCGAAACTTCACAAACCATCGCCAAATGGTTTGTTCGTGGGCTGTATTCTCCCCCAAACGTTTTCTTACGTTTTGAGCGGCAATTTCTGCAAAATGGCCCAGTTTAAATTCATACAGGAAGGTGACTCTGAAATCCGGCATCTGCATGCTTCCTTTGCAAGCCACGTTACGTATAAACAAACCACGCCTGAACCTTGTTCTTCCCACACGTGCTAGCTATTTATAGTAACTCGGTGACGTAATACCCGCCGATGTCGCGCGATTGGTCGAATAACGATTGGTCGACATAACGATTGGACGGCATCACGATTAATCGACATAACGATCAGTCGACCGTAGCGACTAGTCGACACAACGATTGGTCGAGATAACCATTGGTTCATAGGATAATGGTTTACATTCGCAGCGGTACCTCTCAGAACGTACTGACCTCTCGAAACGTAACGTTCCTTTTTGGAAATAATATCTTTTAGAATGTAGTCCTCAGAACGTACAGCATTATAACATATTATTTCCAAATAGGCCCCAGTGTCATCTTTTGTATTCTAAGTGAAATCTATATGCCGCCCAGGTGGCGCAGTGATCTAAGCGCTGGCCTCTGATCATTCGTCCGAACGGGGTCCGGGTTCGAATTCCGGTGAGGCATGGATGTTGTGTTTGTCTTACGGCACTGGTTCTCTCCCTTCCCTGGAACCAGTGACCCTAAATTAGGGACGGGCGACTGCTTATAGCCCATTGAGTTGCTCACGGTGGTCGTTAAACCTCCAATCAAAAAAAAATCTATATAGAGGGCCTTCTGAACGATGTTATTTCCGAAAGGGACCCGGGGCACTTTAGGTATAGGCACCTAGGGGAAACTGACACACATAACTCGGAAACTCGTAAAATTGACCCCACCGGAAAATTGCCGCACATTCAAAGCGTTTCTCGGACAAACGGCGATTTGTGCTTGTCCCCTTAATGAAAACCATGTGGCAATTTTCCGGTGGGGCAATTTTCCGGAGGGGCAATTTTTCTGTGTGTGGCAAATTTTCCGGTTTGCTAAAAGATGTGTGACAATCTTCGGGTGGGGCAATTTATTGCCAAACTGTTTCCACTTATTCAAATTTCTTTTTTGTTTTTCCAAGTTCCGTTTACCATTTTATGTCGACCAATCGTTACTGTCGGCCAATAGTGTGTCGGCCAATCGTTATGTCGACCAACCATTTGTCGACCAATCGCTACATACCCAAACCCGCCACATCTGTGGATGGTTCCATTCCGCTGGGGCCATTTCATTTGCTCGTTCGCGCCTGACATTTCATTCGCACCTGCCCAATATTTTGAACATTCTACTATTACACCACAGAGTACAGCGAATTCCTAAACAACTGAAGCTTTCGCAATCTGAACAAATATCAGATTTCCTTTAGTCGAAGAACCCGATGCCTCCTCGTATATAGGAAAGACCATTCTACCAGACACTGATGCGTGTTAGGAATCACCAGTTCTTCAGATATTATCACAAAGGTATTTTTTTGTTGTTGTTTCATCGCTGAACAACAGCTACGAGCAATTCGGGAAGCTGAAAACAGTTGCCAGTCCCTAATTTAAAGCCATTAGCTCTAGGAAAGGGAGAAGGCCGCTCCGATGAAGTAGTGGTGTCATCGCTGACCTCTGACCATTTATCTGAGATGAGACGGGTTCGAATCGTGGTGAGGAATGAATAATGTGTTTGTTTTTCGGCACTGGCTCTCTCCTTTGTGTTGAACCAGTGGCTCTAAATTAAGGACGGACGACTGCTTATGGCCCATCGAATTGCTCACGGTGGTCGTTAAACCCCCAAACAAACAAACAAACAAGTTAGTAAAATCATGCAATGCATTGATTATGATACGCTTTCCAACATACCAGTAATTATTACTCAAGTTATGTGGATAATGGCTGAGGAATAAATCTCGCTCCTGTGTCTTGACATTTGACCCCATTTCGCCCATTTTCAATAGGGTTTGTCTCCAGTGGCTCCCTACCACATACTAAAATTTCATCGAAATCGAAATATTTTTACGCAAGTTATGACGCATAACGTCAATGGAATATATCCCGCTGTTATGTCTTGCCTGACCTTTGACCCCATTTCGCCTATTTTCAATACGGTTCGTGCCCAGGTCGTTCCCTACCACATACTAAAATTTCATCGAAATCGAACCATATTTACGAATGTTATGACGCATAAAGGCGATGGAATGGATCCAGCTCCTATGCCCTGAACTTTGACCCCATTTCGCCCATTTTCAATAGAGTTCGTCCTCAGGTGGTCCCCTACCACATACTAAAATTTCGTCGAAATCAAACCATTTTCACGCGAGTTATCGTGCGGACGGACGGACAAAGCTGGAGCATATACGCTTCTGCAACCTACGGTTGGTAAGCGTAAAAAAAAGTAAGACACCGCCATAGGATATACACAAACCATCCAGGTCAAAACAAAATTAAATACATCACCCAGGTCAAAACAAAATTAAATACATCACCCAGGTCGAAAGAAAATTATTTAGAGCCACTGGGTCCATGGAAGCGGGAGAGCCAATGCCGTAAGACCAATAGTACATGCCTCAACAGGGATTCAAACCCAGACCCATCTAAGATGATTCGTCAGAAGCCAGTGCATAGACTGAGAGCATAATCTGATACAATACTCTTGCTTTGACTGTTACTAAATTTTGGCAGATTCTTAATTTATATTGTGACTGAAAATATCCTTTTGAATATTTCGAGAGAAAACCATAATCTTTTTGGGATCTCGGCCTTATTTTTGAATAGCATTTCTACGAATAGTACATCCATTCAAGGCCTCCATACGTCTATGTGGATGATCCGTTATTAAAATAACTACAAACATACACTAACAGTTCTGTGCTGAATACCAAAACGTGTGATGCATTATTGGGCATTTCATAATGAAATCAGTATGCACGAAAGTGGCGTTTCCGTGTCTAATAAGTAGCGTATCAAGCTGCACAAATAGCAATAATGCAACCTGCACAACGGAAAACAGCAGTCAATTTCCTGGGTGGAATGCACACCTTCAATCAGACATCCGGAGTGCACTAAAAACTTCAGAAAAAGACGTTTGGCAACAAGTGCAGTGAGACAAAAAATAATTAAAAAAAAAAAGAGGGTGAAATTTTCGCACGGAATAAAAGGACGTAGTGCTGCTTTCCGAAATAAAACAGATAAAGCTGCGAAAAGAGCCGCAAACGAATCAAGTGTTGACATGAATATAAAAACACAAATATCGGCTATGAAAACGCTGCTTTGAAGTCAAGCCGTAGATGAATGGCAGAGGCGATAGAAAAGTTATTTGAGGACGATTCTTGGGCCATATATTTATAAAGTGGCTGCTATTTGATCGTTCGGGAAGCAAAATTTCGGAAATTTCAAGTGACAACATAGGCGACATCTGGCGGTTGCGTAGTGCGTACTTCCTACTCAATTTGTACCTACCTCTTAGGTAGTGGAAGTTGCAATAAGAACGAAGCAGGTGAGACGATCAGTGGCAGAGGAAGAACAACGCGTATTTGTTTTAAGTTTTATGTCTTATTAAAGTATCCATCAGGCGTGTCACAAAGTGTTCTGCAGCCAGCAGTCCGTCAAATTCCCGTTACGAAAACGACGGATGAAAGGATATAAGGAAGTCGAGACATCACCCAATGATGCTCCAAGATACGGTTGACAGATTTCAACTTCCAGACAAGAAGACAAACGAAGTATCCTAAAAGCCGTGCAGCAGTTTGAATTTTTTGGAGAGAGAGAGAGAGAGAGAGAGAGAGAGAGAGAGATGGGACGAGACGGGAGAAAAGTGGAGATAATAATATCTACACTTATTATTTAGATTTCGAGAAAGTGTTTTTGCGGGAAGCTTCGTTTTCAGCACCCAGTCCTCTGTCAAAAGAATTATAATGTACAAATGGCCACACCGGTGGTGGGGTAGTTTAAGGCACTCGAGCCGGGCCAGAACAATGGATGAGTGATGGCGAGTACGCTTTACTCATCCATGGTTCTGACCATGGATGAGTCAAGCGTACTCGCCACGACTCACTCTCCTGGTCGAACCGGTGGCTCCGAACAACGGCCGGCCGATTGCTTATAGCACTCAAAAGTGCTCATGGTAACCGTACAGAGGGTGAGTTGAAAGTTTTGCAATATTTGGATCACTCTATGTATTCATACGTACCTTTACGACGAAAGCTGACTAGCATTCAAAGTACAGGCCCTCGTGTTGCACCTTCTTTAGCCATCTGTCTACCAGTTGTTCGATTCTAAAGAGGGTGAGTCGAAAGTTTTGCAATAATTGGATCACTCTATGTCTTCATACGTACCATTACGACGAAAGCTGACAAGCATTCAAAGTACAGGCCCTCGTGTTGCACCTTCTGTAGCCATCTGTCAGCCAGTTCTTCGATTCTAAAGAGGGTGAGTCGAAAGTTCTGCAATATTTGGATCACTCTATGTCTTCATACGTACCTTTACGACGAAAGCTGACTAGCATTCAAAGTACAGGCCCTCGTGTTGCACCTTCTTTAGCCAACTGTCTGCCAGTTCTTCGATTCTAAAGAGGGTGAGTCGAAAGTTTTGCAATATTTGGATCACTCTATGTCTTCATACGTACCTTTACGACGAAAGCTGACTAGCATTCAAAGTACAGGCCCTCGTGTTGCACCTTCTTTAGCCATCTGTCAGCCAGTTCTTCGATTCTAAAGAGGGTGAGTCGAAAGTTTTGCAATATTTGGATCACTCTATGTCTTCATACGTACCTTTACGACGAAAGCTGACTAGCATTCTAAGTACAGGCCCTCGTGTTGCACCTTCCTTAGCCATCTGTCTGCCAGTTCTTCGATTCTAAAGAGGGTGAGTCAGAAGTTTTGCAATATTTGGATCACTTTATGTCTTCGTACGTACCTTTACGACGAAAGCTGACTAGCATTCAAGGTATAGGTCATCGTGTTGCACCGCCTTTAGCCATCTGTCTGCCAGTTATTCGATTCCATGGTGGTACCAGTTATTGTCCTTCGAGGCGAAAAACTCCTAACCCCAGCTGCCACCTCCTCCTGGTTATTGAAGAACCGCCCGCGAAGGAAGTGGGCCATGGACCGGAACAAGTGTTTATCCGAAGGGGCAAGATCCGGACTATATGCTGGGTGTGGCATCAGTTCGATGCCCTCAATTTACTGAAGTTTTACCCGAGTCGTACGCGCGTGTGATGCCGAGCATTGTACTGCTGTAGTAGAGAGCGCTTTCTGTTCACTAGTGCCGGGTACTTCTCATCCAAAACGGAATACATCCGCTCCGGCTGTTCAGCGTACAGATTGGAGTTGATGGTCCAACCGTCTGGAACAAATTCGTAATGGATTATCCCCTCGAATTTCCACCAAACGCAGACCATCATCTTGTGCTCGAAGCGTCCACGTTTAGCAACAGGTTCAGGAGTCTGTCCAGGAGTCGACCACTGCCGTTGTGTGTTAGGATAGCGAAAATAGACCACTTTTCATCACACGTAACTATTCTGATGAAATAAAAGATTGCCGTCTTATGTACGATTAAAATAACTAAAAGTTAAAAGAACTGATGTTCCTGTACACACCAAATGTGGTGAAAATGATTTAAATGACAGATTAAAACAACATGAGATCTTTCGATCCCTCTTGGGATCATCCTCAGATGTGCTCACGAATTGGTGATTCCGACCTTAAATAACAGAAAGGGAGGTGTCCGGATTCGATCTGTGCGTTCACTGCGCATGCCTGGGATTATTCACGGGAGGATCCGGGTTGCCGAGTGGGTGGTTATGTCATCTGGTGTTAAGGTATTCAAGGTGTTGTCATTCTGATTATTGTTTGATTCCCTTGGTAGGATATTTTTCCAAGGATTGGGGATGCTTTTTTTTTTTTTGATTGGAGGTTTATCGACCACCCTGAGCAATTCAATGGGCTATAAGCAGTCGCCCGTCCCTAATTTAGGGTCACTGGTTCCAAGGAAGGGAGAGAGCCAGTGCCGTAAGACAAACACAACTTCCATGCCTCACGGGATTCGAACCCTGACCCCGTTCGGACGAATGATCAGAGGCCATCGCTTAGACCACTGCGCCTCCGGGGCGGCGGGATGTTTATTGGTAGATAGTCATAGAGTTGTAAGGAATGCACCCTCTAAGTCATAAACTTGCAGCCATTCGATTCATGATACAACGAGCCATTACACACTCCTCCAATGTCCAACTGAAAAAACAAGAGATTGCAAAAATTAAAGAAATCGCCCGAAACCATGGCTATGAAGATCATTTGGTGGATTCGGTTTATAAAAGACTCAGAAACTCAACCATGTCCACACTCGAGAGAGAAACTAGGAATAAGAAATTTGTTGGGTTCATGTGCTATGACCCACACGTTACTCGCACTATGAAAAACTTGTGTTACTGTCATAAAATCGATTTTGGCCTCAGAACATCAAATACCTACTCCATTATTCGCAACAACCGCAATCAAATCAAACAGAGATCCCGTCATAGAGTATATAGCATACCTCTTTACAGTACTGAGCCAGATGACCCACCTGTCACTTACATAGGATCTACCCGGAGGACGTTAGATATTAGAGTGAAAGAACATATTTATGACGCCAAGACTCGAAACAATAAAACTGCATTATCACGCCTTACCAACAAAGGTTCTTATTATCCAGCTTGGCAGAAAGCTTCCATCGTTACAACACCATGGAACAAAACCTCGTTGCTTTTAGCTGAGAATTTGATGATATTCATCAAGGGTAATCAATGTTGTACCGACTATCTACCAATAAACATCCCCAATCCTTTGAAAAATATCCTTGGGAATCAAACAATAATCAGAATGACACCACCTTGAATACCTTAACACCAGATGACATAACCACCCACTCGGCGACCCGGATCCTCCCGTGAATAATCCCAGGCATGCGCAGTGAACGCACAGATCGAATCCGGACCCCTCCCTTTCTGTTATTTAAGGTCGGAATCACCAATTCGCGAGCACATCTGAGGATGATTCCAAGAGGGATCGAAAGATCTCACGTTGTTTTAATCTGTCATTTAGATCATTTTCACCACATTTGGTGTGTACAGGAACATCAGTTCTTTTAACTTTCAGTTATTTTAATCGTGCATAAGACGGCAATCTTTTATTTCATGACTAACTAAGCACGAACTTTCATCTATTTTAACGTAACTATTCTCTTGGTGAAACGTACATCTCGTGAGTTTTCTAGGAGTTTCGTGCACACGTCCACTCGGCGGTTTGCTTCAGCTGGCTTCAGTTTGCGAGGGACGATGCGGCAGCTCCTGTAGACATTGCCGCGGTCCTGAAGGTCGTGGTTAATCTCTGTTTGACCACGGTGGTCTGTGATATACCCAGATCGCCTGATAATCTCCGAGTGCTGGTTGTAGGATTCGCCTCAACGGCCTGGCTCACGGCCTCCGAATCAACGGTTCGCGGCCTACCTCACCTTGGCTGATTTTCGAGCTTTCTGTCACCTGAACGAAATGTCTTGAACCATGTCGCTGCGGTGCTGTGGTCCACGTAACCTTCCCCCCTGTCTCATGACTAATGTTTCGTTTGCTTGAGCAGCGTTACGGCCGAGTTCAAACTCGTAAAGCAAAAGTTCCCTAATTAGCCGGTTGTGGCTGTTCAACTTTTAGGCGTCCCAACCACACATAGAACGACAACATGCAATGCTGTTCGCAGCACCGACTACCACTTTATATCCCTTTCGACTGACTGCAGTACGCGAGTTGAACTAGTTTAAACACGTGACCTACCCGCCGCAGCACATGCGTTTATACAAATATTGCAAAAATTTCGACCCACCCTGTGTAAAACCCGATTTTTTTAAAGCAGGCGTTTTGGATACGCATATGCCTACCCTATGGCTCACGGTTCTGATTATTTCTCGGAGAAGGCCCCGGAAGAAGCTCCGGTTGAACATTGTTGTTGGGTTTGCCTTATGGTACTTGCTCTCACCCTTCCCTGGAGTCAGTGGCACTAAATTACGGACAAGTGACTGCTTACAGCTCATTGAGTTTCTCGAAGTGATACTTAACCCTCTCCCCAGCATTGGTGGTTATGTGTTTTAATCGCTGGCCTCAGACCATTCATCCGAGATGGGTTCGGGTTGGAATCCCATTGAGATGCATGGATGCTGTGTTTGTCTTATGGCACTGGTTATCTTGTCTATTAAATTGTTTAGAATTTAAATAAGTACCATTATTGTAGATATAACTCAGTGTTTAGGAACTGTTTTAACCAGTGAATTGAATTTGTTATTGTGATGCAAAATGGGACTGCGTAGATGTGATTTCCCTGTTTAGTTTGAGTGATGACTTAGTTCTCTCGGAGAATTGAAGATAAGCATTCATTACATGATGGAGGCCCGGCTCTCTCCATCGATTGTGACATAGATTTATTGGACGTGTTGTTAGTATTAAACATGTAAATTGTGCTGTAATGTTATAGTGTTGATATTTCATTGGTTGATGGGAATTGCCTATTTTTAATGGGGTTGGGAGGGAGAAATCCACATAGGAGAGTGTAGAAATTTAAGAGCTTGTAATTTAAACTGGACTGTTGTACCGCAAGGGTAATAACAAAAATTCTGCACACGTTAATCTAAAACGAAAGCGGATGATGCTGTCAGAAAAATGATTGCGAGGTCAGACTCTCAGCAACGCAGTGGTGTCAGAACGACGTGAAAGTCAGACTCTTAGCAACGCAGTGGTGTTAGAACGACGCGCTATCATCTGCTGTGTGGACGGAGGGTGTGGAAATAGAAGCGTGCAGCTCCACAGGTCCAGTCACGGTGTTAGACCAGCGTTCGTACTCCGACACAGATCCACACTGCCTTGCAAGAAGTTTGCGTGGAAGGAACTCTTGATCTAAGCACAATTTCTTGCTGGACATCGCGCTTTTGGGAGGACCGAAGCAGCATCGAAGATGATTACCACTCAGGCCGACCTCAAAGAACGCGACAGACAAAACATCTGTCACCATTGTTGCAACCCTTTTGGAAGAGAATCGTCGTTTGACAGTTCAGGAGATTGCTCATTAAACGAATTTGTCCACCATGTCTGTTCACCGGATTTTGATCGACTCACTGGGAAAAAGAAAAATCGCTGCGCGCTTGTTGCCCCATCAACCCATCCCCGAGCACAAGGCAGCCAGAGTGAGCATCGAACAGGATCACCTCCACAGGTTCGAAAGGAAGGACGACACCTTCTTGAACAGAATTATCGAAATTGATGAGACTTGGCTCCGACATTTTTAGCCGGAACTGACGTCACAATCAGCGGAATGGAGGTTTCCATCCAAGTTTCGCACGCCCCTCAAAGTGTCATTGGCAACAATCCAAAGTGAAGCAAATGATGATTTTGGCGTTCGATTCCCAGGGTGTTGTGGTCTCCGATCGAGTGCCAGCAGGGCAAAATATCAACGCACAATATTATCGTGACTTTCTGAGGGTAAAGTGGAGACGGAAAATTCGTCAAAATCGCTACAACTTGTTGGAAGCGGGAGAGATCTTGCTGCATGACAACGCATCGTGACATCGTGCAGTGTTGGTACGGGTACTTTTGTCGAAAATATGGCTGGCAAACTTTATCCCATTCATCATTCAGCCCTGATCTCAGTCCACCCGATTGCGATCTTTTCCCAAAGTTAAAAAATAGGCTCGGTGGCATCCGCTACGAATCGCTCGACGAACTGTCATTGGATGTGACCCGAGTAATACGACAGCTGAACACAGATGGCCTACTACGGGGTATCCAGGACCTACCTCGCCGCTGGCAAGCTATCATTAGCAGCGGAGGGGAGTATATATATATATATATATATTTTTTTTTTGATGGGAGGTTTAACGACCACCGTGAGCAACTCAATGGGCTATAAGCAGTCGCCCGTCCCTAATTTAGGGTCACTGGTTCCAGGGAAGGGAGAGAGCCAGTGCCGTAAGACAAACACAACATCCATGCCTGACCGGGATTCGAACCCGGACCCCTTACGGACGAATGATCAGAGGCCAACGCCTTAGACCACTGCGCCACCGGGGCGGCGGGGAGTATATTGAACGGCAATAAGGTAAGTTTTCTCAGTTACTTCACACTTTTCTCTAAAATGGACAGTGTGCATAACTTTTGTTAGAACACCCGTATATGCGGAATTCATTGCGGAGATTTTATTGCAAAGTTTGTTAAGTGACTGTTCATTCGCTCGAAAGTTTGTAGACGTGCATTCTTACATGTTAGGGGTCCGACCCTCACAAAACATTGTGTTATTGATTCATTGGATGTGTTTGTTTGTATCCATCTATGAATTTGGTTGTAAATTAATAGTGTGATTGTCTCATTGATTGATATTAGTTACTTTCTAATTGGGCGGGTTTCCGTTTTAAAAGCGTAAATATTAAGTATTGGTAATTGAATAGTGTTATTAAATTATTAGTTGGATTATTAATGATCTGAAAACGGAAACATAATTAAAACATCATCTGTGGCATACAGTTGTTTTAATTATGATTGGTGAAGTTCAATATTGTTTTAATTATGATTGGTGAAGTTCAATGTTGTTTTAATTATGATTGGTGAAGTTCAATGTGTAGATACTACAGCATGTTTGCATTGAAACGTTGTAATAGTGAATAAAATTAATTGAATACTTTTTAATTTAAGTTTGTATAGTTATCTGTTTGCCAGAGATTGTAAGAACAGAGAATAAAGGACCGAGATGCTTCCTTTGGTGTTGAGATCGAGTCTGTTGGATTGTTCAGCAACGGGTGGGTCGCAGTATGGTGGCGGATCATGTTCCCCGATGGAGTTCCGGGCGCTTGTGTTGGTTTCCGACCTGTGTGGCTGATTGGATTGCGGTCGCATTCTTCTAAATTGGAACTGTTAATCCTTGTTGAGCCAGACTTGGCAATGCAAGACAATTTTATCAGTAATTATGGCACTGGTTCTCTCCCTTTCCTGGAACCATTGGCTCTAAATTAGGAACGAGCGACTGCTTATAGTGCATTGAGATACTCGCAGTGGTAGTTAATACCTCCTCCTCCGCCCTTGTGGTCACGTGGTCTAATCTCAAACCACAGACCATTAGTCGGATATACACTGAAGAGCAATTGAATTAAAGACAGCTGTGGCGCTGTGGGCGGTCCTGCAAACAGAAACGACATAACGTATGCAGCGATCCGACAATATAAGGAGTGATGCGACGGGAATCAGTAAGAGTCGGACGCAGTATGGGTAAGACGAAGGATCTAAGCGCATTTCATCGTAGGCAAATTGTCGGGGCCCAACGAATGGGTCACTCCATCTCGGTAATCGTACAGGCACTGGGATTTTAATGAGCCACTGTGTCACGGGTGCACCGTGAGTACATCGACTCCGGTAAAAACCATCCCTACAAGGGCCAACTGCCGTGGACAACAGCGTGTGGATGAGCGGAGTCATCGTCGGCTAGCTTGCATTGTAACAGCGGATAGACGGGTCACAGTGCAAGAAATCACTTGGCAATTTAACGCTGGTGCACAAAAACGTGTAAGCAACCACACCATCCAGAACCATCTGCTCACTATGGGGTACAGAAGCCATCGTCCCACGAGGGTACCGCTGCTGACCGCACATCACAGGGTGCAAAGGTTAGCATGGGCGTGGAAACATCGCCATTGGACCCCAGACATGGGGAAAAATGTTGCCTGGACTGATGAGTCGAGATTAACGTTGGTACATGCGGATGGCAGGATACGAGTACGGCGCAAACCACATGAAGCGATAGATCGTTCTTGCCAGCAGGGTACTCTTCAAGCTGGTGAGGGTGACATTCTCATCAGGGGACTGTTTACGTGGACTGAAATGGGACCCCTGGTACGTGTGACATCGTCCCTCACAGGTCAACGTTACCAGGATATCCTAGACGACCATTTGCTCCAGTTTGTGTGTCTTCAACATCCCACTGGGGACCTCATCCTGTAACAAGACAATTCACCGTTCTATCGCTATCGAATTGTATCCGAATGGTTGGATGAACACTGCACCGACGTGACTTCGCTTCCTTAGCCAGCTAGGTCCCCTGACATCAATCCCATCGAGCACATATGGGATGCCATCGAGAGAGATGTTCGAGGCTCTGACCCCCTCCATCAAATCTTCGTGAACTGTGGGAGCTTGTTAAGGGGTCGTGGATCAGTATGGCTTCCCAATGATTCCGGTGTCTTGTCGAGTTCATGCCGAGACGAATCACCACCGTCATCAGAGCGAAAGGTGGTGCTACACGTTACTAGACAGCTATCTCTAATTCAATTGCTCTTCAGTGTAGGTTTGGGTTTGAATCCCGGTGCATTATTTCATGGCACTGGCTTTCTCTCCCTGAACTGGGACCAGTGGCACTAAATTTCAGATGGACGGCTGCTTATAACCAATTGAGGGGGATCGCTAATTCCCGCTCCCCCGAAAAAAAAAGGGTTCGTATATTTTTAACTTTCTCCTGATATATCGAAATCAGAGATAACTGAAATTTTCAGTTCCAAATTCTATTTACCGGCACTTAAACAGCATCGCTTTTGTATATAAGTGCGAGTATGATTTTAAACGTTTCTTCAATCCATACTGTAACTGCCTTTGTTTTCAGTTGTTTAGATCAAGCGGAAATAAATCCTTTAAGAAGATCGCATTTTGCTTAAATTGGTGACAGATCTCTTAAATGAAAAATATTAAGATTTTTATAGGTATAAGAACGCAAATCGAATTAGTAGAAACTAATTTTCCGTTTGCTATTGAACAGAAAAAACTGCGAGTTTTGCATAATCCTGCTCCAAAAGAGAAAGTAAAAAGAGACAACGAAATTGTTAATTTTATGTAAAGATAGGTCTTCGAACCTTTGCGGAATGTGCTGCACAGGGACCTTTTCCCGACACTGATTATTTTCTTTTCCGCATGCAACCAAACTTTCAAAGCTATTGAGCTTTTTATTAAATCATTAATCTTCATTAAGTATGGAGGATTCTTCCAAGCTATATCATTATTTATCTTATCATTCCGGAGAGTTCCTCATACATATTCATGGGGTAATTACGATGTCATTCTTAACGAGAGCAATATTTTTTTTATTTACTTTGCATTTTCTGAAGGGCAACTTTAACATTCCAGGTCTATGTTAATATCCAAGAGACGTGTTAAATGTTTTGCGAGCTTCATGACTAAAAAACTCCCAAGTTTTATTCATTATTATTTTTTTTTCACGCGATAAGTCTCGTCTTTAAGTCCAAAATCTGGTGTTTATGGTCTAAAGCATTTTTTGTAATTTAAAACAGACTTAGATATGAATGTTTGGAACTAAAGCTAGCTACGGTGTCAGATTTCATTCACATTTTCACAGCATCAATTTTCAAAAATAGCTCCCAAATCATGGAAGGTAGTTTTTGAACAAATACAGGATGTCACTAAAACATTACAGAATCGATCAATTCCAAATGTAATATCTTGCATTTAAATAACGATACAAAATTTTGATTTGAAACAGAATTCAGAATTTTTGATTTTCAGAACTTTTGTGCTATGGAGTTTTTGCAAAGAACTTCGATTACACATAATAAAATTTTGTTTCTTTGTATGAAGGTTTAACGACCACAGTGAGCAACTCAATGGGCTATAAAGAGCCGCCTGTCCCTAACTTTCGGTCACTGGTTCTATGAAACGCAGAGAGTCAGTGAAGTAAGATAAACACAGCACACACTGGTGAGCCATTACATTATGACCACACCCAGCCTAGAGAAATGAGCGCGCCTGGAGGCCGAACGGTGGCGCAGTGAAGTTCACAGTGCAGTATAAATACAACCCGAGGACCGGCTTTCGGTTAGTAAAGTGTTCGGAATCAGAATGGGAAAAGCTGCCGATTTATCGGAGTTTGATAAAGGACAAATTGTGATGGCACGGCACTTCGAAACTACGATCTCGGAAACGGCGAGGCTTGTGGGTTGTTCACATGCTGCTGTAGTAAGTACGTATCAAATGTGGTACACAGATGGCCGAACGACGAACCGTTGTCCAGCCGTGTGTCGTCCGCAGCTCATTGATGCCAGAGGGGAGCGCATTGGTGGCAGTGACCGCAGGGCCACAGTGCGACAAATCACACGCAGCTACAACAATGATAATCAGGGCAATGTGCCACAGCGCACAGTTCATCGCAACCTTCGGCGCATGGGTTTGCGTAGCCGAAGATCCAGCCGGTTCTCCACGGTCACTGCACGTCTTCTCTAACAACACATGAAAAGAGCACAAGGTCATCGAGATGGGACCGTGAATGTTGGGAAGGAAGTGGCCTGGTCTAACGAATCAAGATTCCTGGTGCATCACGTAGACGACCGAGCGCGGATACGACGATTACCAACTGAGGCTATGGTACCTTGAAACACTGTTCGGCGGAAACAGGCCGGCGGCTGTGTCATGCTGTGGAGCTATGTTCTCTTGGGACACTTTAGGACCTAACATTCAAATAGGACAATCCCTGACAGCTGTCAGGTATCTGAACATCGTTGTGGACCAAGTTCACCCATTCATGGCAACTGTGTTCCCTGCTGGTGATGGCCATTACCAACTGGATAATGCGCCATGCCACACTGCCAGAATCGTCAATTAGTGGTTCGAGGAACATGCTGGTGACTTTCTGTTAATGCCCTAGTCTCCAAATTCACCTGACTTGTACCCAATCGAACATTTGCGGTTCGACTTGGTAAAGCGGGTGCGCGCTAAATCACCCCCCCCCAAATGTGCGGGAATGGAGGACCTGCTGTTAACATTATGGTACCAGATACCACAGGATACCTATCGCCACTTCATCGAATCGGTGCATTGCCGAGTGGCCGCTGCTTTCCTGGCTAAAGGGAGTCCTACCGCTTATTAGGTAGGTGGTCATAATGTAATGGTTCATCGGTGTATATGCCTCAGCGGGATTGGAACTCAGACCCATCTCCGACGAATGATCAGAAGACAGCGCTGAGAGCACAGTTTAGAATTTTGCATTGATGATTTTATGGGAGTTGCTATTCAACTAAGTGCGCCCATGAAGTTTTTTCTATGGGCTCACGACGCAAATGTTTGAATACCGCAAAACCTCCTTTATACGTTTCTCACTTATACGTTTTTTTTTTAACTTATTCATCAAACGTCGCCGGTCTAAAATTTTAACTTTCCACTAATGTTAAGTATCATCAATTATATGCCAGTCGAATTAGCTTTCTTCCCATTTATAAGCTAAATTGTGGTGTTGTGAAATTCAAATCACTCGAATTCCATTTACCATAAACTCATCCTACTCTCCCATTTCGTCTCGAATTGCGCTAACCATTTTCTAATCCCCTTATCCGCTTGTACTATGATTATATCCTCTTTGACCTAACCTGTGGAATGCGTGCGTTCCTTCCTGTATGGCCGTTGGTCCACTCAGTTGGCACCTGAAGTAGACACCTGCTCTTGCTTGACGTTGGCACATAGGACTCTTTCCTTGAGAAATTGATTTGCATTAGCTTTCTAGCATTAGAACCATATATTCACGCTCTCGTAGAGCTTTATATTTAAGACACAAAATGGAGATTTTGATGGAAGTTTATGAAAATCACACGCGTGTTTCGCCACGATCCATACTTTATCGCAAAAGTTGGGTTTCGACATTTGACATCTGTATGTGTGCTTGCAGATGACTCTACATCCCAAGAAAAGATCATTATGCGATCGAACTGGAATTCTATAATTCAGGAGGAAGATAAGTTGAGCCTCTAAGGTTGCATCAGTTGTCACTTCCATTTGGTAATATCATTAATTTTGACACTAGGTGAAGTGAATCAGAATAAAAAGTGATAGGTCTCCAGGGATTGTCTCCCTGAAAAAGTCTAAAGTGACGAAGGTGATGTTGATTCCCAGGTAAGTGCAACTGCACTCAAATTTAACGATGCACTAAAATCATTCGGCGTCATTAAGGACTTCCTTCATAGGCGTAATAGTGGTTAGATAACAATACAGGCTCTCAATGGCCGTCAATATGCATTGTTTCAAGTTAAACGCAAACTACAATGAAAAAAATATGATATTTTAAGCCATATTAATGTATACGTATTTATTTTTATAATTTCTTGTCTAAAAAATGTCAATCGTAAATGAATTAGTAGTGATACGTTGCGTGTTATTTTTCTTGTTAGGGAGTTTAACCACCACCGTGAGCAATCGATGGTGTGTAAGCAGTCACCGGTCCCTAATTTATGGCCACTGGCTCCAGGGAGGGAGATAGCTAGTGCCGTAAGACAAACACAAAATCCTTGCCTCACTGGGATTCGAACCTGGACATTTCTCGGACGAATAGTCAAAATCCAGCGCTTAGACCAGTGTTCCACAACCGGTGTGCCCCCACAAGGGGAAATCTGTGACGCTAACTTTTACCTACACTGCTCGCCACCCAAAATGCAACACCAAGAAGGACACGAGATAGCAAAGCCATATTTACTGGACACATAAAAACAGATGCAAAGATGAGACGGTTGAGCTTACAGGCCCGTGCGACTTGCGGAACACGCAGACATCAATAGTTCGTGTGTCCCCCATGGCTGGCAATAACGGCCGCTACACGCCGCGGCATCGAACGAAAGAGGCTTCGGATGCCGGCTTGGGGGTATGTCGGCCCAGGCTGCTTCCACACGTTGCCACAGTTCATCAGGCGTAGCCGCGGGTGGTGCTTGCCGGACCACTCGGTTGCCGATCGTGTTCGATGGGCCACATTTCGAGAGAACAGGTGGGCCACTGCAGCAGCATTGTTGCACCATGCGTGCCACGTGCGGGTGCCCATTGTCCTGTTGAAACGTGGCAGCTGGCAGGTCCTGCAGGTAAGGGAGGACTACAGGCTCCAAAACGTCGGAGATGTAGCGGTGGCTGTTGAGTGTACCGGCGATGCGTACCAGAGGGGTGCGGGTGTCATATCCAATTGCGCCCCAAACCATAACGCCACGCGACGGACCGGTATGGCGATACATAATGCAGGCGTCATACAGTCTCTCGCCGCGGTGCCGCCACACGCAGATCCGACCAACGTGGTGTTGCAGGCAGAAGCTGGATTCGTTGGAGAAGACAATGTCGTGCAGTTTCGTAGTCCAGGTGCGGCGTTCAACGGCCCACTGCCACCACAGTCGCCGGTGGTATAACGTCAATGGTAATCGGAGCAATGGGCGCCGTGCGAAAAGTCCCCGCTCCTGTAGACGACGTCGAACGGTACGTGCTGACACAGGTTGTTGCGCAACACACTCTAATTCCTGCGCTAACGTTCGTGATGGGGTGGTGCGAGCCGTCAATGCCCGCAGCGCAACATGCCGGTCCTCTCGTTAGGTGGTGTGCCGCGGTTGCTGCAATCGCTCACGTTGGTCCGTCCGTTTCTTCTGCACCCACAGAATCCATACTCGCCTCACTGTGGCTGGATGTCGTCCCACACAGCCGTTGATATCTCGGTACGATAAACCGCTGTCGCGATAAGCCACTATTCGTCCTTTGTCGAACTCCGAAACGTGCTGGAATGACTGCCGTATTCTGCGACGAGGCATCAGGAAGCTTCCCACGCACAGGTCGGCAGCACAACACACTTCCATTACTTACATCCCGCCATCTGTGCACCCTTCTTATAGTGCTTCTCGGTGGTGTGCCGGGCGTACATGATTTGCATATGCCCTGCAATGCAAATGGTTTGCATGTCCTCTCGCGGGCGACGCATGCTGCGAATTTCAGGCCAATCGCAATGCTTCTTTCATGGTGTTGCATTTTGGGTGGCCAGCAGTGTATTTAGTTGTCTGTCCCCACGATAAGATAGCATAATTAATATGAGTCTGAAACATGGTATAATATAAATGCATTAGTGTTTTATAGATAAGATTTGTAAATATCAAACTGATAACTGCAATGTTTTTAGACAGTTTAAGAAGATAAACCCATACAACACAAAACGTTTCAGATATGCATCAATAATGTTACAATCTCTCATGTTCGTTACACTTTCAAAGATATCTTACAATTACGTTTCAGCAACATCTGTTTTGGAACATAACTCTTTGTACATTACGTTTACGTTAAAAATAGTATTCACCGATAGTATTGTTTTTTAGTTTCCATTGTACGTAACTGCTACGTTGATGTTACATTCCGGCGATATTTAAGATTTTTGGTTTGGCATGGATTCGCATGCGCATTTTTGCCATTTTACCGAAGCATTCTCGTAGTCGTATTTCCATGTACTACTGCGATATTCTTT
The DNA here is from genome assembly GCA_039090855.1 of Macrothele yani. Taxonomy (NCBI): domain Eukaryota; kingdom Metazoa; phylum Arthropoda; class Arachnida; order Araneae; family Macrothelidae; genus Macrothele; species Macrothele yani. Next base: position 146,579,571 of record CM077002.1, on the reverse strand, counting down.
GGTGTCGTACTCGAGTTAGCTAGTTAGTTGATTTATTATATTTCATCCTTTTTTTTTGTGATTCAAGATAATTTAAAAGTAACTAATTGTTTTGATTATTATAATATTTACATTCTAAAAAGCATTTTTACAAAATCTAAGTAGATGAATGTGTTGCTGTATTAGTATACTATACCAGCATGTTTTTTTACTTGAAGCTGAGAAATTTCATATTGGTAGGTATTTAGAGAAATGACGAATTTGATTTTCTTTCTTTTTTTCGCTGCAATATAGTCTATTTCCACATGTACTAGGAGTGTTCAAATGAAAAGGTACGAAACGACACTGTGGGTATAAATGAAGACTTTATTCAAAGTATACACCATAGGCCGTAGCACAACGACCCCATTGATTAACGAACCGAAGGATTCCTTGTTCCCAGAATTCCTATGACCGTGACGAGACCCAGTCCTGCACAGCGTCCTTGAGTTCGTCGTCCGAGTGGAAGCGCTTCCCTTTCAGATGTTTTTTCAGGGGACCAAACATATGGAAATCGCATCACCTGTGACGATCCGCTCCAGGAAAGCGGGGTCTTCATGATACCGAAACAGATGTTGAAGTGCTAGCCCCATACGCAGTTCCTTTTGCTGGTCGGTGAGCTGCTTCGGAACCCACTGCGCGCACACCTTCCGATAACGCAACCTGTCGTGAACAATTGTCCACACTGTTCCAACGCGGACATCCACCTCCACCGCCAACATTCGCAATGTGACACGCCGATCACCTCTCACTAGGTCGTCCACCTTGTCGATGAGATCGGCCGTGATGACTGTGTTTGCCTGGCCCGGTCTCGGGTCATCAACCAAGCTCTCACGGCCTGCACGAAAACGGGCACTCCATTTTCTCACTGACTTGTCGGACACACAGTCTTCCCCATATACGGTCACCATCCGGCGATGAATAGCGGCCGGTTTAACACCTTCCGCTGTCAGAAATCGGATAACGCCTCGCTGCTCCTCAATCGTCGAATTTTGCAATGTGAACGCCATCCTGTCCTCACACACACACTAGCGTCTGGGGACAGCAATGGAAATCTCGTAGGAAGATCCTCATTGGTAGGAATAAAACACAATCAACCAATTGGCGTGCGTGATGTGTATCACTTGTGGCAGGTAAGTATGAAATTATTAGCAAACTTTCTATACTTAATATAATTTTTCGAATTTTTTACTGAAAGCCATTGATCAAATTACTGGGTAAATGTGTAGAATATCGTTCTAAATTATTTCGCGAGAAAAATGTTAGTACCTGGAAAAAGTGCGACGTATGGATTCAGAGTATGGATATTAAAGGCAAATGGTACAGAAATTTCATATTTTAAATGTGTTTTAAAAATTTTAATCGGAATATTGGCTGGAAAGTTCGATGCTGTGAAGAGACGCTGCGGTTATCCTAATGCATCTCTACTGCGATGATGTCAACTGTGCTCCGTTAAAAGGAAGGTTCGTTGCTGAACCGAAATGACGGGTGGAAGAGTACGAGAGAAAGCTGTTACTTTTTGGCAGAGGAGCAATACATTTTTAGTGTACACTACAAAAAATAGGTCCAAATTATGCACACTTTATTGGTATCCCATACGTTGTTGGCAGGAAAACCCGGAAAATAAGATCTTTGATTAGCAAACGATACGTATCAGTGAGAGAGAAATTTACCTGCGAACAAAGTATCAACACGAGAACCAAAAGTACAGTGGTACAGCAAATCAGCTACGAATGGAAGCCGTTTAAAGTAGAACCGAAGTTATGCTTCCCCAGTTTTCTGCACAACATAGAAAGGAATTGTAGATTAGCGTCCTAAATTATTTCGTCGGAAAAATACCTGGGAAAAGGGCGCCGTATAGATTTTAGAATATGAAAATTAATGGCAAATGGTGTAGCCATTTCATGTTTTAAATGCCTTTTAACAATTTTTATCGTAATATTTACCTGTAAGTGTGATTTTTTGAAGAGACGCTGCGGTAGGCTGAATGCATCGTTACCACGACGATTTGAAGCTTTAATCCGTAGAAAGAAAGATCCCCTGCGGCGAGTAATTCACGCGCGGATGACTACAAGTGCAGCTGCATATGCTCTTGCCAGGAGAGCGAAGTACCATGTACTCATACGTTAAAGAATATAGTTCGCTCATGTTTTGTCATTGTTTTTGAAATCAATGTTCAGAAATGTTTCGTTCTTTCACACATCATTCCCTAATTCCAAATAGAAAGTGCAAATATTCCTTTCTATGTTGTGCAGAAAACTGGGGAAGCATAACTTCGGTTCTACTTTGAACGGGTTCCATTCGTAGCTGATTTGCTGTACCACTGTACTTTTGGTTCTCGTGTTGATGCTTTGTTCGCAGGTCAAAACTCCAGGAGAAGATGGAATTACTGTAGACATCATACAAGAAGCAAGTGGAGAAATCGAAACAGTACTCGCCCAAATTTTCACTCGATGCCTTAATGAAGGAAAGATTCCTGAATATTGGAACACCGCTACAATGATCCTGCTACATAAGAAAGGTGACATTGAGGATCTCGGAAACTACAGACCTATCAGCCTCCTATCAGTAGTTTATAAAATCTTCACTAAAGTTCTTTCACACCGCTTGAAGGTAACACTGGACATGGCTCAACCGAGAGAACAAGATGGATTCAGGAGTGGCTACAGCACAATAGATCATATCCATGTGCTGAGAGAACTAATTGAAAGAGCGAGGGAATATGAACTTCCATTGTACATGGCTTTTATCTATTATGAAAAAGCCTTTGATTCGGTGAAACCATCAGCAGTTACAATGGCTGTGAAAACCTGCGGTATGGAAGATGCATACATTAATATTATTAATAACATCTATGAAAATGCAAGTGCAAAGATTAGGCTGTTTGAAAATACAACACACATAAAATTGGAAAGGGAGTGAGACAAGGTGACACCATATCTCCGAAGCTCTTTAATGCCACATTGGAGGGTGTTTTTCAGTCACTGAGCTGGGAAAACAAGGGGATAAAGATTAATGGAGATTATTTAACCCACCTTCGTTTTGCTGTTGACGTAGTCATTTTTGCAACTAGCCCATCAGAGCTGCAGCGTATGATCCAGGAACTTGCTGACAAGAGTAAAGAAGTGGGATTAAAAATGAACTTTCGGAAGACAAAAGTGATGTTCAATGCTTTTACAAGAAATGAAGATTTATCGATTGATGGAGAAAAGATGGAGATAACAGACACGTACGTTTATATTGGACAGCAGATATCAAGTGAGGGTCACATTGATGAAGAAATTAATCGGCGTACAAAACTTGCCTGGAGAGCTTTTGGAAGAAACAGCATAATTTTCAAGAGCAATATGCCATTATGTCTTAAAGAAAAGTGTTTGATCAATGCATCCTTCCAGTGCTTACATATCGTGCAGAGACGTGGACCTTAACTAAAAGAGACATACAAAGGCTGCAGACAACTCAAAGAAGCATGGAGAGGTGCATACTTGGTGTAACCAGGAGAGATAAGAAGAGGAACTCGTGGATCCGAAAAATGACAAGAGTGGAAGACATCATGATCAGAGTTAAATCCCTGAAATGGCAATGGGCTAGACATACTGCCAGAAGGACACATCATCGATGGACAGCCGAAATTTTAGATTGGATTCCAAGGGACAGGAAAAGACCCAGAAGAAGACCACATGGGAGATGGGTTAATGAAATTCGAAAGTATGCAGGGGTGACATGGAGGAGACTGGCACAAGGCAGACCGTTGTGGAGGAAACTTGGGGAGACCTTCGTCCAGCAGTGGATTGATAATGGTTGACAATGATGATGAGGATGATGATGATTCCGATTAAAATTTTCAAAACACATTTAAAATATGAAATTTCTGTACCATTTGCCTTTAATATCCATACTCTGAATCCATACGTCGCACTTTTTTCCAGGTACTAACATTTTTCTCGCGAAATAATTTAGAACGATAATCTACACATTTACCCAGTAATTTGATCAATGGCTTTCAGTAAAAAATTCGAAAAATTATATTAAATATAGAGAGTTTGCTAATTATTTCATACTTACCTGGCACTAGTGATACACAACACGCACGCCAATTGGTTGATTGTGTTTTATTCCTACCAATGAGGATCTTCCTACGAGATTTCTATTGCTGTCCTCAGACGCTAGTCACACACACTGCCGCGTCAATTGGACGGCGCTCTTTATAAGAGCCTCTGCTCTCTCCTGCGCATGCTCCGATCCACGCCGGCGACTCCAATCGCATCCCTAGATGTGTCGCTACGTTCTCCCATAGCGGCATAGACAAATATGTTAACGGTTACGTTCTTATGACATTTCGTACCTTTTCATTTGAACACCCTTATATAATAGAAATTCGACACTCTCATTTGGGACCGATTTTTATTTCTTTTGTTATCAATATATAAACGCCGCCACTGTTCCCAAATGGACAGCGGACTGCGTTGGACCTGTGAAAACGTCAACAACTCGTAATATGACTGTTGTTGCTCTTGAAACAGTTGTCGAGAGTAATATTTTTTATTGTGATTTAACAAAGTTTATTAAAACTATAATGTTCAACGTAGTAAATACGTAACAGCAATATGACGGTGTCACAAATATCTTTCAAATACGTAACAGTAACATGAAGTTGTTATGTTGAAGTTACAAAGACCTTTCACTGTAACGTATCGGTTATGTTTCAAAGTTATGAAACGTTTGAGGACATTTTGACGTAACCGTAAGCTTTCTGAAACATTACTATTACATTGCGCAACGTATCTGAAAAGTGTCAATGTTTCAGTGCTACGTACTTGTAATATACACAAAATATTCTGTGCTGTGTGGAAAGGTTTCAAAAGAAAATGTTGGGAAAATGTTTTTGATTCAGAAACATTTTTCCGCGAAATATTCTCGAGGTTTGCATTTTCCGTCTTCGAGTGTATGCAAACTTCTTGAGAACTAAGCTAGGAACTTCCAGAACGTAGTTCTGTGAATTGCTTACAAACATTACCGTAAACATGTGATATCTTGTCACATTCATAAAGCATACTGAAGTAAAAAACTTCCATGATTCCTTTGTGAAAATGTTGTTAAATAGCTTATAATAGGATCGTTACAGGTTTTAAATGCTTTAATAGAAATACATTGCCGACTTCCTCTGTCTTAAAATTATGAATTGCAGTTCGTTGAAAGTTCCAACTCAGCATTCTTTTTCTGAAATAATCTCATTTATTATATGGTAATACAGCCATAATATGTTCAGCGATTTTTTGGTATTTTCCAAGGACCCCATCATTTTGTTTGAAGTCGCGAGAATTAAGTATAAGTCTTCGCTTTCCATTTAGACAGTAATATAACATTTTGTTTCGTTTGCTTCTGTTCTCACCGATAGACGACTGCATGATCTGTATTTTAACAAATATAATAGAAAATTTGATCCTTCACAGTGCCTTTTGACAAAAAAATTAAGAAGAGTAATGAAAAGAAAAGCTGAGAGGCATTTGTAAAGCGGTTATGAAGTGAATACTAGAAAACTAATCTGCTTATTATCGGCTCACATCTCGCGTGAGAGTAACGAGTGAGAAAGACAGAGAAGGTAAAAAAAAAAAAAAAAAAAGAAAAGAGAAAGAACTTAAAACGGAAACAATATCGGGTTCTGTTCCACCAAGTTGACTCGTCTAATTAAAATGTCTCGTTCCTTCATCTGGTAACATAATCGGAATGCCTGTCTCTCATTCGCTCTTTCTGTTCGTAATTAGCTAGAAGCGAATATTTGAAGAAGAAAGAGATATTTCCAGAGTGTAGGGACAAAAGTGGGGATAATGTGGCGGTATCAGTTGAGGCGAAGAGACGGCGTGAAGGAAATTTTATTGCTCTAATTTGATATGTGCTCAGGTCGGTAAATCGAACGAAAGCTGCTTTCAAAATATGTGTCAACAATTTTACGGTACTTGACACATTCTGTTCGAACAGAAAATGTTGGAAAAATAAAAATACCATTATTGGACTCACATTCTTTTCATTAAAAGAAAGACAGAACAAATATCAATGGGTACTTTGAGCCCTTAGGTTTTACGTTCAATTTAAGGCTTCAGTATTTACCGAAGCCTTAAATTGAACGTTAAACTTGAGTCATGCATAATACAAATTATACATGACTTCTTATATATATATATATATATTTAAAGCACTTAGTAAAACTAAGTGATGCATCTAGGAATCTTAAGCCGATGCAAAAATATTTATTCAGTTATTTAGCACTTAAAACTCCATAAAAATAACACACGGATATATTTATAAGTTGTGCTCGAACAGAGACTTACATTTATTTATTTGGAGCGCCAGCGGTAAAACTACAAATTTATTCATGAATCATACACGTGCAGAATTAATCTTTTACGTGGCAATGAAATAAACGCAAACCAATGTATTAAAAATTTAGAATTGATAATATATTTATGGGTATGAATATTTACAGAAAAGTAATATAAATGCTACGTGCGACGTATACTTTAATATAACTTTCTTTTTTAGTTCCTGCACTGTAAAGAAATTCTGAAATTCACGAGCCACTTCCATGATTCCTTTTGTGAATTAACGAAGCATACTTTTGATACAACCTTTTCTATGAAATGACAGAAAGAAGCCTAAATTTCAGGGATTTTTCGAACTCAAGGAAAACTCTGAATTTTCAGGAACGTTTCCGCAATTCGTTTCTTATGCTGACGGTAAATTTCCATTTTTGAGATATGTTAACGGAAAATTCCGAATTTTCAGAAACTTTTCTGCATTTTGTTTTTTATATTGATCGTAAATTTCTGTTTTTGAGTTGTGTTAACGGAAAATTCTGAATTTTTAGAAACCTTTCCTAAATTCCTTTCTTGCATTGACGGTAAATTCCCGTTTTTGAGATTTGTTAACGGAAAAGTTTGAATTTTCAGAAACCTATCAGGAATTCCTTTCTTATATTGACGGTAAATTCCCGTTTTTGAGATGTGTTAACAGGAAAATTATGAATTTTCGAGAAACCTTTCTGAAATTCCTTTCTTATATTGACGGTAAATTACTGTTTTTGAGATTTGTTAACGGAAAAGGTTGAATTTTCAGAAACCTATCAGGAATTCCTTTCTTATATTGACGGTAAATTCCCGTTTTTGAGATTTGTTAACAGGAAAATTATGAATTTTCAGGAACCTTTCCGGAATTCCTTTCTTATATTGACGGTAAATTTTAGTTTTTGAGATGTTTTAACGGAAAATTCTGAATTTTGAGAAACCGTTCCGCAATTTCTTTCGTATATTAACGGAAGAACTCCATTGTCACCTTTCTCCTATGCATATGACGATAACATTTCTGTAGTAGGAGAGATTCGCGGGAATATTTGAGGCTTGATTAACTGTTAAATTTCCATCGTCTGTCAAAGGAACTGATTTTGAAGTTCTGTAGCGAGATCGCATATTGTGGGTAGCATATCGCATGAAGTTTAATTATTCTGGTACAGGATATTTCTTCTTCTCTCCCACATTTTGTTCATCAGCTATTGTACATTGACGTACTGTAAGGTACCGGGTATTTAAATTATTGTACAGATGATTGTACGATGTCTATGTGTCAGTCTGTGGAATCCTGAAAGCAAGCAGCTTTTATAGCTATCAAGTGTAAATTTTATATTTAGAAATTTTGCTAAATAATACTATAAAACAGTACATTTAACCTTTTCTTAAAGATAATTGAAAATTATTGTCATTAAAACAAGGATCTCAAGTTCCAAAGCATTCTGTTGCTTCGAAATATCACGTTGAAAAAAATACTTAGATAATTTGTGATAAGTCCTCCTACAGAAAGAATAAAATTATTACAAACGTACTACAAAAATAATACGATCCAACAGCAAGTAAAATGACTAAATTACTCGCAGTAATGAAGAGAAAAATAAAATCATCATCGCCCAATTAGTTTTACCTTGAACGTGAGTGCAGTTCCTAAGACTTTCTGGCTCAGTGGTTAAGACGCGCGGCCTGTATAGCCCTACCCAATCAACCTCGGTTCGATTTCCACCACTGGCGCAAAATAATGCTTCGGTCTAAAGGCTGAAAAATTCGTTGTCTTCGATTCTGAGGAATTTCTGTATACATACGGAAAAACTTGAAACCGGCTTTTCTGAAATAAACGGAATCACTAACTACTAAAAATCTGTGAAAGTACGGAAGTTGAAAAAAAAAACGGGCACTTTTAAAAACGGAATCACTAACTACTGAAAGTCTGTGAAAATATGGAAGTTGAAAAAAAAACGGGCACCTTTAAAAACAGAAATTTCATTAAAAGACGGACACTTACTGCTAACTTTGCTGCACGTTATTTTCAGAAATTTTCCGTGAATTCACATCACTTGGTTTTTACAGTGTATATCTGTGCAAATTTTGGTTAGTTCTCCTTAAACGGCTTCTAAACTTAACGCTACATTTCTCTCTAGAATGAATGTCTTGTGGCAATCTGAATTGAGATCCGAAGTAGAATGACGTATGATAAAAACAGGAATAAGAATGATGTTTACAATGTACGTTTGCTGGCTTTCGAGCTGGGTGGAGTTCTAGGTGACCTTGGTCAGATGCTTTCTAGTTGATTACCGTCAAAGTGCTGTTTCTAGGAAACATTTTGCTAGGTCGAAGTTCTGAGACTCGAGTTTGTTAGAAGCTAATTGTTGTATTGCTTTGAGAATACAGCATTAACTTATCAGCAAGATGGCTGAACTTCATGAGTGTTACACTTTACGAGTAATATGATAATTGTGCTAACTGTTCAAGTGACCAGTTTTGGATGAAACAAAGAAGGTAAAGTTTAAATAAGTAGCCATTTTAATTACTGGGCGTTCAAGCCAATCAGTGTGAAATTAGGAAGTATCGTGAGCGATCTGGGACATCACAAAAATTCTACGTAACGTTTAAATTAAAGCAGTATTCTGAGCCACGTAATATAATGTTCTACTGACATACTGACTATTCTTCATATATAATTAAAAAAACATTACATACATTAAATATCTGTGATGATTTCGGGTTCTACAGGGTGATTCGTTTGGGTAGGGATAATTTAAAAATGCTATGGTATGACTTGTAACATGCATATTTGACAGAAGTTACCTTTATAGGTGGGAATTAGTCTAGGCCGGTACTGACTACCTTTGAGGTCAATACCAGGTGATAAATTCCTACCACTTGTTTTCTAACATCTGCGGAGAAATTTGTGCGAACGCTGCAGTACGGAGGTCAAATTCGGAGTGAGTCGTCACCAGATGTACGGTCCTTTTTTTCTTCTCTGAGGACACTGTACGATTAGGACTATACCTCGAGACAGGCTACAGATCTCGGAAAAAGATCTGTAGCCTGTCTCGTGGTATAGTCCTAAGTGAAAAACGATATCGTTTTTACAGCAAGACGGAGTCCCACTCCACTCGTCACTGGAAGTGAGGAAATTTCCTGAACAACGCATCCAGTGAGAACTGGTGTGGCTGCGAGGGCCCTATTCCTTGTTCTGAAAACTCCTCGGATCTCTCTCCTCCCAATTTCTTCGTGTCGGGGTTTGTGAAGAATATCATCTATACGTACAAGGACCTCAAAGCCTGGATGACTTAAAGGTGAACATTTGTGCAGCGTTCGCAAAACTCACTCCGCAGATGCTAGAAAACACGGGGAAAGAATTGAGCACCGAGTATGAACTCTGCCGAGTCCGCAAAGTGGGTCGTGCAGAGGCCTAGACAAACACTTATCCCTACAAAAAAAAACATTCTGCTAAATATTGACTTATTATATCTGTTTCAAGCCATACCATAGCAATTTAAAATTATCCCTACCCAAACGGATTGCCCTACGTATCATTAATTGACAAACTACCGGCTGTTACAAAAAGAAAAATTGTAAGTGAGTTTAAGCACACTTTTTTATTGAAAGCGCTGTACCCAGTGACTCATTAAGGAATCTTTATCTGCGTAGAAATATTTATTTTGTTTCTAACCTCTTATAGGTCTATGAAATAACCACATGTATACTTACAATTTTTGCCTTCATAGACTACCATTTACTTCCTTAGAGCAGTATATGGGAATATACTAGATTATTTAAGAATCATACACAGTCGTATCAGAAAAATATGATCACCCGCGGATTCAGAGTGTAGCGCGCAGGCGCATCACGGAGTGCACGTGGCAAGGTAGATCACACGGAGATATAAACTGAAGAGCAATTGAATTAGAGACAGCTGGCGTTATGCAAATGTGGAGCTATGGGTGGCCCTGTAAACCGAAACAACATAACGTATGCAGCGATCCGGCAATATAAGAAGTGATGAGACGGGAATCAGTAAGAGTCGGACGCAGTATGGGTAAGACGAAGGATCTAAGCTCATTTGATCGTGGGCAAATTGTCAGGGCCCGACGAATGGGTCACTCCATCTCGGAAGTCGTGCAGGCACTGGGATTTTCACGAGCCATTGTGTCACGGGTGCACCGAGAGTACATCGAATCTGGTAAAACCATCCCTGCAAGGATCAACTGCCGTGAACAACAGCGTGTGGATGAGCGGGATCGTCGTCGGCTAGCTCGCATTGTAACAGCGGATAGACGGGCCACAGTGCAAGAAATCACTCGGCAAATTAACGCTGGTGCACAAAAACGTGTAAGCAGCCACACCATCCGGAACCATCTCTTCGCTTTGGGGTACAGAAGCCATCGTCCCACGAGGGTACCGCTGCTGACCGCACATCACAGGGTCCAAAGATTAGCATGGACGCGGGAACATCGCCACCGGACCCTATACATGTGGAAAAATGTTGCCTCGACTGATGAGTCGAGATTCACGTTGGTACATGCGGATGGCAGGATGCGAGTACGGCGCAAACCACATGAGGCGATAGATCCTTCTTGCAAGCAGGGTACTCTACAAGCCGGTGGGGGTGGCATTCTCGTCTGGGGACTGTTTACGTGGACTGAAATGGGACCCCTGGTACGTGTGACATCGTCCCTCACAGGTCAACGTTACCGGGATACACTGCACGACCATTTGCTCCCGTTTGTGCGTCTTCAACATCCCACTGGGGACCTCATCCTGCAACAAGACAATGCATCGTGCCATCGCTCCCGAATTGTATCCGAATGGTTGGATGAACACTGCACCGACGTGTCCTAGCTTCCTTGGCCAGCTGGGTCAGCTGACCTCAATCCGATCGAGCACGTCTGGGATGCCATCGAGAGAGATGATCCCCCTCCATCAAATCTTCGTGAACTGTGGGAGCTTGTTCAGGGGTCGTGGATCCGTATGGCTTCCCAATGCTTCCGGTGTCTTGTCGAGTCCATGCCGAGACGAATCGCCGCCGTCATCAGGACGAAAGGCGGTGCTACACGTTACTAGACAGGTATCTCTAATTCAATTGCTCGTCAGTGTATATGCTACGTTGGTCAACTAATTGCGCCCTCGGGGAAATCACGTGGTCAACGGGCCGCATCCATTTTTGATAGGAGTAGCCATAATTTAGTGATAACTCGGTGTATAAAGTAACTCACTAAAATATTGTGCAGCTATACGCGTGTTTTTAGGGGGGGGGGTAAAACACTAGAACGAAATTCATTAAACCACTCAGCAATCCTAAATGGATACTGAAAAGTTTTGTTCATTATTTACCATTTAGAACTTTGTGAAGTAACTCATCGACGTACGTACATAAAGGGCGGATAAATAAGCAACATCCTTTGAACTTTGTCGGTGGATTAGGGATATGTTAAATATTGTTTCACAACCGCATTACACCCTCCTGACTAGAGGGGGTATTGTTAGGCACAGGATTTTAATAAAAAGTCAAAGTACTGCGACCCAGAGCCACTTGAAATTAATGACTGGCGTGACAACATAATGTCACTCTTAGTTACGCTTAGTAATTTAGGTTGAACGATATGACGCGTGATAACGACAGATATATTTGCATATGCAACAATCTGACGCTAAGTCATCCATCTGTTTGTTGCAACAGAGCATTCACACACATCGCGTTGCTGTCTGTTGTTGATGTTAAAGCCTTGCCACTGTGTCTGTCATTCGTCAAATTGTCGCGTCAATGGGCGAAATTTGAACACTATTCTGAAATGTTCCGAAAACTCGTGGCTTGGAGGTTGTCCCAGTTAGGGATGACCGCACGTACTTATATTCCACCTGAGACAAAGGTTTCCTGGTAGATCGTCATTTTTTTATTCTGCTCCTGCACGTTGGTTTTTTATTCAAACTCCTGGGCCGAACAACGCCCTCTTAGAGGAGAATGTAAAGACGCAGGGAGACACCGATTTTCATAAGTAATCGGAAGTTACTTATTCATCAGTGTACTTACGAACTTTGTATGGGTACATCCCCATTCATTTACTTATATATTTGTATATTCTTTTATTTTCATTTTCGTATTCATTGTTACTTTGCTTATGTTATCACTGCGCTACTCAAAAAGTAATTAATTTAAACAAAAATTTTCGCAAATTTATTTGCTTGCTTTCTTATTCGCAATTCGACATCTAAAATACATCATCAAGAAATTGCGACGTACTGCAGAGGCGAAGCACATGTCAAGACGACAAATCTGCAGCAATACATCTCGTCGGTGTAGCTTAGTCGGCTAGATCAACTCACTCCGGAGCGAGGAGACACGATCTCCGTCACAGCCAAATTTGTGTTTTTCCAAAATTTCATGTGTATTTCTTTAGGAAACAGGTGAAAATCCGATTTTAACGAACTTCAAGAAACTGTGAAAGTTGCCTTATACTGAGGTAATGAAACCTAGAGAGGATGTCTTAAATACTAAATGTCAGAATAATTTAGTCAAATTTAAATATTTTTTTGCGTCATCCATCATTTTTCTTATGTTTTTTGTCTGAAGGACGTGAAACCAAAGAACAAAAGCTTTTGTTTATGTCGTAATGTTTAAAAATCTTATCTTCAATTTGAACGCGAGCTTGCTTCCGTCTTTATGAACAAGGGCAAGAAAGAAGCCTCTTTTGGAACTCTCTATTTACATAACATGCAGAAAAAACTAAGAAACACGGCGAAGATGATTTTTTTCCTGTTTACGAAAGTCATTGACAATTAAAAAAAAGAGAAGGCTTCTTTGATTTTAAGCAATATTCAAGAAAATGCTTTATTTTCCCCTTTTATTCTACTCAAAAAGTTTTTCAACTTTATCATGAATGAAATTCTTTTTTGTTTTGTTTTTCTTTTGTGTTAAACTGCCCCCTGATCATCTGAAGCTATTAGGTAGCTTAACTCAAATATAGGACCACTTGTCTCGGATAGAAGGCCAGGGTTAACTCTAATATAGGACCACTTGCCTCGCATAGAAGGCTTAAAACCATTCTTAACTCTAATACAAAACCACTTGTTTCGAATAGAAGGCACTAAACCAGGCTTAACTCTAATATAGGACCACTTGCCTCGGGTAGAAGACGTTAACCTAATCTTAACTCTAATATAAGACCACTTGTTTCGGATAGAAGGCACTAAACTAGGCTTAACTCTAATATAGGGCCACTTGGCTCGGATAGAATTGCTATACCCAGACTTAATTCTAATACTAGGAACACCTGTCTCAGTCCTATATTACAGTTCAGCCTGTCACAAAACCAGACTGAACTAAAATATAGGACCACTTGTCTCAGATAGAAGGCACACAACCAATCTTAACTCTAATATAGGACCACTTGCCTCGGGTAGAAGGCGTTAAACTATTCTTAACACTAATATAAGACCACTTGTTTCGGATAGAAGACACTAAACCAGCCTTAACTCTAATATAGGGCCACTTGGCTCGGATTGAAGGGCTAAACCCAAACTTAATTCTAATATTAGGAACACCTGTCTCAGTCCTATATTACAGTTCAGCCTGTCACAAAACTAGACTGAACTATAATGTAGGACAACTTGTCTCGGATAAAAGGCACAAAACCAGGCGTAAGTCTAATATAGCACCACGTGTCTCAGATAGAAGGCACACAACCAGGCGTAACTCTAATATAGGGCCACTTGCCTCGGATAGAAGGCGTTAAACTATTCTTAACACTAATATAACGCCACTTGTTTCGGATAGAAGGCACTAAACCAGCCTTAACTCTAATATAGGGCCACTTGGCTCGGATTGAAGGGCTAAACACAAACTTAATTCTAATATTAGGAACACCTGTCTCAGTCCTATATTACAGTTTAGCCTGTCACAAAACCAGACTGAACTATAATATAGGACGACTTGTCTCGGATAAAAGGCACAAAACCAGGCGTAAGTCTAATATAGCACCACGTGTCTCAGATAGAAGGCACACAACCAGGCTTAACTCTAATATAAGGCCACTTGGCTCGGATAGAAGGGCTAAACCCAGGCTTAATTCTAATACTAGGAACACCTGTCTCAGTCCTGTATTACAGTTCAGTATGTCACAAAACCAGACTGAACTATAATATAGGACGACTTGTCTCGAATAAAAGGCACAAAACCAGGCGTAAGTCTAATATAGCACCACGTGTCTCAGATAGAAGGCACACAACCAGGCGTAACTCTAATATAGGACCATTTGGCTCGGATAGAAGGCATTAAACTATTCTTAACTCTAATATAAGCCCACTTGTTTCGGATAGAATTCACTAAACCAGGCTTAACTCTAATATAGGGCCACTTGGCTCGGATAGAAGGGCTAAACGCAGGCTTAATTCTAATACTAGGAACACCTGTCTCAGTCCTATATTACAGTTCAGCCTGTCATAAAACCAGACTGAACTATAATATAGGACGACTTGTCTCGGATAAAAGGCACAAAACCAGGCGTAAGTCTAATATAGCACCACGTGTCTCAGATAAAAAGCACAGAACCAGACTTAGCTCTAATGAAGGACCACTTCTCTCAGATAAAAGGCACAGAACCAGATGCATAGGATAAGAGCTTCTGGGATTTATTCTTGGACCCAACTCAGACGATTACGTAAAAGGCCAAGCGTCTGACTCCCTCTGCCAATGGGGTTGCTTGAACTTGCTTGCTATTCCACTGAAGGAAAGGAGCCACCCCGGTGGCGCAGTGGTCTAAGCGATGGCCTTGTAAAGGTTGTGTTGACCTGTGCTCCGTGTTTGACCTGCGTTTATTGGTGTTCTTTTGTGTGTGTGCCGTCATTTTGTGTATCTCCTGTGTTGTGAACGTCTCCTGTGTCAATTGAGTCCGACTTTGACGTCCTGTAAGTAAAATTTTACTTGTACTAACTCTTTTTCCGTCCTGGCTTTGCCCAGGGTCGGGTTTAGCAAGCCAGCCATTGCAAATGGCGGCTACCGCATCTGATAGGCCAGGTCTGAAGCTTGATAGCAAAGCTCCGCCCTCACCTGGCCACGTTCGGTCATCGTCACTACCACACGCAGCTGGTTTCTAAGCCGCGTTATCTGATGTTACCACTTCTTCTTCCAACTTTATGGATGTTGATTTCCCGACATTTTCCACCACCGTGACGTCATTAACTTCTTCAGTATCCGTTGCCTCTGGTACTTCATCTGCTCCTGCGAGCACTGCGTCTCGACCTTCCCCATCTCCGCCCATTCCTACGGCAACTCTACCTTATGCTTCCGTTGTGAAGGGTACCAGTTCATCTTCCTCTACGGCGAAGAATCCATGTACAACGCCTCTTGATATGATTGTCACTAGAGACAACAAGAAATTACGCATCGAAATTCCGGAAACTTCAGCTGCTGGGCAGGAGGTTTTACGCACACAGAAACTTGGCATATGTTTTGATGCCCTCCCGGACACCAGCCTTAAGAAATACTCCTTAGCCGTCCGCCAAATCCTCCCTAAGGGAGCGATCACCCATATGGCGAGGAAGCCTAGGACTGTTCTCATCTATTTTGCGAAGCCAGAGTTTGTGGAGCGCGTCTTATCTGACGGACTGCATGTTGGGGATCATACCTTACTGGGAGTCCCGCTCACGCAGCGCCCCGTACTTGTTACGTGCTACCCCGTACCCCCAGAAATCAAGGACCATTACTTAATGGCGGCCCTTTTCCGTTGTGGAAAAGTAGTTGGATCCATTTCCACTCTGTCTTCCGCACCAACAGACCCAGATGACAGGAACATCTTAGGGGTGCGTCGCCAAGCAAGGATCCTGTTTCCTACTGAAGATGCCATTGCTGATTGCCCTACTGACCTCACTGTGGTTGTAGGGAAGCAGATTTTCCGGATCGATATCGTTACTGCCTTGCATTGTTTTAAATGCAAGGCATATGGCCACATCCAATCACGTTGTCCACATGTATCTGCCAAGCCCCCTATTTCCATACCATCCAAAGTCAACACCCCAGCCTCAACACCGGTTTCTCTGGCCACACCAAGTTCGGCTCCACAGACGTCCTTGATCCCTTCTACTGTTGTTCCAGATGATTCTCCCCCAGCAAGTGATGATTCATCATCAGTCTCCAAGTCTTCGATATCTACTACAGGTACTTTGGCCACCTCTGCATCGTTGGACCCACTTGCTGCTGTGGTACCTCTACGTTCTTCGGAGGGTATTATCTCAGAAAAAGGAATGGCAACCCCTCCGTCGTGTTGCTTCATCTTCTTCCCTTGGATCCCCTAATGTGGAGTCAGATCTAACTGTCCTACACCCACCAGCTTCTCCCGGCGTTCCCACGTTGAAACGTACCAGACAGAGTTCCATCTCGCCAGTGACGTCTTCTCCACGTTGCTCTCGTTCCCGTTCGCCAATTCGACAGTCTTTCTCTCCAACAGCAGTTCCTACATCTCTTAAGTCCCCAGCTGTTCCAAAATTGTTGGATCAAAAAGCTTTCGCTGAATATCTGGAAACTTTCCCTGCATTAGACGGGCCGCTGGCGCCCTCTGATCTTGCTCTCATTATACTCAATCAACCGTCACGTCCTCTCAAGCAGCTAGACTGCGTTCAATCACGTAATGCTCAGCTTCCCACTATTATCACCCAACTTCTGCATCTACTTGCTCTTTTGCCAAAAATTAACACAGTCACTAATGCGCAGACATCTAACTTAAAGAAACGTGTAACCAGTCTTCACAAAAGTGCTGATAGTAATATTCAACCACTACAACCTCTTTCAAGTTAAAATTACTTTCTTTCAACTGTAAGGGATGCTCCGTCCCTCCTACCAATGCGTTAGTGTTTGAAGACATTACACCGCATGATGCGGATATATTATTGCTACAGGAGACTAACTGCCATCCTAACACCCCATACCACCGGTGGCGAACCTGGCCATTTCAATTCTACCATGCCCATCGACTTAGTCTTCACGCAGGACTTGCGGTGGCCATCAATTTTCGTCTTCGATCCTTCATTACTGATATCACGGCCAAACCGATTTATCGTGACCTCCTGCAGCTTCTGTCTTTCCGACTTCACAACTTACGATACCATATCTTCAACATCTATGTTTCCGGCAATCAACAGTATGCAGACTGTCTTTTTGAGCATTTTGTTTCCTGTGTTCAAGGTCTTCCGGCCACTGATATTGTCATCTTAGGTGGTGTTTTTAACTGCACCCTTGACCCATCCCTCGACAGATCGGACGGTTCCACGGATACCAGGTATTTTCTTACCAGAGCACTTTCTACAGCCATCAACCAGCTACAACTCCAAGATGCTTTTCGACACCTGCACCCATTTCTTCGTTCGTACACCTGGCGCTCCTACTCCACTTCCTCCCCTACAACTGCCCGACTTGACCGGTTTTATGTTTCTTCAATTCTTCTTCCTTCAGTTATCTCCCTTTCTCACACACCGACAGTTTCTTCCGACCACAGCTGTGTCGTAATGTGTCTTCACACCGGTCCATCTCCTCGGCAATACTACCGTACTTGGACCCTTGATGATGATCTTTTACTTGATTCAACTTACGTAAATTCCATCCAATCGCAGCTCCAACAAGCCTTATATACGCTCCCTTTTGCTTCTTGTCCCTTGCAACACTGGTTAAATGTCAAATCCCAAATTCTTCTTTATACCAAGCAATATTCCCACGAAAAACGTACCACCGCCTCTATGAAGATTGATGCTGCACGCTCGATTTTTTCCACCCTAGATCTTGATTCTCCGCTGTTTTCTCATTACCAAGCTGAACTTCGTGCCTTGCTACTTCCTGTCTCCCAACAAGCTCTTCACCGCCTCAAAATCCTTTATCTCCAGCCAAATGACTATATATGTGAACAGGTTCAACAACTGGAATTCCACAAACGTTCTGCTCATCACCTCCGTAATCTGAAGTTATCCGATGGAACTGTTACTAATAACCCCACTCTCATTTGCACCGGTATTAGAACATATTTCCAGTCACGTTTTGCTCAGTTCCAGTCAAGTTCTCCGCATGCTGATTCGATTCTTCGTGCCTTACCACACATTCCATCGCATCTTGTTACATCTCTTTCTATGCCTATCACCCCAGCAGAAGTAGTACAGTCACTTGCCTTACTTAACTGTCACTCGTCACCTGGTCCTGACGGGTTGACAGTTAATTTCTTTCGTACGTTTTCCTCTTTCTTACACCCTCTCCTATTGCCTTGCTTTACAGCTGCTTTTTCCTTATCTAATCTTCCCCCCGCTTTTACTCTAGCTCACATCATTCTTCTTCCAAAGAAGGGGTGTCTGCTGGAGTTGGATAACTGGCGTCCTATATCCATCCTTAATGTTGACTACAAGATTTATACTAAAATCCTCTCTCTTCGATTGAGCCCTGTCCTTCCCACCGTCATACATCCCGACCAAACGTACACCATCATTGGCCGAAGCATTCATACTAATATTAATCTCCTCCGTGACTCATATTGCCTTGCCCACCTTTCCTCCGAACTTTTAACCTTCCTCAATCTTGATCAGAGGCAGGCCTTTGATAACGTGAGTCATCAGTGGCTTGCCTCTGTGATCTCTGCCTTCGGTTTCCCATCTGTCTTCATCACAGCCCTCCTTGCCCTGTACACGGACTCAGTTGTCCATATCCGGACGGCCTCCTTCCTTACAGCCCCCATTCCGTTTCGTAAGGGCATCCGTCAAGGATGTCCTCTTTCCGGACAACTTTTCTCTCTAGTCTTTGAGCCTTTTCTTTGCTCTATCCGTTCTCTTCTACAACCTCTCCCCTCCACCATTCAGCATAGCACCAGGCACCATTCTATCGTTCTTACTGCCTACGCCGATGATATCACAGTTCTCATCCGAGAAGAATGGCAATTCACAATTGTTCTTGCATGGTATCAAGTGTATGCTGCGGCTTCCGGCGCTTCGTTAAACCTTTCAAAGTGTACAGGCTTGTGGTGTGGCTCCTGGAGACATCGCCCCGATACACCGTGGGGCGCTCATTGGACTTCCACCAGTCAAAAGATACTTGGGGTGCACATTGGCAGCCGGGTCTCAGCAGCGGCTGTCACCTGGAGACCCCTCGTCAGGAAACTACGTCACACAGCTGCTTACTGGTCCAAGCTCAAGTGCTGTTTGACCTACCACAGTCGTGCACGGCTTTCTGGCACCCACATCCTCTCGTTAGTTTATCATTCCTGGATTGCACAACCGCCACCAGCCTACGTTCTAACTGCAACAACATCAGCAATGCTCAGCATTGTTTGGTCATCTACTCATTGGTTATCTTCCTCAGTATTGTCTCTACCTTCAACTTGTGGTGGCCTCAATATGCCAGAGATTACCGTACGTTATAAAGCTGTAAGAATTTTCAATTTCCTCCGTTTGACAGTTCAACCAGACTCTTCCGCTTCCATTCTTCTGCTTAATGTTCTGACTTCCCCCTTAATCCCTGCCTCACCGTCCATCTTCTTCTCAAGATGGATATTCACACTGTCATTCCCCCCGTTTTCCTCTAGTCTACCATGAAGCTGTTCAGTTCCTTCGTTCTTTACCGCTCATTCGTCAACCCCCTCTTCCACTCTTGATCTTCTTTCCGAGCCTCTTTTTTCTCCTCCGTCCTCCACCCCCCTACTGCCAACTTTTTTCTTTTTCCCCGCATGGCTACACGCTGGTGTAGTCTCCGTTTCCCAACTGGTCCTCCCCGATTTTTCATGGAAACCCGTTTCCGAACTTTTTCCCACCCTACCACCCTCGCCCGAACTCTCTGATAACTTCCTCCAACTTAAACATTCTCTTCAATCACTTTTTCCTTCCCTAGTCGATTCCTCTGGCCTCCTTTCCGTTTCCTCTGCCTCTCTCCCTTTTCCGTTCTTCCTTCCCTTTTCCGGTGATCTCCTCCCTCTCCACAGTCTTTCCACCCGCACCCTGTACCGTTTTCTCCGTTCTTTTTCTGCGGTACCTTGCCGTATTCCCTCTGTTCCTTCTTTCGCACTAACCTCAGTCTGGTCTACTGCCCAACATTCACCGGCCCTCTCCTCAGAACTTAATGTGCATTGGAGGTTTTTGCACAATCGACTGCCTGTCCCTTCGACTTTGTTCCGGAGAAATATAGTATCATCAGATCTCTGTCCTTTTTGTAACGTCGTTGGAGACGTCTTACACATGTTTGTTTACTGTCCGACGCTGCTCCCACTATTTCACAGTATGTTCCAACTTGCACATCCTTCTTGTACCAGTGATCTCACCCTAGAAGATTATCGTTTCCTCGGCCACAGTTCTACAAGTTTCTGCTCTATTTTACCAGTTTGTTCGTATTTATTTATTCTAGCTAAATATATTATTTTCTCTCACCTGCTACAGTTACAAGATCCAGATCCTATTACATTCTCTACCTCCTTGGTTGCACACTACCGCAACAGGGTTGAAGCTAGACTCACCCTGGAATATTCCTTGGCGAAAGATACGGCACGGTTACCTGCCTTCTTCGCAACATGGTCGCCGTGTCGTCCCTGGTTTCAGTTTTCTAGTGCCCAGACTGTTCATCTGCTGTTTTAATAAACCTACGTCGGAACTTTCAATTTTTACTGTTCCCTCACCATGTTTTCTCCTGGAACTGGATTGTGTTTGCTTCCTGCTGATGTCACCTTTTGTACACAGTTCTCTTCATCCGCACAGTGACTCTCTGCCACCAGTGATTCCCATGTCACTAGAACTGCACAGATTTTTCTGTAAATTTTTTCGCTCCAGTGATGTTCCAAGACTTCAATGAACAATTATCCCAGAGCTACTGCTGTTTACAGCAAATAATGCAATGCCTGTCATTGCTCATCTGTACAATTATCATTTCATTGTAAATATCTACATTTTGTTTTATTTCTCCCCTTCTCTCACACTGCGTGTGAGGTTGGGGATGTTCTGTTGTAATTCTTTTACGTGAATAAAAGCGAATATTGAAACTAAGGCGCTGGCTTCTGATCATTCGTCCGTACGGGGTCCGGGTTCGAATCCCGGTCAGGCATGGATGTTGTGTTTGTTTTACGGCACTGGCTCTCTCCCTTCCCTGGAACCAGTGACCCTAAATTAGGGACGGGCGACTGCTTATAGCCCATTGAGTTGCTCACGGTGGTCGTTAAACCTCCAATCAAAAAAAAAAAAAAAAAAGAAGGAAAGGACTTCAACTGCATTTCTGTGGCATTTTAAAATGCAAGGAAATATAATTTCTTTTTATTTTAACGCCGTGGATCCTCTAAAAATTCGCGTTATCCACCTACGGCTCCCTTAATGAGACTTGTCTCGGATAAAAGGCACAAAACCAGGCGTATGTCTAATTCAGGCTTAACTCTAATACAGAGCCACTTGGCTCAGATTGAAGGGCTAGACCCAGGCTGAATTCTAATACTAGGAACACCAGTCGCAGTCCTACGTTACAGTTCAGCCTGTCACAAAACCAAACTGAACTATAATATAGGACAACTTGTCTCGGATAAAAGGCCCAAAACCAGGCGTAAGTCTAATATAGCCCCACGTGTCTCAGATAGAAGGCACACAACCAGGCGTAACTCTAATATAGGACCACTTGCCTCGGATAGAAGGCGTTAAACTATTTTTAACTCTAATATAAGACTACTTGTTTCGGATAGAAGGCACTCAACCAGGCTGAACTCTAATATAGGGCCGCTTGGCTCGGATAGAAAGGCTAAACCCAGGCTTAATTCTAATACTAGGAACACCTGTCTCAGTCCTATATTACAGTTTAGCCTGTCACAAAACCAGACTGAACTATAATATAGGACGACTTGTCTCGGATAAAAGGCACAAAACCAGGCTTAGCTCTAATAAAGGACCACTTCTCTCAGATAAAAGGCACAGAACCAGATCCATAGGATAAGAGCTTCTGGGATTTATTCTCTGACCCAACTCAGACGATTGCGTAAAAGTCCAAGCGTCTGACTCCCTCTTCCAATGGGGTTGCTTGAACTTGCTTGCTATTCCACTGAAGGAAAGGACTTCAACTGCATTTCTGTGGCATTCTAAAAAGCAAGGAAATATAATTTTTTTTATTTTAACGCCGTGGATCCTCTAAAAGTACGCGTTATCTACCTATGGCTCCCTTAATGAGAAATAAAATGTTCAGGATTAATTTTCACATAAGGTAGAAAGTGCGTGTACAAAGTTTATGAACAATTGGATTTTTGGAATGACAGCTAAATAAAAAGTGTAACAACCATTCAAATTTTTATGCGTGTATAAAATTCAAAGAGAAATAAGTTACAAAAACATAAAATACTCACAATATTTATGTAAAAAAAAATTAAACGTAAAAATGAGGATGTCTCAAAGATATATGGACAGTTCTTATTTTCCTGTTTAAATCCAAATTTTTGAATTTAAACAGGAAAAAAGTATAGTGTTACTAATTTCAAATTTTTGACCCATTGTTAGGAATTGTTTTGAAGACTCTATCAGGCATACTTTGAACCAGGCTTCGTAAAAGTTCCGGCTTCAGGGAAAACCAGCAAAGTTGTATCTGCTGCTTTAACTCTTTCGCGGTTGGAAACTGACGACCTTTATCATATACTTCAGGTGCTAGTGCTCCACAAATGTTTTAGACTGGATTTAGGTCAGGACTCTTGGCTGGCCATTCCATAAAAGTCACTTGGCTTTGCCTAAGCCAAGCTCGAGTTGAGGACCGCTGTATTGTCCTGTTGAAATGTCCAATGCTCGCCTCTTATTGTCTCTTCAATTGGGAGTAATTGACTTTCCAGTAAAGTACTTTTTGATAGTCACCTGATGTTTGACAACCTTCTAGGAAAGGAATATCATGCTTGTTAACCTTGTAAGGAATTAATATCATGCTTGACAACCTTGTAAGAAAGGAATATCATGCTTGTTAACCTTGTAAGGAATTAATATCATGCTTGACAAACCTTGTAAGAAAGGAATATCATGCTTGTTAACCTTGTAAGGAATTAATATCATGCTTGACAACCTTGTAAGAAAGGAATATCATGCTTGTTAACCTTGTAAGGAATTAATATCATGCTTGACAACCTTGTAAGAAAGGAATATCATGCTTGTTAACCTTATAAGGAATTAATATCATGCTTGCCAACCTCGTAAGAAAGAAATATCATGCTTGCCAAACCTTGTAAGAAAGCAATATCATGCATGCTAGCCGTATAACAAAGCAATATCATGCTTGCCTGCATTGTAATGAAGCAATAACATGCTTACCAACCTTGTAAGAAAGCAATATATTGCTTTCCAACCTTGTAAGAAAGCAATTTCATGCTTTCCGACCTGTAAGAAAGCAACATCATGCTTGCCAACCTTGTAAGAAAGCAATATCATGCTTGCTAGCCGTGTAACAAAGCAATATCATGCTTGCCAGCATTGTAATGAAGCAATACCATGCTTACCAACCTTGTAAGAAAGCAATATAATGCTTTCCAAACTTGTAAGAAAGCAATATAATGCTTTCCAACCTTGTATGAAAGCAATTTCATGCTTTCCAACCTGCGAGAAAGCAACATCATGCTTGCCAACCTTGTAAAAAATCAATATAATGCTTGCCAACCTTGTAAGAAAGCAATATCAGACGTGTCATTATAGCCGAATACTCTCCCACTTCATAAGAGAGCCTCTTCCTAGCTGCCGGCTGAAGGAAGAGCGAAGTTCCCGCCTTAGGTCATGCCAGTCGTAAGCCCAGCCATTTGGATCAGATTGAACTTCTTCTCGTCGCTGAATTGCACTATTAACCTATTCGCCTCTCCATTGCGTGTGTGATTTGGCCCACTAAAAACGCGCTTCTTTGTGGCGTTGTTTTAGCAACGGTGTATGATGCATACTGCAATAGATATGAAACTTACCTGACTGCAAACAACGATGAACTGTAGTCAATGATACTGGGATAGCTAAACGACTGGAAATTCGACGTAGATATTTATTTTGACTAGAAGCTAGTCGCAAAATATCTCTACCATCACAATTAGTAGTCTTCTTTCGTCGCCCCTTTTTTCGCAGCAGCATTACCACCTTTCGATATCATTTATAATACTAAATACAGAACCTACTGCAATTCACACGTCTTGCAAAACCTTCAACTTTTATACTTTGGGCTTTTAAAGGACATATTTTAACATCCTCGGCTTGAAACAATTTCATGTTGTGTGACACTTTACTATTAATAGGAAACGAAAATTTTCCCCAATGTTTTAAAGTCTCAAGACGAAAACATCATATTCCTAGAGCTAGAATATGCTCATTTTTTAATTTAATGCTTGAAAAGGCAATTTAATTAGATGTCCATGAACTTTCAAGACAGCCGCATTTTCACGTATACAGTACACTCTCGTTATAAGAAATTTACGGTTATAAGGAAGAAATTTATAACTTTGGTTTGCTCGCTGTTAAAGTATAGGAACGTTTCATGTTTATAAGAAAGAAAAAGAAAAAAAGTCAAATTTCGGTTATAAGCAAGTTTCAAAAGATTTATTTCCAAAATACATTTTTTTCGACCTGTATTGTAATGTTTCTTCTCTTTATCTCCCATGGAATTTCAAGGCCATTTACGGAGAGACTTCCACCAGATAATGCACGTCGTTTTTTTCTCCTTCGCCCCTCCCCACAATGCATGATAAACGTTTACTTGGAAGGGGTAAATCCCGTTCTGACTTACTCCTTCCAGGAATTCTACGTCATCACCTGCGCATTCATAGATGAAGATCGGCACATTGCTACATACAGTACATGTGTAATTTTTTTTATTCTCATCTTTTCATTTTGCGCTGTTTTTGAGTTCTATTTCTTCCTGTTTGCGTTAATGAGTGAACTAGAGATCTGACTGTTTAATATGAAAATATGAAAGGACGAACCTAAAATTATGCGCCAAAGATTGGAACGACTTTGGAAGCCATGTTTGAAGGGCGTAGCTAGCGCGAGTGTATGCGGAGAGAGCTCGTTGTTAATATTTACAGGTGTACAGTTACAGGGTCGGTGGGCAGGGAGAAATCGGTGTGAAGTTAACGGGGCCTCGGATTGTCAGGTAGTCTAACCCGATCAGACATTACATGAAGCGTTAGAGTTGTTACAGTTCTGAGTTGTTAGATTTCTTCAGTTGCTCGTGTACAATGGCACCAAAGCGTAAAGCTCTGTCATTCGAGCAAAAGATAAAGGTCATCGAAGCTGTTGATAGCGGAAGGAAGAAGATGGATATTGCCGCAGAATTCAAGATTCCAGCGTCCACACTTTCTAACATATTAAGCGCGGGAGAAAAACCCTGTCCGGCACCATAAAGCATGATCGGAAAAGGATTCGGGCTCCCACATATCCTGACGTCAAAATTGCACTAGATTTTATAATGAAGAACATTTTGAACTGGAAAAAGACTTTGAGGATGAAGTTCCCCTTAATGCGTGGGTTCAATTGGATGTGGAAGGTATTACTTTTGAGGATTTTGTCACCGCAGATAACGGTGTGCAAACATCGCCTGAGCTGACACCGAAATTTTGGCCCAATTGAATCCTGTTGAAGAAACTGGAAGTAGCAGTGAAGAAGAGGATGACAACTTTTCTGAGCCGCAGCTACCGACGCGGGTGAAAGTCATGGATATGATTCAAAAGGTGAAGGACTATGTGACTAGGATTCCAAGTGCTCGAGAAGCAGAGAAAGAGCAATGTTTGATTGGACTCCAAAAATGTGAGACGATTTTAATAGTAAATACAAAAAAGCAGATTTCAATAACATATTTTTTTAAATAAAAGATATGTATCTATGTACATTTGTTTATTCATAAAATACATATACTGTACGTTATGTATCTGCTTTAATTTCGAAGTTTTAACCATTTTAATCCAAATTCGGTTATGAGAAACTGATTTTCAATCCCCTTGAACTTTCTTAAAACGAGAGTTCACTGTATATATATCTTTATTTTGTGTTTTTTGAAGACTGTATACTTATTACTTTTTTACGCTTTCCAACCGTAGGTTGAAGAAGCGTATATGCTCCAGCTTTTTCCGTCCGTCTGTCCGTCTGTCGGCACGATAACTCACGTAAAAATGGTTCGATTTCGATGAAATTTTAGTACGTAGTAGGGGACCACCAGGGGACGAACCCTATTGAAAATGGGTGAAGTGGGGTCAAAGGTCACGACATAAGAGCGGAATTCATTCAATTGTCCTTATGCGTCATAACTTGCGAAAATATGGTTCGATTTCAATGAAATTTTAGTATGTGGTAGGGGACCACCTGGGAACGAACCCTATTGAAAATGGGTGAAGTGGGGGTCAAAGATCAGGACATAAGAGTGGGATGTATTCCATTGTCCTTATGCGTCATAAGGTGCGTTCGATTTCGATGAAATTTTAGTATGTTGTAGGGGACCACCTGCAGAGTAACCCTATTGAAAAGGGGACAAATGGAGTCAAAGGTCAGGACATAGGACCGGGATCCATTCCATTGCCTTTATCCCACACTATTAAGGTGGACGTCAAGTAATTTTGCTTCCTATATTTCCAATGGAAAACCTTTTTAACACATTTCCTTTACAATTAGTGTGTTCCCGAGGATAACTTCATACTATAACTTGCAATAATTAACATTTTCTAAAACATAAGCATAATTATATTAAAAACAATAACGTTTCCTTTGGTGGTGTTGAAACCAGAAAAAAGATGGCGCGACTTGTGCTTTGATGACGTCAGTGGACAAATAAATGTTGGATTGCATAATTACGGTTATGGTTTAGAAAATATTAAGTGTTCCAAGTTATCAAATGAAGCTATTTTAATGGATGTTCAAATTTTCATCCTTGGGAACGCATTAATTGTGAAGAAAATGTGTACAGAAGTTTTTCCATTGGAAGTATAGGAAGCAAAATTACTTGACGTCCACCTTAAAGTAGCAATTCTTGTATGTATGTATGCATGTACATTTTATTTTGAAAACGGCTTTAAGAATTTTAATGAAAGTCGTTAACCTACAGTTTTCTGGTACTAGAAATCGATTTAGCTTGATCTCGACTTTAGGAGAATTCGTTTAGTGGGTTAAGTACCCACCCCGAATTATAACGTTTTTATTCGCATGGCGTCTTTCCATTAATGTTACCAACGCTTAGAAATCTTATGACATTACAATCTCGCGTTTGAGAATGTTGGCGCGCGGTCACGCCATCTGTCTCATTACGTCACGCGTTGTGTGTGGATCCTATTAAAGTTTTACGACGCCACACTCTTGCGGCGAGCAGATGGTCGCCATTCCCATCTGCCTCATTACGTCACGCGTTGTGTGCATATGATCGTCCGCACGATAACTCGCGTAACAATCGTTCGATTTCGATGAAAGTTTAGTATCTTGTAAGGGATCACCTGGGAAGGAACCCTATTTAAAGTACACGAAATGGGGTCAAAGGTCAGTACATAGGAGCGGGATCCATTCCACTGCTATTATGCGCCATAACTAACGTAAAAAAGGTTCGATTTCGATGAAATTTTAGTTAGCGGTAGGGAACCACCTGGCGACAAACCTTATTGAAAATGGGCGAAATGTGGTCAAAGATCAGGACATAGGAGCGGAATAACTTCCATCACCATTACTTACGTAAAAATGCTTCGATTTGGATAAAATGTTAGTATGTTGCAGGGGCCTGCCTGGGGACGAGTTCTATTGGAAATGGGTGAAATGGAATCAAAGGTTAGGACACAGGAGCGGGATCTATTCCATAGCCCTTATGCATCATTATTTACGTAAAAATGCTTCGATTGCGACAAAACTTTGTCATGTTATTTCGGAGGTATACTGAACCGGTTCTGTTGAATATCATCGAAATGGGATCAAAGGTCAGGGCACAGAACCGAGATTTATTCCACAGCCATTATTCTCATAACTTGAGCAATGATTTCTGGTATGCTGGAAAGCGTATCATAATCAATGCATTGCATGATTTTACTAACTTGTTATTTTTATTTATGCATAAATTTGTTTGTAGGTAAATATCTATTGCAGATCTGAGAATTTTTCCCATTACACAGCAAAAAGGAATGTAAATTTATTAAAAGTCAGCTCAAATGAAATTGTGACTTAGTATCAATTATATCATCATCATCATCATCGTCAACCATTATCAATCCACTGCTGGACGAAGGTCTCCCCAAGTTTCCTCCACAACGGTCTGTCTTGTGCCAGTCTCCTCCATGTCACCCCTGCATACTTTCGAATTTCATCCACCCATCTTCCATGTGGTCTTCTTCTGGGTCTTTTCCTGTCCCTTGGAATCCAATCTAAAATTTCGGCTGTCCATCGATGATCTGTCCTTCTGGCAGTATGTCCAGCCCATTGCCATTTCAGGGATTTAACTCTGATCATGATGTCTTCCACTCTTGTCATTTTTCGGATCCACGAGTTCCTCTTCTTATCTCTCCTGGTTACACCAAGTATGCACCTCTCCATGCTTTTTTGAGTTGTCTGCAGCCTTTGTATGTCTCTTTTAGTTAAGGTCCACGTCTCTGCACCATACGTAAGCACTGGAAGGATGCATTGATCAAACACTTTTCTTTTAAGACATAATGGCATGTTGCTCTTGAAAATTATGCTGTTTCTTCCAAAAGCTCTCCAGGCAAGTTTTGTACGCCGATTAATTTCTTCATCAATGTGACCCTCACTTGATATCTGCTGTCCAAGATAAACGTATGTGTCTGTTATCTCCAGCTTTTCTCCATCAATCGATAAATCTTCATTTCTTGTAAAAGCATTGAACATCACTTTTGTCTTCTGAAAGTTCATTTTTAATCCCACTTCTTTACTCTTGTCAGCAAGTTCCTGGATCATACTCTGCAGCTCTGATGGGCTAGTTGCAAAAATGACTACGTCATCCGCAAAACGAAGGTGGGTTAGATAATTCCATTAATCTTTATCCCCTTGTTTTCCCAGCTCAGTGACTGAAAAACACCCTCCAATGTGGCATTAAAGAGCTTCGGAGATATGGTGTCACCTTGTCTCACTCCCTTTCCAATTTTTACGTGTGTTGTATTTTCAAACAGCCTAATCTTTGCACTTGCATTTTCATAGATGTTATTAATAATATTAATGTATGCATCTTCAATACCGCAGGTTTTCAGAGCCATTGCAACTGCTGATGGTTTCACCGAATCAAAGGCTTTTTCATAATCGATAAAAGCCATGCACAATGGAAGTTCATATTCCCTCGCTCTTTCAATTAGTTCTCTCAGCACGTGGATATGATCTATTGTGCTGTAGCCACTCCTGAATCCAGCTTGTTCTCTCGGTTGAGCCATGTCCAGTGTTACCTTCAAGCGGTGTGAAAGAACTTTAGTGAAGATTTTATAAACTACTGATAGGAGGCTGATAGGTCTGTAGTTTCCGAGATCCTTAATGTCACCTTTCTTATGTAGCAGGATCATTGTAGCGGTGTTCCAATCCTCAGGAATCTTTCCTTCATTAAGGCATCGAGTGAAAATTTGGGCGAGTACTGTTTCGATTTCTCCACTTGCTTCTTGTATGATGTCTACAGTAATTCCATCTTCTCCTGGAGCTTTTCCTCGCTTCATGTTCTTGATTGCATGTGCAACTTCTGCTGGAAGGACTGGAGGAACTCTGGTACTGGTATCTTTCATGATGTCTGGAGTGCATATATCATCCCTTTCATATAATTTGAGTAGAAATCTTTCACTCTTGTCAAAATTTCGCCTTTATTTCTTGTTACAGAACCATCTTCTTTTCTCAGTGCCATAATCTGTTTTCTTCCCTTACTGAGATGTCCCTTTGCTATCTTTAGGCTTTGGTTGTTTTCAATTGCTTTCCTCACTAGTTCACAGTTGAATTTCCTTACGTCTTCAGTGATACTTTTTCTTACTGTCTTGCATAGCTCTATATATTCCACTTTGGAAGTCACATCTTCTTTAGCTGTCCTCATCTCTCTTCTTTTTGCATCAACATTTTGGTTTTTCCTGATAATTTGTTCACATGCAACTTGTTCTTAGACCCAGCTAATTTTGTTGCTGTTTCCATAAGAGCTTTGGTTACTTTTCTGTTAACTTCAGAGATGTCCACTTCTTCCGATGTTAGGCCTTCTAAAGCAGAGAACCTGTTCTTCAGTTCTAACTTGAAGGTATTATGGTGTTTTTTAAGGTTGGTTATGTCAATAGATTTTGTTTGTCTTATGAGCTTGCCACGTTCAAGTTTAGTGTTGAGGTGCATCTTACATCTCACCAATCTATGGTCACTACCTGTGTTGAACTTGTTTAGCACACTGCAGTCTTCTATGACGAATTTTTTGTTACACATAATAAAATCAATTTCACTTGTCGTCCCATTTGGATGTCTCCATGTCCATTTCCTGTGTGGCTTTTTCTTGAAGAAGGAGTTCAAGATGAAAAACCCTTCTGCCTCTGCAAACTCAACGAGAGTATTTCCACGCTGGTTTCTGTTGCCATGACCGAATATACCTACTGAAGTTTCATTCTGTTGCTGTTGCCCTATTTTTGCATTGAAATCTCCCATAATTATTTTCAAGTGCTGCTTACCTTTATTATTTAGATGACAAATTTCCTCATAAAATTCTTCAATTTCTTCTTCAGGATGACTTGTGGTGGGTGCATAAGTTTGAATAATCTGAGCCTGGTATCTTTTCGAGAGTTGGATAACAAGCCGTGCAGCTCTGTCAGAGGAACTTTCAACTTCTACAACTTTATCCTTCAGTTTCTTGTTTATTATAAATCCAACACCACTAGTTCGGCCAGTATCTGTCCCACGATAGTAGAAGAGATGTCCACTTTTCAGTTCGATGAGATCTTCTCCTTTTCTCCACTTCCTTAGCCCCACGATGTCCCACTTGATCCTTTGTAGTTCCTCTTCCAATTCAAGAAGCCTTGAATCAGAAGATAGGGAGCGTCCATTGTAAGTAGCCAAGGTCAGCATCAGATGGCAGCCTAGTCCGGTTCTCCGGGGATTCTTAGCACTCTCTGCCTTCATGTCGCACTGGCCGCTGCCTTGGCCAGGTACATTCCAGCTGCCGGAGACTGAGGGCCAAGATTTAAGTTGTGGAATCATTTTGGAGGGGTTTGGCCATAACTCACCACGCTGGCCAAGCGGGTTGGTGAGTGTGGGATAGAATTTCCTCTAATCCCGATGGTATAGTTATACCGCTATGGGCGGTCGTCAGAGCCCCTTTAGTGGGAACAGGATGCACCACGAGAAGGCGGGGTTGACATTTGTCAAGGAGAGGCTGTGATGTTACGCATCACTTGACCTTACATCCCTTATATACGTTTACTTATTTAAAATCATTCAGTAATCAACATGGAATAGTTATTATTTCAGTGGTATCATTGATATTGTTTCACAGCCGTAAGCTTCCAAATGTTTTGTTCCGAAGACATCATTTTAATTCGCAGCTCTGGTACTACAAATAATTCCGTTTCTATTTTTAATTTTCATATAGACGAGAGTTGAAAATGTCTACTCACACACAAGCATGTGGTGAGAAAAGGCATCGAATATCTTATTCTTTTTCTAGAAATATCAGGATACAAGGGCAATTCGGTAATCAAAAGTCCACTAAAGCCACTAAAGAAAATATAATCTTCAAAGAGGAAACGCAAGACATAACTGAAGAAGCTGGTCTTTATTAAGCGGCAATTAATTTCAGTCTCCAGGAATGAGATTTTCATCCAATTACTCTGTTTTTATTGGAAGGGAAAGAAAGTAGTCTCTAAATGAGCCCCAAAGACACGTATTCTTTCATTCACTGAACAATATTACTACGTAGTTGTTGCTCTGTCAATGAGAGTAGAAAACAAAGTATGTTTGCTGTCGATTCGTTGAGTCCGGACCTTTATTTTCTTAATTGTTGCCTCAGTCTTGTCCTACACAGAAAATAACCTAGAAGACGTGAGTTATGTATTCAAGAAGGTAAATTAAAAAAAGTATTTCTGGGGTACATTTTGTACCTGAGATTTGTGCTCAATGTTTTGCGCGATACCCTTGGGTAGGCAATATTTTGCGCGATACCCTTGGGTAGGCAATATTTAGCGCGATACCCTTGGGTAGGCAATATTTAGCGCGATACCCTAGGGTAGGCAATATTTAGCGCGATACCCTACCAGTAAAGGTTCCTGATGAACAAAGCTTTTGCTCGGTCCATTTAACGGCTGGGAAAGATAAATATGCGTTATTATCCTTCAAAAAGATATGCACAGGAAAGGTAATAAACAGCAACAATGCAGTTTGTGTTTTCCGATAATATAAGAATTATTGAAAAGGATATACAGGTTGATCCAATTATGTCGCACATCTGCAGAGATGATCGTGTAAATCATGCCAATGTCGTTCTAGTTCTGCAATCTGCCAACAGATGGCAGGCCAAGACCTCCCGCACCGAGTGGCTTGGCTACGTGCTCACTGCTCAGTGACTTAGGATTATTGTCTTCCATGTATTGTTGTTCATGGAAAGGGCAGAATATATTTCCCAGGAGCAGAGGAGTTTTATTGTTGAGGAGTATTTTTCCAAGCAATCTTATGCACATGGTCCTGAGAGTTTTTATCGTAAGTACCAAGATGCTGCCATTCCAAATAAGTCAACCATTACAACAATCATAACCCGTTTTCGTAAAACACCAAGTGCAGGGGATACAAAGGGGAGCAGAAGATTCAGTGTGTTGACGGGAGTCAAACTGGACAGGGTGGAAACTGGGCTACAGCGTTATCCTACAAAGATTCTACCAAAGCTTGTAGTGCAAGCGGGGGTATCTTATGGCAGTGCTCAGAGGGCTACGCGGGAATGTCGCCTTCATGCATATCGTGTTCAACATATCCTGAAACTGAAGCAACCAGATGTTCGTAAAAAGGCTATACATACTGTGCAGGCTTCGTTCTTTCGTGGAACAGCATGGAATGGCGATATTCGATCAATTGTCTTTCAGTGATGCGGCGTGGTTTCATTTCAGCGGATACATAAACAGCCAAACGAACAGATATTGGTCCGCTGAAAACTCACATATGATTCATGAAACACCTCTGCACTCTGTGAAATTTGGTGTACGGTGCGCGATTTCACGTCGTCGCATTGTTGGCCCCTTTTTTCGACACAGCATTAAATAGCGAAAGGTACCAGGGCATAATCTCACAGTGTATTGCCGTACTTGAGTGTGAAGAACGTGACTGCTTGCTCCAACAAGATGGCGCCACATGCCACTCGTTAAACAACTATGACCTTCCTACGTGAATTTTTCGTGAACCGTCTGATTTCTCAAGGACTGTGGCCTCCAAGGCCTTCTGACTTGTGGCCGGCATATTTTTTAGGAGGGTACTTAAAAGGTGTGGTGTACAAAAATAAACCACGCACTCTGCAAGAACTGCAAGACAACACTACGGCTACCATTATGGAATCTTTGGTTCGGTTTGGAGTTTTAACGACCACCGTGAGCAACTCAATGGGCTATAAGCAGTCGCCCGTCCCTAATTTAGAGCCAATGGTTCCAGGGAAGGGAGAGAGCCAGTGCCATAAGACATACACAATATCCATGCCTCACCGGGATTTGAACCCGGACCCCTTTTGAACGAATGATCAGAAGCCATGCTTAGACCACTGCGCCACCTGGGCGGCATTATGGAATCAGTGTGAGCTTCTGCGCAAAGTATCGTTCAACATGGGGAAATATGCTCGTGTCTGAATTCAAGTAAAAGCTGGACATTTCCAGCAGCTGTTGTAAGAGATTATTACGTCAGATAAGTACTGCACACTAAAGGTCATTTCTTTATACACATATTGAGTACATTGTACAAGAGTACAACCGACTTTGAAGTGCGTTCTATCAAAGTACCCGTCTTAATCTGGTCACTTAGATCTGCGTCTTAACTGGATCACTCTGTATATGTAAGACAGTGTAAGTGTTATTAAAAAAGGACTCCGGATTGGACTCACACAAGAGTTGAAATATCAAAGACACGGTTCCTTAAGGATTTGAGATCACCAAAGGACATCAAGATTAGAGTTCATTGCACGATCCTAATATACCGCTGTCCAAAACAATCAAGATCGGAGAAAGTTTATTTACAGCGGAAAGTGGCATCAGCGGTAATAGCAACAGTAAAATGAAACGCAGGACATCAAAATAGCTTGAGTTATATGTAATAGAGATCGAAACACAACAAAATGTTAAGAAGAAGGTACAACTCACTGGTCGTCTAGTGACACTCTTCCATTAGTTCTGTATAAACAGAGAAAAGGATGAAGCCCTCAGTACCGAATACGTCGAACAGCAACCCATTGCATGTTTGGCATCGGTGTGTGATCACGTGGTTTAGGAGTTATTTGGGGTAATCTGTGCCACTCGTGATAGAGATCTCTGATAAGTACTGGTCTGGTTTTTGGTGAGGGATTCCTTTCCATGGAAGGTCTCTTCAATGCTCTCTCTTCAATTCAATTGAGCAGGTCTTCCGAATGCTCGATTGGATTGAAATCAGAGCAGGGATCTGGCCACAACATCTGACGGATATTCTTAACATCCAGTTCTTCATCCACAGCTACTGTGAGGCGAAGGACTGGCGTTACCGTCCACAAAAAGGAAATATGTGCACACAGCACCACGTAACAGGCGAACGTGTCGAAGAATTACATCACTGCAATACCTCCGCCCAGTGATTGTCCCATGATCCATCACCAGAAGTTGGGCATATCCATTGAGCATGATATCGATACACACCAGAGCTCCACCAAATCCATATGTTTCTCACACATATGGATCTGGTGGAGCTCTGTGAACGTTATATTGGCCCATTGATCTGAAAACCAGTCAAAGTGAGACATGCACCACTGTTGGCGGGCTGAAAGATACACCCGAGATAATGATTGACAGTGTACGAGTTTCCTTGGTGAATATCCGTATGTCTAATCGACCATCTGTGGTTTGCGTTGGAACAGCATACGCGGAAGCTGAACCACCTAACTTACAAGAGATAAGGGATATGTTGGCAACGTGTTGGAACCAGATACCACAAGAACACACCTTTAGAAATCTTGTAGCTTCCATGCTTCGCCAAGTAAGAGCCGATTTGGTGGCACGTACAAGACCAACATCATATGAGGTAGGTGGTCATAACGTGTAATATCAAACTGAAATATACACATTTGTCCCATAGTGGAAGAAATGGTCTTTATAAAATATTCAAAATATATACACTCAATGTTTCCCAAAGATAATAGTGTACAAAGTGAAAAGGTTTTCTTTCCGATTCAGCTGAACATATACCGAAACAGATAAATTATACGCTTATGTCGTTTAGCGAGAAAAATGCACATCGTATGGAAAAATGGAAAACAAAAAACATTTTCCACATAATGAAAGATGTCTCACTGGAAACCATTTTTCCAATCGAGCTTTAAGACGAGGAGAAAACGTTGGAAAATAAATATGTTCTTACTCTCCTAGTGGCATAATGGCAGTCGTAATGTTGTCTTGCAGTTGCTCACGGTGGTCGTTAAAACTCCAAACCGAACCAAAGATTCCATAATGGAGGTCGTAATGTTGTCTTGCAGTTCTTGCAGAGTGCGTGGTTTATTTTTGTACACCACACCTTTTAAGTACCGACATGAAAGAAATCTGCCGGCGACAAGTCAGGTAGCCTTGGAGGCCACAGTCCTTGAGAAATCAGACGGTCCACGAAAAATTCACGTAGGAAGGTCATAGTTGTGTTTAACGTGTGGCATGTGGCGCCATCTTGTTGGAGCGAGCAGTCACGTTCTTCACGCTCAAGTACGGCAATACACTGTGAGACTATGCCCTGGTAGCTTTCGCTATTTAATGCTATGTCGAAACAAAAAGGGACCAACAATGCGATGACGTGAAATCCCGCACCATACACCAAATTTCACAGAGTGCAGAGGTGTTTCATGAATCATATATG
The DNA here is from genome assembly GCA_039090855.1 of Macrothele yani. Classification (NCBI taxonomy): domain Eukaryota; kingdom Metazoa; phylum Arthropoda; class Arachnida; order Araneae; family Macrothelidae; genus Macrothele; species Macrothele yani. The sequence continues at coordinate 146,543,257 of CM077002.1, read as the reverse complement.
AGTTTTCAGCGGTCCAATATCAGTTCATTTGGCTGTTTATGTATCCGCAGAGATGAAACCACGCCGCATCACTGAAAGACAATAGATCAAACATCGCCATTCCATGCTGTTCCACGAAAGAAACGAATGGAAGCAGCCTGGACCGACATACCCCAAGCCCACATCCAAAGCCTCTTTCGTTCGATGCCGCGGCGTGTAGCGGCCGTTATTGCCAGCCAAAGGGGCCACACGAACTATTGATGTCTGCGTGTTCTGCAAGTCGCACGGGCATGTAAGATCAAGCGTTTCATCTTTGTATCTGTTGTTATGTGTCCAGTAAATCAGGCTGTGCTATCTCGTGTCCTTCTTGGTGTCGCATTTTGGGTGGCCAGCAGTGTATTTTATTGGACACTGTCGCACTTGATCACAGTTCTGCGACTTTTCTTGAACCTTTTTTCACTCTTGATGTTTTATTGATTTGACATTCGGAACACAAAAGATCAATTTCGAAGGATATTTCTCCAGCAAAAATAATACTTCTTGTTGAATCTAATTGTCTTTTCAAAATAATCCCCTACCCCCTATTCTCTGAGGAATAAAGCTTTCTTTGTTAAACACTTATTTTCAAACATAGCTGCTTGGTTTTGCCTTCCTACTTAAATATCCCAAGACAGAAAAATGGCTTTTAATTGAATCCATATTTTCAGGTCAAATCTACATTCATCTATATAGTAAACTGGTGTCCAGTTTCAGAATTGTCAATTAAAGTTGCAGACGTTGAAGCATTGTTTCTTTCGCACGGTTATGTTGAAGATTGTTGAGTGTTTATTCACCTCACATGCAATCCTATGTGCTTTTAAGCTTTACGGAGGACACAGTGAGCAGTGTATTAATTTGATGCCACATTGTCATTCGCTAAAGTAAATGAAGCAAGTCCCAGGTGGTGAACTAATCTAGTGTGGTTTGGGATGCTACAATATATCACTCATACAAACGACGGCAGCAGAAGCTTTGTCGGATATAACCAAGTCATATGCAATCACAATTACGTACCTTACAACTGTTAGCATTTTCCCACGTTGCAACTCCGAATCACATATCAATGGGTTTCAATTACTGGAGGCACACATGATTAATATTTATGATCTGAACATAGATGTGTCTTCATCAATTGTACTTAGATATTCACCAAAATGTGTTGCTTTGGTTCTTCGGTCATGTAAATGACTTATGGTTTCTCTTTCGGGATATCCAAATATCATCGTTTTTGGAGATAAAATAATTTTTCTGGGGAAGAGGAGGCAGCTTAAGGATTTCCGTAAGAATTTAAAGCCACAAACAGGCTCCCAACCTTAATTTGGTGCCTTTCAAAGGAAAAGGAGAGAACTAACGTCGTGGTCCAGGGGTGCACAACCTTTCAACACCTACGGGAATATTTCAGATCGATTGAACAACGGCGGGCAGCAGGGGGCACCCGTCCGCAGAAAAAAAATCAACAAAACCGAAATATTGAGAAAAATAGTAATGAACACAAAAAAAAAAAAAAAATTGTACAAAAATTGATTAAACAAAACAACTTGCACTAATGAGGCATTATAAACCACTTACCTAATAAGCTGTAGGATCCCCTTTAGCCGCGAAACAGCGTCCACTCGGCGAGGCATCGATTCGATGAGGTGGCGATAGGTATCCTGCGGTATCTGGTATCATAATAGCAACAGCAGGTACTCCCGTTCCCGTAAATGTCGGGGTGGTGGTGATTCAACGCGAACCCGTTTTTCCAAGTCGAACCTCAAAAGTTCGATTGGGTTCATGTCAGGAGAATTTGGAGGCCTAGGAATCAACAGAAAGTCACCAGCATGTTCCTTGTTCCACTCCTTGACGATTCTGGCAGTGTGGCATGGCGCATTATCCTGCTGGTTATGGCCATCACCAGCAGGGAATATAGTTGCCATGAATGGGTGAACTTGATCCGGAAACATGTTTAGATACCTGACAAGTGTCAGGAATTGTGCTACTGGGATAATGGTGCCTAAAGCGTCCGAAAATAACATCGCCTACAGCATAACACCGCCGCTGCCGGCATGTATCTGCCCAAGAATGCATCCAAGTGCCATAGCCTCCGATGGTAATCAGCGTATCCGCGCTCGGCCGTCTACGTGATGCACCAGGAATCTTGATTCGTCAGACGTGGCCATTTTCTTCTAATCATCCACGGTCCAATCTCGATGATCTTGGGCCCGTTTCATGAGTTGTTCCCGATGACGTGCAGTGAGCATTAGGACCCGGCTGTGCAGGCCCATGCGCGGAAGGCTGCAATGAACTAATGTTCTGTGACACATTACTCTGATCACAGTTGTAGCTGCTGGTGATTTATCTCACTGTGGCTCTGCGGTCGCTGTGAACAATGCGCGACAGTCTCCGCTCCCCTCTGGCACCAGTGAGCTGCGGACGACACAAGGCTGAACGGCGGTTTATCGTTTGGTCATCTTTGCACCACTTTTGGTACGTACTCACGACAGCGGTACGTGAATAACCCACTGGCCACCCCATTTCCGGGATCGTAGCTCCAAGGCAGTGTGCCTTCACAATTTGTCCTTAACCAAACACTGATAAATCGACAGCTTTTCCCACTCTGACTCCAAAGACTCTGCTTAGAGAAAGCCGGTCCTCGGTTTGTATTAATATAGTGTCCTGTGAACTTCACCTGCGACACCGTTCGGTCTCCAGGCGCGAACATTTCTTTAGGCTGGGGGGGGGTCATAATGTAATGTCGTATCGGTGTACTCGTTCGAAAACTATGGCGATGCGGTTGAAACCTTTTTTTTATCTTTTATTAGCGAGAAATTTGACATTGTTTTTTTTATTAATTTTTCAATATCTGGTTCAAAGTTGGACACGGCGATCCGCAGGTTTCCCTCCAAATGTTCATTTGTTAGACTAAAACGATTTCTTGATTTCACCTGTTTCATTACAGAAAATGATTGTTCGCATAAGTAGCTGCTTCTGAATAGTGTTGCTGTTTTTGTTTTGTTTTTTAAGCGTGGATTTTCAATATCTTCATTTCACAAGTTTATGTAAAATTCTAAAGAAACTTTTTCAAATTTAGCCTTCAATTCCCTTCATCTTTAAATCGACTAACGTCTTTTCAATAGTAGTTGCGAAATGTATTACAAACACGTCATATATTCGTATGTATCCCCAATAACATTTTCATATTTTATATATAATTATGTATACCTTGGTGTAACCAGGAAAGATAAGAAGAGGAACACATGGATCTGAAAAATGACAAGAGTGGAGGACATCATGATCAGAGTTAAATCCCTGAAATGGCAATGGGCTGGACATACTGCCAGAAGAACAGACCATCGATGGACAGCCGAAATTTTAGATTGGATTCCAAGAGACAGGAAAAGACCCAGAAGAAGACCACATGGAAGATGGGTGGATGAAATTCGAAAGTATGCGGGAGTGACATGGAAGAGACTGGCACAAGACAGACCGTTGTGGAGGAAACTTGGGGAGACCTTCGTCCAGCAGTGGATTGATAATGGTTGACAATGATGATGATGATGATGATGATACCTCTAGTCCTTCCTAAAATTTTCGCACGCCATATTTTATTTCTTCTATACATTTTTATGTGATTTCCTGGTTAGCTCTGGCCATAGTCTGACTGCTGCATGGGTAATGCGCTTGGTCAACTTTTGGGAGAAGATTTATATCATGTACACTGCTGCCCACCCAAAATGCAACAGGAAGAAGATCACGAGATAGCAAATCCAGATTTACTGGACACATAACAACAGATACAAAGATGAAACGCTTGAGCTTATAGGCCCGTGCGATTTGCGGAACACGCAGACATCAATAGTTCGTGTGGACTCTATGGCTGGAAATAACGGCCACTACACGCCGCGGCATCGAACGAAAGAGGCTTTGGATGTGGGTTTGGGGTATGTCGGTCCAGGCTGCTTCCACTCGTTGCCGCAGTTCATAAGGAGTAGCCGCGGGTGGTGCTTGCTGTGCCACTCGGTTGCCGATCAGCGACCAGACGTGTTCGATGGGCGATATATCAGGAGAACAGGCGGACCACGGCAGCAGTGACAGCTGGTGGGCGGTGAAGATCTGTTGCAAGATGCGTGCCACGTGCGGGCACGCATTGTCCTCTTTAAACGTGGCCGCTGGCAGGTCCTGCAGGTAAGGGAGGACTACAGGCTCCAAAACGTCGGAGATGTAGCGGTGGCTGTTGAGTGTACCGGCGATGCGTACCAGAGGGGAGAGGGTGTCATATCCAATTCCGCCCCAAACCATAACGCCAGGCGGCGGACCGGTGTGGTGATGCATAATGCAGGCGTCACACAGTCTCTCGCCGCGGTGCCTCCACACGCGGATCCGACCATCGTAGTGTTGCGGGCAGAAGCGGGATTCGTCGTCGAAGTTAATGCAGTGCCATTCCATTGTGCAGGTGCGGTGTTCAACAGCCCACTGCCGCCGCACTCGCCAATGGTGTAACGTCAATGGTAATCGGAGCAATGGGCGCCGTGCGACAAGTCCCCGCTCCAGCAGACGACGTCGAACGCTACGTGCTGACACAGGTTGTTGCTCAACACACCCTAATTCCTGCGCTAACGTTAGTGATGTGGCGGTGCGAGCCGTCAATGGCCGCCGCACAACATGCCGGTCCTCTCGTTCGGTGGTGTGCCGCAGCTGCGTCAATTGCTCACGTCAGTCCATCCGTCCTTCGTGCACCCACCGAATCCATACTAGCCACACTGTGGCTGGATGTTATCCCACACGGGTGCCGATGTCTCGGTACGATAACCCGCTGTCGCGATAAGCCACTATTCGTCCTCTGTCGAACTCCAAAACGTGCTGGAATGACTGCCGTATTCTGCGACGAGGAATCGGGAAGCTTGCCACGCACAGGTCCGGCAGCACAACACACTTCCACTACTTACACCCCGCCTTCTGTAAACCCTTCTTATAGTGCTTCTCGGTGGCGTACCGGTCGCACATGATTTGCATATGCCCTGCAATGCTAATCGTTTGCATGCCCTCTCGCGTGTGACGCATGCTGCGAATTTCAGGCCAATCGGATGCTTCTTTCTTGGTGTTGCATTTTGGGTGGCCAGCAGTGTATATTCACAATTTCCCCTCCTCCCCCTCTGCACCTGGGATTTTGTGCTCGCGCCACATACAACCAAGCAAAAGGCCGCTGGTTGTGCATATCTGTTGTAGACCAAGCGTATTACGCATGCAGTGGTCGGAACTAAGGCCAGCGCCCAACTTGGATGATTGTTCAAGAAGCCTACCCTCGGACCACTCAAACGTCGAAGAGACCACTGATGCAGAAAGGGCTTAGCGCCCTTTAGAGGCCCTAAGGCACTATTTTGCAAGGCTCAGTGGCGCTAATGGCTAATGGACATTTAACGATTTGCTGGAAATAAAAGCAGGATAAACGAATTTTTTAGATGATAATGTGTTTCGTATGCAAACATACTCGTATCTTGGCCGAATGTTCATACTGCAGGGACAGCCGAGCTTTCTGAGGCTCTGGATTATAACCATCCGTTTGATCCGCTTCCCAGCGTATATACTCTTACGGAAAAAATCTCAACACCAAGAAGAGGTTAAACGGCAGTTGGTAGGCGGTGAGAGTACATCTGTAAGATGACGTCTATGCAAATTTCGCGATCGGCGCATACGTGTGGCGCTAGTAGCGACCCTCGGAACATGCATAGAAGGTTTGCTGTAAATACGCGCTGTAACGTTTGTGAGCGTTAGTTATCGTTCAGATTCGACGTAGGGTGTTGATGTTAGTCAAGAATGCCTTTAAGAAGACGAAGAAGCCATTATCAACAGCTCACGGAGTTTGAACGAGGTCGTGTAATAGGGCTACGAGAAGGTGGATTTTCTTTCCGCAATATTGCAGAACGACTTGGCAGGAGTGTAGCCACTGTGCATGATTGTTGGCAGCGGTGGTCAAGGGAAGGTACTGCCTCAAGAAGACCGGGTTCCTGCCGGCCACGTGGCACTACTGAGAGGGAAGACCGCCGTGTACGGCGTATGGCCGTGGTGCATCGTACCGCGTCTGCGGCAGCAATTCGAGCTGCAGTTGTCACCACAGTGACACAACGAACTGTTACAAATCGGTTACTTGAAGGACAGCTCCGAGCCAGACGCCCTGTAGCGTGCATTCCACTTACTCCAAACCACTGCCGTTTGCGACGTCAGCGGTGTAAAGCTAGAGCTCATTGGAGGACGGAGTGGAGATCTGTTGTGTTTTCTGATGAAAGCCGGTTCTGCCTGGGTGCCAATGATGGCCGTGTGTTGGTTAGAAGGAGGCCAGGTGAGCGCCTGCAACCAACCTGTCTGCGGCCGAGATACACTGGACCTACACCTGGAGTTATGGACTGGGGAGCAATTTCCGATGACAGCAGGAGTACTCTCGTGGTTATCCCACGCACCCTGACGGCACAGTTGTACGTCGGTCCGGTGATTCAACCTGTTGTGCTGCCATTCATCAACAGCATTCCAGGGTGTGTTTTCCAACAGGATAACGCTCGTCCGCATACCGCTGTTGTAACCAAACATGCTCTACAGAGTGTCGACATGTTGCCGTGGCCTGCTAGATCCCCAGATCTTTCACCAGTCGAGCACGTATGGGACATCATTGGACGACAACTCCAGCGTCACCCACAACCAGCATTAACCGTCCCTGTATTGACCAACCAAGTGCAACAGGCATGGAACTCCATCCCACAAACTGACATCCAGCACCTGTACGACACAATGCATGAACGTTTGCGTGCTTGCATTCAACATTCTGGCGGTTACACCGGTTATTAATATACCAGCATTTCACATATAAAATGGCTCTTCTCGCGCTTACAATAAGCTGTGATCTTGAAACCTTAATCGGTTAAATATGTTACCTATACAAATGTATTGCTGCCATTTCATTCCTCTACAACTATTTTTTCGTGGTGTTGGGATTTTTTTTACATATATATATATATATATATATATATGTCCACCTTTGCCCTTAATGCATGCACTGACCCTTCGAAACATGCTTTCGACAAGGTTTTGGAACACAGCGATTGGTATGCGTTTCCATTCAACACATAATGCTGCCACTAACTGTTGTTTAGTAGTAGGCCTTGGTTCCAAACTTCTTATGTGGAGCTCTGATTCATGTCATAGATGCTCTAAGGAATTAAGATCAGGGCTCTGTGCTAGACAGTCCAAACACGATAAAGAATTATCATCAAACCACGCAGTAACCTTCCTTCCTTAATGGCTCGGTGCGATATCCTGCTGGTACAAACAAGGCTCGGTTCCATAGTATTGCCACGGAATTGGTAGCGCGTAATTGTCCAGAATATCAAGGTGCATGTGCTGGTTAACAGATTTGTCCACGATAACCAACGGGCTGGGACCATACCACAAAAAAAAAAACACCCCCACTCATTCATACTGCAAGCTCCAACCTTGACCGTAGGAACAGTACACTGTGGTAAATAGCGTTCCCCCAGCTGCCGCCATACACACACACGGCCATCAGACTGATGGATCATGTATCTGGATTCATCAGTCGATAGGACCCGTTCCCATTGATCTAAGGTCCAGAATAAATGTTCTTTACACCATGCTAAACGACGAGTAGCATTCCGAATTGAGATGAAAGCCCTATGAGCAACCGCACAACCACGGTAACCCATGGAATGAAATTCTCTGCGAATCGTACGTGTACATACCGAGGGTCCAGCATTTAGACTCACCTGTACACTGAGGTCTTGTGCAGTACTCCGTCGATTAGCTGTAACGACTCTCCTGAGGCTCCGACGTCCTCTACCACTGATTTTCTTTGTTCTGCCGGTACGTTTTGCTGTTTCAGGCACGTCATGTGTCTTTCACTTATTTAGTATATCCAGAGCAGTTGACTTGGGTATGTTTAAACGCCTCTCGGGTTCTCTTATGAACAGTCCACTAATATAACACCCAATAATCTTTCCTTTCTTAAAGTCAGTTCTCTCTTGCCGCGACCTTTTCACTCAACCTCACAGTGCGATATGATCGCGGTCAGCTGCAGGCTTATTTTTAAACTGTTTGCAGCTGTACCGCGTATCTTAATAACGCAGCGGATCCGTTCATTTGCTTTTGAAGGTGTGTCCGGTGACTTTTGTCAGTATGGTGTATATATGATCGCGATTTATACGAGTACATATTTTTTAATTTTATTTTATATCTTTCATCTCAGCTTTTTGAAAGACAGTTATGACAAGGAGGAAGGATTGTATTTATTGTCATTTTACATCTGTCTTTCTAAAATGCATGGTGCCAGTAGACAATTCAATTAAAAATCTTAAAACAACCCATTAGTATGAATTATGAACCCATCATGCCGGAAATACCGTAGAAATACCGCATTGATTTAATAAGGCATTTGAACGTTTCTGTAGGGATGCTATACCATGAAGACACCAGAATGTCCCGCTGGTTATCAAGATTTATCGGTGAATTCATACGTCGAACCTGCTGGTTAAAATAGTTCCACAGATATTCAGTGGGACTGATGGCCTTCAACTACGGTGGCCAGGATAGTAAGCTAAAGTAACTGGAATGCTACTCAAACCATTCTCTCATACGGATAGCAACATGGCAAGGGGCATTAACTTGATGGAAGCAAACCATGCCATCGGGATAGACCAGTGGTCTCAAACTTACGGCCCTACGCAAACAGTTTTGCGGCCCGCATGAATGATAACAAAATAAAAATTAACCACCCCTTTTTCAAGTGTATTATAATATATTAAATATAATATAAACATACTTTAGCAATGCTTACAAAGCTATCCTCTTAATAAGTAACAAGTTTATTTACGAAGAACATTACTGCATCAAGCAAAATACATATTTCCAGGGGTTCACTTGATCGAAAGGTCACTTGACCAAAAATCACTTGATTGAAAGGTACATTTCACCGAAAGGTCACTTGACCGAAAAATTCATTTCACCGAAAGGTCACTTCACCTAAAAGTTCATTATATCGAAAGATCATTTCACCGAATGGTCAGTTTATCGAAAATTTAGAATTTTGTTGTTAGAATAAAATAGGAGTGTGGTGCGGATTTTTGAAATTCCGGCCACCTAAACATAATCGTATTGTATAAAAAGTACTTTTAATTTCTATGAAGCACCTCCACATGAGTAGGTTTTTCGAAATATAACATTAATTATAAGACCTAGATCTGTGCCTTTTTGTCAAATTTTATTCCTCCGAGCTCATATCATAAGGGTTGCATAGCAAATGAAGTAAATAATGTTCCACTTTTACTCAACCACAAAATATAAAAGTTTTGACCGTAGGTCTAGATACAGGCCATTTTAACAGATTTTAACCCTACTCATATTCATAAGCATTACATAAAATGTAGTAACGTTTTATGCAAACATTATGAACATGAGCACGCACGGTTAAAATTTGCTAAAAAGGCTTAAGACGAGACATAGGGACCTAAGTTGATTCTTTTTGCCTGAAAAATATGTGCAACATTATTAATTTTACTTTTTATGTAAACCTTATGAACACTGAACATGACCTTTATGTAAACCTTATGAACATGATTAAAATTTGCTAAAAAGGCCTAAGCCGAGGCCTAGGAACTTAAAATTATTTTTTTTAAAACTAAATCTTTGCGTTCTCTGTGTCACGGAGAAATCAAAAGTGCAATTTTAGTATAATCCCCTAACGTTTCGGGGTCTGTCTGCCGAACTTGCACCATGCTTCAACAGATCCTGTAATGAAATCCAAAGTTTTCGATAAACTCACACTTCGGTGAAATGACCTTTAGATGAAATGAACTTTCAGGTAAAGAGACCTTTCGATGAAATGAACTTTCAGGTAAAGAGACCTTTCGATGAAATGAACTTTCAGGTAAAGAGACCTTTCGATGAAATGAACTTTCAGGTAAAGAGACCTTTCGATGAAATGAACTTTCAGGTAAAGAGACCTTTCGATGAAATGAACTTTCAGGTAAAGAGACCTTTCGATAAAATGAACTTTCAGGTAAAGAGACCTTTCGATGAAATGAACTTTTCGATAAAGTGACCCTTCCGTGAAATGAACGTTTCCATCAAAATATCTTTCGGTGAAACAATCTTTTCGGCGAAGTGATTTTCAGTCAAGTGACGCTTCGGTGAAGTAAACGTCTGGCAAATAAACCAGACCCATATTTCCAATATATGCAAGTCTCTATTTTCCTATAATGCTGACAACGCACTTGAAGAACTTCCGTTTGAATAAATAGACTTTCAGTGTGATTCTTTCCTAAAAGAAAAATTAAGAAGCTGCAATCTAACGGAGTTTTATCACTTATTATCAAAGGAGAACTATGTAAACATTCCTAACCTAGCTGCACGGGTTCTGTCTATGTTCGTAACAATTTACTCATGTGAACAGTTTTTTCAAGAATGAACCAAGTAAAATGTCTTGAAAAGGAATTGGTTAATTGACAGTCACTTATGCTCACTTTTAAAAGTAACATGTTCAAAGGATATTATTCCCACTATCGATAAGTTAGTGACAGAAAAGCGAGCCCAAGTTTCTGGTCAGAACATCTAATATCTTCTGTACTGTGTGTGTACCGTGTTCAGTTGGGAAAATGTGATTGTTTTAAGATTTAAGTGAAAATAATTGTTACTTAAAAGGGATTGTTTTCAGTGATTGAGGAAGCATTTGTTTTTACTATTTACCGATAATTAGTAGTTTTGTAAAGTTGATATTCATTCATAAGAAATTTATTATTAATATTCATGTGGCCCTCTAAGTTCCTTCAAAAATGGAAAGTGGCCCTTCCAAGGGTCTCAGTTTGAGACCACTGGGGTAGACTGTCATTATTAATGAGAGCACCTGATCCGCCAAAATGGATTATTAGCCTGAGCGTTCAGCATGCGATCTAAGGGGACGATTGCTCCCAATGATCCCAGGAAAACATGCCCTACACGAACACACTGCCAACTCTTGGCTGTTAATTCTCCAGCTTCGTGTGAGGATGATTTCTGGCAGCAGTGCTTTGTTGTGTTCTCCATCCGCCATCACACGATAAAGTAAGAAACGGGATTTGTCTGAAAAGGCAACATTTTCCTACTGTTCGATGGCTCAATCTCTCCTCTCAGATGCAAAATTGAAGCCGTAGTCTTCGAAGTCTGGCGGTCAGCATGGGTACCTTAAGTGGAGGCTGCTCCGGAGGCCAATCTGAGTTCACTAGACTGTGACCTATGATACGCTCTTTGATGTGTCTACATTAAATGCTCCGGCCAGTTGCTTCACCGTCGCCCGTCTGTTGGATCGTACTAGATGGAATAGCCCTCGCTGCGCACTGTCGCCAATGCTTCGTGGGCGTCTACTATTACCCCTACTGCTGCAGGTCTTGCTTGTTTTCTTCCATTCCTGGAACACTTCAACCACTGCACCACTTGAAGAACCTACAATATCGTCCGTTTCTGTAATTCTATCACCCTTTAGCCAGTGGCCAACAATCATTTCTTGTTCAAACTCTGTTAGAACAAAAATAGCAAGGTTTCTGAACAATAAAATGCTTATTATACATAGATAATAGTTTCGCAGAGCGTTTGTCTCGGCACCATCAGGACGAATGGAATAAAAACATGCAAATCATTGTGACATCATCAGAGTTATGACGGTCACGAATTTCGGTCAGGTGTTTCCAGGCGCTTGAAAAGAATGTGCAGCCCCGTTGGCGCAGTGGTCTAAGCGATAGCTTCTGATCATTCGTCGGAGATACGTCCGGGTTCGAATCCCGGTGAGGCACGGATGTTGTGTTTGTCTTACGGCACTGGATCTTTCCCTTCCCTGGAATCAGTCGCCCTAAATTAGGGACGGGCGACTGCTTATATCCGAATGCGTTGCACATGCTGGTCGTTAAACACTCAATAAAAAACCCATACCCCCCCCCCCCCCAAAAAAAAAAAAGGAATGGAGTCAACGTCGTGTGTTTGATAAGGTGTGAGGAGTTCCTGTACATCAGGAAAACTTCTAATATACTATTAAGCTTGAGAGGGAATCAGGTTTTTTCAGGCCACCCATGGAAATAAAAGATCTCTGCCTTCTACACATGCGTATATCGTGCAATACATATATGCTCAACTGAGGATTCCTTACAGAAACAGCTAGATTATCTTAAACCAATTGCAGTACACAGAGGATATAGCCCTTCCGTTATGAACAAAGCTGCCGCAAAACATTAATAAACAGAAGCCTCTCTGCTCGCTCACGCCAATAGAACTCCCAATACAAAAGAACTGGGCAGTTATCCCCTTTGCTCCTCAGATTTGCTTCGGAATTTCAAAGGTTTTAATTTCAAAGTTATTTTCAATCCCATAAACAAGATGAATTTTTACAGATCAAAAATCTACGTCGAAGACATAAATTACTGGAGAATTTATCACATACCTTGTGAATGTGGACTTTCATATAATAGGACAGACCCGCATGGCTTTAAGTTTCCGTGTGAAAGAACAAAAGACCTACGTATGGAAGTCTGAACTGAAAAAGTCGTCTATAGTCCCGAATTTTCCTTAAAATGACCACAAATCTTCGTTTGGAAACTCCACGCTTATTTATAAACCTGACTCGATTATCAAGCTTGCTGGCTACCCAAAATGCAACATCAAGAAGGAAGCATCCGATTGGCCAGAAATTCGCAGCATGCGTCGCCCGCGAGAAGACATGCAAACAATTAGCATTGCAGGGCATTTGCAAATCATGTGCGCCCCCGCACGCCACCGAGAAGCACTATAAGAAGGGTATACAGAAGGCAGGGTGTAAGTAGAGGAAGTATGTTGTGCTGCCGGACCTGTGCGTGAGAAGCTTCCTGATGCCTCGTCGCAGAATACGGCAGTCATTACAGCACGTTTCGGAGTTCGACAGAGGACAAATAGTGGCTCATCGCGACAGCGGTTTATCGTACCGAGACATCGGCGACCGTGTGGGACGACATCCAGCCACAGTGAGGCGAGTATGGATTCGTTGGGTGCAGGATGGACGGACGGACCGACGTGAGCGATTGTCGCAGCCGCGGCACACCACCAAACGAGAGGACCGGTATGTTGTGCTGCGGGCATTGACGGCTCGCACCGCCACATCACGAACGTTAGCGCAGGAATTACTAGGGTTTGTTGCAGAACAACCTGTGTCAGCCCGTAACGTTCGACGTTGTCTAAAGGAGCGGGGACTTGTCGCACAGCGCCCATTTCTCCGATTACCATTGACGTTACACCACCGGTGAGTGCGGCGGCAGTGGGCGGTTGAAAGTCGCACCTGGACTACGGAATGGCACGACATTGTCTTCTCCGACGAATACAGCTTCTGCCTGCAACACCACGATGGTCGGATTCGCGTGTGGCGGCACCACGGCGAGAGACTGTATGACACCTGCATTATGCATCTCCATACCGGTCCGTCGCCTGGCGTTATGGTTTGGGGCGCAATTGGATATGACACCCGCACCCCTCTGGTACGCATCGCCGGTACACTGAATAGCCACCGCTACATCTCCGACGTTTTGGAGCCTGTAGTTCTGCCCTACCTGCAGGACCTACCAGCTGCCACGTTTAAACAGGACAATGAGCGCCCGCACGTGACACGCATCGTGCAACAATGCTGCACGGCACACCAGGTTTCGCTGCTGCCGTGGCTATCCTGTTCTCTCGATATGTCGCCCATCGAACACGTCTGGTCGCTGATCGGCAACCGAGTGGCCCGGCAAGCACCACCCGTGGCTACGCCTGATGAACTGTGGTAACGTGTGAAATTGCTGGGCAAATGTCGGTTGGGAATTTTGGAATGTCCACCGTATTCGACGGACATGAGCCCATGCTATTTCGATTTATTCTGTAATATGAAATAATCCCTTAGAGGCAAGCGGTTGCAAACTATCGACAGCACCATGCCTGCTCTATGTGTTTTGTATTAGCAGACTCTCTGCAAAAGCAAGGATGAACAGAAGCTTTCCACATAAACCAGAACTCTTCTCGGTTTGTCAACGACATGACGTCGACTCCATTTCTTTGAAGCGCGTGGAAAAAACTCACCAAATTCCGTAATCCTCAGAACTCTGATGATGATGTCATAATGATTTGAATGTTTACGCTCCATTCGTTCTGATGAAGTCGTGCCGAACGCTCTGCGAAACTATAGTTGACGTATAATAAATATTTTATTGTGAGAAACGGTGCTATTTTTAAGAGCAGTTAAAATTCAAAAGTAAAGACAACACTGTTGAATACAGGATAAAACATATGAAAGGAGAAAACCCTTTACAAGTCAATTAAGACTTTACTAAAAGTTAAAATATTTACAGATTAAAAGTTAGATCTTTTGGGATCATTATGTCCCCTCCTCAGACTACAATAGTATGTGCTAGTGTAATATCTCTATATATACATTGTCTAAGAGCTTCTATGACGTAGGTCCGATTTTGAAGAGTGTTCACTCCGCCATCTAGCGGAAATCAGGTTGCAAAAGGAAGTTCGTCAACGTTACACGATTGAACCACATAAGGTTAGTTATGACATAAATTTACACAATGATACACATAAGCTAAGTTATGACATAAATTTAAAAGCTTACAGGGTTATTCCGTCTGATGTGGATACTCTTCTGGAAATAACAATTTCCACGGTTGTGGTATTTCAATAGGTAATGAGTCATTACAACAGACTTGTAACTGGGAGTGGATATACAAGCTCTCTGTGAAAAGAAGAGTAGACACGTCTGATGGAGTAAAAAGGATACTGGCCTCTTTCCAGGACGGATAATGGGTCCCACTGTGTGTAAGTCGATCTAGAGCAGAGTTCGTAGCCCAGGTCTTCACACTCTAAATGTGTTCTGATAGGTGAAGCTGTAAAGAGTGTTTTGTGGAGCCAGTATACAATTTTTGTGATGAAATACTGTCCAGTGGTTACATGGGAATGCTGTAAATCCCAAACCTTTCACAGGTATCTCTGTATGTCTAATTGCTAAGATATTGGATGTACGAATTCCGAATTCCGAGTTGTATCGACTACAAGCATTCCTGAGAATAGACAAGAGGCCAGGGTAATAGTTGCCAGACCCTACAAATCTGGGTCTCTCCCTCTTACGTTGAAGCGCAGAGATAGTGGTATTGAGCTGGTTTCTCAAGATGAGATCCGCAACATCATCGTCATACACATGTGTTCTTGTAATATCTTTGATTTTCAGAATCTCCGCTTTACGTAGCTTTACACTTGACGAGTGAGTGATTTCTCGTTTTACCATAAAGCGGATGGCTGAGAGCTTATAACTAAGTGAATGAGCCCAGGAGCTGGGAATAATTGTAGGGTCCATCGTAAGTTTTCGGTACACAGAATAAGTCAAAGACTGGGTACGAGGGTCGCGGACTGAAAGGTAATCTCAGAAAGGGATTGCATGGTTTTCTCGTGCTATGTTTGTTCTATTTTTACACCACAAGTTAAGTAGTCAAAAATTATATACAAACTCTGTCAGGTCACGTATATTCACGCGAAACTGTGTACTGCCCGACCAGTTACGGTTCCTTCTTGCATCAGGGCTGTTCATAAATTTTTGACTGGGCATTGGAAATAATCATATTAATTTACGAAAAGGTTCGCATGTGGCCATTCTTCCGAATACAACAAAAATTAAGAGCCTGACATTCCGATATTTGTATCACATAATAAATACAATGCGTACGAAACATTCTTCTTGTGGACACGATATTTCTGAAGATTTGAAATTTGGGAGGAGCTTCTTCATCTTGGTTTGCGAACAGCGTGGGAACATTCTAAATTTGAATCTCTCGCAAAATATGAGCTCATTACATCTATGGAACCCCCTGGTTTTAATTTTTCCTCCTACTACATCCTTGTCGCGAAGAGTGTTAGCCCGTGTAGCTGGACGTAATCGAGAAAATTGCGCAATTAAACAGCAGTTAGATAACACGAGGCGGTAAATGACAAGCTGTTCCTAGATTAATTAACTCTATCTCATTTTTGTTCTGCTCGTACACAACTTACAAGATCATGCTTGATAAAAACAGGAGAGATACATGCTCGGATCTGAAGAGCCAAAAGAAAGTCTCCGACATCAGTCTCCTTGTCTTGTCATAATTTTTGAGAATTAATCCCCAAAACATGCCCAAAAAGGAGCATGTCATCGCTCTTGTTAAACGTCTTCATCAAGTTTTTGCCCTGCTTCAGCGCCAGAATACGATAAACTGCTTGATTGCGGCGAATTATGAGCCAGGGTAAAGAAAGAAGAAAAAAAGAAGAAATGCTTGCTCATCTACTCAAGATCTTGTCGCTTCCGAACACAACATTTGTAGATTGCGATTTTTTTCCCAGTAATAAATCTTGCTCGTCCACAATTGTTGAGTAATTACGTGGCATTTAATAATGCGGTAAAAGAAAATTTATGAAAGGACTTCTAGATGTCGGGGTCTTTTATCTTTAACAAAAGGAAGGAAGCTTTTAACCTTTCCTTCCCTTATTATTTTTACGCATCTCATTCATCTGTTAATTTCAGTTTTATTCCGTTATCAGCATTCTTTCCCGTTTCCCTTTGGCATTAGATTTATTCTACGCATATTCTTAATCAGGTTACAGGCATTTTCCACCAATACGTTTCAAAAAGATTCTGTTTAAAATAAATGTATGAAAAAATCTTTATTTCGCTATTTTAATTAATTTACCTGGATTTGTTATTTATTTCTTTACTGTGTGATATTTCAAAAGTGCTGCTATGGATATTATTCATGTGACGTCACACTCAATGGTTGCGGATCAGCGAGGCTGGTACTTTATTATTATTATTGACCGTATTATATTTCCCTTAGCGTTGCCTAATTTTGAGAACCTTGTAATGCACTACAAAGGTAAAGTACGTGTCAAGGCGACAAATCTGTTGCGATATATTCCGTCCATGTAGCTTAGTCGGGAGAGCAACTTACTCCGGAGTGAGGCGACTCGATTTCCGTCATGGACAAATTTGTGTTTTCACAACCCAAACGTCTTGCAGTATGCTAACAAATCAGTAGAGCTATAGGACAGAAAAGGCGAATTAATATTTTGAAAAAGCAGTTCTAGAGTGCAAATACCACGTATGTATCAGCACAACTTCGTTTCCGATGTTTGTCTCAAGTTTATTCTTCCTTAACGAGGACGCCATCGCTGTAAGTCAAGATGGTGGTAATTTCGTTAACCTTCCATGTATGAACATGGAAGATTCGAAATGTAATGAAAACAGGAACAGCCTATCAAATTCTTTTTCTGCCATTTCCCAGGGAATTATACAGCACATCGCAGAAACAGTGCCAGGTTTCAACTGCCTACGATTCGTAGTGGTACGATATGCAAAATATTCTTCAGTGGAAATACACATGTGTAATACATTCTGGAATATACAATGGTGTCCAAAATTAAAGTCCGGAAGGCATTTGCAAGGATAAAAAGGAAAATACGTAACATAGAGATGTTTTGCATATAAAGAGTCACAAGCATATGGGTAATAAATATTTTATAACAACAAATGGATATGTTGTTATACAGGGTCACATCCGCAAAAGCCACGAACGTGAGATGTAAGAATGTAAACTAAAAACTTAATAAGGAATTTCTTCACGTCGTACGGA
This sequence comes from Macrothele yani, assembly GCA_039090855.1. NCBI lineage: Eukaryota > Metazoa > Arthropoda > Arachnida > Araneae > Macrothelidae > Macrothele > Macrothele yani. Next base: position 146,525,576 of record CM077002.1, on the reverse strand, counting down.
CAGACAATTCTCGCAATTACAGTATGATATTCACGGTCGTATCAAAATAATATGACCACCCCTGGAATCACAGTGTACACGCCCAGGCGCGTCACAGAGTGCACGTGACGAGGTCGAACACACGGAGATATAAGTGGCCGCCCAGGACAGATGAGCCATAGTGCGTAACGTGAGCATAATGGGCAGAAGTAGAGATTTGACTGACCTTCAAAAAGGAATGATCATCGGTTATCACGCCAAGGATAGAAGCACCTCAGATACAGCAGACTTCGCGGGCTGTTCGCGAGATGCTGTAGTAAGGGTGTACCAAGAAGGGACCACAGGAACGCAAAGTACCTCCCGACGTCATAACTGTGGAGTCCCAAAGGCGATCAATTCGCAAGAAGAACGTTGCCTCCTTCGACAGGCAATCGACGAACAACTGTGCAGCAATTGACCACGCAAATGAACGCTGGGGCATCCGCGTACGTGTCCCCGATAAGAGTAGAGAAAACCCTGTTACGCATGGGTCTCTGGAGTCGATGCTGCATCAAGGTGCGCATGTTAACCCAAGTCCATTGGCAACGACGCCTGCAGTTTGACTGGTAATACCGTCACTGAAGAGTGGAAGAGTGAAAAAAAGTTACCTTCTCCGACGAATCGAGGTTTCTATTCCACAGAAGTGACGGGCGGTGGCGGATATGACGTCAGACACACAAGAACCAACCCCGGGTAGCTTGTCGGTTACGTACAGGCCGGTGATGGTAGCTTGTTGGTTACGTACAGGCTGGTATGACCTGGTACCGCTGGCACCAATGAATGGGTCCCTGAACGCCAATGACTATCTGTTCATCCTCGTTGACCACATGCATTTGTTCAGGTTGGACGTTTACCCTGGTGGTGATGATGTCTACTAACAGGACAATACGCCCTGCCATGTCGCTAAGAGGGTACATGACTGGTTCCAGGAACACGACAGCGATGTCTCTGTTTTCCCTTGGCAGGCGAAATCGCCAGACCTCAATCCCACAGAACACATGTGAAACTCTTGGGATCGGCATGTTTGACGTGCCGACCCACAAACAAGTCATCTCCGGGACATTCGCGCTCTTCTGCAGTACCAATGGGCACGTGTGTCTCGGGTAACCTTCCAGGGCCGCATTACGTCCATGCCACGCCGTCTCGTCGCTGTCATTCTGGCCTAGTCTGGTTATTAACATTGTTAGGTAGGTGGTCATGTTATTCTGATATAACTGTGTATTTACCTGAGTACATATTTTCATGCTGTAATAAAGTACACTTACCTTCAACAGTTTGTATGTAGAATTATCCGAAATAACTCATCTGACTTCAAAAGAGCATAATTCTATACTTATCAACAGTGTATATGACCTAGGCATACATGAAAGAGGAAATCTACGTGTTTTAGTAGGTCACTGCGAGAGGGCTCTACTATCGCCGTGGCCTCGCGGTAGACACTTTGAGAAAACAGTGACCGTAGAGCAGAAGGCTTTTTTGTGTGATGCACTTTTCGCGGTGTGAATCGGTAGTCACAGTGCAGCGTGAGTTTCGTGAACGCTATGGAAATGATCCATTGGGTGCACAAAGTATCGATCGGTGGTATCGGCAATTCGACGAAGTAGAATGTTTTTGCAAAGGGAGGAGCACAGGACGACAGCGCTTGTCTGAAGATACGGTGCAAAGAATCAGAGAGAGTTTCCTACGTAGCCCGTGGAAGTCAACCGACCGCGCCAGTCGAGAATTGAGATTCCTCAGAACACTGTTCAGCGTGTTTTGAGACGACGTTTGATTATGAAGCCATGCATGTTGCAACTGTTACAGGCTGTAAGACCAGGGGTCATAATGTTGAGGGATGAAGTAACTTTTGATTTAAGTGCCAAGGTGAAACGTCACAACATTGGCGTTTGGGGCATAGAAAACCCACGTACAACAGTCAAGCACGAGCGCGACTCACCTGAAGTTAACGTCTTCTATGCCATTGACCAAGCAAATGTTTATGGCCCTTTTTTTCGTGCGAAACACAGTGACTGGTAATTTCTATTTAGATATGCTGCAGAACTGGATATTTCCGCAATTGATCGAAGATGCCAGAGACTGCATTTTCCAGAAAGATGGGGCGCCGTCTTATTCGCATTTTGCTGTTCGCTGTTTCCTCAAAAAAGCTCTCCCTCGCAGTTGGATTGGTTAAAGTGAACCCCATGACTTCATGCTCTACAGCTGGCCTCCTAGGTCACCGAACTTTACTCCGTGAGACTTCTTTCTTTGGGGGTACTTTAAGGATAATGTGTATGTGCCAGCTTTGCCTACTAACCTGGATGAGCTCAAAAACGCATTACTACTTCAGTAGAGTCAGTGACAATGGTCATGCTGGAGGGAGTATTGGAGGAAATAGACTCGTCTCGACTTTGCTCGTGCAACTAAGGGAAGTCACATAGAGCACTTATATGTAAGATGCGAGACAAAACTTGGACAGTTATTCTTTTGGTTCATGTACCATTATTCACTCTGTATTTGTGCACGTCGAGAATACAGTCATCTGTAATCGAATGAATCATAACCCTGTATGTTTAAGATCCTGATATATGGAAGATATCTAGTAGGAAATACGTTGCTTGCTGATTTCATCTTTTCTGTTTGTTTATATGTCCTTCTGCTTGTTCACCAGTAAGAATTAGACCCACTGTGGCTCAAGGAGTTTCACAGGGTTTAATGCGCCGTCCAGCTGGCCCGGTAGCGGATGTAGAAGTTCATCTTACGGGGGGCGGGTTCCACGGTCTAAACTAGGAGAGAGGCTTTGTGGAGGGCACAGATGCACACCAAAATCTTGCAGCTCTGCTCCTTACTGGCATCGCAAGCCTTTTTCAAATTTTCCATTAAAATATTGTTCTACATTTTAAAATCACAAACTGCGAAGGAGAACTGAAAAGTCAACACTATTTTCACAGCGTTCATTTCCTGCTTTTCGAGAAAACCAACTTGATGGTTTTTAAATCTCACGTCTAAATACAATCTTTCAAAATAAAGGCTGATCTCTTCTATTCAGATGGATTAATTTAATAGAAAAATTTCCAGCTTTGAAATTTTTTATTAGTTTTTGTTTATGGCCCAATCGAAGTACGCACTTCTCTCTGTCACCCACACTACTTCACACACACTTCAAAGTATACACTCCACGGGGACGTTCCCTGCTGCCAATTACTGAAGGGGGAAGGGAGAGGATCAGTCAATGCTAAAAAAGACAGAACTGAGCTCACCCATTCCTTTTCATGATCAGTCAAAATCTCTTTTCATTTCTGCTCTCAGCTTTCTCTGCTTCTGAATCCCTAGTTTTTTTTGTAGTTTCTAAAAAGCTTTTACGAAAACCTGTATATTTTTTACTATAATTTTACAACCATAATGCACTAATTATTTAGATATTTGTGAATTAAAACCCGCTAAATTTAGGGTCGTGATCACTCCAATCATACCCCGCTGGATCTGTTAAGTGGTCATCTGGCTGTACGACCGAAATAGGCTCAGGTTCAGGTCCCAGACGAGGCCATGGATTGTGCATTTGAAGACGCTCCCTGCATCCTCTCCGCGGAACCAGTGGCCCTAAATTAGGAACAGGTGGTTACTTACGTTCCTCAGAGCTTGTCATAATGGTCGTTAAACCCCAAAATAAAATAAAAAAAATAATGCTAGGATTAATATTATTATATCCAGACTGATTTGTTAAACTTCGTATTTAGAGAAAATTTTTAACGTGTCCATATACCCTTATTGAATATACACTCAAAGGAGATAACATTAGAGATACATACCTAACAGCGTGTTGGTCTTTATCTAGCACGAATAACAGCCGGTACACGTCAAGGCATCAACTCCACCAGATGCAGGAGATATTGCCAGCCATGCCTGTTGTAGCACTGGCCACAACTGCCCTCAAGACGTATTCTCTGGTATGTATTCTCTGGTACCAGAGAGCTTGGTTTACATCCGGGGACCTCTGGATGGTTTCAAGCTCAGAAGAGTGTTCCTCAGGCCATGCCTGGATGGTTTCGGCCTGGTGGGATGGCGCATTGTCCTGTTGGAACAGACCGTCAGTCGCAGGATGCGCCAAGTCCAAGAAAGCATGTAGATAAGCCAGCACATGCTGGTAGCGCGCAACGGTTAAAGATCGCTCCAGGCACATTACGGAACCTAGCGTGTCAAACGAGTATTGGTTGTGTGATAATTATGTGTGATATATAAAACATAATGTTTATCTATCTACACTTTATCGTTGATGCCTTTCGGAAGCTAGTAGCGCAATGCTTCAATGTCAGACTTAAAACTTCGGAAAAGAAGCATTACTGCATACATGAACAAACTCACCTTGAATAATGGTATCCTTCGATGAAACAACTATTATTTAATAAAATAACGAAATAGGAGCACAATACACAGAACATATTAAAAATATATTTTCTTTATAGCTGGAATGAAACAAGTTCACGTGATGAAACACGCGCTCGATGCAACGAGAATTTGTAAACAATTCTTTCTCCTCCTCTCTCATTTGGAATTTTACCTTTCGACTACTGCAAAGCGTGCCGCATGTTTTCTTGTAATTCCAACAATGAAAAGGCTCTCCAAACTATCAGAGAGCCACCACTGCCTGGACAACGGGGCTAGTCTCATGTTTCCATGAAAAGGTTCTCCCAACTATCACGGAGCCACCACTGCCTTGACAACGAGGCTATGGTCTCATACTTACATGAGAAGGCTTTCCAAGCTATCAGGAAACCACCACTGCTTTTACGACAGGCCATAGTCTCATGCTCTAATAAAAAGGCTTTCCAAACTATCAGAGAGCCACCACTGCCTTGACGACGGGGCCATAGCTAAATGCTTCCATGAGAATGCGCACCAAACTATCAGGGAGCCACCATTGCTTTCACGAAGGAGCTATAGACTTATGCTCCAATAAGAAGGCTTTCTAAACTATCAGGGAGCCACCAATGCCTTGACGACGGGACCATAGCATCATGCTTCCATAAGAAGGCTCACCAAACTATCAGGGAGCCACCAATGCCTTGACGACGGGACACTAGTCTCATTCTCCAATGAGAAGGCTTTCCACACTATCAGGGAATCACCACTGCCTTGACGAGTGGGCCGTAGTCTCATTCTCCCGTGAGAAGACTTTCCAAACTATCAGGGAGCCAACACTGCCTTGAAAACGGGGCCATAGTCTCATGATCCCATGAGAAAGCTCACCAAAATATCATGGAGCCATCATTGCTTTGACGTCGGGGCCATAATCTCATTCTCCCATGAGAAAGCTTTCCAAACCATCAGGGAGCCACCACTGCATTCATGACTGGGCCACAGTCTCATGCGCCAATGAGAAGGTTTTCCAAACTATCAGGGAGCCATTATTGCTTTGACGTCGGGGCCATAGTCTCATGATCCCTTGAGAAGGGTCACCGAAGTATCAGGGAGCCACCAATGCCTTGACTACGGCGCCATAGCCTCATGCTTCCATAAGAAGGCTCACCAAACTATCAGGAAGCCACTAATGCCTTGACGACGGGACCATAGTCTCATTCTACCATGAGAAGGCTTTCCACACTACCAGGGAACCACCACTGCCTTGACGACTGGGCTGTAGTCTCATGCTGTCGACTCCACACCCTCATCCTCCCTCTAGTTCGGTACAGCTGAAAACAGGATTCTTGTGACCACATGCTGCGGCACCACTCTGTAGTTTTGATGTTCCCGGCAGATGGTGACGTGTAATTTCTGATGATGTGCAGTCAACAGTTCACTTGTAGTACTCAAGGCCGTAGGCTTATGTTGTCCATTGTATGCAACCTGCGCCGTACTGTTCTCTTGCTGACACTGTTTGGGCCACCGACATTTAACCCGGATGTGATTTGCGCCGCCATTGCCAAACGATCAGCTTGTACGGGCCTAAATAGTCTACGTCAACCCCGATCATTAATGGTGTGTGGTCGGACACCGCATGCTCTCTGGGCGCTCATATTTCCGTCGATGGTATACTCGCGGTAAAAATTCGATGTATTTGCCCTCGCGAACTCTAGGTTTCTTACCACGTGGACGACAGAATGACTCTTCTGTGTGACGTCCACAATGCGTTCACGTGCAAAGTCGCTCTGATCACCACGTTTACACACGTTTGTCGATTGCGAAGCTTCGTTGGGAAGCCCTGCTGTCCATTTATTTATCACTTGCATTCGGTTTAGAACTGTTCCACTCTAGGAGGGGGATGCTCATGTCAACTGCCCATGACGTCTATCTCTGACGTTTTTGTCTATTGAGCGTATATTTTCACCACATTTAATATACGAGGGTAAGTCAAAAAATAAGGTAAATGTTATTGTATATTAAAGAAACTAAGAGGCATGCAGATAACAATTACCGTATTTCTCAACACAGTCCCCTTGTCGTTGAATGTATATTTCACATATGTCTACAAGCTTTTGGATTCCTACAGGGAAGAATGTTTTGGGTTGTTCGTCAAGCCACGAATGCACCGCTTCCTCTACCTGGGCATCACTTTCAAAACGGCGACTTTCAGAGGCCCGAAGACATGAAGGTCGCACAGCGTCAGATCGGAGCTGTAAGCAGGATGTGGTAACACCGCAAACTTCAACTCGGTAATTGTTTGTTGAGTTACCGATGCCGTTTGTGGACGACCGTTGTCGTGCAGCAACAGCATTTTTTTAGATAAAATTCCCCATCATTTTCTGCGAATTTTTTGTTTCAATTTGTATTTCAGCAGGTCACAAAATGATCGACTGTTAATTGAGTCGTCCTGTGCTTGACAGTATTCAACGATGGGTTCTTTAGATGTCAACAAAGAAAGTCAGCATTATTTTCGTGCCGAAGGCACAACTTTTGAACTTTTTTTTTGCATGGAAAGCTCGTATGTTTCCATTCCATATCCACGTATATTCTTACTAGAGTATCCACTTCCATTCCTACTGAAAACATGTGATGAGCTCACACCACAAACCCTATTCCCCCAATACCAGCTATTGCATAAATCATACCTAGAGTTCCAAACGGTTCTCGCTTCCCAACCGATGATCTAATGATATGAGAAATTATACCAAACCCTGGTAAAATCAAAATATAAACCTCCAGATGCCCAAAACACCTTTTGCTCTTGGGGTCGTAATGATGGACTCATGTTTAGTCCCCAGAATACTGCGATCTGACTCATACCGCTGGAAAACATTTCTGCCAGTTTCTAGGCGCTTGTGCGCATCTTACAAATGCCGTGGTACCCATCTGGCGCATGGTATCCGAGATCGTCATGCACTATTGAGAATGCAGAACCATAGCTAATGTTTACCTTATGGGCGATTTCAGAGTAATGCGGCGATTTTCTTTCATGAGTGTATCGACGCAATCGAGATGGTTCTTTGTGCGAGAGGTCGACGGACGCACAGAGCGAGCGTCATCAGACACATTCGTTCTACCGGCTTGAAACTTTTCTGCACACTTGTACACATATCTCTGGCCTATACACTTGTCCTCCCTATATTGCATAAGCATCCTACGATGAATTTCAGCGGATGGGACACCCTAGCCTATACAAATCTGAGTACACGTCGCGGCTCGACGATGGAGCATTCCGACAAACGAGCGTCCATGTCAACGTAATCACAACTGCTGGGTAGCTGCAGTTAGAAGATTAGCGATTGCATCTACCACGTATCAAGGTCACGTGCCATCTCCTGCTCAAATAGCAATTTGCCGCAGCTCTGCTTGCCTATGTAACGGGAGCATTGACCTTACTTTTGATCCACTTCTTGTATTTAAATATTTTGTAAGCTTCAAGGCATTTCCTCCCAGCTACGTGAAACAATTAATCTCAAGTTTTCAAAGTTTAAAAACTTTATCGTTCATGTGCGTCGAACTTTACTCGAATGGCATTCATTTTCTCTGTTTACAGTTTCACTGAAAATGAAGGACTTGAATAGAACCTTATTACGTTTTTCAATTTGAAATACGAACTTTGGAAACCAAATCGAACTTCAAAGAGTGCCTCCATTATGTTAAAAACTGTAACAGAGCTTCTTAAATTGCGTTTCTGGTAGTTGTTTTATTTTAAACGTCCTCCAAAATTACTCCAAATTAAGAAGACAAGAGACGCTTGATGCACTTGTTTTGAGCTGGAAATTTCTACGTATTTTTATTTCGAAATTATGTTCCTACCTTCGTTTTCACAAGACAAGAAGAAACATAAAAAATGTTAAAAGCGAAAGCAATGTTTTTTTCTATTCTCTCCTTAGTGTCTGAGGGTAATTAATATATCTAGCGACTTTGAGTTCCACAAAAAAAAGGAGGAGGAGAGGAGGCTGAAGTGACACGTGTTAGCGGTAGCATTTCCAACTCCTAATAGAAATTTTATCTCATCCCTTGGACCCAAATATTGAAAGAGACTGGTGGAAAAAAAAGGAATGCTCTGATAGTAAAAAAACAAAACAAAAACAGGACAGGTAGGGATGAAAAGCAGATGAAGAGATACGTTATTAATTTCCGATCTCTGGTTTAATGACTTGTCAGTTTTGTTTTATCAGGGTTCCACTTTAATGTGTACATAAGAGTATCGTGATTTTTTGGATGACTAGCGTTGGAAAAAAAAGTGAGGGGAGCAGAGATTTAAAAATAAATTAAATCCGATCACAAGTTTAATTTTTTTCTGCATACATAAAATGAAGTGTAGATTTCAACCGGAAAAAAATTATTAAAAAAACTAATACTGTGTTAGAACAATCGGAGACAGTCTATGTATCAAAATTGGGTTCGCAGTTATTATTGGATAACTACAAAGCAAATTTGCCGTCTAATACACGAGTTAAATGAGTTTAATATACATAAAAAATGAATATAACATACACTAATAACACAAGTTAAGAACATTAGCACTTTCAAGCTCACGTTGAGCTCGTCTTCACATGTATGTAATGCTCCGTTAAACTGGGAGTAATGGTATACATTTGGGAGGTATATCTTATGAGCATGCGCAGTGAGAAATATGTTACATTATTCACTGCTAGTGGTCGGAGAGAGTTCCGCGTTTTTACACAATAGTTTCCATTGCGACAGAATCGCTATAGGAGTGTCATCGTTACAACAATTCTCTCTATGTGTTTGCATTAGCAGACTCTCTGCAAAAGCAAGGATGAACAGTTATTTGGGGCATTGATAATTTTTGTATTTTGCCAGTCAGGTTGATTATTAACCTGCAGGCAAAGCCTGGAAAGAGAAGTTCCTGAAGAGTGTGTTTTGACACCATATTTATGTTCATTCACTTGCACTCTAAGGTTCCACCTAGTAGAGCCTATATGCATAACTGTTTACTGGGATCTTCACAGGTTGTCACCATCGGAATTTGGTCTCTGTCCTTCTTTAATAATTCATAGATGTTTCGAGTATTCAATCCGAAGCCGATTTCGTAGCGCCGGCAGATGGTTTTTAATCGGTTTGTAATGCCAGGAATGCAAGAAAGCGAGCCAACGTAAGTTACAGGGTGTTTGGCTCTTACCAAAGTCGAGCTTACATTTGAACGAACTCTGTGAATAATTGCATTAACCAGTGTTTGAGGGTAACCGAAGTGGGAAGCGTACTTCTTAATTTGGTGAAGTTCCCTTTCACGAAATGCGATAGTAGAAGAGTGTGTGATATGGCGCTACGAATTATGAAATGTAACGAGGATGGTTTTTGGCCAAGAGGGAGTGCAGAGTTGAATGGTATTGTAACTTTAGAGTTTGGTTTCCTGTAAACTGTATGCGATATTTGACATGTATCAAGATCTTTTACGAGTAAGAAGTCAAGGTAAGGTAGTTGGAAATCTTTCTCAAACTCTAAGGTAAACTTAATGGTGCTATATTTAGATTTAATCTACTCAATAAATTCATTAAAATCATCCTGAGTAGATATCCAAAATAATACAATGTCGCCAATATAACGAATATACAGAAACGGCGTTAAATGAAAGTTGACAAAACGCATTCCTCAATGTCTTGCATTAAAATCGCTGCCAACACGGTTAAGAGGGGAGACCCTGTAGGGGCTACCTTACATTGTCGGTATATTATATCGTTGAAGTTGAAGTAAGATCTAGAATAAACAAGCATTAAGCATGCCCTGTATTTCTTTGGACGTGGAAGTACCTGCTGCTAGAAGTTTCTGTTTTATGATTTGATGCATCTGGATTTTCTACACCGCCGTACTTATGATGCGCATTTAAGCCTGCCTACGAGAATGCACCCGATCATGCTGGATCGAATATTGATGGTCATTGATACAATTTGCATCTCCGAGGACCAGAATAGGCAAAGAATTCACACTACAAAGTTGAGACAAGTGGTTGAACCTGAAGTCGACAGCAGAGTTGTGCACAGACGACATAATCCCGTTCATAAGTGTTCGAACTCACAATCAAGCTGGATCAACCTAAGTGACACTCCTTTGTTACCAGCTCAAGAGATGGCTCTTAATCGAGGGTTAATATACGCGTATCCCATCAATACGCTTGACCCCATACAACTAATACCACAACTGGAACATATCATCAAAAGGCTTCCGGATGAGATACAAGACGCTACAAGACATCAATTATTAAATGCTGTTAAGATTAATAATAAAAACAGCAACAATCGAATGCCCAAGCCAAGAGGACTCTGGTGAATGAACAAAAATAGATTCGTTTGCTAAGGCAAAACCCAGATGTTGCAATAGTAAGCGCGGATAAAGTACCTCAGGTGATCATCATGAAGAAATTAGAATATGACGAAAAAATGAATCAGACTATTCTTCAAATACCACATGCAATTTGTTCCCATGACTCAAATAACGCTACTGTTGCAGCTATTTCAAAGTTGAAGTCCTCGGGTCTACTCCGTCAGAATTTCAATAAGGTTCTTCACTCCATCCAGGTACACGCGTACCCGAATTATTTGGTAAAGTAAAAACCCATAAATTCGCACAACCACTTAGCCCTCTCGTCTCTGCTCGTAATAGCCCCACTCGACCCCTCAATGGGGCCATAGCTAATGTTTTACAACCTTTAACTTCTGGCTCGTTGTACTCTGTGGCAAGCTCCATTAAATCATAAAACAGAAACTTCTAGCAACAGGTACCTCCACGCCCAAAGAAATACAGAGCCATACACAATGCTCTAAGACTTGTTTATTCTAGATCTTACTTCAAGTTCAACGATATACTCTCACGGACAATGAAATTTGCCTACCAAGAAGGATGCATCGGATTGAACTGAAATTTTATGGACGTAATGATACAGATTAATAATACACATGATAACAAAAACAGAGCTGTAGGACAATTACAGAGAGATCTGTGGCAAACAGTCCGATCATCTTCAATAGCGCGTCGCACAGCCTCGTGCGGCGATACATGCTGTAGTACGGTCTGGCATGAAGGCAAACAGACACCTGATGTTGTTCTGCGGTAGACTGGGCCGCACGTGTTGGACGGTGTGCTCCAAATCCCGGATTGTGCAGCATATCGGCAGCTGGCGTTTCAACTGGTCCCATACATGCTCGATAGGGGAAACGTCCGGGGATCGGACAAGCCATAGAAGTGTCTGGACAGGACGTAGGAAGTCCTGGGCAACCCGAGCCACTTGCGGATGGGCATTATTCTGCTGGTATAGAGCACCTGGAATGCCTGCCAGGAATGAAAGCACATGGGGCCGCACGATCTCATCCACATACCGCTGGCCCGTCAATGATCCACGTACCACTACTAGAGCTGATCGGCTATCGTAGGCTATGGCTCACCAGACCATAATGCCTGAAGTAGGGGAGGTGTGGTGCTCGATAACGAGATTGGGATTGTGCCGCTGACCCGGGACCTCCACAGCCGGACACGATGATGATCTGTCCCCAAAATGAAGCGGCACTCATCGATAAACAACACACGTCGCCTGTCTGTGGCGCTCCACGTCGATCTGGCCAAGCACCACTGCCCACGGAGCCAGAGATGTTTCGGTGTTAATGGCAGCACACGTAAGGGGTGCTGAGATCACAAATTCGCTTCCGCGAGGCGTCGGAAAATGGTTCGTGGGCACACAGGAGCTGCTACATCTGCCTGTATTGGGGACAGGGTTCCTTTGGGATCCGTTCGTACCGGTAGAGAGAATCGTGCCGATTCCCTCAATCGGTGGTCTTCCTGGTCCGTCCGGAGTCGCTCAGCCGTGTGGCAGTGCTTTTACGTGTGCACTGCTCCCAGCACAGTCGGACGGTATGGTCAGAACTATCCATGTGGCGGCATATACGGCGCGCCGACCGCCATGCTGTTTTTAAACCCGATGATCAGGCCTCTCTCAAAGTCCGTAAGTTGCGTATCGACGTCTCTGGCGTCTACCTGGCATTCTTTTCACTCTGTAGTCTTACTTGTGTCGGCCGGTACGTTTCGCTTTCATGAAGTATCGGTTTATAAGGCTGTCGTGTCGTGCTTAGAGTGCCACAACAAGGCGCCAGGTCATACGCAATCGCAGCTTAGCTATTTGCAAAGTTTCGCAGTTGTAGCATTTCACTCTCCGTGAGTGTAATATACCGAAAGGGTGAGGGATCCCCTAATACCTTGCATTAAGAACCCTGGCAAGCTCTCGGCCGGGTTGGCAGAGTTGTTAATGCAAGATATTGAGGAATACGTTTTGTCAACTTTTCATGTAACGCTGTTTCTGTATATTCATTATATTGACGACATTTAATTATTTTGGCAATCTACTCAGGATGATTTAAATGAATTTATCGAGTTGTTTGGATCTAAATATACTGAAGAGCAATTGAATTAGAGATACCTGTGTAGTAACGTGTAGCACCACTTGATGACAGCGGCGATTCGTCTCGTCATGGACTCGACAAGACACCGGAAGCATTGGGAAATTGGGAAGCCATACGGATCCACAACCCCTGAACAAGCTCCCCCAGTTCACGAATATTTGATGGAAGGGGTTCAGAGCCTCGAACATCTCTCTCGAAGGCATCTCAGATGTGCTCGATGGGATTGAGGACAGGTGACCTAGCTGGCCAAGGAAGCGAGGTCACGTCGGTGGAGTGTTCATCCAACCATTCCGATGCAATTCGGGAGCGATGGCACGGTGCATTGTCTTGTTGCAGGACGAGGTCCCCAGTGGGATGTTGAAAACGCACAAACGGGAGCAAATGGTCGTCCAGGATATCCCGGTAACGTTGACCTGTGAGAGACGATGTCACACGTACCAGGAGTCCAATTTCAGTCCACGTAAACAGTCCCCAGACGAGAATGGCACACCTACCAGCTTAAAGAATATCCTGATGGCTAGAAGGATCCATCGCTTCATGTGGTTTGCGCCGTACTCGTATCCTGCCATCCGCATATACCAACGTGAATCTCGACTGATCAGTCCAGGCAACATTTTCCCACATGTCTAGGGTCCAGTGGCGATGTTCCCGCGCCCATGCTGATCTTTGCACCCTGTGATGTGTGGTCAGCAGCGGCATCCTCGTGGGACGATGGCTTCTGTACCTCATAGCGAGGAGATGGTTCTGGATGGTATGGCTGCTTACACGTTTTTGTGCACCAGAGTTAAATTGCCGAGTGATTTCTTGCACTGTGGCCCGTCCATCCGCTGTTACAATGCGAGCTAGCCGAAGATGACCCCGCTCATCCACACACTGTTGTCCACGGCAGTTGGCCCTTGCGGTGATGGTTTTACCGGATTCGATGTACTCACGGTGCACCCGTGACACAGCGGCTCGCGAAAATCCCAGTGCCTGCTCGACTTCAGAGACTGAGTGACCCATTCGTCGGGCCCCGACAATTTGCCCACGAGGAAATACGCTTAGATCCTTCGTCTTACCCATACTGCGTCCGACTCTTACTGATTCCCGTCGCATCACTCCTTATATTGTCGGATCGCTGCATACGTCATGTCATTTCCGTTTACAGGGCCGCCCACAGCGCCACTATTGAATAACTCCAGCTGTCTGAATTCAATTGCTCTTCAGTGTATAGCACCATTAAGTTTCCCTCAGAGTTTGAGAAAAATTTCCAACTACCTTGTTTGGTCTTCTTACTCGTAAGAGATTTTGACGCGTGTGAAATATCGCATACAGTTTACAGGAAACCAAACTCTACAGTTACAATGATACCATTTAACTCTGCACTCCCTCTTGGCCAAAAACTATGCTCGTTACATTTCATAATTTCTAGCGCCATATCACACACTCTTCTACTATCGCATTTCGTGAAAGGGAACTTCACCAAATTAAGAAATATGCTTCCCACTTCGGTTACCCTCAAACACTGGTTAATGCAATAATTCGCAGAGTTCGTTCAAATGTAAGCTCGACTTTGGTAAGAGCGAAACAACCTGTAATTTACGTTGGCTCGCTTCATTGCATTCCTGGCATTACAAACCGATTAAAAACCATCTGCCGGCGCTACGAAATCGGCTTCGGATGGAAGTCTCGAAAAATCAATGACTTATTAAAGAAGTACAGAGACCAAATTCCGATGGATACCAGATATGGTGTATATGCAATACTATTGGAGACAACTTGTGAAGATGCCAGCAAACAGTTATACTTAAGCTCATCTCGGCGGAACCCTAGATTGCGAGTGAATGAACATAAATAAAGTGTCAAAACACACTTTTCAGCAACTGCTCTATCTAAGCTGTGCTGCAGGGTAATCATCAACCTGACTGGCAAAAGGCAGACATTCTTAATACCCCAAGTAACTGTTCATTCTCTCTTTTAGCAGAAAGTCTGCTAATACCAAGTCATAAGAGAATTGCTGTAACGATGACATTCCTATAGCGATTGCGTCACCATGGAAACCATTGTGTAAAAGCTCGGAACTCGCCCCGACCACAAGCAGTGAATAATGTAACATCTTTCTCACTGCGCATGCTCCTAAGATATACCTCCCACATATATACCATTACTCCCAGTTTAACGCAGCATTACATACATCTGAAGACGAGTTCAACGTGAGCTTGAAAGTGCTAATGTTTTTAACTAGTGTTTTTAGTGTATATAATATTCTTTTTTATGTACATTAAACTCATTTAACAAGTGTATTAGATGGCAAAGACTAGACTCCGTCTTTACCGTCTATTACACGATTAAATGAGACTATCGCACTAGACTCCAAACAACTGGCCACAGCACAAAAAGGCGCTGCACCGACAGCGTTCTCTTTGGCCAGCGCATGCGCAGTGGTTTCCATTGTCACAGCTTGCCAAACGGAATTCCTCTCCGGTGTTCCATTTAACAGTTATACACGCAGTCTCCATACTTTCTGATCACCCCGTAAATATAGGAGCCTATTTCCATTATCATTCCCCCGATTTGCTGTTTAAAGAATTTTAAGGATTAATAGCGGAAGAGCACAGTCAAAGAAGTACCACACCAAATAGTGCCAACACGAAAACTAGCTGAATGCTTTAATAACCGAATATTAAAAAAATATAGATAAATGGTTAACGGTTGACTTCAATTCTTACTTGTACAAATGAAACAAATAAGAATACATTTACAAACTATGAATCATTCCTTAGCTATTCTCTCTTAACAATAAAACTTATGTCCCATTTCTGTAGAAGACTGTATTGTTGCTATGCAGAAGGATTTGTGTTGTTGCCATAGCCACCGTAGGGACACTCTGTGACCCAAATAGACAATGAAGCAGCGATAAGCCCGTCGGGCCGCCCCGGTGGCGCAGTGGTCTAAGCGATGGCCTCTGATCATTCGTCCGATCGGGGTCCGGGTTAGAATCCCGGTGAGGCATGGATGTTGTGCTTGTCTTACGGCACTGGTTCTTTCCCTTCCCTGGAACCAGTGACCCTAAATTAGGGACGGGCGACTGCTTATAGCCCATTGAGTTGCTCATGGTGGTCGTTAAACCTCCAATCAAAAAAAAAAAAAAAGCCTGTCGGCGTAATTTAATTGGGAGAACAGCCGCTCCGAAGTAGGAAGACGGAACTTCGATTTAAACACCGGCAAAAATTAAATGTTCCTGCAGTAGTTGATCTGCAGTGAATTTCTTCTTAAATGTGTCGAACATATGGAAATCACTTAAAACCAAGTCAGAACTGTAGGAGAAATGGCTGAGAATGTTCCAGCCCATTGGTGCCACAGGTATCGTTGTCGTGTGTGACCTAGCGTTGTTGTGCAGCAAATTGACCTTTTTCGACAATTTTCCTGTACTCTTCTTGCGGATCGCAGGTTGAAGGTTTCCTTTCATGATTAGGAAGATGTGAGTTCGAATCTCAGTGTCGGCAAAAGACAGGTTGTAAAACGACGGGAAGACAATCCAAATACCAGACAAGTTAAGTTGTAGCGAGATGAAATTCAGCGCAAAGAAGAGGAGTTTTTGAGATGAAATTCAGCGCAAGAAGAGTAAATTTCAGCTACATAAATAATTTTCATCCAATTTTACGGAAGCAGTGCTTCAATAGAGTAGTTCTTTCGTTAAGTAGTGAGGAATCATAAAATGTCAAAAAGTACAAATCATTTCATATGCAAACTTCCTTTCTAGTATTACAACTGAAAAAAAAGGTATTGTGACTGAATCAAACATACGGTATCCTACAAACAGAGAAAGAAGATAACTTCTCTTTAATATTATCTCTTTAGGACACGAACAATTTATTTCATTCTTTTTGCTGATGGTTCCTGGAAACAGTTGACAAACACAAGTATGTTTCCACGAAAGGTGATCCAAAAAGTATCATCACTGAATCGGAGTAAAGAAATTTGGAAACTCTTAGTGGTATAGGAGGTGAATTACTTTCAAAATATATTACTTCTTGAGCACTTATCACACTTCTTTCTTTCTTTTCTTACTAACAGAAAACACCCTTGAAATTCAGTTATGTTTATATAAAGGCTGATAAAATATAGTGTCTCCATGGAATCATTGAAAATTATGATGTTTTCACAGATTGGATGTACAATACATAGACAGTATACATTGATGGAAGGTTCATCCTCTCCAAGTGGGCACCTTGAGCACTGCGCAAACACTGATTCACCCTTTCTGCTTAGAGATCTGCTTCCAAAACCTATCGAGAGAGAGAGAGAGAGATGCTGAGTCTTAAAGATTTTATGATATTTTCTTTACAGGATGGATATTTATCCCTTTTAAGGTTGCTACTTTCCGTTTCAGAAGTACTAGTTCGGTTATCATTTGTGAACCTCTCAAATCCGGTCCTTGTCGCAAAACATTTGCTATTTCCAAGATCACAAAATATTTTGTCGTTTTTTTTTATTTTAGAGAAGAGTGGGTTGTCGTACTCAGAGAAGTTAGTTTATCTGTGACTGGTTAGGCAGTCTCACTTGAGCACATTTTTCTGCTAGAAAACGTTTGCACACTTCGACTGGATGACATAGGCATCGTCAGTTGCGAAAGAAAGTGGCTGATGCGTTCTATATTCTAGAATGTTCATTAAAATGGCGTGACTGTGGTCGAAATAAGAGAACTTCGTTCTGCTGTTCCACTGAAGAGCCGATTGCCTGTTATTTCGGAATAAGTTATGTTCACGAATTACTAATCTATCGTTTTTAAAAGTTGGGAACCCATCACTACAACTTACATATTTCTCTTCCAAATATTGGGACCATTCCCACTCTTCTTAAAATTGTAACTTGTGGAGAACACCGTCAGAAGCGTACAAACCAGACTGTCTGCTCTCAACAATGCAGCATTGTGGTGGTTCTGTCATGCTCTGGGCAGTCATATCGTGGTTTTGAGCAGGTCTCTTGATCACTTCTGAAGGACGGATGACTGGCAGGGCGTATGAAACAATTTTGGCAGACCAAGTCCATCCCATGGCTCAGGCATTGTTTCCTGCAGGGGTAGCCATCTATCAAGATGATAACGCCCCAATTTACAGAACTCGGAATGTTCAATAATGGTTTGAGGAAAATGAGGACGATCTTTCACACCTTCCTTGGCCTCCTCAATCACCAGACTTTTAAACATCATCGAGTCACTGTGTTCAGCGTTGAGATGCCGTTATTCTCCTCCTGCATTTCTCAAGGACTTGAAATCTCGTTCCTTACCCATTACAACTACCGTTTCAGCTCCGACTGATACCGCGTACATTACACATTGCAATGCATACACACTCTAGTTTCACACGTGTGTGCATTGCCGACTCGGAAACGATCCAAATGATAGATATGTTGGAAGGAGGTTGTTTTAACGCTTTGCGCCTACTGTGTAGAAATGCATGTACCATTCATAACAACAACATCGCTTAGACCGCTGCGCCGCCCCAGGTGGCGCAGTGGTCTAAGCGATAGCTTCTGATGGTTCGTCCAAGATGGGTCCGGGTTCGAATCCCGGTGACGCATAAATGTTGTGTTTGTCTTATGGCGCTGGTTCTCTTCCTTCCCTGGAACCAGTGGCCCTAAATTACGGATGGGCGACTGCTCATAGCCCATTGAGTTGCTAACGGTGGCCGTTAAACCTCCAATAAAAAAAACCCGTCAAAAAATCGTCTTCTCTCAATGCTTCTTCCTGTTATTTTTTCTATTGTCTTGGTTACACCGCTGCCTGTGTATGTTCCTTCAGTTACGATTCATACCTATTAACCTACGTAAAATAAGAACTGGAAGAATGCGTTTATTAAACACTTTTATTTTAAGACATAACGCCAAATTACTGTGGGCAATTGTACTGTTTATTTCCAATGCCCCCTAGTCAAAGCTTACGCTGTTAAAAAATCTACTTAAAAATGAGGACCTGAACAAACTCTTTTTTTTAAAGTACAACCGTATCGTAAACGAGTACATGACATGCTCAAATATAAGTAACCACACGCACTTACAAATAACTGCATCAATAAATATACATATAATATCGTATTACTTCCTTTTAGATATTATAGATTTAAAAAAATTGTTTCATAAATGTGTAAAGTGACACACATAAATAATTATGAACAACAAAGTCACGGATTACAATTAATTCAATTATGCATAAAGTATCTTTGCGTACGTTTTTTAAGTAACTACAGTTATGTCTTAAATAATATATTGTCACTTCAACACTATATTTGCCATAAAATTGTGCGGTCTATTTGCCCAGCATGTGACAACGAGTATATCTGCTATCCCAGATGTGCCATCGAATAATAAACACTGCTGGCCACCCAAAATGCAACACCAAGAAGGACACGAGATAGCAAAGCCAGACTGACTGGACACATAACAGCAGATACAAAGATGAAACGATTGAGCTTACAGGCCCGTCCGGCTTGCGGAGCACGCAGACATCAATAGTTCGTGTGGCTCCCATGGCTGGCAATAACGGCCACTACACGCCGCGGCATCGAACGAAAGAGGCTTTGGATGTGGGCTTCGGGTATGTCAGTCCAGGCTGCTTCCACACGTTGCCACAGTTCATCAGGCGTAGCCGCGGGCGGTGCTTTCTGGGCAACTCGGTTGCCGATCAGCGACCAGACGTGTTCGATGGGCGAATATCGGGGGAACAGGTGAGCCACGGCAGCAGTGGCACCTGATGGGCCATAAAGAATTGTTGCACAACGCGTGCCGCGTGCGGGCGGGCATTGTCCTGTTGAAGCGTGGACGCTGGCAGGTCCTACATGTAAGGGCGGACTACAGGCTCCAAAATGTCTGAGATGTAGCAGTGACTGTTGAGTGTACCGGCGATGCGTACCAGAGGGGTGCGGATGTCATATCCAATTGCGCCCCAAACCATAACGCCAGGCGATAGACCGGTATGGCGATGCATAATGCAGGCGTCATACAGTCTATCGCCGCGGTGCCGCCACACGTGGATTCGACCATTGTTGTGATGCAGGCAGGAGCGGTATTCGTCGGAGAAGACAATGTCGTGCCCTTCCGTAGTCCAGGTGCGGCGTTCAACGGCATACTGCCGCCGCACTCGCCGGTGGTGTAACGTCAATGGTAATCGGAGCAATGGGCACCGTGCGACAAGTCCCCGCTCCTGCAGACGACGTCGAACGGTACGTGCTGACACAGGTTGTTGCGCAACACACCCTAATTCTTGCGCTAACATTCGTGATGTGGCGGTGCAAGCCGTCAATGTCCGCCGCACAACATGTCGGTCCTCTCGCTCGGTGGTGTGCTGCGGCTGCGGCAATCGCTCACGTTAGTCCGTCCATCCCTCCTGCACCCACCGAATCCATACTCGCCTCACTGTGGCTGGATGTCGTCCCACACGGGCGCCGATGTCTCGGTACGATAAACCGCTTTCGCGATAAGCCCCTATTCGTTCTATGTCGAACTCCAAAACGTGCTGGAATGACTGCCGTATTCTGCGACGAGGCATCAGGAAGCTTCCCACGCACAGGTCCGGCAGAACAACACATGTCCACTACTTACACCCCGCCTTCTGTGCACCCTTCTTATAGTGCTTCTCGTTGGCGTGCCGGGCGCACATGATTTTTATATGCCCTACAATGCTAATGGTTTGCATGTCCTCTCGCGGGCGACGCATGCTGCGAATTTAAGGTCACTCGGATGCTTCCTTCTTGGTGTTGCATTTTGGGTGGCCAGCAGTGTACTTCCAGTTCATTCTATGAATAAATGAGTAGGTATGGAGCACACGTATTCCAAATTTGAAATCGAGCCGACCCCAGGTTCAAACTTAGACTGGTAGTGTAAATTTTTAACAATCGCTGAATATCCACCGTGCATTAGACGAGTACGTTAAGTGACACCCCCGGGTAGGAATCCACCGGTTAACGTTCCTAAGCCCTCCACCTAATTTCTCACTGCTTTCTGTGAGCAAAATCGGACGGTGGCGCCATCTAGTGTGCTCTCTCTCACTTACAAACAATTCCGTCAGAATCGCTAGATTCGCTCTAACTTCTTTCAGTTTCTGTACCCTGCCCGAAAGGGCACGGCACCGCAACTGAAGGAAGTTAGATATATGTGCTCTAACTTCATTCAGTTTCTGTGCCCTGCCCGAAAGGGCACAGAAACTGAATGAAGTTAGAGCACATGTATTTGAAATATATGGATTTGTTTTAGTACATATATTTGAAATACCAGATATCCTCAGAATTGATTCCCTGTATGTACTCAAAAATGAGTACGTGTCTTTTAAAAAATAAGACACAGGTACTCCGAGCTGTTATAAGCCCAGAATGTACTCAAAAAGGGGTACATTTTGTTTTATTTCTAAGTACCAGTTTTTAACAGTGTAAATTTCCGATCTTGCCTGATACGAAATAAATGAATCCTCTACATCCAGCGATGCATTAGGGATATTTTAGAGGTACACCCTTTATTCAGAGTTTTCTTGGTACTATATTTAAGCAGCAAAAGGTTCGGCCACATGTGATCCGGGAAGTCAATGCACTCTGTATCCATATTCCTTTCATTTGCTCTGAATAAAAAGATTATGAAAACATGTCGGTGTAGCTCAGTTGGGAGAGCGACTTACTCCTGAGTCGACGGCGCGGACCAAGTTGTACGTTATATTGACTCCCGAACTTTCAGGATGACCTGGCTGTTAAGTTTCTCGCAATGATGTGACGTTCTTTCCACACCGCGAGACAGGAAAAATAAGAATCTCTTCTTCAGTACTTCGAAAGAATAAATCAGTGTGACGTTACGTTCCACACACCAAATTGCCTGGGATTTCTCAAATGCACGTCCTTAATGGGATTCTGCCTAGAGCGACACATGGTCCCGGCCATCTTTCGGAGTGGGGGGCGGGGGGATATGACGTGCCTGCACGCAGGACGCTCATGAGATAAAGGCAGATATAAGTGAGAGCACAAGTCAGTCAGTTGGGAGAGCGACTTACTTCGGAGTGAGGGGACCAGGATTCGAAGCCCGGCGCGGACAAATTTGTACGTTATAAAGTGTTTTAGTTTGTAAATCGTGTAGAGTGTTTGATAATTAAAGGGAGATCCTTAAAAAGCATTTTTTAAACTGTGGAGGATTAAAAACGTATTTTCTTGAAAAGCCTGGAGGTAGCTTATTTTCAAGACCAGAGTATTACATTTGCTTTCCTGATTATGTATATCGATATTTGTACTAAAACGGTTGTTACCTAATTAAAGTGAATTAATTTTAAGATGTATATATATTCAAAATAAGAAAAAAATATTATAGGCGCGCATTTCTTCTTTGACCCAGAGCATGTTTTCCGCAGTCTTCGTCTCCGTTCAATTGAACTGATAAAAACAGGTAAAAACCCCCATATGTTCCAAAAGAAATATCAGGACGCTTCAATAAATTTAAAAAAAAAATGTAGAAAGAAGGGTCTTCGTTCAAATAACATTTCCCTTTCACTCTAGCAGACTTTTAAACCTACGAAATACAAATCTTTGAGCTAGATCTTTTATCGACGAAAGAGAACCATCGACACGGGAAAATATGGGTTCTTAAGATTGAAAATGTCATTTTTCCTTTCACTTCAAGTATCTAATGCCTCTTTTTCTTGGACGTTTTCTATCCTTTCTTCTTTCTCTTTCTCCAAGTGCGATAAAAAATTGTCTAAAAATCCTTTGTAATCGATTCTCTTTTGGGAGAGAAATTCTTTGAAGTTAAAAGTGACATGTATTGGAGGGATAGAAAGTGAATTTTCTTTTCGACCGGACGTGGAATCATGTCGGTAAAGTTAACGTCAGATGACTAATGTCTACATCATCCTGGAGCAGTGTGAAACTGGAACGGATACAGAATAATATGTTTACATTGACTAAGAGAAGTATATATATATATAGAAATGTGCGCGCATATGAAACTTAATGGACCATTTTAATCTACAGCTGGGAAAACCAGTGTTGTTCTTTCATTCATTCCTTTGCACAGAAAGGTTATTGCTTACGGAGAAAGCCTGTTATATTTATTCAGAATTATGCATAAAAAGCAAAGCCAATACTGTTTATGGTCGTTTTATCTTTTTCATTTTACAAATATGGTGCTTTTCTAAGTCAGTTCTTTTCCTTTAATTTAAATTGGTGAAGAGTTCAATATTAATAGAAAATGTAACTACTAGATAAGAAAGGAACTATATAACTTTGATGCAGTAGAGACGAATACGCACAAATAATTCCAAGCCACTCAATTTGCTTGACATGAAATGCCTGATGGGAAACCAAAAAAACTGCAAAAAAAAAAGCCGACAACTACAGACAACAGTGCTCGTGAAGTGTAAAACAGAGTTCTCGCTGCAGACCCGTGAGAAACGGACTGAAAAATAGGCGAAGTGCTCTTTTCTGTAAAGGAAGTTTTGAGGTTAATTCGGGTATATTAGGGTGCATTAGAAATAATTAGAATGCATTAGGGCAGTTGTAGGCTTGATTTAAAATAAATCAAGGTTGAATTTCGTGCTGCGTTGGTAATGCAAAACAAGAAAGTTGACACCGAATTTTCGGGTGTAATAAGCACGTTTTTTGAATCCGTTCTGACGCAAATTAAATTTATCAAAGCTATTCAAAGCCAATGGAACCGGTATGGAAAACAATAGATCTGACCAAAGAAAGAAGATTGTCAATCGAGTTTTTAATCCCTCAGATATTGCTGTAAACGGAATCGTGAGCTTACGAACTCTTAGAAACAGAGGTATCGACAAAAATAAGATGTGATTTTACGTCCCCTGGTGGGAAAACCATGCATTATTTTAGGAAGAAAGTATTCTCAAAAGGTGTATCCATATAAGCGGTATCGGTCGAAGAAAAAAAATTAGTCGAGTTTACAGGAGCCCAGATTTTGCAACAAATACTTCAGAAGCAGAGATTAACACTTATGACACTTGGTGGCCAAACCATTATTTACCAAACATTAGAAATTCTGTGAAAAATATTTTCCATCAGGTCTTGTATGCGATACAGGAAAGAAGTTTTCAAATCAGAGCTTTAGGAGCAGAAATAACGCAGAAAAAGCAATTTACCTTGTGCCCCCTAGCGGAAAGTGTAGGATTTACTTGAAAATTTTGAATTTATAGGAAAAACATTTCGCATCGGAAACACTATCCGACAAAGAAGGAATTTTTCAAATCGTACTCTTAGAAGTAGAGATATTGACAAAAATAAGATATACATCTACGCCCCCTGGCGTAGAAACCATGCATTTTTTCAAAAAGAAAATTTTCCTAAACGGTTTGTCGACATGAGTAATATCGGTCAAAAAGCGACGTTTTTTTCAATCGAGAATTTAGAAGCTCATATCTTGCGGCAAATACAACAGAAGCGGAAATTAAGATTTACGCACCCTGGTGGCCAAACTATTTTTTTTACAAATATTAGAAATTATGTGCAAACGATTTCCCATCAGGAGCTGCATCCGGTGCAGAAAGAATTTTTCAAATCGGATATTTAGAAGCAGAGATATAGGGGGACACCCAATTTACCACTACGCCTCCTAGCGGAAAGTCTATGAATTACTTGAAAATTTTGAAATTTTATGAAAAACATGTCACATGGAAAACACTATCCAACAAAGAAGGAATTTTTCAAATCGGACTCCTAGAAGTAGAGATATTGACAAAAATAGGATGTACATCTACGCCCCCTGGCGGAGAAACTGTGGAATATTTTAAGAAGAAAATATTCCGAAAAGGTTTATCGATGTGAGTGGCATCAGACCACGAAAGAATTTTTAATCGGTATTTTAGAAGCTACGATTTTATGGCAAATACATCAGAAGCAAAAATTAACACTTGCGCCCACCGATGGCCAAAGTATTCTTTACCAAAAATTTTAAATTGTATGCAAAAGATTTTCCATCAGGAGATGTATCCGCTGAAGAAAAAAATTTTTAAATCGGAGTTTTAGAAGAAGAGTTATCGGGGAAAATGTAATTTGCTTTTACGTCCCATAGCGGAAAATCTATGCGTAATTTAAAAAAGTAACTATATCTAAAATACTCTTCGACATAAATGGAATCGAAAGATATAAAAATTTTTTCAATCAGATGCTTAGAAGCAAATATGTGGAATAAAACGTATTTTTGAATTCGACATCATGTGCATTTACGCCCTCTATCGGCGAAATTGTACATCGTAAATAAAAACGAAATAAAGGATCATCATTTGCATATTTCAAGCTTCCCAATGCAAAAAGAATTTTTCAAATCGGACTAATAGTTGCTGAGATATCGTGGGTACAGACGGACGGACGGACAAACAAACCGATAACAGAAGCACGATATTTTTTTACAAAAGACGTGCTAAAAACTAAGCCGTCTTCAACACGATTATAAGGTAAAACCCTTAATTTAAACACAGGGATTAAAAACACATGGTTAAAAATACAAAAGCACTTTCAGGACTGCGGCAGTCTCTTCTTAAGGTGTGAGTGTTAATGTGATGACAACGAGTGATATACACTGCAGAGCAATTGAATTAGAAACAGTTATGCAAATGTGGCGCTGTGGGCGGCCCTGTAAACGGAAGCGACATGACGTATGCAGCGATCCGACAATATAAGGAGTGATGCGACAGTAATGAGTAAGAGTCGGAAGCAGTATGGGTAAGACGAAGGATCTAAGTGCATTTGATCGTGGGCAAATTGTCGGGGCCCGACGAATGGGTCACTCCATCTCGGAAGTCCTGGGATTTTCACGAGCCAATGTGTCACGGGTGCACCTTGAGTACATCGAATCCGGTAAAACCATCACTGCAAGGGCCAACTGCTGTGGATAACAGCGTGTGGATGAGCGGGGTCATCGTCGGCTAGCTCGCATTGTAACAGCGGATAGACGAGCCACAGTGCAAGAAATCACTCGGCAATTTAATGCTGGTGCACAAAAACGTGTAAGCAGCCGTACCATCCAGAACCATCTCTTCGCTACGGGGTACAGAAGCCATCGTCCCACGAGGGTACCGCTGCTGACTGCACATCACAGGGTGCAAAGATTAGCATGGGCGCGGGAGCATCGCCACTGGACCCTAAATATGTGGAAATATGTTGCATGGACTGATGAGTCGAGATTCACGTTGGTACATGCGGATGGCAGGACACTAGTATGGCGCAAACCACATGAAGCGATGGATCCTTCTTGCCAGCAGGGTACTCTTAAAGTTGGTGGGGGTGGCACTCTCGTCTGGGGACTGTTTACATGGACTGAAATGGGACTCCTGGTACGTGTGACATCGTCCCTCACAGGTCAACGTTACCGAGATATCCTGGACGGCCATTTGCTCCCGTTTGTGCGTCTTCAACATCCCGCTGGGGACCTCATCCTGCAACAAGACAATGCACCGTGCCATCGCTCCCGAATCGTATCGGAATGGTTGGATGAACACTCCACCGACGTGACCTCGCTTCCTTGGCCAGCTAGGTCACCTGACCTCAATCCCATCGAGAACAAATGGGATGCCATCGAGAGAGATGTTCGAGGGTCTGACACCGCTCCATCAAATCTTCGTGAACTGTGGGAGCTTGTTCAGGGGTCGTGGATCGGTATGGCTTCCCAACGCTTCCGATGTCTTGTCGAGTCCATGGCGAGACGAATCGCCGCCGTCATCAGGGCGAAAGGTGGTGCTACACGTTAATAGACAGGCACCCCTAGTTCAATTGCTCTTCAGTGTACTGTACATGTGGGAGAAGGAGTGGGCCACAACAGACATGCGCAATTGAGTAAGGTGATGAACATCTAGAATTAAGTTGTTTTTAACGCATTTAGAGTTAATTAGAATCAATATTTTGCAATGCATTCTGTAATAATAGTTTGCATGGGGTAGGTACAACATAGGGGACATCGTCGTTACAGCAGCGGCTCTGATTGGTAATAATTATTTAACTCTCCGTGAGGAGAGTTAAGCCTTTCGATTTCGGGGTGGTAAGAATGGTGGCTTCATCCCATATCGATTGATAGACTCCCTTTAGGAGTAAGCGCGACATCGCTGTGGCAGATGACTTAGTCTTGATGTTATATGTATAAGGTCGTAGTTTCTAATGAGGTGACCTGAGTAATCCGATACCTCAACAATGGAGGTGCCCTGATTGGAATACAAGAATTGCCGAAACGTTGAGCCGCTGTCATAAAGAAACATGGAGATTACTTCAAAGGTCTGTAAAGGTATGTGGTGAAATAAATTAGCTTCTTAAGAAATAACCCACAGAGTGCAAAATGTTTTGAAATGACCCTCGCACATCATTCATGCAGTTAAAAAATCAAAATGTTAGTTGACAGAGCTGAAAAGTTTTAGAGCAGCAAGCCACTTTTAGGTCTTCAAAAGAGCCAACATCGCTATGACAAAATACTCATGCTCCTTAGAGATCAACCATAATCTGAAGCTTTAAATGTGCAAAAATTGTCAAAATACTTTCTCTCTCAAACCAAATCCCACAATTTACTGTCGGGATTAATTGTTGTCGCTTTGAGCGCAAGAACTGTACCGACGAGGTCTTCTTACTTCTTCGGGTGGGCTTGTGGTTAATGCTCCAATATTTGTAACGAAGCATCATAAGTTCGGATCCAGACGAGGCGAAGACCCCCCGATGAGTGGAAATTGTGTTCATCCAGGTGGTCCTGCAGTAGAGACTGCGTTTTGTAATCGCCAACCAGCCGTCTCTTCCCTCTGTGCCACCGGAGGAAGCAGCGCAGTGCTCTAAGAGATGACTTCTCACCATTCTTCCATGATGGGACCGGGTTCGAATCTGGTGAGGTATGGATGTTATTTGTCTTACGGCACTGGCTCTCTCACCTTCCTGGAAGCAGAGGCACTAAATTTGGGATAGGCGACTGCTTATAACCCATCGAGTTGCTCCAGGTAGTCGTTAAACCTTCAAGCCCCGGTTGCGCAGTGGTCTAAGCGATGGCCTCTGATCATTCTTCGGAAAGCTATCCGGGTTCGAATACCGGTGAGGCATAGATGTTGTGTTTGTCGTACGGCACTGGCTCTCTCCCTTTTCTTGAACCAGTGACCATAAATTAGGGACGGGCGTCCATTGAGTTGCTCAGGGTGGTCATTAAACCTCCAATAATAATAATAAAAAAAAACTCCAATAATAAAAAAAACCCCTCCATTAAAAACAACAACAACCTCCAATAAAAAAAATCTCCAAAAAAAAGAAAAAACTACAAAAAAACAACACCTCCATTAAAAAAAAACACCTCCACTCAAAACTAAAATCTCAAAAAAAAAAACTACAATAAAAAAAAACCAAATCCCCCCCCCCCAAAATAAATAAATAAAATAAAACTACAATAAAAAAACAAAACAAAATACAACAACAATGACTTGGGCCCTATCCTATTGACTTGGGCCCTATCCTATAATCTAGGTAGCATTAGCAGTGTTCGGTTTTCCACTGAATTCTTGTACGGTTAGGCCTGGCTTCCAATCCGCGACATGGTTGTCTTTTCTTTCCTGGCCTTAGAACCAAGGACCGCAAAATTAAGGGATGGGCGCCTTCTCAAGTTCTCATGTGTGTGTATATTAAACAGCGAAATTACAAGAACAAAAAATAACACCCATTCAACATTTTGCATGTCGGAAAAATGCGAAATCAGAGAAAGAAGCAATACTTGTATTGGGTTGGTGCGAATGAAATGTCAGGCGCGAACGAGCAGAGGAGACAGGCCCCCCCACCACCACAGCGGAATGGAACCACCCACAGGTGTTGCGGGTATTACGTCACACAGGTACTGTATAGTGCTGGCACGTGTGTGAAAAACAAGGTTCAAGCGTGGTTTGTTTGGACGTAACGTGATTTGCAAGGGAAACATGCAGACACCGGATTTGAGAATCATCTTCCTGTATGAATTTAAACTGGGCCATTCTGCAGGAACTGACGCTCAAAACGTTAACAAAGCGTTTGGGGAGAATACAACCAACGAACGAACCATTCGGCGATGGTTTGGGAAGTTTCAAAGCGGAGACACGGACCTGAAAAACGAAGCACATCATGGTCACCGACCTGTTGCTGTTTCTGACAATATTCTGTTACGTATGGTTGAAGCTGACCCCCGAAAAACGTGTCGTGAGATAGCGGCAGAGGAAGGTGTCCAGCACACGACAGTTGTTCGGCGTCTGGCTGCACTGGGTAAGGTCAGAAAGCTGGACATGTGGCTGCTGCATTAGTTGACAACTGCCAACAATTGCTGGCAAGCAGTGCTGCACGTCACTGCTTCTCAGGAATAAACAGGAGCCTCTACTGCATCTAATTGTCACCTGCGACGAGAAGTGGGTCCTTTATGATAATCGGAAACGATATGCACTATGGTTAAGCAAGGCACACCCTGCTGGACGGCATCCTAAGCCACCTTTACACACCAAGATGATGGTGGTCCTTGTTTGCTGGTCCAGAACCGTGGTAATTCATCGGAGTTTCTTGGCAAGAGGCCAAACCATCACTACAGAATGTTATTGTGCTGAATTACACCAGGTGCACCGGAAATTTCTGCAGAAACTGGCTTTGGTCAACAGACAGGGTGTTGTTCTGCTTCAGGACAACGCTCGCCCTCATGTTGCACAACGAACGATGCTGACACTAAATGTCTTGGGCTTCATTATGAAGCACTGCCTCTTCCTGCATCTTCCTCGGACTTGTCTCTGACAGACTATCATCTGTTTTGTTGCCTGGATCACTTCCTTTCCGGGAAACAGTTTACGACAGACGAGGTTCAACGTGCAGTTGATGACTTCTTCGGGTTTCAGCCACAAGACGTTTTTCGTTTCGGGTACATGGCCTTGCCGGACAGATTGCAAAACTGTGTCCATGCCGAGGGAAGGAAAATGAATGGTTTTCGCGTATAGATTATGCCTATATACAGAAGATGTTCACACCTTTTCAGAACCATTTTCCAGCAATATAATTAATGTATAAAATAAAATTATTTCTTTCTTGAATATTCTATTTGATAGCCCTTTCTCTGGAATATGAATCTGTTTGTTAACATCGCAAGACCATGAAAGAATGCTGGTATTAGCGTGCAACTTACAGGATGGGACATGCAAATGATTAAAATGTCAGTGAAAATCTGCATGCGGTTTCGGAGCAGCGCGCTCTGAACTGTTCGGCTTTGGGTATAAAGAGCTGGCTCAACCGAGATGTACCAATCATCAAAGAGACGACATTGAGTCGAAAGGGTGTTTCTTGTGTCTCACTATGCCCCGTCGCCAAAGAAGTTCGAATATGAACACCTTATGGACTTTGAGAGGTGAGGGATTGTGAGGACGACAGAAGCTGGATTTTTCTACCGCGAAATTGTCATTTGTTCTGGATGAAATGCCAATACAGTGATACGAACGTGGCGTCAGTAGGTAGATAGGGCTCGGACGCACAGAAATCTGGAAAATGGACGGAAAATCGCATCATTGCTCGTGATGAAAGACCCCCTACTGCATGGCAGTGATCGATCGCACATAGATATCCCCGGTGTTAGCGCAGCCGTGGAGCACTGTTACAGGTCAGTCTTTGACTTCCAGCGCACATCAACGTTGCCTGCTTAGCAGAGGACTGGTCGCTAGAAGTCAATTGAGGCGCATTCCTTTGAACCTCAACCACAGACGCCTCAGGCTATCATGGGGTATGGAACGCAGAGATTGGAGCGCTGATTTGCACGGGTAATGCTTTCAAATGAGTCACAATTCAACTTGATGCACCATGATGGTCGTATACGTATTCGAAGACATCGCGGTGGACTGCACCATTTAGCGTCATACTAACACAACGCCAAGTGTCATGGACGCCATTGGGTTCAATTTGCGATGTGGACCGATAAGAATTGTGGGAATTCTCAACAACCAACGATACATCACGGATGTTTTAAAGGCAGAGGTGACATCCTTCCTTCAGATTTGTTTTGGTGTTATATTCCAGTAGTTCGATGCTCGGCCACATGTACCCCGGAATGTCGAAGACCTTTTTTATGCACGGAAGATACCTCTTCTTCCCTGGCCTGCCATTCACCGGATATGTCCCTGATCGAACATGTTTGTAACACGGTAGGTAAGCGACGAGCCCGTCAAACGCATTTTGTAACAACTTTCCTGCTCTTGAGAGTCGCTGCCGATGGCACAGTGGTATGAGAGCTGGCTTCTGACCATTTGTTAGAGATGGGACCGGATTCGAATCTCGGTTAGACATGGATGTTGTGTTTGTCTTACGGTATTATCTCTATGCCTTTCCTGGAATCAATGGCCCTAAATTAGGGACGGGCCTATTGAGCTGCTCATGATGATCATTAAACACCCAAACAACAACAAGAAAAATATATTGATATATCTTATCCATAGGAGGAGGACAAGCGGGCTAATAAAATGGTACTTTTACGTGGTAGGTAGCAAAAGTTCGGGGACTTGGCGTATAATTCCTTCCCGATGTAAAACGACCTTCAAAATAATCCCCTCGGGCGACGATGTACTTTTGCCAGCGCTCGCAAAGCTTCTGGAAGCATTGCTGAAAGCCCTGTTTTGCAACTCCTTGTAATGCCTCCTGCTTTGCTAGTTTTACCTCATTTGTTGACACAAAACGACGTCCTTGCAGATTTTGTTTCATCAGTGGAAAGAGGTAAAAATCGCAGAGGGCTAAGTCGGGTAAATAGGCGGGATGTGGAAGCACATTAGTACGATTTCTGGCGAGAAATTCCGTGACCAGTTGGGACCGGTGTGCAGGCATGTTGTCATGGAGAAAGTACCATTGTCCACTTCGCCAAATCTGAGGCCGTTTACGACGGATTGATTCCCGTAAAGGACGTACAATATCCAGATAACGTTCCTTGTTAAATGTTGTGCCCTCAGGTATAAACTGGGAATGGACAATACCGTGAGATCAAGAAACACCTCCAACATGACTTTCCCTTTGCTGCGAGCCTGCCTAAATTTCTTTGATCGCGGTGAAGACGGTGATTTCCATGTTAAAGAAGCACGCTTTGGCTGAATATATCAAACAAGTAGCACCACGTTTTTTCATCACCCGTGATGATGTTATTCAGAAACGTAGCATCGCTATCGGCTTTGTCGATTAATTTGCCCGATATCCGCATCCGTTCACCCTTTTAGTTCAAAAGCCATGTATCTCACATCGCAGAAGACAGGCGACTAACCCCAGCAGCAAACGTCTGCGCGTATTTTTTTTTTTTTTTTTTTTTTTTTTTTTTTTTGAGGTTTAACGACCACCGTGAGCAACTCAATGGGCTATAAGCAGTCGCCCGTCCCTAATTTAGAGTCACTGGTTCCAGGGAAGGGAGAGAGCCAGTGCCGTAAGACAAACACAACATCCATGCCTGACCGGGATTCGAACCCGGACCCCTTCCGACGAATGATCAGAGGCCAACGCCTTAGACCACTGCGCCACCGGGGCGGCTGCGCGTATTCCAATCGCTTTCCATGGACGAAACCATTCTGCCTATTAAGGGGAGGGATGGCGGGATGTATTTCAGAAGCTGTAACTTTAACTACATGCTTGCGTTGTCACGGGTAGGCCCCCAAACTTTTGGAACCTACTCTGTATAAGCACTTACTTTTTAATTTAATTTTTTTTTCACTTACTAAAATCTTTGACGCAGCATTTGAGAGTGGATTTGCATTCTATAAAGTAAGGTAAAAAAAATAGTTAATTTGGGGGTTTTTATCTGACAAGGCGGTTCTAAAAAGAGGGCAGTTTGAAAAATTATGTCTTTAGGGAGTTTGGTGAAGTTCCGTAAATCTTTCCACATGAAAAATGAAAGATATCCGAAAAATCGGTGTTGTTTCACACAGTATTTCTTCGTTTTGCATTGTGTTTCACGCTTTAAATGAAAATGAATCCTAAATAACCGAGAAAAGCGATTTTTATATATATTCTGTTCATGTCAAGCAGGCGGTTGCAGAGCTAATGACATTCCGGCTAATGGCCTTTTACTAGTCAGTTCAGCAGAAATGGCCGACGGCTAAACATTTTACGTCTCTGTAACATCCATTCGTAATTTCCAGTGCCTCTGAGAATCACGACGTGTTTGTAATAATGTACGTTTTTTTCCTGGTCACGATGAAAGGATGCCATTATTCTTAAAGCAACCGAAATACAATTTAAAGGGAAATTAAGATAACAGCTGATAAAGCTACGAGGCTTTTAAAAGAGTTTCCAGATTTTACGTGCGTTCTTGAGTGAGTTTATATTGTAAACACGTGCGTGTGTGGGTGTGGGCACATAATACACGTAATGCGAACTTTCCTTAGCGTGTATCGGCAAATGACACTTCGAATACTGCTTTCGAACATGGTAATTGTTTCTAACCAGCACGTTGTCACTTTTCCTAAGTGTAAACAATGGAATTAGTTTGAAAGATTCCACCTAATTATACTTTCGGCGGAATGCGTTGCATGTTGCCAAAAACAACCACTTCTCTAATATGGCGAAGTACAAATCAATTTAGAGAGAAAGATGAGAATGAGGGCTGAGTCGACCCAAAAGTCTCACTTTTCTTGGAAAGAACATTGCTCTTTTAGAAGATACAGTAAGTTGAAAGGGAAGGTAGTAACTACTCACATATGTAAAACAGACGGTATATAAGTAACGTAATGAAGTGAATTATTTTCTGTGAAATATGAAGCTGAATAACAGTCGATCTATAAAGGAAATACTTCTCCTTCAACCAGTCGCGTATCTTCGGTCCGAGACCTGGGCTATCTCCCCCCCCCCTCTCCCCGCACAGTACTGTTTTTTTAAAATTACGAAGTTAATTTTTTAATTGTTAAGTAATAGAAGTAACATTTTTTCTAAATTTTAGATACATGTTATTGCTAACATGATACCAAATAATTATGAGGATTAGGATTTGAACATTTATTTGAACATGAACTCCATTCTTCTTACCTTTTGTGTAAACTTGAGTTTAACGTTTTCACAAAAATGTTTATTCCGAGTACTTTTTCATATTTAAAAATAATGTTTTTCTCTATTAACAAATCAGCCAAGTGCTCGAATGTGCATGCCCTTGTGTGGCTCTAAGATATATCTTGATTCTTTTTAATACGGAAAAACTTCTTTCGGCAGTTGCAGTTGTTGAAGAAAAGTTTAATATTAGATCTGCTAATTTGTATTCCTCAATAAATACTATGTCCAACTATTCAACTTTATGTAAAAAGCAATGTCTCTTACTGATTTGTTTTGTATTAATCAAGGGAATAAAACACCTTCAGTTCAAATTTATAGCGAGGAACAGTACACCAATTAAGTGGTAAATAGTAACACTGTACAAGTGATCCAATTTATCACTAGTACAGTGTTACTATTTACTACCTTCAGTTCATTTTTCAATCGAGCTTGTGGTGTTGTTGTAGTTATTTAATGTGATATCGCCTTGTTTCGTAGCGTTGCCGTCAGGCAAGTACTGGAATTTCAGATTTCTTTCACTAGTAGTTGCAGTCACCAGCCAAACCTTTCATGGTCTGTCAATACGCTACAATTTCATTCACTTACTTTTGAGGTATCTAGGTTAGATTCACGAAAGCAGACTCACAGGCTCTATGTACATAATTTATTTACAACCTCTTCCCCTAGTTCCAAGGGGGTGTAGACTATTTATACACATACCCTCATCCACTTCACTTCGGTAGTCCTACAGGAATCATATGAGTCATTCACTATCACTACTGAGTGAATTCGTGAGAGTCAATTAAATGCACAGTTCAGCAGCGAATTCATAGGACGAGGTACCGCACCTCTTCAAATAGGTGTAGAGCATGAATGTGCCAGATGCCGTTAAATTCTATCCATCAACCAATTGCCTAGCAATTTGATCTGTACCGAAGTACAGAGTTACCTCTACTATGTACGACGATTTGAAAATGAATGACCTCAGCCAATCTAAGAATTCTCTATAGCCTGATGACCGCAGCCATCAGGGGAAAACCTTACACATCTTTTCAGCTTGGACGAAAACCCAGAGAATGCCCGCCAAAAACTCTGGGCCCCTGGTCTGAGATGCAAGGTTACCCAGTTCCCTCGCCATCAGCCAATCCCGTCAGTTCATTTTCTGCAAGATGCAAACCCCGACAGTCTTATAACTCATCGAAGCTGTCCCCTTGTTCAGGACATCCCATACCCAGGCAAGAAGGATGCTTCTTGGACACGCCTCTCTCCCTCTCTCTCTTGCCTCCTCCACAGTATTATGTAACATGGCGTCTCACCCCTGTCTTTTCTGAAATTCACTCTCCACTCACTTTTTAGACACGGGGTGCATTCCACTTTACCACAGAGTTGTATCAAAATTTGAAGCATAGAGTTCTTTAAGCTCTGATAGTAGATGTTCAGGGAAGCTTTCCCAAAATGTATCAAAACAGTTCGAATCCAACAAAGCCACGAATTTAAGATCTAATATAACTGAATTTAATTTATTGAGAATTCACACAAACTGAAACAACTCTCGCGAAACACGCGCTTCAAGCATGGAGAGATTGAGGTAGTCCGAAGTCTTCGTTCTTTAGAGCGAACCCTTTGTGGAAACGGAAGTCCGCTCACCTCCGTAGCTCATTCATGTTGTCAATGAAACACCAGCAGGAGATAGTATGGAAGCTCTTCGCATCAGAACAGCGAAGGCTCTCCAAGACCTACTGCGTTACGCCGCTGATCATCGCTCGCCAGACTGATTCTCATAATCGAAAGAAGCGAATCCGCTCGTGTTTCTTTCGCACCGAAAGCATCGACATATCTTAATACCGTTGATAATAATTGACTTTTATTCGTGTATAATTAATTGACTTTTATTTGTGCATTCTCTGGGCTTCGTAGCTAGCCTTGAATATACGCCACTGCCTTCAGCATATGGTAAAAAGTCACATAACCAAAATAATTGTGACAAAGACTTTGGAAAATAAATTATGTTTTCCAGAAAACACCCGGGCAACAGCGAAAATGTATCTGATACAAAAGTAGCTATTTGTAACTAATTTCGACATCCTAATCATGAATATGAACTTAAAAATCGCGAATTAGCCTTTGTTTTAAAGATACATGGGAAAGGGGAGTCAGTGGGAATGGATGGTCTGCACGGGAAGTCCGATATGTCGAGCGCGTGATTCCCCACGAGATGAAAAACCTTGAGCGCTAATTGGAGGACGCGATCTGTAGCAGTTATTGCAACTACATTCCCTTCTTGTCACCATTTGCGTTATGGATCTTGTGAGTGCAGACGTGTCGTTCAAGATGCATCGTGAGTGTGTTAACAGTGCGGATAATTGTTATATTTGTGGACAAATTACTTTGCTATCAAAAAGGCGACCCATTACACCGATGATAAAGAAAGCTTACAGCTTTTATTTTAGTTGTCAGAAAGGTGACCTGGACCGGCATTGAGCTGCATATGTTATCAACCCAGTGCAACGAAACTGTGCACTTGGTTGAACATAGAAAGACGATCGATGCGTTTCGAAAACGAATCGATCGACCTTTTTACGCTGCACTGACCTGATGGATAGGGCTCTGGTGCCTCCTGCATTGAATGTGTACCAGCATGACAATCCTGGTCTGATGCTGCTGATCACGGTCATTCAAGACCCGTGGACGGCCACTGCGCAGTCTACGGTGGGTGGTAATGTCTTTTATGAGGTATTCTCGGTACACACGTGACACCGTGGATCGAGGAACGTTGAATGTTTGCACAACTTCGGAAATTGAATGTCCCATCCGTCTGGCTCACAATACCATGCCTCGTTCAAACTCCGATAAATCTCATCGGCATGTCATAATCCTACTGGCGGTTGTTTAGCCTAACTCACGAGATTACACCTCGAAACTGACAAAAAAGTGGGGTGTGTCGAATCCGTTATTCGACAGCAGCGCCAGTTAAAATTTGCATACTGCTATCCCATGACTTTCGGCACTTCAGTGTATACATGTACACAGTCGAGTAACATTATTCTGACCACCTCCTACTTTTGCCGTCAACAGCGCGTAGCCAATGACAGAAGACACGTGTCTTGAGCTGGCTTGGTGGGTATATAAGGTGTGCTGTAGGCATTCTGAAAACATATCAGTCGTTGCTGTCATAGATAAAAGGAGCGATTTATCGGATTTGCAAAAAAGGATGATTATCAGCTTTCGGGCCAAGTGTGGCAGTATTTCTGAAACAGTGCAGTTAGTAAACTGTTCGCGTGCTACTGTGGTTAAAGGGTATCATGATTCGAAAAAATGGCGCACCAATTCGAATAAGCGATGTGGAAACTGCGGAGCACCACGTTCCATTGATGTGAGAGGTGAACGTCGGCTACGAAGAGGTGCGTGAGGGCCGATTGACACGCCACAGTGGAGCAACTCACTTGCCGAATGAACCAGGGGGTTACCGGAAGTGTGTCTAAAACGAAAGTTGAGCGCACCCTGCTGCGTATGGGTCTCCGATGCAAGCGGATGGTCACTGCATCTATGCTGACTAAGGTGCATCAGCAGAAAAGGCTTACATTTGCACGGCAGTATCGGAATTGGACCTCCGCTGATTAGCACAGGACTGCCTTCTCCGATGAATCACGTTTTCTGCTTCATCGAACGGATGGGCGTTGGCGTATAAGGCGAGAAACATCGGAGAACAAACACTCTTCCACCGTTGCTGGAAGAACACAAGCTTTTGGGGGCAGCGTTATGGTCTGGGGAATGTTTTTGTGGAACTCCGTGGGTCCGCTCATACTTGTGGAAGGCACTATGGACCGAATTCGTTATGAATCCATCCTTGCAGACCTCGTACACTTATACATGCTAATTGTCTTCAATGGGGCGGATGGGATTTTAAAGCACTACAATGCGACATGTCACACAGCTAGAAATGTCGGAGAGTTGCTGGAAGAGAACGATAAAGAATTCAAAGTACTTCCCTGGTCCCCTAATTCCCCCAGACTTAAACGCAATTGCGCATCTGTGGGACCACCTGGATCATGTTGTTCGCTCTATGGATTCTTCACTATATATATCCTTTATAGTTTTTAGCGACATTTTCTCGTTTTCGGCATAGAAAAATCTACCAAAAGGTAAGATTGCAATTTTCTCCATAATTAGTGGGAACTGGAAAATAATACTTAGCCAGTTTGTATAGTTTGTAAAACTGTACAAGACTATGGCCTTTAATTCGGAATAGCTCTTTTATTTTTGAGAAATTGCGCTGGTATTGTGTTTAGCAAAATTTTCTGATGTAAGAATTGCGATGTAAAAAAATTACATCCGGAGGGGAAAAGTAAAATTAGTCTTTGCCTTCCCCTGCATTTAATTATTCCGGCTCCCATTTGGTTATTGATAGGACCCAGTGGAAACTAAATGATTTCTCTTGACTGATGAAAAATAGTGATGCAAATCGTATTGAATTTCTTGCCATACCCACTAAAAGGGTTTCTACTGGAACTTGGAAAGTAGAGCCAACTGAAACGTTTTATTACCACATTCGGATTCAACGTCCATCAAAACATAAAATTCGGCTGCTTTGATTTCCGTACATTTTTGGCTGTTGACCAGTGAGTGCTCAGTTATTTCTGTGTCATACACCGTTCCATCAGAATAATACAACCTATAATGAATATACTTTCTTCTAAGCTTCTTCTAATGGTTGTTGTGTTGTTATATCATGAATAAAGTTTTCTGCTAGTAGTGTAGTAATAATAATAAACAAGCTTTTAACTGCTAGTAATGTTGTAGTAGTAATTAAGATGAATAAAGTCTTAATGCTGGTTGTTAATAATAACAACTAATGAAATAAACCTAACAGCCAGACAGAGGTCTGACAAAACTATGAACTGAGAAAAACGTACTTACTAAAGAAAAATCTTTTATTAGGGAAAACTCCTGGTAGTATCCAACATACACTTCACGGGTCACACAGCTACTAAATAAAACGTAGCTCCTTGCACATGAACGAAGCTCTCTTTACACATAAAAAGATCTCTTTACACATAAAACAAAGCTCTCCCTACGCACACCAACAAAAAGCTCTCTCTGGTATCGTTGAACGCGCCTATTTATACTGGCAACCCTTACGACATGACTTACACTCATTGCCAGATCTCATTCAGCGGGAGAAATAACATCTCGTTCAGTTAGAAGATAATTTACATAGAAAAATAAAATAACCAGAAATAGTAAAATCAAAAAGGAAAGTGAATCTAGAGTATACGTTACAAACCACCTACCTAATAATGGGGATACCCACCCTTGGTCCCGGAAGACAGCAGCGAAATGGCGTGGCATGGAAGCAATGAGGCCCTGGAAGGTTGCCAGATGCACGCGTGCCCATTTGGACAGGAGAAGATCACGGAGGTCCCGGAGATGGCATGGTTGTGGAGCAGCACGTCAAAACTGTCGAAAAAATAATTTCACAGGTACTCTATGGGATTGAAGTCAGGCGATTTCGTCAGCCATGGGAGAACAGAGACTTCGCTATCTTCTTCCTGGAACCAGTAACTCCCCCTTAGTGACGTGGCAGGGTTCACTGTCCTGTTGGTAGACACCATCACCACCAGGGTAAACGTCCAACATGAAGGGTTGCATGTAGTCAGCGAGGATGGACAGGTAGCCATTGACGTTCAGGTACCCATCCAGTGGTACCAGCGGTTTCAGTTCATACTTGCGAAACATCCCCCAGATATGCCCACTGCCACCGCTGGCCTGTACTTGACCAACAAGCGTGTCCAGGTGTTAGTTCTCGTTTATTGGACGCCGTATCCGCCACGTATGTCACTTCTGTGGCGTAGAAACCTTGATTGGTCGGAGAAGGCAACCTTTTTCCCACTCTTCCACTATCCAGCGATGGTGGCCCCATACGAACTTCAGGCATCGTTGCTGATGGACCTCGGCTGACAGGGCGCCTTAGGTCAGCGTCGACTCCGGAGACCCATGAGTAACACGGTTCGCTCTACGGTTATCAGGGACACGTAAGTGGGTGTCACAGCGTTCATTTGCGTGGTCAATTGCTTCCCTGTTGCGCGTTGATTGCCTTTTACTAGTCGACGGAGGTGAAGTTTTCCTCTGGGGTCTTTGGAGCTCCACAGTTATGACGTCGGGAGGAATTCGGTGTGTCAGCGGTCCATTGTTGATACACCCTTACTACATCACCTCGCGAGCAACCCACGAACTTGGCGCGGTAGGCGGTGATCATTTCTTTTGCACGTCCGTCAAGTCACTACCTCTGCCCATTGTGCTCACGCATTGTACTATGACTCATCTGTCCTGGCCAGCCGCTTACATCTCCGTGAGGTCGACCTCGTCACGTGCACTCAGTGACGCGCCTGGGCGGGTACACTGTGATTCCAGGGGTGGCCATGTTATTCTGATATGACTGTGCATATTTTGAAGAGCACCACTTACACTTTGCGGAACGTTTCAATAAGAAGAGTCTTCACAATGAAGAATGTAATTGGTTTGGATGTAACGTAGGCCACTAACTGATATTTCCCCCAATATCACTAAAATCCTTACATATATAAATGCTTAATGTCGTGCGCAACGGTAAACGCTGACCTTGAAGGCAAGCTTACCAGTGCTGGAACGCCAGACGTTGGGCAAGAAAATTGAATGTCTGAAAGGAAGTTTGATTTTCGAGAGTATCTCGTATTAATAACCTAATACGGAAAACAATTAACATTTTCTGATAATATTAAACTGCAGTCAAGTAGCGTTAAACTAAGAGATCTTCATTTAAGATGGGAATTTCAAATTTCGGGAATTGGTAAACGCGAGTTATAATTATTATTATCAACATATGTCCGAATAATGATTGTGCACTGAATATACGAATTGCAGTAATGTAATAAAACAAAATGTGAATGGAATTACAGTAGAAGTGGACAGGCACGTGGAAGTGCTCTGTGTCTGGTAACCTTCATGTCTCCCCATCCCGAGGCGCGCGTAGCTGTCATTCCGAGCGAAGTTCATTCCCAAGCGCTTGGTCGACGGAGGCAAGCGTGTCGATTGATTACTCGTCTCGGCAAAAGGACAGTTGTTTTCGCGGTTGAGCAGTGTTTTTCGCGGAACACGTCTTTCGCCATGACGACAAATACAAGGATAAAGTGCAAAAACAGTTCTCTCGGAAATTTCGTCAGTCATGCAGACGTCTCCCACCGTAATGAGGTACGTCAGCTGATGCCGAAGTGTCGATAAACTGGAAGTGTTCTGGATGCCTCCCGCCCGGGTCGGCCGTCCACGGTAGACGAGACCGTAGCGGATATCCAGTACAAGATCCATAGGAGTCTACACAAGTCCGTGAGGCCGCTGTCACAACAAGCTCATGTGCCAAAGAGTACAGCCCACGATATTCTGAAAACGAAGTTGCGTTTTCACCTGTACAAAGTGTCGTGCATCAGTTGAAAGAAGCAGACCACGTGACCCGTGTTTGGCACTGCAGGTGGTTAAAACAGTTCCTGTCTGAAG
This sequence comes from Macrothele yani, assembly GCA_039090855.1. Taxonomy (NCBI): domain Eukaryota; kingdom Metazoa; phylum Arthropoda; class Arachnida; order Araneae; family Macrothelidae; genus Macrothele; species Macrothele yani. The sequence continues at coordinate 146,484,280 of CM077002.1, read as the reverse complement.
AAGGTGAGGACATTTCGGAAGTGATTTTCTTTACAGATGAGGCATCGTTCCAACTATACGGGTACAATAACAGCCAAAACACTTGATGAGCTACAGGCTGAAATAACGATCTACATCCAACAAATCCCACCACATACCTCGAGAAAGTTTTCACCAACATGCAGAAGCGTGTGCAGACAAGTCTGGAAGTGCGTGAGGCCCATTTCCAACAAGTTCATTAGGAACTAGTTCTGCATGGTGCTACTTTGAGTGCACAGTTAGTTTTCTGGCACCCTGTATCTAGAATCCTGAAAAGATAAGCTTTTCCAAGTTCTGCAGTTCATCACGATATTTTGCCCTTTCTCTTTTTGCACATAATGGCGATTTAAAGTACAAATTTTGTTTCTTCAAAAACTAACGTTAGAACGAGTGCTTAAAATTTGCTCAGTTGCCAGTCTTCCCTCTCTAACATACAAACATACCATAAAAGTTGTGCTTTTAGAGCAAGACCTTATGTAACAAGCCATCTCTTACGTGCTGCAGTCTTTTATAATGTAATTCAGGGGAGACATTCTGTGAGACGAAAAGAATTTACAGGACCCAGAGGAGTCATACGAATTTTAGCAACAGTCCTGTTGAAATCTTGGGCTGCAGCCTTGACATAGGTGAAAAGTGATCGGAATCATTCTTACAGGCGGAAAGATCTCTGACAAATAACAGACTATCTGAGGCAGCTAAAGAAGAAAACAGACACACACACACACACACACATGCATGCAAGCACAAAATCCACAACCTGGGGTTATAAAATGTGTATCCTTAACCTCGGGTCTCAAGAAAAAGCTAGAAATGAAGATATCGTACGAAGATAACTGAGCGCATTAGTGATAAAAATTAATTCAAAATTACGCCGGTTGCGTAAACATGGCGCTGCACACAAGAAAAGGACAGACACGTGCGTGAATTTACCGTATATTGAAAGCACAAAAGCATAAAGTAAGGATATGCAGAGAGGACAGAACCTGTACTAAGATGAAACTCTGACGTCATGAAGTCGACTGCAGCGCATCATCGACCTGCAACAGAACTAGCCGTTAATTGACAGCCGGGCTTCCGAGGAACCACCACGAACCACGTCATTTTGTCCTCCCAGCGTAATTGAAGATGACGTGTACGACATACACAGTGCGGCAAAGAATTTTTAAGACTGCGTCTGTAAAATGAAAGAGAAACAAGAAATTATAATTTATTTTGGTTTGTTATCCAAAATAAGTCCCTCCGGCTTCAATACACTTGTTACGGCGATTTATTAATGATTCGAATGCCTGTTCCAGTTCACTTTGCGGAATTGCCTCCAAAGCACGCGTCGAAGCTGTTTGTATGGTCGAAATATCATCAAAATGACACCCTTTTAACGTCATTTTAAGTTTTGGGAATAAAGAAAAGTCGCAGGGTGCTAAATCAGGCGAATACGGTGGATGATTCAACACACAGACGTTATTTTTCCCCAAAAATCTGCGAACAAGAAGTGAGGTGTGACTGGGTGCATTATCGTGCAACAAACACCAACTGTTTTCATCCTGATATTCTGGACGAATGCGACAAATTCTGCCCATCAAACGCCTCAAAACATTTACATAAAACTCTCCAGTAATTGTTTGTCCACTTGGAACAAATTCTTTGTGGATAATACCCTTACTTTCGAAGAATGTAATGAGCATTGTTTTGATTTTCGATGGAACTTTTCTTATTGTTTTGGCTTGTGGTGAGTTTTTTGACTTCCATTCCGCACTTTGTCGCTTCGTTTTAGGATCATATTGAAAACACCATGTTTCATCACCAGTAACAATGGATTTTAAGAAGTTTGGATCATTTTCAGCGGCTGAAATGATGTCTCTGCAACGTGCACTTCTACTTGATTTTTGTTCATTGGTTAACGTGTGTGGAACAAATTTAGCACAGACTTTTGTTTTACCCAAATCTTCATGCAGGATGGTTGTAATCGTTTCTTTGTTGATGTTTAAAGACTCTTCCATCATTCTTAGTGACGCACATCGATTGTTTGCCACGAAATCACTCACTTTTTCAATAATCTCAGGTGTCCTAGATGAACTTGGCCTTTCCGTATACTTATCATCTTCTAGCGTATAATTTCCGTACAAAAAACGTTTGTGTCACAGGAAAACATTTGATTATCTTAAACAAAACTCACCGTAAACTTGTTTCATCATTTGGTACGTTTCCGAGGCACTTTTACAAAGTTTTGCGTTAAATTTAATAACAGCCCTTTGTTCCATCCTAATAATTCCATATGAAAAAATTTTTACTTCTCTAATGAACGCCCGTTTCGTTGAGTTACTCTAACAACTGCGCAGTACTTTTGGCAGAAAGCAAGCGATGGTCACGGTTTACAACGCATTCGTGACTACACTGGTGGCGCCACCGTAGGCCGAAATCTAGTGCCAGTCTTAAAAATTCTTTGACGCACTGTGTATGTATATCTATCATTTTCTGGAAATTTTTTTGTTTGAATCTTTCAGTTTCATTTAGCATTCTAAAAAGTGCCATTATTTTTGCTTATCCGTTACTGATCGTTAACGTTTCTGTTGCAAATTCTATAACTTAGGTTTCTACGTGTTTTATTTCATTCACGAATATTTTGCCATTGTTTCCTTCACCATATAAGCTGTGACTCGGTTTTACATTCAATTCTGATTTTTATTCCATTGTCACCTGTTTCGATATCTACGTTATTTGCTTCGATATTGATATTACTTTATCTTTATCTTTCCGATGTCTTACTTGGCTTAGATTGTAACAGGAGTTGAGGACAAAAGTCGTGGGAGGAATAACGGGAGAATGGCGCGGAACAGCTAGCCCTCATTCATCCCTGAGCACTGGTTGTCATAGCAACCATTGCCGACAAGACGGAGTTACGTCACATTTTGCTTCTGTTACAGGCCGATGAGAGTGCCACGTTCTATGGGAAGAGTTTCCATAGGCGTTTATGATAGTTTCCACTCTGTGCCTTCCTTAATTTATGCACAAAAGTTTCAGTACAAAATCAGCTCAACATGCTGGCGATCAGAAGAGATTACCCGTGGTTCACAGCAAAAGAAGTATCACTGCTGAATTCCAAGAAATTGCAGGTCGTTCACATTGAAATTTTGGTATGCAGATGTTCACATGAAGTTTTGGTGTGTTGCATCTCGAAAGCAGCAATTATCAGGCTGCGTGTAGTCATTATGGTTCTTGCAAAAAAGGAACACGGGCTACTAGTAAAACTTTATTAACGAAATCAGAGTAATGCCAACAGTGCGCTAAGCCAATATCGACGAATAAAATGATCTCTTGCATCCGCGGCGTTGAGGAGGACGGTACAGAAGTTCTAAGACACTGGAGAATTGGGTATGACGTTGGGGAGAGGATATCTTCAAATTTCCCCAAATGTACTGGATGAAGTTGCAATTGCAAGTGCTGACACAAGGGAAACCGGAAAGCACTCTCCCACAACAGTTGTGACGTATATTCTAAATTAACTTTCCTTTTTAACTTCTATCCCTATGTAAATCTTGAGTTTGTTCTCAGTTATACTTCACACTAAGCGTGGTTTTTTCTCTCAAACGAATGCTGTTGGCAACATAATTGAGGTTGAATGAACGTGACGTATGCCTGTTATTAGATAAGAACCAGAGATATAAACTACGATAAAACTGTTGCTTGTAGAGCGGAACGTTGTGGAGCGATTAATGTAGAGCGTTGTTGGCGTGTGGTGTGTTTAATGTGGAGTGTTGATACCAATATGTTATGTTACGATGTGTTGGTGAAAACATCTTGAATAAAACGTCAATTCCATAAGTTTGACCTGTTTTTTAAGTGTTTCGTCTGGCCGTTAAGGTTTAATTTAGGAACTGTTTCATCCTATGGTGATGTTTTAAAATAACTTAGCAGTACGAAAAGACGTTTACGTTATACAGTGCCAAAGAAAGTGCTCAGTCTAACTTTCAGCAATAAAGGCAAAATTTCTCGATGGTTTCCGTAGTCTTGCCTGCCAGCTCACTGCAGCTTATGCCTTTTGATTCAGAATGCGGTGAGCTTTGGGGATACCTGAAAGACAGATTTTGTCGAGACGTCATATGATTTCTCTCAGATCTGGAAACGAGTATCAGACGTGAAGTGGCCTATCATAAGCAGAATCATGTAGTTTTGGTTAAACCCTGGAAACGCGGGACCAATTGCCAATAAGTATGCACTGATTTAGCAAATTATTTAAAATACCCAATAGCAATCAGGCACGGACCATCTTCACTTACGTACGCAAATCTGATTTTGAGTTATCCTTAAAAACAATTGACTGCAAAGGATTCCAATGTGTAACATTATTAGCTGCATCATCGGAAAAACCCGCGATTTACGCAATGCCATAGTTGCCTACATAAGTGAGAATGACGCCTATCAGATTGCTATTGGGTGTTACTAATAATTTATTACTTCGGTACATGCTGTTAAAGTGGACAGTGTACACCGAATTAGAAACACAGGATTACACTGGTGTCCAAGAACTAAAGACAGACTACAATTTTACCTGTATAAAACAAAATACATGACTGCAGCCAAATGGGGACCTAATTATACAGCAAAAATACGTACACATGAAAAGACACAAAAAATAGTTTGCAGACGTCTCGCAAGTTACATTGTAATCAGCGTTTAAGCAAAAATTACAAATTTCGGAAGGACATAGTTGGAGAATGGATGTTCAGTGCTTACCGAAAACCAGGTGGAGAAACATTTCAGTATGAATCCACTCCGATGCAGTTCTGACAACATTGTGGCAATCTGAGCACCAATTGACACAGGAATTCCTGAGACAAATTCGCGCACTCCTCCCTCAGAGTACGAATGAAATCCTGGTAGATTACTGGAGGGTGTTTCGAGAACTAATGCGTTTCCCCATTGCATCGCAGACGTATTCTATGAGGTGGAGGTCTAGAGAGCGTGATGGCCCCAGTCGATGTGATGAATATCCTCGGTCTTCAGAGGTGTCTCCAGTACTCTCGCACGAGGAGGAATCGCGTTGTCATCCATGAACAGAAAGTCTTCGTCTACAGCACTGCGCAATAATCGAACATGATGTAGGACTTCTCTGCAATATCGTTTGCCCGTCGTAGTCCCTTCTTCCAGAACCTGTAGTTCGATGCGTACATTTATCATGATGCCAACCCTTCACCACACCGCCCTACCGGTCCTTTTTGTGCACATTCTTGCGATGGTACGCGGTACCACTTTTACGCCAGATTACCCGACGTCTAGAATCCGAGCACAGACGGAAGCGACTCTCATCTGTGAAGAAAACATTCGCCCATTGTTGACGTATCGAATTTCTGTGTATACGACACCACTAAAAACATACGCTACTTTGAGCTCTGGATAGAGGGACGCAGAATACATGCTTTCGGGCATATAGCTCTATATGTCGCAGACGTCTTGCCACAGTTTGTCGGGATATCCACGTTCCTGTGCTGGAATGGAGGCGACCCGCAAGCTGACAAGCCATGGTGTGGTGATTACGTTTTATTGTTACAACTAAACATCTGTCTTCATGCGTCTTAGTAGAGAAAGGGCCACCTCGTGGCAGACATCTGGAACATATTTCATTGGTTTGAAACGCTTCCGAGAGCTTGGTTACGACACTATGCTCGATTCCCAAATTCCCGACAACACCACTCATTTTGTGACCTTCATTCACCTTCCCCATAATTCTTCCCGGCGTGAGACGAAGTCTTTGAGACACAACCTAAACGGAATTACACGTTCGTAACTTTATGCGTTCAAGTTCAGATTTTCGTTCAGACACATGTCACCTACACCACCTTTTTCTCTTTTGTCCGTTTAAGTGATATGGCGTGATTTATGTGCGCATGATTTGACATTTATTTATTACGGGTTTAACACCAACCGTGAGCAACTCAATGTGCTATAAGTTCTACTGGTTCCAGGGAAGGGAGAAAGTGCAATAGCATTTGGAAAGTACATTGAGCTTTTGAGTAGAAACTTTTCGTAAACAAGTTTTTTCTTTTGCACGATATTTTGTCAGAAGTTTTTCAATATCTTTTTTCCATTTTTCATATGCTCTTCTGAAATGTTTGCGTTCTTTTGATAAGGTTTTATGCGAAACGCTATGTCTTTTTTTTAAATTTATCTAGACATTCAACGCTGGCTACGAATTTTGAGTGTCATAAATCTTTAGGAAGTTCCAGGGCTTTTTGTAGGATCATCAGACCGAGCTGGTAGATTCTTATATCGAACCATCCACCCAATTTAAAACAGCGGATGGATGATCTCATATGAACTTTGTTTAAATCTTTTTCTGCTCACATTGCTACTGCTTTCGTGTTGAATGTGAATTGCAGATTTTTTAAATTGTTGACACACTGTTGGGAGTATACACTACTTTAAAGCTATTCCTTTCTTCCTCATTCCTTGATCAACAACATCTAAAAGTTTCACTACGCAAGAAACAGGCATTTCCTTTTCGACATTTTTAGCGAACAACGACATAAGAGAGTCAAGCACACTTATCGAATGAGAATGGATACGTAACTTCTTCTGAGTCGGGCCCACACCAGTTTCAACCGATTTTACCCTGCTGATGCAGTTTCTACCATGGCCTTTCTATCCACATTTGATAAAACAGCTGATTTGTACCATCTCCATGAATACGACTCTCCACGTGTCGTCCCTCTTCGAACAAGACTTACGGAACCTCACAGAACCAAAAGTTTCAAGCTTGCTTCCATCTCCGTGCCAAAAAAAAAAAAAAATACTAAGCAAAACTTTTGTGAAACACACACACACGCACACTCACTCACGCACGCAAAAGACACACACACAAAATGGTAATTTTAGTCAGAAAGACTTCGTTATATAGAAATTTATTTTCGTATTATGGAGATTAATTTACATGTAAATGTCGCTGAAAATCAATTTCTGCAGAAAATTTCGTCAAGTAGAAGATTTCGTTAAATGGGAGTTTGTTATATAGAGATTTTACTGTATATGCATTTTTATAATTTTAGTCAAAACTGATGTTACTTTTGGTGCACACAAAATAATGTTTCGTATCTTGTGGTATGCATGTGAAGGACCCGTTATAACGTAACCCTTTTCCGTGTGCGAGATTGGTGTTACGCTATGTCTAAACTCATGACTAAGGAAATGTTGAACTAAATGAGAATACGATGCAATAGTTTCACGGGATAGTTCAAATTAAGCTTTTACGGCCAGACGAAACATATACAGAAGTCAAACTTACGATAGCCTTTTATTGGTCCAGCAACGATTGATGAAATCCAAAATATAGCACTGCGAGTTTTACACTTCACATATAATGCCTTTATTATCTGTCATATAATCTATCTGAACAAAGATCGAACACACACACACACACCAAGCAACTGCTGTATCGTTCTTTTTATCTAATGCATTTATCACATTCATACGTCACTCTCTCTGACCTCAAACGTGTTGCCAACCTCATTCATGTGAGACAGAAGATATTACGTTAAGTTTGGAAAGTGTAAAAGGGAACAAACTCAAATTTACATAGGAAAATAAACTAAAAATGAAAGTTAAATTAGAATATACATCACACCGTGTTGAAGAAACTGCCGGAGATCTTGCTCAGTGAGCAGAGTTATTATGCTTTAATGTAGTAATAAAAAATATTTGCATTTTTATAATTTTAGCCTAAAGCAATGTTACTTTTGGTGCACTCGAAATAATGTTTCGTATCGTATGGAATAAATGTGAAGGAACCGTGCCCAAGAAACTAATGGGAAACTTGCTCAGTAAATGCTGTTATAATGTTTTAATATGGCAATAAAAAGTATTTGCATTTTTGTAATTTTAATCTAAACTAATTGAACACTTTGTTGCACATGAAATAATGTTTCTTACTATGTGGCATAAATGTGAAGAAACCGTTTTCAAGAAACTACTGGAAAAATTGCTCTGTAAGTACTGTTATAATGGTTTAATGTGGTAAACAAAAATATTTGCATTTTTAGAGTTTTAGTTTAAAGTGGTGTTACTTTCTGGTGCACTCGAAATAATATTTCGCACGATGTGGCATAAGTGCGAAGGAACTTGCTCAAGATACTGCTGGAAAACCTGCTGAGTAAATACTGTTTTAATGTGGTTATCAAAATTATTAGCATTTTTATAATTTTATTCTAAACCGATGTAACGTTTTGTTGCACACGATATAATATTTCATATCGTGTGGCGTAAAAATGTGAAGGAACCGTGCCCAAGAAACGGCTAAAAAACTTTCTGAGTAAATATTGTTATATTGATTTAATGAAGTGATCTCGTGCTTAATCCAATAAAAATGACATCAAAAGGAGGCAGCCACCACCTTGCACGGTAATACAATCCTTGAAAATAATGGTATGAAAGCCTAAAAATTAAAACTTTCCTCACTACGCTCAAAGGATATTTACTGATAAAACTAAACGTTTAAAAACATACATTATACCTTCAGATGATTAAAAACTTGACAACTATGTGGATGGCTAATATATACACTGTGAAAATGTGATGAATGGTGACATAAAGAACCTCGTGACCATTGGTGCGCAGAATTGCACTCCACGGATTAACGTTAGCCAATGATAAGTGGAAGATTAATTTGTAAAACAGGAAAGCAGTATGATACATTAATACAATTATCACGTGTTTACATATAATATTTCAAAACTTAAACTAAGCACATTGATACAATATGACAAAAAGGGGGTGTGTGTGTGTTAACCAAATGGTCGTTTCTTCACACGAAACATAAGAAACCATAAAGGTAGTTTACCAGCATATGACGTTAGTATTTTTTAGAAAACTCTTTAAAGAATAAAATAAATAAAAATCAAGTAGAATTATTTCGTTGTCTTCATTGTGGCCGATATCAGTTAATGTCAATGCTTTTAATCAATCCTTTCCCTGGTACAAAAGCAGGTAAGCTGTCATTACAGCTTATGGGACCTTTGTTAAAAATAATCAAACTCTCATTAAACAGCAGCAAAGAACCAGGATGAGGAGTTATGAGTGTATTGGCATACTCTCAATCTGGATATTGTACACCTTCATGAACTTTACGGGCTAATATTGTCGTCATTAATCCATTCTTAATATCATATTTATGTTCTTTAAGTCGAATGTTCAAAGAACGAGCTGTAGAGCCCACATACATGCAATCTGGTGTACCAACTACAGTGCTCTTTAAAAGAATGCTGTAAACTCCATATTTGGATTGTTGTTGCATTGGGTCACGATCCTTTTTGTCCATTCTACTGATATTGTTGGTCTTAACACCAAAATTCATGTTAAATTGTTTACATATATTTTTCAAGGTAGGTGTAACTAATTGATAATAGGTCATGGAGCCAATAACCAAGGGTCTTGTGGGAGAGACACAACCTGATACCAAAGGTCCACCCTGTTCGACCTTTGGTATCAGGTTGTGTCTCTCCCACAAAACCCTTGGAGAAAGCCCTCGCCCAATTTTCTTAAACCTTTAACACAAAATTCTGCGTTTTCGGTTAACAGTACTAGTCAGGCGTTGGACAAGATTAAAAGTTTTCAATTTAACAACCAGCCATTTATTCTTGCTTCATTAGATGTCGTTCAACTTTTTCGTAACATCCCAGTGTCTGCTACTCAAAATATCATTCAAGACAAGTTGCTTTCTTTAGGACATAGTTCCCAAGAAACTCGGGATATTTGTAATGCCCTTATACTTGTTCAAAACCGATCTTACTTTAAATTTAAGGGCACTGTTTACAGACAGACAGAAGGCGCCCCCATTCGCGCCCCTCTTTCGCCAGTTTTGGCCGCAATCTTATTACAGCACTTGAAAAACAAAGTGCTCAGTGAGTTCCATCCACGACTTCACTTTTTTTTGTCAGATATGTGGACAATATTCTGTTATTTTGGCACCATGACATCTCTAATCTTGAAGTGTTTACGGAATACCTTTCTTCACAATTCCTAACTATTGCATTTACATGAAAGAAATATCATGAAAGAATCTGACTTACCATTATCTGACTTACCATCCTTGTCACATTTACGCCAAAAATCGGATTGTCATCTTCAAAATTTGTATTATTGCATTTACTTTGGAAATGGAGGACAGATGTGTTTTATCATATCTTGACTTCCTGCTAGAAAGAAATACTACTGGGAAAGGTGTTAACTATTCTGTATATAGAAAACCCACTGCCACATCAAGCTATTATACCTGCCAATTCGGCCCACACATGCAGCTACAAACTTTCTTCTATTAAATTTTTACTCCGTAGAGCTTTTACTCATTCATCTACAAATAGAAGTAAGAAAAAAAATATCCAAGATCTTGCACATAGCCAAAGATCATGGCTTCTCTGTTTCAAAGGTAAAACAGATACTTACGAAATTGGAATGGGATACAGCCACTACTCTCCAGAGAATTAGACGGAGGTGAGGTTTATTGGCTCCATGAACTATTGTCCCTTAGTTACACCTACTTTCAAAAATATATGTAAACAATTTAACATAAAGTTTAGTGTTAAGACCAAAAATATCAGTAGAATGGTCAAAAAAGATCGTGACCCAGTGCAACAACAATCCAAATATGGAGTTTATAGCATTCCTTTAAAAAGCACTGTAGTTGGTACACCAGATTGCACGTATGTGGGCTCTACAGCTCGTTCTTTGAACATTCGAATTAAAGAACATAAATATGATATTAAGAATGGATTAATGAAGACAGCACTAGCCCTTAAAGTTCATGAAGGTGTACATTATCCCGATTGGGAGAATGCCAATATATTCATAACTCCTCATCCAGGTTCTTCGCTGCTGTTTAACGAAACTTTGATTATTTTTAACAAAGGTCCCATATGCTGTAATGACAGCTTACCTGTTTGTACCAGGACAATGGAAAGGAATGATTAAAAGCATTGGCATTAACTGATATCGGCCACAATGAAGACAACGAAATAATTCTACTTTATTTTATTATTTTATTCTTTATACCTTTATGGTTTCTTATGTTTTATGTGAAGAAACGACCATTTGGTTACCACCCCGTCCCTTTTTGTCATATTGTAGCAATGTGCTTAGTTTAAGTTTTGAAATATTATATGTAAACACGTGATAATTGTATTAACGTATCATACTGCTTTCCTATTTTACAAATTAATCTTTCACTTATCATTGGCTAACGTTAATCCGTGGAGTGCAATCCTGCACACCAATGGTCACGAGGTCCTTCATGACATCATTCATCACATGTTCACAGTGTATATATAGCCATCTACAAAGTTGTCAAGTTTTCAATCATCTGAAGATGGGCAACTGGGTTGCCCGAAATATCCAATGTATGTTTTTAAACTTTTAGTTTTATGAATAAATATCCTTTGAGCTTAATGGGAAAGTTTTAATTTTTAGGCTTTCATACCATCATTTTCAAGGATTGTATTACCGTGCAAAGGTGCATGGTGGCTGCCTCACTTTTGATGTCATTTTTATTGTTATATTGGTTAAATGTGGTAATAAAAATATTTTCGTTTTTATAATTTTAATTTAAACTTATGTCACTTTTTGGTGCGCATGAAATAATATTTCGTATCGTGTGGCATAAATGCGAAAAGAGATTCTCTGAAAGTTTGCCCAAAAATAAAAATGCTGTTGAAAATTGCGTAAGGTATTTAGAACCAATACCGCAATGCGTAGCTTAAAAACATGCAAGCCTTCCACAACGAAAAAGCTTCTCAGCCGCTTAAAGTGAAAGTGTCACAGTACTTTCAAATGAGGGATTATGGTACTAATTTATCATTCCTACGTTAAAATGATACCGGAGCATGAGCTGTCATAGTAATAGCAATAACAATAATAATAACAACAAAATGTAATTTGTTACTAAATGAACATTAAGTTTTTATGCTCACATATTTTATCCCCTCGAGAGAGTTTCCTCACGATGATAAAAAGAGGGAGGAGGAGAAGCTTGGAACTGATCTATGGCCACTTCTCTTGGTATAATTGGAAATAGCAAAAATCTCTGCTCCAAGAAATGAGATGTACAGACGATCGTTCATTAGTGAGCATGGAAATGTCAGGAGTCCAATAAAAACACAATGAAACAAAATATGAGATGCTAATAACTAGGCAATGACAGTAACAAAACACAAAAATAAGCTCCAAAAAGATTAATATTTTTGCAATATTGAAAAAACCATTAATGACCAGCTCCATAGGTATTCGCATCCGTTATTTTTTTTAATTCCCTTTTTTTTTTGTATAATGTCATTTCAGAAGGAAATAAAAAAAAAACACAACAGTAGAGTAACACTCTTAATTACCACTTGGAACGTTCACTTGTAACATCATTATGCTTTAACACATTACTTCTCCACAGTTTGGCGCTATGCCAAAGCATCGTCCTGTTTACGTTAGAACGGCTTAAAACAGCGGCAGTTTGCTGCAACTCGTATACGACAGAGGGAGAAATCGAGGAAGAGTGCCTGAGGTTAGAAGAACAAAAATGGAAAAGGTGGCAAATATTTTAGTGTCGTCTGGCAAGATCAATAAGTCCATAAAACCGGTAATGAAGAATCGGAATTCGATTGTGCAAACCGACATTTCATGAGCTTGGTGAAATGACGTTATGTTTGTTAGAGTTCAGTTCCTGTCTGTGCCTCAGCCCTCCGTTCTCCCTACACCTTTCCCGTCTCCACCCCTTTCATACTACTTTTATCGTAACTATTGGCAAATTCGAAACTTGGAGGCTGTGACTAATTGAAGCGACACCCACGCTTTGCTGCGTCTTCATACACGAGAGATGAAACTGGTTTCCAAAAGATGGCTAATTACTTCTAAGAAGCGTTGAGTTCTGGTTTGCGGCATTTTAACGACTTTCTATACGTACAGAGTACGTTTGTCCGGACGTGAATGCATTCTTCATATCTTTTTTTTTTTTTTATTGTGATCTTCCCTAAAGCAGCGGTTTCTAAATTGGAGGTCTTTGTCGCAGTGTGGAAAGGCCAGAACTCAAAGCGGATGAGTCAACCCACTTCGTGTGAGTAAACTTTATTTCGAAAGAATTACTTTCTCGAAATGCGTTCATCTTTCCCATCACATACATAGGAATGAAAAAACCTCGAAGGAGTCTTGGAGTGGTATTCCTATCTAATAAAAATTCTGAAGCATATCGCTGGCAAAATTTCCAAGAAAATCTTATTTTTAAGAAATACGTGATTAAAAAGTATCCAGGCTGTTTTATTTTAAAAAAAGTATACGACTTACAGGTTTAAAACTTAATCGCCTTGAAGTAATCCTCTTCCGAAGCCATACGCAGTGGCGGATTTCCAAATAGGCACACTAGGCGCGCGCGTAGCGCCCCAGAGGTTGAGGGGCCCCGAAAACGTATAATTGGATTGTCATTAATGTTTTGGATTTCAGGGACCGGAATAAATAAATAAATAATTTAAGATACCACATTATTTGTATTGTGAAATGATATTTTACTTTCTCATATTAGTAACATATTTTTTCTTGCTGTTGTTGATACTCCAAATTATCGAGTTCTTATCGATGCCTGGTTTTGAAAGGAACAGCTACAATAATTTAGCATTTCCATTTAGTGATAGGTAAAGGAAGAATTCACGCTTCGCACACGTTTCATTGTGTAAGGCGAATACTTAGCTGCCCTGCTGTTACATAACAGAGCTGAGACGGGCTGGGCCCGAGCCCGAAAGCCCGAAGAAGAGCCCGGGCCTCAATCGGGCTCGGGCTATAGAATATGTGCTGAGGTTCGGGCTCGGGCTATAGAATATGCACTGAGGTTCGGGCTCGGGCTATTGAATATGTACTGCGGTTCGGGCTCGGGCTATAGAATATGTACTGCGGTTCGGGCTCGGGCTATAGAAAATGTACTGCGGTTCGGGCTCGGGCTATAGAATATGTACTGCGGTTCGGGCTCGGGCTATAGAATATGTACTGCGGTTCGGGTTCGGGCTATAGAAAATGTACTGCGGTTCGGGCTCGGGCTATAGAATATGTACTGCAGTTCGGGCTCGGGCTATAGAATATGTACTGCGGTTCGGGTTCGGGCTATAGAAAATGTACTGCGGTTCGGGCTCGGGCTATTGAATATGTACTGCGGTTCGGGTTCGGGCTATAGAAAATGTACTGCGGTTCAGGCTCGGGCTATAGAATATGTACTGCGGTTCGGGTTCGGGCTATAGAAAATGTACTGCGGTTCGGGCTCGGGCTATAGAATATGTACTGCGGTTCGGGTTCGGGTTCGGGCTATAGAATATGTACTGCGGTTCGGGCTCGGGCTATAGAATATGTACTGTGGTTCGGGCTATAGAATATGTACTGCGGTTCGGGCTCGGGCTATTGAATATGTACTGCGGTTCGGGCTCGGGCTCGGGCTATTGATTATGTACTGCGGTTCGGGCTCGGGCTATAGAATATGTACTGCGGTTCGGGCTCGGGCTATAAAATATTTATTGTGGTTCGGGCTCTTACAGAGAAGGAGAACGAGAGAGTTTATATATATATATATATAAATGTGATTTTATATGATTTAGCAAATCAGACACTTTATAGTTGGTGAAGGGAATTCTTCGGCAACTGGTTCTAGTTGGGGACCGGACATTCGAGATGACTATTTATTCGGGTCTAGGGTAGCAAATGCCATAGGCCGCGCATTAGTGTGTTTCTGCGGAGAAGGAAAAGCCTTTTCAAAAGCTATAGATATTGGATAGTTGATAGCATGCCGACGATCATTTACCCCCTATCTCCACGCAGTAGCTCCCTGCTAATTCTATTTAGCAATGTACAAATTTCAGCGCATTATGGAGCGATAATATTAGCATTATTTGAGCAACATAACAATTGCAGTACCGCCCAATTATTTTGGATGTCCGGCCGCCCGAAGCACTTCAGGTTAAAACGAACGTTCAAAGAAAATCGTACAGTTACACTATAAAAATAGATAGAGGTCCCTTTCCAACTCCCCATTTGAGAAATACATTGGTTAATTGCAGGAGCAGGACAAACTGGAAGTATGGAAAATGAGATGTTTGTTATTAATGGTTGAACAGGTTAGCCAGTTTTCGGGCTCGTTCGGGCCCGGGCTCTATCTTGCAATATAAAATTCGGGCTCGGGTAGGCTCGGGCTGATATACCACAGGCTCCGACGGGCTTGGGCTCCGAAAATTAAGCCCGAACTCAGCTCTGTTACATAAATTACTTTCATGCTACTTCCAGCCAAAGAAAACATATGTGTTAGAACCTCCTTCCCCCCTGGGCTGCGATGAGGAGTGCTTCTAGAAACTGTCTTGATGATCGGAGGTGTCTGTTGTTTATTGCCTTTTCTCTTTGGGGTAGGGTAATCAAGTTTTCCTCAGCCCTAATCACCCCTAAACCAAAAGAGGCTGAAACAATGAAGTACTTTAAGAATTTCACAGAAATAATCCTTTTCTTATGTAATAGTGTTAAAAAAATTCAATTGTACTGCAAACAACATTTTCGTATTACTTTCTCCTCCCCTGGTTTAATACCGACGATTATCAATTGTTATCACATTTTCTATCCCTTAAATCGACATAAAATTAACTTTTAAAAAAGCAATAAACGTTTCAATGATACTCTTACTCGAAAAGCTGTGGCTTCCACATTTCCATTTTCAAACAGGATCTTTTGCATTTAATCCTTATAGTTATGTTTCTCATAATTGCAGTGTAGGTATAAAAAAAATCTCACGCATAACAAAAATGCAAACCTTCTCAATTTTCCGATGAAAATAATAAGAAAAAATGCTTTCAAGAAAGTTTAGTAGTGTGCACAAATCGCATTTTACCCGTATTTTCTAATATGGAGAACTTTTCAGGTTGCTAATGTTTTCAAGTATTTTACTTTTGCTTGATTCCATGCTCGTTGCCTACTAATTTCCCCATAATGTGAAACACAAGATGAGTTTTCAGAGCTGAAGCAACGGAAAAAATATGTTTTGTAATTAAACGCATTCCAATTTTATGACAATTTACACGCAATGTACTGATAAATTTCGTGAAATTCCATTTTCAGCGCCCTTAGCGTTAAATTTCAAGAATGTTTGCCACTGAAAAGGTGCTAAAAGTAATTGGTTTTGCCTAACGTATCAAATTCAAAAAGAACGTTTACTGTAACTGAAATAGTCTTTTTTTATTATTTAAAAAGAAGAGACTAAGATTTTTCTTATTATTATTAAATTCACTAAATTTTCACTTTGAAAACCCCTAGCGGGAAATTTATGAACTAGTAGGGAAATTTAAAATGGGAAAATGTAATGAATTTTTACGTCCTGTCACATGCAAAAATAACTTTTAAAAATTTGTGAAAATCAAATTTTTTGGCCTTCAACGCCTCTATAGCAGGAAATTAACGAAATAATTGGAAAATATAAATATTTGAGAAGGAACAGTTAAGCCTAATCTGAGAGGCATAAAAATAATTTTTCCCTTTAAGTTAAACAGTTACTTCACAACAGAACATTAATTTTCTTAATTTTCGACTTTGGCAGCCCTTAGCGGTAAATTCATGAAGTATATGGGATATTTAGAGTGCCAAATTTAATATTCTACGATTTCCTATTTGCTGCAAAAATAGTTTTTAAAATATTTCTAAAAACAAAAAGTTTCATGTGCACAAACAGACAAAGTGATTACACTAACACTGCTTCTTACAAAACTCCCTAATATAGGAAGATAGATTGGGACTTTAAAAAGCGTAAAAACCGTTTTCCTGACTTTAGTGTTATTATTTCATAATCTGACAAATAAAACTTTCTGAGGCGGTAAGAGAGGGTAGGGGTGCCTGCATCTTTTAGCGGCTGGGGTCTCAAAAGATATAAAGTCGTCTCTGGGCACACACTTAACTCAGCGATGTTTTCACCACTCGAAGCATTTTTTGGAGCCATCTTCTGAAATAACGAAAAGCCGAACAGCCGGTGGCGCAGTGGGCTAAGCGATGGCTTCTGATCATTCGTCCGCAAGAGGTTCGGGTTTTCGGATCCCGGTGAGACATGGATGTTGTATTTGTCTTACGGCACCAGCTCTCTCCCTCCCCTGGAAACAGTAGCCCTAAATTAGGGACGGGCGACTGCTTATAGCCCATTGAGTTGCTCACGGTGGTCGTTAAACCTCCAATAAAAAAAAAAAATAAAAAGAAAAGAAAAAAAAAAGAACGAACAGCTGCTTTGTCTAATTCTGTTTTATCTTCACAGTATCTTGATTCCCTTTGAAGTGGTATTTGATTTTTGGAAAGAGAAAAATGTCTCAAGGAGAGAGATCTGATGAATAGAGGGGCTGTGGCACCTATGCAATGTGATGCTTAGCAGGAAACTTCTGAACAAGTTATGATACATGGTCAAGCACGTTTTTATGGTGGAGTTGCCACTTACCAGTCTCATGCAATGCCTAGCCTTTTGCGACGAACTGCATCCCTCAAATGCCTCAAAACTTAACAGCAGTACTCCTTGCTAATTTTCTGGCCTAATGAGCGTATTCATGATGCAGAACTTCCTCATGATGTATAAAAAAAAGAAAAAAAAAGAAAGACAATCAGCATTGCTTTGACATTGCAGCGACTCCGTCGTGCTTTTTGGGGTCTGGCAGAGTTTGGGGTCTTTAATTGTGAAGACTGGGCCTTAGTTTTGAACCATAAACCTACGATTCATCACAAGTTGTGATAGTTTTTTAAAAGATTTCGTGGCTTTCGAGGCACTCAAGCTGCTGACTAGCAGCTAAAACACTGGCCTGTATTTGCTCGGCGAAGGCAGTTTTGGTACAAATTTGGCTGAGGCGCGTCTCACACCCAAATCGTCCGTAAGAATCGACTGAGCTGCACCAAACACTATTGACTAAACTGAACTGAACACATTTTGACTGAACTGAGCCGAGCACTGCGGAATAACCGAACATGACGTAAAACTTCATTGCAATATCGTACACCAAAAAGTAACATAACTCATGTGACGTATATTCTAAAATAACTTTCATTTTAAGTTCCTTTTTCTATGTAAATTAGAGTTTGTTCTCCTTTATACTTCGAAACTTAACGTGATATTTTCTCTCTCACAGGAATGAGGTTGGCAACACATTTGAGGTCAGAGAGAAAGTGACGTATGAATGTGATAAGAACGATAGATAAAAAGGACGATACGGCAGTTGCTCAGTGGATGTGCGTGTGTAGATGTTCGATCGCTAAGATAAAAGTGAAGTTTACCTGCTGTGTTATACGTTGGATGTACTTAAAGATTGCTGGACCAATGAATGGTTATCGTAAGTCTGACTTCTGTATATATTTCGTCTGGCTGTAAAAAGCTTTATTAGGAACTACTGCATCGTATTCTTATTTAGTTCAACATTCCTTAGTCATGGTTTTAGACATAGCATAACACCAATCTCGCACACGAAAAAGACATTACGTTATACTCACGAATAATAATTCGGCGATTTTCCCACACTGCTGTGCGCAAAAGTTCGACATTGGTTTCGCTTTTGCTGGTTGCTGGCCTCCCAGACCGTTCATCACTCTCAAAACATTTACGACCATCTTTAAAACGTTTATACCACTCATAAAATTGTGCACGACTTATACAATCCTCCTCATAGACTTTCTGTAACTTTAAGTATGTGTTTTTGCCAGTATCGCCAAGATCTGATGCAAATTCTTTGATCAGCAAACACTGGCCAACATATTTTACTGTTTTTTCTGCTAACTAAGATCTGGCACTTGTTTTTAACTAATTTTGGTACACTGATTTTAAAAATGGCACTCAATTTTTGTATCACGTCAAGTTTTTGAACTAATTCCTTCTGTGTTTACCGCTATGATCTTGCATGACTCAACCTTTTCATCACACAATTTGAGCTGGATTTTCTGATAAAAATCTGAAGAAGAATGATAACACCGAATTTTCGAATGTAACAAGCACGTCTTTTGAATTCGTTCTGATGCGAATTAAATTTATCAAAGCTATTCAAATTCAAGGAAAGTGGTTTGGAAAACAAAAATCCGGTTTCTACAATCGATAAAAATCCTACAATAGAAGCATCTATTTAGTTCCACCAGCGGCTGAAAATCATGTTATGAAAATTAGAAAACGGCGAACAAAACGTTTCTCATAATGCAGGGAAGGTGCAAGTAACAAAATAATTTTCAAATCAAACTGTTAAAGGAAGAAATATAGAAGGAAACATAATAAAAGTCTACGTCTGCTGGCGGTAAAATTTATTTTGCATAATGGAAAAGTTGAAAGAAAGCGAACATATTTTTCATGGAAAAAGCTACGCTAAGGAAAAAAAAAAAAAAACTTCCAAATACGTCTCCCGGGTACAGATATAGCGAAAAAAAAAGTTTCGACCTTTACGCAGTTAGCGAGAAATCTTTGCATTATTTAAAGAGGATAATGATCCACATCTCTATTGTAGCGAATGGCATACAGTAAAGAAGAAATTTCTCAACAGCGTTTTTAGAAGAGGCGATACAGCTGCAAACCAAAGCTCAAAAATACCATCTGCTGATAGAGGTGTGAACTAAAAAAATTCTCATATCCTAGCCTAAAGTGCTCTACAAGGTAAATGGCATCCGCTGTTGAAAAAATATTTTAAATTGCACATGTAAGAAGCAGTGATATTGAGAAAAATAGATTAAGCATTTGCCCTTCTAGCGGAGAAATTGTGCCCTATTTTGGGAAAAAAATACAAACACCCACAGAGTTTGCAGATTTAATACTATCTAACCCAAGAAAGAAGTTTTTCAATTAAGATTTTAGCACTGCAGATACTGCTATAAACGGAAACGTGAACTTACGCATTCTGCTGGAGAAAAAATTGAAATTATATGAGAAACATTTCGCAGCGGAAATGCTCTCCAACAAAGAAATAAATTTTCAAATCGGACTCTTAGAAGCAGAGATATCGACAAAAATAAGATATGCATTTACACCTCCTTGCGGAAAACGGTTTGTTATTTTAAGAAGAAAGTATTCCAAAATGATTTTTGATGTGAGCGGTATTGGTCCAGGAAGGAATTTTTTCAGCCGTTCTCAGTTCAGATTTTGTTACAAATACATCAGAGCAATAAATTAATACTTAAGCCCCCTAGTGGCCAAACCGATATTTATCAAATAATAGAAATTATATGCAAAGGTTTTCCCATCAGGAGCTGTATCCGTAGCAGAAAGAATGTTTCAAATGAGAGCTTTAGGAGCAAAGATATCTGGGAAAACTCAATTTACCTTTACGACCCCTAGTTGGAACTCTATGCATTACTTGAAAATTTTGAAATTGTATGAAAAACATTTTACACCGGAAACGCTATCCAACAAAGAAGGAATTTTTCAAACCGGACTCTTAGAAGTAGAGCTACTGACAAAAATAAGATGTACATCTACGCCCTCTGGCGGAGAAACCATGCATTATTTTAAGAAGAAAATATGCTCAAATGTTTATTGACATGAGCGGTATTAGTCCACGAAAGAATTTTTTCAGTCGACCTTTTAGAAGTTTAAATTTCCTTGCAAATGCCTACGAAGCAGAAATTAACGTTTACGCCTCGTAGCAGCCAAACCATATTTTATAAAAACCTAGAAATTAGAATCAAAGAATTTCCCACCAGAAGCTGTATCCAGTGCAGGAATAATTTTTCAAATCGGGATTTTAGAAGCAGAGATATCGAGGAAAGCGCAATTTGGCCGCCCCGGTGGCGCAGTGGTCTAAGCGATGGCCTCTGATCATTCGTCCGAACGGGGCCCGGGTTCGAATCCCGGTGAGGCATGGATGTTGTGTTTGTCTTACGGCACTGGCTCTCTCCCTTCCCTGGAACCAGTGACCCTAAATTAGGGACGGGCGACTGCTTATAGCCCATTGAGTTGCTCACGGTGGTCGTTAAACCTCCAACCAAAAAAAAAAAAAAAAAAAAAAAAAAAAAAAAAGCGCAATTTACCATTACTCTCGATAGCGGAAAGTCAATGATTTACTTGAAAATTTTGAAATTATACGCAAAACATGTCGCACCAGAAACTCTATCCAGCAAAGAAGAATTTTTTCAAATCGGACCATTAGAAGCAGAGATATTGACAAAAATAAGATATACAGGGTGATCATAATTAAAGTATCCCTGGTCAACACTTTGTGGAGAGATACACTGCCGGACAATTGCTAAGGACGGATGACAATAGCAACGATAGCAACCATGAAATGGAAGGCAGGAAAATGTGGAAATTAGCATAAGTGCGGGATACAGTAAGACGTGTTGTGCGTATGCAAATTTTGGTATGCCAAACTTGTTCGTGACGTCATAGCGCTGATAAGAGATATAAAGGATTTGACGCGTATTGACCGTTTTTGTTCAAACGCAAAGTTCAAAAGCAAAGAATCAGTTGACGAACTTGCAAGTTTCAGTATGTCTTCCCGACATCACCTGGATGATTTTACGCGTGGCCGTATTATTGGCAAGATTGAAGAAGGGTGAAAAATAACAGATGATGCCAGGGAGTTTGACGTCAGCCACAGTGTTGTTTCAAGACTTTGGAAATCATTTCAAACAAATGGAGAGTGTAGCAATCGTCACGGGGGAGGTCGTGTTCGCAGTACGACACCTGCAGAAGATCGGTACATAGTGCTATCAACAAAAAGACACCGGCGCAGCACAGCTAGTGAGGTAGCAAATCAGTTTATGGCTGCTACTGGCAAGCGGAACTGTCGCCAGACGTTTACATGAAGGAGGACTATACGCCCGCCGTCCTGTTGTGTGCATTCCATTGTCCAGACGTCACGGTACCGCCCGTTTGCAATGGTGCCATCAACATCGCAATTGGACTGATAACGACTGGTCTGCTGTCCTCTTCTCAGATGAGAGTAGATACAGTCTATCGTCTGATTGTCGACGACAACTGATCTGGTGTGATAGTGGTGCTGCATATTGTCCAGCAAACATACAGGAAATGGACCGATATCCGACATGTAGTGTCATGGTATGGGCTGGCATCATTATCAATGGCCGTACGTCCCTCTCTGTGCTTCCAACTGGGACTATGACTGGCCAACGATACATTAATGATGTTCTGCTACCTCATGTTCGCATGTTCCGTGGTGCTGTCGGTGATAGATTCATTTTCATGGACGACAACGCAACATGTCATCGAACAGTCGCTGTCCAGGAGTGTCTTGAGAGCGAGGATATTCAACGCTTTGTATGGCCATCACGTTCTTCAGATCTGAATCCCATTAAAAATGTGTGGGATGCTTTGGGGAGGAGTCTTGTTGGTCGCAAATGCCCTCCAATAAACAAGGACACCCTCATAAGTGCACTGACAGAAGAATGGGATAAATTACCCCAACAGCTGCTTGATAATGTTGTGCAAAGCATGACACGACGTGTGAAATCTTGCATCTACCTCCATGGTGGCCATATCCCGTATTGACATCTTACGCCGGAACGCCTGCGGACGGTAATTGCATTTTTTTCACGTTTACGTATTCTGCACAAAATGGCCTGTTTGTCCCTTGAACACGTTCCAAAGCCTTCTGGATTTCAGAGCACAATAAATTGTCTTTCTTGTAATGTCCTGGCATTCTGACATTATGTTATTTCACTTGGCATCCAACCACACTTACTTTTTTATGCGCTATATAGCCGTTTATGATCCGTCCTTAGCAATTGTCCAGCAGTGTATCTATCAGTCCAAATGCAAACCAAATTTGGTATGCTGACAATTCAGGACATGCGGAAGAGATTTCGGAAAGAAAAAAGAAGTTCTAAAAGTCACCATTAGGAGACTTCTGGCGCTGCAAGCTGCGATAATATAGCACATTTTCGGCTCTACGTGGGAAACGACACAAAAATCGAAGCAGAAATCAACACAGGTGTTGCGGTTAAGACGTCTTATTGTCTCTGGTATTTATTTGCGCAAGGGAGAGATTGTGCAATTAAATACCGGAGACACCTTAGAGGTGCAACCGCTACGGCTCAATGTGGGCGCTATTGTTAAATTGCAAAACCTGAAGTCGATGAGCAGTGCGTTCAACGGCAGAATGTAACTTTTCATTTCAATAGTGGAATCTGTTGAAATGCCAGTGGCGCAGTGGTCTAAGGTGCTGGCCTCTGATCATTCGTCCGTAAGGGGTCCGGGTTCGAATCCCGGGGAGGCATGGATGTTGTGTTTGTCTTACGGCACCGGCTCTCTCCCTTCCCAGGAGCCAGTGACCCTAAATTAGGCACGGGCGACTGCTTATAGCCCATTGAGTTGCTCACGGTGGTCGTTAAAACTCCAACAACAAAAAAATCTGTTGAAATGCATGAGGATTTTGCAATGCCCAATGGCGACAGTTATGCGTGTTGACTGTTCCATTGAGGTGAAAATGTGCCTCGTCACTCCACAAGATCTCCGATGGCCACGCAATCGTCCACTTCCATTCTATCAAGGAAGATTAATGCAAAGGTCAGTCGGGTGTCCTTGTCACCGTCAATCAAATGTTGGGTGTGGCTGATCTTGTATGGGAAAAAATGCAACACCTTTCTCAGTACCTTTCACGCGGTGGTGTAAGGCACATCCAGTTTCCGTGATACTACGCGTGCATCACTGAAACCTCGTACACATTGTTCATGGAGCAATCCACAAGCGCCGTGTTGATATCTTCAACCAATTCTGGTAGCTATAGGTTTGCGCCTTCGCCCTGGTTGAACACGTAGACATCCAGTTTCCTCGAAACGAGCAATCTTTCTTCTGAGAGGACATGGAGTCAATGGACCTCGGGGCAAATTCTTACAACGTCGGAATTCTCGAAGCGCAGCGGCAGCATTGCTCGCGTTTTCATAAAACAGCTTCACAAGAAGAGCGCGTTTTGGTAAGGTGATACCCATTGCGGTTGATGGAATACGAATGGCATTCAGATCAGATCAGATCATATGTAGAGGATTTTAGGAAGGGAGTGTCTGACCCCAAGTCTTAAACACAACCCTCAGAAATAGGAAGCTAGGAGATTTCGGCTAGAATGCCCGATAGGAAAGTGACACGGAAGCGAGGTAGAAAGGGAGAGAAAGACGCCCTTAATTATTACCGGGGGGGGGCGCAAGTACCCGGGGTCCGACGGCTTAACGTACCCATCTGACGCACGGCGGATATTTAGTGGTTCGAGCGTTCGTACCTTCCCAGGATCGAACACTAGGTATTCTCCGTGGCAGTTACGAACGTTGACCTCTAGGTCACCCGCGGCCCTCGAACGGCATTCACCATGCCTAGGACAGTGTTACACCATGGAGTCGCCCGTAGCGAGTGTGCCTTATGCAAATGATACGCTTTCTTGTCGGTCGTAGCGCCAAAAAGACTCATTTCTCTCGTAGAGCCGAAAATTGTCCATACGAAAATTGTCCATATTATCGCAGCTTGCAGCACCTGAAATCCTTTAGTGGCGACTTTTGGAACTCTTTTTTTTTTTCGGAAATCTCTTCCGCCGCATGTCCTGAATCGTCAGCATACCTAATTTAGTTGCGTTTGGACAGCTATATATATATCTCTAGAAAGCGTTAAATAGGGATGTTTTAATTGTGATCACCCGGTATATCTACGCTACTTTGCGGAGGAACCATGCATTATTTTAAGAAGAAAATATTTCGAAAAGGTTCAGCAATGTGAGTAGTATCGGTCCACGAAAGTAGTTTTTAAATCGAAATGTTTGAAGCTCAGATTTTGCTGGAAATGCATAAGAAGCAGAAATTAAGACTTGCGACACCTGGTGGCTAACCCATTTATACCCAAAATTAGAAATTATATGCAAAATCATTAATAGAATATGGTGTTACACCATGCAATTCAAATTTCAAAGATGACAGCGGATTTTCATCTTCAAAATTTGTGTATGCAAAATATTTTTCATCAGGAGCTGTATCTTCTGCAGAAAAAATATTTCAAACCAGAGTTTTAGAAGCAGAGATATCGGGAGAAACGCAATTAAATTTTACGCTGCCTAGCGGATAATCTATGCGTAACTTGAAAAAGTGACTATATCTAAAATAACCTTCTATGTGAAAGGAATTCGAAGAAAAAATAATTCTTTTAAACGAATGTTTAGAATCAAATGTATGAATAAAATGTATTTTGAATTTGACATCATCTGCATTTACGCCCTCTAGTAGCAAAATTGTGCATCGTAAAAAAAAAAAAAAAAAAAAAAAAAAACGAAATAAAGGATCATCATTCGCACATTTCAAGCTTTCCAATGCAGAAATAATTTTTCAAATCGGACTAATACATGTAGTTACAGAGATGTGGTGCCTACAGGCGGACGGACGGAATGACAAACCGATAACATAAGCACGATCATTTTTTTACAAGCCGTGCTTAAAAACTATAAGTAACGCACCACTTGATCCACATGTTAGGAAAATTGTCTCATCCAGCTTTAAATGTAGTCTGTTACTGCTTTAAGTCCATTTATGAAAAATTATCACCAATAAATTATGAAAAAATAAAAGCTGATGTTTTTAACGCGTCTGAAATTAGGACTCTTATGAATGTTTCGTATTTCACTAGCTTTATGAATGATATTGAGAAAGGTGAATGAAATTCATTCGTTACTGTTGTTAATAATCTAACAAAGCCGCATTCAAGAAACTTCAATTAGATACACTTCAAAGTGTACATTATATTGCATAAATTTTAGATATATTAACTAACTTCAAAATATGAAAACATATTAATCCTAAAGTTAATTAAACTTTCGATGACTTTGTTGTGACCGGTTTTTTGTTGGAAAGCATTTAAATATTTGGATACAACATGCAGGTCCAAAGTTTTAGGGCCGTGGGTGGCCTAGTGGTCAGCTTTCGTGACTGCCATGGAGATTGCCTCAGATTCGATCCTGGGTAGGTACGAACGTTCGAACCACTAAATACCCGCCGTGCGTCGGATGGGCACGTCAAGCCGTCGGACCCCGGGTACTGGCCCTCCGGTAATAAATAAATAAGGGCGTCTTCCTCCTCCTTTCTACCTTGCTTCCGTGTCACTTTCCTATCGGGCACTCTAACCCAAATCTCCTAGCTTCCTATTTCTAAGGGTTGTTTAGGACCTGGGGTCTGACACTCCTTTCCTAAAATCCTCTACATATGATCTATGACCGATATCCAAAGTTTCAGCTGATCTTCTAGATGGGTATCCGTCATTTGTGACGTTAAGGGCGTCTTGATTTGGGTTAGTTGGGCGATTAGTCCGATTTGAAAAGATTCACAGGAATAAGTATAGTTGAAAAGCAAGAAAGTACTTTTCGTGAACGTTGCCAAGCGTTGGTATTCTATGGCATTTTTCCGCATTCCAATTTGATCATTTTTAGTGCCAAGTAAGGATTTGAAAATGTCATCTTCTGAGAGCTCAATCAATTCCATCTGTAGTTCTTCAGGAGCCATAGAACGAAATTATGAGCCTAGCAAGTGTCAAAATAGCCCTTACGACTTGCTAATGTATTAATTGTGGTCTTCAGTGGGAGATCATTATTTCGTTGAATCTTCGTTTGCTCTTTGGTATTTTAAATACAGTCATTTTGAAATTAAAAAAAATACTAATAAAAGACGAACAAAAACATAATATTAAAAATAAAAGGATTTATTCTGAGAAATTTGGATTAACTCAAAAGGCAGCACTTAATGGCCTAGAAGGCCGCAGCTTTCTCACCCATGCTATAGAGTTTAGAGATCCCTCTCTCTTTCCCTTGAGATGTTTTAAATATGCTTGAATTATGAACTTTCGGGATATCATAATGCAAAATCATACCACCACTTCTTTGAAATAATATGAATATAAATGTTGAGTCCTTTACCAGCACGGGTCAAAACAGCTCTACCCCTTTTTGTTATATGAGGTTTCACTACCACCGTTAGCAACTCAATGGGCCCCGCACGGGATAACTGGATTTCCAGTTATTTGGGGAGTAGCGCCCCAACGGCCTGAGCCCACATTGTGACGTAACATCTTGCTTTTTGTCTTGTACGATAACATCTCCGAAGGGACAGCTCTTCATCCAGCTGCTGGGGATGGCGACCCCACGGATTATTTTTTCATTTTTAGTTTTGTTCTTATATTGCCTCGCACCCGCCTCAGTTGTAGGTTGCTAAAGTTGTGATTAGCCGCCAACGCCGGTGTCTAATTCGTCAATTTCTTTCCTCTCTTCCCCTTTTGTTTGCCTCTTCGTTTTTATGGGCTGGTTAACTGCACGTTTGCCATGTGCGGTGACCCGTAAGGTGGAAAAAAGGATGCTGGATGCTGAGGTTTCTGGGGGCCGGGATGTAGTTACCTCCAGCTACCAACAATCCTCTTTGCCCTCTGCTTCACCCTAAAAGGGCGGCTAGGAACTAACCCACTCCTAGTCAGGAAGTCTGTGGTGGAATGGAGTCCAGACTTCTAACGGCTTGTCGTTACGTACGGTAGGGTGAGTTTGGGGATAGGGTGGGCATGCCAAAGGGGTGCTCCTCAGGCATGAGGAAGTCTAGGTGCGCGCCGAACGCATGTCTGCCCTATCAACTTGCTATATCCGCTTCCTATCCCTAGAGCCGTGTCCTGCTTCCACTTGGGTTTGCGGACCTTCGGCTCTCCCTCGTTTGGCTTGATTGCGGGTGGGTGAAGTCGGCTGATGAATTTTCTTTCTTCTCTATGTCAACCAACAGTGTTTCCCATGCTATTAATTTGAAGCGCTACGTGGAGGAAGGGACACCCTCCTCCACAAAGAAACTCTTTAGTACTGATTGTAATGCTGTGTTTTTTGTGATTCATTATGTTGATCCTTCACAGTCTCTTAGTTCGAAGAGCCCCTTCTGGATTAATAAGGCTCTTCAAGCGGTTGCTGGCCTTACGAAATGTGTTAAGAAGCTCCCATCAGGGGATCTTCTTGTGGAAACATCTAGTCCACAACATAGTGCTACCTTGCTGGAGACGACCGTTCGGCTGGATCTTCCAGTACAAATAACATCTCATGGTTATTTCAATTCCTCTCGCGATGTCGTTAGCTCCCGGGACTACTGGTGGAACTTGGCGATCAGCATGTCACGGGGATTCGGATAATTCTTTTTAGGCAAGATGAAAAATCTATACACTCCCGGAACATCATTCTCACTTTCGACACCCCAACCCTGCCAACTTCCATCAAGGCAGGGTACTTACGTCTTGACGTTCTCCCATCAGGGGATCTTCTTGTGGAAACATCTAGTCCACAACATAGTGCTACCTTGCTGGAGACGACCGTTCGGCTGGATCTTCCAGTACAAATAACATCTTATGGTTATTTCAATTCCTCTCGCGATGTCGTTAACTCCCGGGACTACTGGTGGAACTTGGCGATCAGCATGTCACGGGGATTCGGATAATTCTTTTTAGGCAAGATGAAAAATCTATACACTCCCGGAACATCATTCTCACTTTCGACACCCCAACCCTGCCAACTTCCATCAAGGCAGGGTACTTACGTCTTGACGTTCGCCCATATATCCCGAATCCCTTGAGATGTTACAAGTGCCAGCATTACGGTCATTCTCAACAATCGTGACGTGGTGTGGGCGCTGTGGTTCCACGGATCATTCTTTGATGGAATGCTCAGCAGAATCAAATCACTGCGTTAACTGTGATAGGTCACACTCTGCATTTTCCAAGCAATATTCAAAGTGGATAGAGGAGCAGGCTATCCAACGCTTGAAGACCACAGAACATCTGTCGTATCCCGAGGCCAGATGGCGGATCGTTCCTTTAACATCAGGCCGGCGATCATATGCATCAGTCGTAGTTCAGAAGTGCACTGTTGCTGTGCAGACTGAGGTGTACATCCCAGCGTGGTGTCCTTATGATTTCGAGGACATCGTTGCTGCTGGATTGGAGGCACTAAATTCTTGCCGTCTTGAGTCCAAAGCGACACCCACATCGTCACCGAAAAGACCCTCTGCCAGCACTGGGACTCAAGCTAAAGGCACTCCAGTCAAGAAAACCGAGACGCAGAAGCCAGGCACATCCTCCCCGAAACCCCGATGTAACACTCAGAGTCGGGCACAATCATCCAAGAACACGGGGAGTAAGCACAACCCTTTATTACCTCCAGACACTGCAGACGTACTGGAGTTCATGGACTCTGAGACGTATGAGTCGTCTCAGTCCTTATCAGTCTTTCGTTTTCTTTTTCTCATAATGGCTTCAATCATTCAGTGGAATTGCCGAGCTCTGTGACTACGACTTGATGGTTTGAAAGGCTTACTGTCTTCGCATACACCTGTGTGCGTGTGTCTCCAGGAGACAAAGCTCGCACGACGGACACTCTTTCGCTGCACAAATATTTCATTTTTCGGAAAGATCATGAGGACGAAGTTATCGCCTACGGAGGAGTGGCCGTTGTTGCTCCTCATGGTGTTCCTGTCACCACGGTCGCTCTTCGGATAACTCTGCAAGCAGTGGCAGTGAGAATTTCTGTGAACATCCTGTTCACAGTCTGTTCCATCTACGTACCACCAGATGAAGCGGTGAGCTTTTCAGATTTGGAAGATGTAGTTGACCAGTTGCCGCCTCCTTTCTTCCTTCTGGGAGATTTCAATGCGCACAATCCATTGTGGGGTGATAACACTCGAGACTCCAGAGGCCGCGTTCCCTGCTCTCCAACACGTCCCTCTGTCTCCACAACACGGGGACAAAGACATATTTTCATGAACCTACCGGCTCGTACTCAGCCAGTGATCTGTCTCTGAGTTCACCATTTTTTATATCCTGACTGGTCCTGGAGCGTGTCTGGTGATCCCCTTTACAGCAATCACTTTACTATCTTTCTTCGTCTAGCATGTGACGGATACCGCCATTTTATCCGTCCTGCTAGATAGGATATTGATCAAGCTAAGTGGGATGCATTCACGGCTTCAGCGACCATTAC
Organism: Macrothele yani; assembly: GCA_039090855.1. Classification (NCBI taxonomy): domain Eukaryota; kingdom Metazoa; phylum Arthropoda; class Arachnida; order Araneae; family Macrothelidae; genus Macrothele; species Macrothele yani. The sequence goes on along the minus strand of CM077002.1, from coordinate 146,454,317 downwards.
TCCTGCTATGGTGTCCTCAAGCACGATCGGTGAAGCTGTTGCAGCGGTAACGGATTGCATTGTGCAAGCGGCAGAACTATCCATCTCAAAGACGTCGACTAAACTTCCACGTTGCCCGAGACCTAGGTAGAATTCCGATTGCAAGGCATCACGTCAGGCTCAACATCAGTCTTGTGGTAGGTTTCGTCGGTATCCGACCGACGCAAACCTACTTGCTTTCAAGAAAGCAAAGTCCTACGCGCGATTGAGACGTCGTCGTAGTCAACGGGGCTCATGGATGCAATATATATCCGGAATTAGCACCACTACTAGCACTAAGATCGTTTGAGACAGGATTTGTAAGATTCGGGGAAAGTACCCATGTAAGAAACTCTCCATTCTCGAGAGTGATGGATGAAAGGTTGCTGACGCTCAGGATATTGCTGACTGTCTTGGCACTGCTTTTTCTTCAGTGTCCAGCAGCAGCAATTACCCTTCTTCGTTCCGGCAGCTTCAGATGCGGCTTGAGAGGACAAGAATATCCTTCGGGCGGTTTTCCTCGGAGGATTATAACAGCCCGCTGATTGCCGTGAAACTGAAGATTGCTTTGAATTGGTCTGGCCGGACATTGTCGGACCGGATAACATCCACTACGATATGTTGCAGCACCTTTCTCTGTCCTCTCTTGAATGTTTGCTAATCCTGTTTAACAGGATTTGGCAGGAGCACGACTTTCCCGATTCTTGGCACACTGCTATTGTCATAACTGTCCTCAAACCTGGTAAAGATCCCACTAACCCGTTGAACTACCGACCAATTGCTATGACGAGCTGCCTTTGCAAAGTGCTCGAGCGCATCATCAGTCTTCGTTTGATGTTTTATTTGGAAACTCATTACATTTTATCTCCTCTTCAGAGTGCATTCCGTCGTTTTCGATCCACCACTGATCATCATCTTCGCCTTGAGACATCTATCAGGGAGGCGTTTGTCCGGCGTCAGCACATGATTTTCTGTTCTTCGAAATGAAAAAAGCTTACCATCGGACGTGGAGATACAGCAATCTCCGTGATCTGCGTGACTGCGTATTGCGGGGAAATTTACCAACATTTTTTGCCGGTTTTCTCCAGAACCGGATGTTGCATTGAGCGACGGGTCGACTCCCTCTGCGATGTACATACAAGAGCAGGGTGTCCCTCAAGGCTCCATTCTATGAGTCACTTTGTTCATCCTTCGTGTGAATCACATATGCAAACTGCTCCCTCCGACGGTTCGTGGAATCATGTACGTGGATGATCTACAGATTTCCTGCATTTCTGGGGAGTGCTACCATTCCTTGGAGTAACCTTTGACCGCGCACTTAACTTCCGTCCTTACATTCAATCTTTAAAGGTGAAGTGCACGAAGTCATTGAGTATTTTGAAGGTACTCTCTCGAACATCTTGGGGGGCTGACAGGTGCTCAATGCTTCGTATCCATTACTCTCTTATTCGGTAAAGTTAGACTTCGGCTGCATAACATACAGATCTGAACGGCCTTCTGTTTTGAAGCTTCTGGATCCCGTCCATCACCAGACCTTGCGCCTGTGTGCCGGTGTTTTTCGTACTTCTCCTGTGCATAGCTTGTATGCCGAGTCTCATGAACCGCCGTTATGCCTCTGCCGTAAGCATCTGTCTCTTCAGTTCTACACAAAGTTGAAATCTCTTCCTGATCATCCACTGCATGATTCCGTCTTCAACCCGCAATGTGTTCGCTTGTTTACAAACTGCCTTTCTTGCGTTCTCACTTTCGGGATTCGGATGTCAAACATAGGGCGAGATGCTGGTCTAAATTTGTCTAAGACTGGTGTGACCCAATTTTTCAATGAACTCACTTGGCGGCCGGTTCAAGCAATGGCTGACCTCTCTCTTTGTGTGTGGCCAAAGTCATCAACTCCTGCATTGGTGTACCAGAAACTGTTTGCCGAACAACAGTCTCTCTATCTGGATTTCGTGCCTGTGTTCACCGATAGCTCGAAGTCCGGGGTTGTTGTTGAGCCCACTTTTGTGTGTGTCGATGACACGCATGCTGAGAGGTTTCCGCCGGAATCAACAGTCTTTTCGGCAGAGATGCGTGCGGTGTACCTCGCTTTGTTCCACATTTAGTCTAGATCCCATCGTCGCACTATGATTTGCATCGATTCCCAGTCAATCATCCAAGCCTTATCCTCTCCGGAGGATACGGACTCACCGGTCAGCAGTGATGTTCGTCGTCTTCTTGGAACTTTCGCGGGTGCTGGATTCTTGATCCGATTCTGTTGGGTTCCTGATTATGTTGGGATCCGTGGTAACGAGCTGGCGGATCTCTCTGCCAGGTCTGTTTCCTCCATGATACCCACACGGCTACCACTGTTACTTTGAGAATTTCAACCTTTGATCCGCAAATTTTTTATGGACGAGTGGCAGTCCCTGTGGTCTCAACAAGGCACCAATAAGCCTCATTCAATCATACCACAGATAGGACTATGGGAGTCTAGCTTGAGGAAGAACCGTCGTGAGGAAGTTGTTCTTTCGCGTCTCCGCATGGGGCACTGTCGTTTCACTCACTGCTTTTTGCTGTGTGGCGACACTGTCCCAGTGTGTGAGGCGCGCAACTGTCGTCTCGCAGTCCTTCATGTTTTGGGCACTTGTGTTCGTTTTTGTGATCACCGTTTTCGTTGTTTTCATTCTCATTTGTTGGTCAAACGGAGCAGCTACGCTGCAGACTATCCTGGGTGAAGAATGCGACATGTTTGCAGTTTTTTCTTTTTTAAAAGAGATTGACTTTTTACGCTTTCCAACCGTAGGTTGAAGAAGTGTATATGCTCCAGCTTTGTCCGTCCGTCTGTCGGCACGATAACTCGCGTAAAAATGGTTCGATATCGATGACATTTTAGTATGTGGTAGGGGACCACTGGGGACGAACTCTATTGGAAATGGATGAAATGGGGTCAAAGGTCAAGGCATAGGAGAGAGATGCATTCCATTGCCCTTATGCATCATAACTTGCGTAAATATGGTTCGATGTCAATGAAAGTTTAGCATATTGTAGGGGACCGCCTGGGAATGAACCCTATTGAAAATGGGTGAAGTGGGGTCAAATGTCAGGACATAGGAGCGGGATGCATTCTATTATCTTTATGCATCATAAGTGCGTAAAAATGGTTCGATTTCCATGAAATTTTATTATGTGGTAGGGGAGCACCTGGGGACGATCTTATGACGTCTGTTGACGCGCGGTCACGCCATCTGTCTCATTACGTCACGCGTTGTATGTGAATCCTATTAAAGTTTTATGACGTCACACTCTTGCGAGCAGATGGTCGCGATTCCCACCTGCCTCATACGTCACGCTTTGTGTGCGTATGTTCGTCCGCACGATAACTCGCGTAAAAATCGTTTGATTTCTAAGAACTTTTAGTATGTGGATGTGGATCACCTGGGAAGGAACCCTATTGAACGTGAACGAAATGGGGTCAAAGGTTAGCACATAGGAGCGGGATCCATTCCACTGCTCTTATGCATCATAACTAACGTAAAAAAGTCCGATTTCGATTAAATTTTATTATATGGTAGGGGACCACTTGGGGACAAACCCTTTTGAAAATGGGCGAAATGGGGTCAAAGGAGCGGAATTATTTTCATCGCCATTATGCGTCATAACTTACGTAAAAATTCTTTGATCTGGATGAAATGTTAGTATGTTGTAGAAGCCTGCCTATTAAATGGGTGAAACGGGGTCAACGAATCCTATTGAAAATCGGCGAAATGGTGTCAAAGGTTAGGCCACAGGAGCGGAAACTATTCCATAGCCCTTATGCATGATAAACGTAAAAAAACTTCCATTCCGACAAAACTTTATCATGTTATTTCGGAAGTATACTGAACCGATTCTGTAGAATATCATCGAAATGGGATCCAAGGTCAGGGCACAGGACCGAGATTTATTACACAGCCATTATTCTTATAACTCGAGTGATAACTTGAGTAATGATTTCTGGTATGTTGGAAAGCGTATCATAATCAATGCATTGCATGATTCTACTAACTTGTTTAAACTCGTCTAGTTTTTAACGTGCTCACTCTCATCTTTCACTTTTACCGAATCAACCTGTTTTTAACCTTTTGTACGGTTTTAAATTAATTAATTTTTTTTTGTCTTCTTTTGAGTGTCTTTTGTCTGGCGCTCCTTGGCCAGCCATGGCCCTTGCGCCATAGAAGCTAAACAGCCAACCAGCCAACTCAATGGGCAATGAGCACTCGCCCATCTCTAATTTAGGGCCACTGACTCCAGGGAAGGGAAAGAGCCAGTGCCGTAAGACGAAAACAACATCTATGCCTCACCGGGATTCGAACCAGGACTCATCTTGTACGAATGGTTTGAAGCCATTGCTCAGGCCACTACGCCACGGGAACGGCAAAATAGCCCTTACGACTTACTAATGCTTTAATTGTGGCCGTCAGTCCGGGAGCATTTTTTCGCTGAATCTTCGTTTGCTCTTTTTTTTTATTTAAATACAGCGAACCGCCCCGGTGGCGCAGTGGTCTAAGCGATTGCCTCTGATCATTCGTCCAAAAGGGGTCCGGGTTCAAATGCTGGTGATGCATGGATGTGTTTGTCTTAAGGCACTGGCTCTCTCCCTTCCCTGGAACAGGTGACCCTAAATTAGGGACGGGCGACTGTTTATAGCCCATTGAGTTGCTCACAGTGGTCATTAAACCTCCATTTAAAAAAATGCAGTCATTTTAAAATTTAAAAAATAATAATAATAAAAAACGAACTAAAACATATTAATAAAAATAAAAAGGATTTGTTCCGCAAAATTTATATTCACTCAAAACGCCGCAGGTTTCTCACCCCTGCTTTAGACTTCAGAGATCCCCCTCTCTTTCCCTTGAGATGTTTTAAACGTACTTGAATTATGAACTTTAGGGATATCATAATGTAAAATCATATCAGTACTTCTTTGAAATGACGTGAATATAACTTTTGACTCCTTTTAATCTTAAGGGTTTAAGAAAGGGTATCATGTTTCTTGCTCCCACGAACAGTTTGTTCATTGCTGAGAAGAAAGCGTTAAAATCCCATTTGTATTTAACATCTCTGTGCGCTTGGAGGATCCCCTTATCTCTCCACACTTCCAAACAATGGTGGCCAAAGTGTTACACACACTCTCGCATTCCAAAGAGCAGACTTTTACCTCTTCAAAAGGGGGGATGCCAATCCAGCAAAGAATGCTTCCCAAGCGACCGGATATTGGAAACGAAAATTTCATTACCCACGGGACTGGGTGCTCCCTTGAAGATCAAAGTTAGCCGGAAATGACGTCCTCCTCTCTGATCCTCCTGGTATTATCCCGGGGAAAATGCACGGGAGGAAGCAGGAGGAGCTTGGGTGAGATGCTAGGGTATAAGGATGTTCTCTTATTATTGATGAGCTTCTACGTACTCCTTCTTTCGGATAACCCCTTTCGCAGGGACTCTCGAGCATATGAAGTATGCCCCAAAAGTCCACTTCCGTTTCGCCATTTTGTTACCATCCTCTCCAGCCGCTGGCAAACTGGATTAGATGTCCTTTTTACTTCCGCATTTCTCAGTTAACAAAGAGTTATTTCTTTTTCTCTTCCTTTCTCGTTTTTTGTTCGGTAAACTTATTCTCCAACACTCAAGAGCAAATTCCACGACTAAACAAATGCAAAGATATCCCTTGAGAATAAAAAAAGGAAGAAGTTTAAAATAAGTTATATATATTTCGGAAGAGTGATAATAAAAATAAAAGTGGGGGAATTGTTTTAAAATGCATTCATGGGATTTCTGTGTTGGCGGTGTCGAAATATTTGATAAGACGAATCAATAATATCTGGTTTTATTGGGAATCGAATCCCAGCTGTCTTGTTGGTAACTGAATTTACTCTTTCAAAGATTTGAAACGGATGAATGTGAATAAATTCTTTTCAGAGGTGTTGAATTTAATAAAATATTCGCTTTCTCAGCCAGTCGTGTGAATAGGAATTCTGTCCATTCAAGCTGAAGATGAGAATACATTTTGAATAATGTTGTTACGTTTGTTTATCGGGCATCAAATACGTTATGCTCAACATTTGCAATTATTACATTGAAAAAAAGTAGGTCAGAAGCAAATATTTTTTTTCTTTAAGGGTTTAACGACCACCGTTAGCATCTAAGAGTATATGCAGTAACCGATGTCTAACTGGGAGCCACTGATATCTTTGGGGGAGGGGTGGGAGGGGGACGCAGTGCTGTGGAGCAGGCTCACTGGGCTTTGCTCTAACTCAGCGATTTGACAGAGTCCCGCGCCTTTGACCACAAGGCCACCGGGGTTTTCAAATAAATTTACATTACAACATTTATGAAGTTATTCAGTCAGGTGTATATATTAAGATAATACAACGTATTTTGTCATAAATATTTATTTAAATAAATATTAAAATATATAATAAATATTTATATATACACTGGCGGAAAGTGAAAAAAGAACACCAAGAAGGAGACGTTTGATAATGGAATACAGAGGATAACGTGATCAAAACATTATGGCAAAATACAACTGTATTTGCTGGTAAACTGAAGAATAACATTTCCATGTAACATGGTTAGTACGAGGTTGAACCGCCATGAACTGCGTCACACTGTGCAATTCTGACATGGAGTCTGTCGTACAGATGTTGGTTGTAAGTTTGGGGTACTGAGTTCCAAGCATCCTCAACCTGGACGCGTAAATCGGGGATGGTCGTGGCTGGCCGTGGAGACCGGATAAGTCGTTGTCACTTAAAATCCCACACGTGCTCAATGGGGGACAAATCCGATGAACCTGCAGGCCATGGAAGTTATCTCACACCCTGAAGTGCATGTTGCGTTGCACGTGCCGTGTGTGGGCGTGCGTTATCTTACTGGAAAACACCACGATGGACCGACCTTACAAATGGCACAATAACGGGCTGAATGATGTTGTTGATATAGGAGGTGCGGCTTAACGTACCCGGTACAAACACTGGTAGTGTACGGGAGACACAGCTGATCTCTCCCCACACCAGGAGACCAGGTGTGGGCCCTGTGTGTTGCTGGTGGATGCAAGAAGGGTGGAGACGCTGCCCTGTGCGTCTGCGAACACGCATACGACCATCGGAGGCTCCCAAGCAGAATCTGCTTTCATCGCTGAACACGACAGATCGCCATTGCGTTCTCCAGTGCAGATGTTGGCGACACCACTGCAGCCGTTCCTGACGGTGGGCTGGAGTCAGAGGTACTCATGCCAGAGGAACACGTGCACGTAGTCCTGCATCCAGTAGACGGTTGCGGATTGTTCGCGCAGTCACCTCATGTGCAACGGCAGCTCGGATTTGCGTCGCAGTGGATGTTCTGCTTGACAACGCCGCTCTTCTTATGCGTCTATCGGTCCGCTCATCATTCCGTCTGTGACTCCCGGTTCCACGTCTCCTCGTATGGGAATGTTCCTCGGACCATCTACGCCACCATCGTGCCACCACCGATACTTCCCGTCCAATTCGCTCCGCAATACGACGATACGACCACCCGTCCTCGCGGAGTCCGAATAGACGACCTCGCTCAAAGTCCTATAACTGCTGAAATCGTACACGTCTTCCATGTCTAGGCATTGCAGCTTCTTCAGAGTAATCGCACGTGTCCGTACGCCGACGACTGATTACATTCACTTCGCCGTACTCCTTAAATACCACTGATGATATTTTGCATATTACGCCGTGCTGTGGCGTAAGCGCTCACCTGTTGCTCCCGAAATTAACATCACCCCTACGCAATCTCGACCCCATTAACGAATGTAAATTTCGAGATCGTCCGCCAATTTTTTCTTGGTGTTCTTTTTTCACTTTCCGCCAGTGTAATTAAATAAATAAATATTTGTGACAAATTACGTTGTGTTATCTTAATATACATATAATAGTCACAAGAGTCTTTGAGATCAATAATTCAGTCAGGCGTTTTACTCAAATATTTCAATGTAATCTCTAGAGAGTCATATATTTGCAATAATGACAATAAATAATAAATAGGAACTGTACACCAATTATACTCAAAATACTATAACTGCACTAATGATCCGAATTTCATAGCGTAGCATAGAAATAAAATTTTCCAAGTTTTCGCACATCAACCAGATGGCTCTTTTCAAGGAAGATAGACAGCAAACTGGAAACTGTGAATAATAGAACACTTCAACAACTTGAACACGGTTACTTGACTAGACAATGAATTAATAGATACAAATGTGATTATTAATTCGAAGAAACGAGAGGTCATGTTGGTTGAGCACGCGGTATCGTGGGAGAAAACTCTGCATTATTTGACGAACTGGTTCCAAACTCGTGGCAGTTCTAGAGAGACGCAATCACTGCAAGCCTCACTGTTTGTAATGATCTCTCAAGTTTCGCGAATGGCAGTAGATTTAGGCGTGGAGTAGGAAGCTAATTTCTTTATATCATCCTACATAGGATTAGCGGATTTGAACTTCACTTCTCTGGACAGGGCAGTAGTTACTTTTCCGTCCCTTGTAAATGTTCGTTGAGTCTAATTCTGAACGAACGCTTGGTCATTCCGATGTAGTATCGCTTGGAGCCGTCCGGATATTGTAGTGGGATGACATAAATACCTGCCTTGTTGAGAAGAGAGAGGGGCTTGTCAATATTTCTCTTCAGCATGGTATATACAGATGCCGGAGATCTTATGCCGACACTGAAGTTCATCCTCTTGAGTGCGTTCTTGAGTTGATAGCTACACTTGGTATGTAGGGCACAGAAGGATTAACACGGCTGGATCTGGATTTTTCGATAAAATTTAGTTCGATTGTTCGGTAAAATTTCACGGAACTAATAATTTTTTAAATTTCCATCAGAGTGAATCAAAACTACGCCTGCCGTTACTTTCTTACAATTTTACTTGTTTCATTTTATGGAATAAAATAACGCTGATTCCTTTTCATAAAACTACTCTGAAATTTTATTCCTTTTTTATGAAATTACTCTGAAATTTTATTCTTTTTTTATGAAATTACTCTGAAATTTTATTCCTTTTCTATGAAATTACTCTGAAATTTTATTCCCTTTGTATGAAATTACTCTGAAATTTTATTCCCTTTCTATGAAATTACTCTGAAATTTTATTCCTTTTTTATGAAATTACTCTGAAATTTTATTCCTTTTTTATGAAATTACTCTGAAATTTTATTCCTTTTTTATGAAATTACTCTGAAATTTTATTCCTTTTCTATGAAATTACTCTGAAATTTTATTCCTTTTTTATGAAATTACTCTGAAATTTTATTCCTTTTCTATGAAATTACTCTGAAATTTTATTCCTTTTCTATGAAATTACTCTGAAATTTTATTCCCTTTCTATGAAATTACTCTGAAATTTTATTCCTTTTCTATGAAATTACTCTGAAATTTTATTCCTTTTTTATGAAATTACTCTGAAATTTTATTCCTTTTTTATGAAATTACTCTGAAATTTTATTCCTTTTTTATGAAATTACTCTGCAATGCGAAAAAAAAAAAATCTCAGTGGCCAACTGTTTTTTTTTTAGTCGAATTGTTTAGAGTGAACATCGGAGGAGACCGGGGACGCTCCCCTAATTTTTATTCTTTGGCAAGAAATTCATATAATTAATATAGTTATACTATTTTGAATGATGATAACATTTCAAAATAATCTTTAGAGAGTCATATAATGTTTTTTTTTTACCAGCTAAAAAGTGAGACCCAAACAGACAATTGAGATTAGCATCCTCTTGAGATTTCAGCGCTCCCTCATGTCATACGTTTTTAATCAGTTTAAGAATGAGATAATTATCCCTTACTTTTTTTCTGGGATTAATTATTCCCCTTTGAGCATCTTAGGCCCTGAGGAGTCTCCCTTTCCTAATTTTGAGCCACTGGTTCCAGGGATGGGCCCGGCACCATTGCTGTAAAGTAAAGACATTGTCTATGACTTATCCTAGATTCGAACCGGGGAACGACTAGGCATAAGTCCGCCCGTCAAACCATTCAGTGATCGGTGAGACGACTGTTTTTTAAATTGTACTTGCTTATGAAAGCAATTACAGATTTATCATGAGATTTGGATTATACCGAGGATCAGCCTGCTATTAAGCGACTAGAATAGTTCCATAACGCGTGCCCATGAACCGGTGAAATAGCTGTGACTGAAATTTTTATAGCACGAATCGTAAAATACATATGCCGCCCCGGTGGCGCAGTAATCTGAGCGATGGCTACTGATCATTCGCCCGAGACGGGTTCGAATCCCGGCGAAGCATGGATGTTGTGTTTGTCTTACGGCACTGGCTCTCTCCCTTCCGTGGAGTCAGTGGCCCAATTTTAGGGACAGGCGACTGCTTATAGCCCATTGAGTTGCTCACGGTGGTCTTTAAACCTCCAATTTAAAAAAAAATACATATACATAACAATAATAAACGGTTTGGTTATTAACGGGCAGTCTGTAAGATAGGTCTCCGGTTAGCTCTACCTTGGTTCAAGTTATGCAAAGTATTAAAAGATTGGTTTGCATGCCATTGCTGTTGCCGTTCTTTGTTTAAGAGACGTTTTCTTTCAGCTTTATCTCCTTCCATCTTGTACTACAAAGAAAAAAATCCACGGAACCAATAAATCTTTTAATTGCCATTAGAGTGAATCAAAACTACACCTGCAGTTACTTTCTTACAATTTTACTTGTTCCTTTTTATGAAATAAAATAACGCTGATTCCTTTTGATGAAATTACTCAGCAATGCAAATAAAAAGGAAATAAAGAACGACGTAACACCTACGTAACAGAAAAAACGTCACGGACAAGTTTTTCGAGCACGTGCGTGTTGCCACAGATGAAAGTTGTTCGCAACTTTATTTTATTTTCCGGCTTTTTTCCTTGATTTTACGTATCGTGCGATAGCGGTGATCTTAGTTCCGATTTCGGCCACCGGATAAAAGCAGATGGCGCTGCAAGTACTGAATGAAGTGGGACAGACGTAGCCCATTACATAGGTTTTATATCATTATGGAAGTCCTAACAACAGGAGTGAGGGAAGGAGCACTGTAGGCCTCGCTGTATCCGGACGATGCCTTCCGCAGAGCCAAGAACAAACAACAGGGGTGCTAATACAAAAGGAATTGGGGCAAATTTAGATGAAGCAGTTTACATTCCCATCAGATTTTAGTTGGCATATGAAATTTAATCTTAAGCTAATTAACAAAATATTTCTCACGAAGAATAAAGTCCGATGCAAAAAGAATTTATACACTCGCTCTTTCAGAAACGGAGGTGCGGTCACAAATTGAAATAAAGTTTAAATTCGATTATTATCAGTGCTGAGACGGCGCACAGATAATCCGAATTTGTATTTTATTGTGTTTTACAAATACTAAGAATGAACTGTTCGTAATTTTTTCAAAATTTTTTTTAATTATTGCTAGTCTCTGAGAAATCATGTGATGTTTCTTAATTCTCCTGGCAGTTATCATGTGCACGCAGACATGACGTAAGGAAATAGACACCTGTCGTAATTTCATTTTTCTATGCATTGGAGTCTATATTGCATTACATGCTCGAATTTCCTTTAATTTATTTTGCAGGACAAGGTGATTTGGTAGGTGACACCAAACGAACATGCTTCGACCCAAGGGAGCCAAGGGGAACTGAGCCACTTTCAGAGAGAACGAATTGTGGGGCAATAGGATCTCGGAGCCAGCCAGAGACTATGGACAACTACAATACATTCCAATGACTGTGTTCCTTTTGCAATCTTACTCTCGAAAAATTCCTTTTGCATCGGATAGTGTTAACCATGAGCATAATGTTTCATCCATTTTTGAATTCATCCGAGTCACGCCTTTTGTGAAGGTACGATGAATGTATGAATGTTTCGTAATTGAACAGTTGTGACGCACAAAACCATCTTTTAGTTTTTCGTTTTATTTATTGTGTAAATTTTTTTATCTCTCGTTATACTTCCGGTGTACCTCGGAACTCTCGAGTGTTTATTGCTTTAAGAATTCACTAGTAGCCCATCAATTAAACCAAAGGAGAACGTACGCGACTTAAAAAAAGTTCGTGCTTATGTTATCGGTTTGTCCGTCTGTCCGTCCGTAGACGCGATATATCTGCAACTAATACTCCGATTTGAAAAATTCTTTTTCATTAGAAAGCTTGAAATGAGCGAATGATGATCCTTTATTTCGTTTTTCGTTACGATGCAAAATTTCGCCGCTAGAAGGCGTAAATACTGATGACATCGAATTCAAAACACATTCTAATCCATATATTTGCTTCAAAACATCCAATTGAAAAAAATTGTTTAACTTTTCGATTCCATCCAAGTCGAAGATTATTTTAGGCATAGTCACTTTTCCAGGTTAGGCATATTCTCCGCTAGGGGGCCTAAAAGTAAATTGCTTTTCCCCAGATATCTCAGCTTCTAAAATTCCTATTTGAAAAATATATCCTTAAGCAGATACAGCTCGTGATCGGAAATATTTTGGATATAATTTCTAATTTTTGGTATCAAATGGTTTGGCCACCGGGGAGGGGAGGGGGAGGGAGGGGCGTAAGTGTTGATTTCTGCTTCTAATGTATTTGCAGCAAAATCTGAGCTTCTAAAATCTCGATTGAAAAAATCTTTTGTAGACCGATACTACTCACGTAGACAAACCTTTCCGGAATATTTTCTTCTTAAAATAATGTATGGTTTCTCCCAAGGGGACGTAGATGTATATCTTGTTTTTGTAAATATCTCTGCTTCTAATGATCAGATTTGAAAAATGTTTTCCTTGTTGGGCAGAGTTTCCGATGCGACAAAATTTTCAAATACATTCATTGACTTTCCGCTAGTGGGAGTACAGGTAAATTGCGGTTTCCCCGATATCTCTGCTTCTAAAACTCCAGTTTGAACACCCTTTCCAGCACCGGATACAGCTCCTGGTGCGAAATATTTTTATTGGAATTTCTAATTTTTTATAAAATATTGTCTGGCCACCAGGGGGCGTAAGCGTTAAATTTATGCTGAGTAGGTATTTGCAGCAAAATCACAGCTTCTAAAAGCCCGATTGAACAGATTCTTTCGTGGACCGATACCGCACCTTTCGATAAACATTTGATAATATTTTCTTCTTAAAATAATGCATGGTTTCTCCACCAGAAAGCGTAGATGTCTACCTTATTTCTGTCAATATCACTGCCGTAAGAGTTAATTTCTGTGTCTGATGTGCTTGCAGCAAAATCTAAGCTCCTGAAAACTCTACTGAAGAAATTCTTTCATGGACCGATACTAAGTGCACGATTTGAAAAATTCTTTCGTTGTTGGAGATCGTTTCCACTGCGAAATGTTTCTCATATAAATTGAAATTTTTGTTAAAGCACAAGTCTGCCAGCAGAGGGCGTAAGCTGACGTTTCGGTAAACAGCAATATCTGCGGGATTAAAAACCCGATTGAATTTTTTTCTTTGCTCAGATACTACTGTTTTCCATATATACCGGTTCCATTGATTTTGAATAGATTTGGTAAATTTAATTCGCATCAAAACGGATTCAAAAACCGTGCTCATTACACTCGAAAATTCGGTGTCATCTTTCTTGCTAATTATTTTAGTTAGCATTGTGGAACTAGTACTGTGATAAAATTCAATTCATTGCATTTCGTTCGTCTTTCCTGTGTTTTCTGTTTTCGGAGCACGTGTCGTCTGATTGGAATAAAGGTCACCTTATGGACGCTTACCTATAAGTCTGCTTATTTTAAATACCATTCTGTAGTGATACATTACTTGATCTATGTGAAACATTATAAAGTATGGGGGATATGTATTCGAATAACTGTTGGCATCTGTGACGCTGAAGAATGATCTAGTAATTTAAAGCACTTACAAGTTCACAAGCCTCGAGACGTAATTTCTAAGGTTTCAGTCTCTGTCTCTGACGTCAAATTATTGATTTCTCCATATGTCGTACATGTTATTTCCATATTTTTGCAGATTTTATCACACAATCTAAGAAATTCACCTTAATTACATTTTGTTAATGTCACAGATTTCTACCCTAGGTATAAGTTTAGCTCAGTATCGTATATTCGAGGCTAGCTAGACTAGCTGCGAAGCCCAGAGAATTACACAAATAAAAGTCAATTATTGTAAATATACACAAATAAAAGTCAATTATCGACGGTATATGTCGATGCTTTCGATGCGAAAAAAACACGAGTGGATTCGCTTCTTTCGATTATGAGAATCAGTCTGGCGAGCGATGACCAACGGCATAACGCAAGCAGCTCTTCGATTGTTCGCTGTTCTGATGCGAAGAGCTTTGATACAATCGCCTGCTAGCGTTTCCATGACAACATAAATCAGCGTATGGAGGTGAATGGACCATTGCTTTGCGCAAACGGTTCGCTCAGAAAAGAGAAGACTTTGGACTATCTCAGTCGCTCCACGCTTCCGCCTTTAACAGTGCGTGTTTCGCAAGAGTAGTTTCAGTTTGTCTGAAGTGTCAATGAATTAAAATCAGTGATATTATATCTTAAATTCGTGGCTTTGTTGGATTCCAACTGTTTTGATAAATTTTGTGAAAGCTTCCCTGAACATCTACTATCAGAGCTTAAAGAACTCTATGATTCAAATTTTGATACAGCTCGATTAAAAAATGAACTGAAGGTGTTTTATTCCCTTGATGAGTACAAAACAAATCAGTAAGAGACATTACTTGTTACATGAAGTTGAATAATTGGACATAGTGTTTGTTGAGGTGTACAAATCAGCAAATCTGATATTAAACTTTCCATCAACAACTGCAACTTCCGAAAAAGTTTTTCCGTATTAAAAAGAATCAAGATATATCTTAGAGCCAAAACAAAGACATGTACATTCGAGCAACTTGGTTGGTTTGTTAATACAGAAAAACATTATTTTTAAATATAAAAAAGTATTCGGAAAAAACATTTTTGTGAAAACGTAACATTCAAGTTCACACAAAAGGAAAAAAGAATGGAGTTCATGTACAAATAATAGTTCAAATCCTAATCCTCATAATTATTTGGTATCATGCTAGCAATAGTATGTACCTAAAATTTAGAAACAAAGTGCTTCTATTACTGAACATTTAAAAATAAACTTCGTAATAAAAAAACAGTACTTTTAGGGGCAGGGGGAGGGGGGGGCTGGTGAGATAACCCAAGTCCGGACCCAAGATACGCCACTGGTTTAGCTCTATGTTAAGAAAATCGATCTTTGGTCGAAGACATTTTAGCGTATTTGATAGCTAATGAATCATTCTTAAGATGAAATTAAATTCAATTAGATCACTAAATGAGTGTTCATAATATCCTCCCACTACATATTTTTCTAGAATTTTCAGTTTTATTTGAAATATTATCATTATTACAGAGATTATTACTAACTGCGTAGTTGCAACATCAATATATTATCGCTCACTTGACATGACTTACATTCGAATTAGTTAATGCGACAGTAGCACCGTATGGACAACCCGAATGTAAGTCAAGTCAAGTGAGTAATAATGCCTTGATGTCGCTAATGGACCTTCTTTTCCACATTGGCAGCGGGTGTCCTAGTGGGCAGCGTTCGTGACTGCCACGGGAGGGGCCACAGGTTCGATCCCAGGCAGGTACGAACGCTCGATCCACTAAATATCCGCCGTGCGTCGGATGGGCACATTAAGCCGCCGGACCCCGGGTACTGACCCCCCGGTAATAAATAAGGGCGTCTTCCTCCCCCTTTCTACATCGCTTCCGTGTCACTTTCCTATCGGGCATTCTAGCCCAAATCTCCTAGCTTCCTACTTCTAAGGGTTGTTTAAGACCTGGGGTCAGACACTCCCTTCCTAAAATCCTCTACATTTGGTCATGGTTATGGACCTTTTCCACCTCGCATTGCATCATGGGAAAGCTTTTTCGTGGCCGCGGGCCAACAATAGTTTGTTTACATGCGTTTTCCCATTGCGTACGCCATGTTAAGCAATGGGAAAGGGAAAATCGCGATGTTCGTAAATTTATTGACGGCATGTCTAACTTTTGCTCACCGTATGGTTGTGCTAAAAATCCTGCCACCTAAATTATATAGAGGAAGGAATAACTATTCATAATTTTCCTCTGAAAAAGACGAAATTGTTAAAGGAATGACAGTGTAAAATGAAACGCGATGATTTCCATCCCAATGTTCATTTGCCTCCCCGCTGGCACAGTGGTCTAAGCGATGGCTTCTGATCATTCGTCCGAGATGGGCCCGGGTTCGAATCGCGGTGAGGCATGGATGTGCCTTACGGTGCTGGCTCTCTCCCAATGCCGTTAAGTTGCTCACGGTAGTCGTTAAACCTCCAATTAAAAAAAATCATTCTCCAATATGTTCTGCTCACTTTAACGAAATTGTTTTTGGATATTATGACACTGCGAATCAAAAGCAGTTGAAACCTTGTAGTGTTCCTTCGGATTTTAATATCAAAGACTAGAAACAGGTAGAAGGAGAGAAAACTGATGGATACTGATGCATATTTCGATCGGTAAATTACGAATTGTGTTCGACGTTCTTTCACCAAAGAGCGAAGTAAACGTATCTATTATTTTTCTTTTATTTAATGTGTGACGTACTACAGAGGAAAAAAAACACGTGTCAGGACGCAAATCTGCAGCGATACATTCCGTCCGTGTAGCTTAGTTGGGAGAGCAACTTACTCCGGAGTGAGGGGGCGCGGCTCCTTCACGGACAAACTTGTGTTTTCACATTGGCGCCCGAACGTAAAACTGGATGTATTGGCCGTTGAGTTTTTCGAAAAATGTGTGATGTGTGTTCCACACATCGTCTAGAATTAATGAAAATTCATTCTTCGCTTCAAAAAGAAAGAAAACAAGTTAGTAAAGTCATGCAATGCATTGATTATGATACGTTTTCCAACATACCAGAAATCGCGCGCAGACAAATCCTGCTCCCTACCCTGATTATGGATACGTTCAGTATAACTCCGAAACAACACAAGTTTTGTCGGAATAGAAGCATTTCCAGTGAAGTTACGAGGATAATGGCTGTGGAATAAATCTCTCTCATGTGCCCTTACCTTTGACCCCAATTCAATGATATTAAACAGAATTGGTTCAGTATACCTCTGGAACAACATACTAAAATTTTGTCGGAATAGAAGCATTTTCAATCAAGTTATGAGGATAATAGCTGTGGAATAAATCTCTCTTCTGTGCCCTAACCTCTGACGCCATTTTACCCATTTTCAGTAGGGTTCGTCCCTAGGTTGTCCCGTACCACGTACTAAAATTTCATCGAAATCGAACCATTTTTACACGAGTTATCGTGCGGACAGACAGACAGACAGACAGACAGACAGACAAAGCTTGAGTATATACGTTTCTTCAATCTACGGTTGGAAAGCGTAAAAATGTATAAGAGAGAGATGATGTGACGTACTACAGAGGTAAAAAGCATGCGTTAAGACGATAAATCTGCAGAGATATATTCCGCCAGTGGAGCTTATTTGGGAGAACAACTTGGTCTGGAGTGAGAGATGCGGATTCTATCCCCGTAACGGACAAATTTGGGTTTTTGCAAATCCTACGCATTCATTTAATTTTAAAGCATATCGCCTGGTGTGTGAATCCTAGTTTGTTTCCATATTACGTATTCGTCTGGGCTTCTAAATATTTTGGTTTGCAAAAAATGGTTCCAAAGTTTATGTTTCAGATGTTCCACCAATGTCTGACCGTATGGACATGAAAATTTAATATACCGTGTACGAGTAATGCTTCATTAAAAACTTCATGATGGCAAAGGGCGATATTCTCCTGAGTTATGCAAAATAAATAAACATCAAACACAAAATTCTCTTGGTATACATTTACAACTTTGATTAGTTCCTCTAAGAAACTAATGTCTTTTTCTTCTTCGCCCTGTAGCTCTATTAATTCGTTGGCAGACTCGATGACGTTAAGATTGTAAAAATCAGCCAACAGTGTGGGATAACAGTTAGCAATAACATTGAATCAACAACCATGTTGGTCCGCAGAAATCCAGTTCTGACGTCACATGAATAAGGTCCACGCGCAGTTAATGAGTTATTAGGTAGATATCTCGGAGTTAAAATGTTTGTAAATATATCACTATGATTAGTTGTAGTTTTGTTGTAAATAATGCTAAAAGTTAAAAAAAAAAAGGTACAAATACGCTCAGTTCTGATTCAACCGTCAGTTTGGAACGCAGGACTACGACTTGCAGATCGGAAAGTTGAAATGATCTAGTCGAGTATGGTTTCAAAGTGTTTATTTAATTTTTTATAGCCAACACAGATCTGTGATATGAAAAGTAGCTTACACATTTTTTACAAATAATGCTGGATACATTGCGAACACAAAGCAAAACGATACACGAATCACCTAACATTGTGCTCTGTCTTCTTGGGCTTCTTACATTCCACATCACTTGCTCTTGCCTCTCAGTTTGACTTTCTCCACTTTTGCGTACATTCTGCGAATTCCGCGGCACTGTCAAAAATGTCAACCCGTTTACACAAAAACAATTTTTAAAATTTTTTAGTTTAAACCACTGCGATATGTTCTTTACATATATGAATAGATCTCGTCGAGAGCTTTAAAAAGATACATCGCACACTGGTTTTGCATTCACGGTTGTTTAGATAAACCGCGATATCGTCCAAAGTGTTCACCGGTTCACAAGAAAACAATTTTTAAAATGTTCAGTTCAAACCACTGGGAAATGTTTTCCGTACATTTGAATAGATCTCGTCGAGAGCTTTGAAACGATACCACGCACAGTCGTGTTGCGCTCACGGTTGCCGAGATAGACTGAGTCAAACGCGGCGGCACACCCAGAAATATTGCATCATCTCCCGCGCGCACAGGGTGCGAGGGGAGTGTCGCGCGCATGATGTAATGCACAGTGCGTGAATTGGACTCCATGTTGTTTACGAATAACCTAACACGATTAGTGTGCGACACGTATTTTTAACGTTATAAGGATTTCAATTGGGACCTATTTTTGACACAAGAGGTCGGCCGTAAGTCGCCCCATACTATCCGCTTAGTTAGACGTAGTTCTACGTCGAAAAAGGATGATATACTAAATAATAATACAATGCTATTAACAGATATTAGGGCGGCCAAGACCCATAGCGCAATGCATCCGATTATAGCTGGTAAGAAACACACCTTCAATCTGCGCTCCATTGTTTGTTATACCTATGTATACATCAGTCAGTAACTGTGCAGGTGGTCAGAAGCGATTCATATATACAAGCTAATACGACGAAGGCTCAAAAAGCATGAGATCTTTCGTGTCCACTTTGGACCCATCGTTAGATGAATATAACAACAACAAGATAGCGAGAATCATTTAAAATATACAAGTATAATAGGCTCGTGATTTAATGTATATGCTCATGCTTATTTGAGTCACGCGACTCAAATAATCATGAACTTATAGTATTATATTTGAGTCAGCGTGACTCAAATAAGCATGAACGTATACTAACGTATTCGAGCCTATTATACTTGTATGTTTTAAATGATTCTCTCCATTTTGTTGTTATATTCATCTGATGATGGGTCCAGAGTGACCAGAAAGATCTCATGCTTTTGAACCTTCATCTTATTAGCTTGTATATATGAATCGCTTCTGAGAACCTGCACAGTTACTGACTGATGTACTACTACGTTGAAAAAGTTCCGAGACTTTTTGAATATTTGCCAAATGTCAGTGAATCACGTCACTCCCCGCTGAGCAAGAGAAGAGCATCATGTGACCGACCAGCCAGAACCGGTTTGATCCAAATCCAACACGTACATCGTACGTGCGTAGTTTGTGATTACAGGTATTTGACGCTCTCCGTCGCGAGGTCAATGATGTCGAAATTTGAACAGAGTTCAAGTGTAAAATATTGTGTTCTGCTCGGAAAATCTTTCGCTGAGACTTTTCAAATGATTGAGTCAGCGTACGGTGAGAGTGCAATGAGTCGAACTAGAGTTTATGAGTGGCATCGACGATTCGAAAACAGGCGACAGAGTGTCGAGGATGACGAGAGGTCAGGACGACCTTAGACCTTTCCTTTGGAGGCTGACCGCTCCAAAGGAAAGGTCTTGTTAACAGTTCTCTTCGATTGCAAGGGGGTCGTACACAAGGAGTTCCTTCAACATGGTCGTACAGTGACTAAAGAAGAGTACGTCAACGTCCTGAAACGTCTCCGAGAATCAGTGAGGCGCAAGCAACCCGATCTTTGGAAGACCAAATCGTGGGTGCTCCATCTCGATAATGCGCGGGCTCACAGATCCCTCCTGGTGTCCGATTACCTGTCCAAACATCACATTCCCGTTCTTTCACAGCCAGCGTATTACCCTGATCTCACCCCGTGTGACTGTTTCCTTTTTTCTCGGATGAAGAATTTGCTTAATGGGCGACGTTTCTCAAGTTCCGAAGAAGTGCAACGAGCTACGACGGAGGCACTGAAGGATGTGGCAAAAGAAGGCTTGCGATCTGCATTTAAATCTTTGTATGAGCGCTGGCAAAAATGCATAGTTGCACAGGGTACCTACTTCGAGGGAAACTCCGCATAAATAGGTTTTATCTGTACTAATTCTATTTTAATATAAAAGTTCCGGAACTTTTTAAACGTAGGTAATATACTGTACTTAGGCATAATAAACAATGGAGCGCAAATTGAAGGTGTGTTTACTACCACCATCACCCGAAAAAACCGATTGGGAAATTCCCAAAAAAATAAAAATGGCGGAGAAATTTCCCAGAATAAAAAATGGCTTCGTCAACATCGACGTGAAGGTGACGTCATGCAGTATAAAAATGGCGGACACCAAAGACCACGCCCACCGTTGCCACCGGAAGAAAAGTTTCCCCGTGGACGTGCACGGGAAGCGCATTAGTGACGTCACTTCCGGAAGTAGACCACGCCCACCCGTGACGTCACTTCCGCCGCCCTAATGTCTATCAATGCAAGTCAGCACGAATAAGTAATGATACAAATAATGCAATGCTGTCATTGATTTTAATTTCATTTTGAGAACTGTCAACCACGCCAAATAATTGGTGAACAGGACGTGACTTACGTTCGTGTTTCTTAAAGTCACAGCAGAGTCGCGACAACGCGAAAACTTTGAGAAAAGTCAGAATTATTCGACTGTCTTTCGGTACAGTTTGAAAACCGGGAGCTTTATTCTTTCGTCTTTCTTAAGCATTTCAACCAGTATTCTTTTCGGCATTGTCTCTCAATCAATCGAGCCGAACACTCTCGTGCTCTTTGAAAGGAGGCAATCCTTCAAAACGTTATGATCCGGTGAGCTGGTAAGAAACAGACAAAAATGTTAAGGAATATCATACATGAGAAGCAGGAAAGAGAAAAAAATGGGGAAAGAATAGGGCGAGCGAGAGATAGAAGGATGTGGTTCGGCTCCATTACCCATGGTGCAGTTGGTGATCTTGAGTGGATATTTCCGCTGAGTTCAAGTAGACCGAGACCAAAGGCTCCTCCTTCCAGAATTCAATCTTCATTGCCAGCAGAGCCACCTATCCAAAGAGACTTTATTTCTATCTCGCAAAGAACTATGACTCAATTACCCCGATTTATCAAAGATTCGAAAGAATCCTTCAACTGCTTCCAATAATCCTTGACTCAGTGCCCTCGTTGTTTTGGTACGAAAAATGAATATCACACAGGCAACAAAATGATGAGACGATGGTAAAAGAAAAAGAAAACAAGAGAAAAAAAAGAAGAGAGAATCTATCTAGGAAAGTTGTCATACCGCTTCAATAAAATGGAAAGTCAACAAGTATTTTCTGACAATACATCTTAATGAACAACCTTTCTTTATCCACAAATGATGAGGTACTACTTCTTCCGATAAGTGGTATATATTTGCACAAAATGTTTTCTTTTAAAATCAAATTAGGAAAAAAAAAACTGCTGTAGATGTGGATCATTTATCACGAAAGATAAATTAAAAGATTTCTAGAGACTAGTCTTAAAAATATACACACTCATGCTAAAAACCAAAATTAAATGCTGCAAAAAGACTCCTATCTGTGCTTTACGAATTTTCCATTTTCATGATAAATGTTCTTCGTCTTATTTAGTTTTATTACAGAGGGTGAGTCGAAAATTTTGCAATATTTGCATAAACGCATGTGCTGCAGCTGGTATATCACGTGTTTAAATTAGTTCAAGTCGCGCATTTCAGTCAGTCGAAAGGGATATAAAGTGGTAGTCGTTGCTGTGAACGGCATTGCATGTCGTCGTTCTTTCTGATGTTGGGACGCCTAAAAGATGAACTGCAACAACCGGCTAATTAGGGAACTTTTGCTTTAGGAGTTTGAGCTTGGCCATAACGCTGTTCAAACAACACGAAACATTTCTCATGCGAAAGGAGAAGTCTCCTTGGACCACAGCACCGCAACCAGACGGTTAAAGAAATTTCGTTTAGATGACAGAAACCTCAACGATCAGGCAAGGTCAGGTAGGCCGCGAACCGTGGATTCAGAGGCAGTGTGACAGGCCATAAAGGCCAATCCACCAACCAGTACGCGGATATTATCGGGCGAGCTGGGAATATAACAGATTACCGTGATTCGTCGTCCTTAGGAACTCGGCAAGGTCTACAGGAGATGCCGCATTGTCCTTCACGAACTGACGCCGGCTAAAGCAAACCGCCGAGTGGAAGGTTGCACGGAACTTCTAGAAAACCCGCGCGATGTACGTTTCATCAAGAGAATTGTTAAGTGAGATAAAAAGCGGGTCTATATCCGTAATCCTAACACACAACGACAGTGGTTGAACCTGGGTCAGCTCCTTGAACCTGCTGCCAAACATGGGCGCTTCGAGTATAAGGTGATGCTCTGCATCTGGTGGAATGTCGAGGGGATAATCCATTACGAATTTGTTCAAGACGGTCGGACCATCAACGCCAACCTCTACTCTGAACAGCTGGAGCGGATGTATGCAGTTTTGGAGAAGTACCCGGAAATGGTGAACAGAAAGCGCGCTCTCCTAATGCAGTACAACGCTCGGCCTCATACCCCACGAACGACACGTGCAAAACTCCGTGAACTTGAGAGCATGGAACTGATGCCACACATAGCATATAGTCGAGACCTTGCACTTTCGGATTATCACTTGTTCTGGTCCATGGCCTACTTCCTTCGCGGGTGGCACTTCAACAACCAGGAGGAAGTGGCAACTTGGGTGGAGGAGTTCTTCATCTCGTAGGACAAGAACTGGTACCACCGCGAAATCAAAGAACTGGCGGACAGATGGCTAAAAACGGTGCAACACGATGGCCTATACTTTGAATGCTAGTCAGCTTTCGTCGTAAAGGTACGTATAAAGACATAAAGTGATCCAAATATTGCAAAACATTCGACTCACCCTCTGTAGATTCGAAAAACTGGCAGACAGATGGCTAAAGACGGTGCAACACGATGGCCTATACTTTGAATGCTAGTCAGCTTTTGTCGTAAAGGTACGTATGAGGACATAAAGTGATACAAATATTGCAAAACTTTCGACTCACCCTCTGTAAATTCGAAAAACTGGCAGACAGATAGCTAAAGACGGAGCGACACGATGGTATATTCTTTGAATGCCAGTCAGCTTTCGTCGTAAAGGTACGTGTGAAGACCTAAAGTGATCCAAATATTGCAAAACGTTTAACTTCCCCTCTGTAAAATCGAAGAACTGGCAGACAGATGGCTAAAGACGGTGCAACACGATGGCCTATACTTTGAATGCTAGTCAGCTTTCATCGTAAAGGTACGTATAAAGACATAAAGTGATCCAAATATTGCAAAACATTCGACTCACCCTCTGTAGATTCGAAAAACTGGCAGACAGATGGCTAAAGACGGTGCAACACGATGGCCTATACTTTGAATGCTAGTCAGCTTTTGTCGTAAAGGTACGTATGAGGACATAAAGTGATACAAATATTGCAAAACTTTCGACTCACCCTCTGTAAATTCGAAAAACTGGCAGACAGATAGCTAAAGACGGAGCGACACGATGGTCTATTCTTTGAATGCCAGTCAGCTTTCGTCGTAAAGGTACGTGTGAAGACCTAAAGTGATCCAAATATTGCAAAACGTTTAACTCCCCCTCTGTAAAATCGAAGAACTGGCAGACAGATGGCTAAAGACGGTGCAACACGATGGCCTATACTTTGAATGCTAGTCAGCTTTCGTCGTAAAGGTACGTATAAAGACATAAAGTGATCCAAATATTGCAAAACATTCGACTCACCCTCTGTAGATTCGAAAAACTGGCAGACAGATGGCTAAAGACGGTGCAACACGATGGCCTATACTTTGAATGCTAGTCAGCTTTTGTCGTAAAGGTACGTATGAGGACATAAAGTGATACAAATATTGCAAAACTTTCGACTCACCCTCTGTAAATTCGAAAAACTGGCAGACAGATAGCTAAAGACGGAGCGACACGATATTCTATTCTTTGAATGCCAGTCAGCTTTCGTCGTAAAGGTACGTGTGAAGACCTAAAGTGATCCAAATATTGCAAAACGTTTAACTCCCCCTCTGTAAAATCGAAGAACTGGCAGACAGATGGCTAAAGACGGTGCAACACGATGGCCTATACTTTGAATGCTAGTCAGCTTTCGTCGTAAAGGTACGTATGAAGACATAAAGTGATCCAAATTTTGCAAAACTTTCGACTCACCCTCTGTAGATTAGAAAAACTGGCAGACAGATAGCTAAAGACGGAGCGATACGATGGTCTATTCTTTGAATGCCAGTCAGCTTTCGTCGTAAAGGTACGTGTGAAGACATAAAGTGATCCAAATATTGCAAAACGTTTAACTCACCCTCTGTAAAATCGAAGAACTGGCAGACAGATGGCTAAAGACGGTGCAACACGATGGCCTATACTTTGAATGCTAGTCAGCTTTCGTCGTAAAGGCTCGTATGAAGACATAAAGTGATCCAAATATTGCAAAACATTCGACTCACCCTCTGTAAAACTGACGCCATTGTTGTAATTCAATGCATACATTGTACAAAAAATGTAGGTACACTCTGTAATGTTTTTCGTCTAAAACGTTATTCATTAAACATTATCTTCGTAATATCCTTTATATCTCTGGAACTCCATACTGTTAATCCTCGGACAGCTAGTTTAAGGTAACCTGAAAAGTTTAGCCGTTTTCGGTGACTGAGACAAAGTACGTAGAAGGAAAGCAATTTATTCATCAAAATAATTACCATGGTCATCAACAACGTTTTGCCAACGTGATAAAAACATATATTTACCCCTACGGTAAAATTCTAGGGGGGCATGGGAAGAGAAAAAGCTTTGGAGGGCAGCGTATAACTCATCAAAGAAGTCAAGCCATGACATTGTATTTGTGCTGCTCCTCGCTGTCAAATTTTCCTTGATTATTAGTTATTCAGTGCCTGTTTCCTTGATTTGTTGGGCCTGCAGTATTGGGATTACTATTATGAAAAGGTAAATTAGTTTATTAATATTCACCTTAGCTGAATTGAAGTAAAAACAAAAATTTATGGTGCACATTTTACCAGCCTTGAGCGTTGGTGAGCAAACATTATATATAGCGCGGAATTTCTACACTAGTGCTAAACAAAATGCGTTTACGTTGAATATTATATTAGCAAGAAC
Organism: Macrothele yani; assembly: GCA_039090855.1. Taxonomy (NCBI): domain Eukaryota; kingdom Metazoa; phylum Arthropoda; class Arachnida; order Araneae; family Macrothelidae; genus Macrothele; species Macrothele yani. The sequence goes on along the minus strand of CM077002.1, from coordinate 146,428,624 downwards.
CTGATGAGTACGTTTGTTGACTATTTCGCAGTTCACTCTTTTTGATTATATGTAATTGAACTGAACTATCTTCGGTTGTAATATACTCGATGGAGTTTTTCGGGTTCTGTGCTGCCATGTACTGACCACTTATTACTTACTAAAATTTATTTGTTTGCTCAGTGAGTGTGTTCTGAAACAAGATTCAGATATTCTGTTATTTACATTACATGGCCAACAGAAAAGGAACCACAAGGAACAATAAAGCAGTGGTAGCGACGCGATCTTCCAGTGTTGTGTCAAATTCAACTATGGATCTTATTATGCAATCTCTTAATGAAATAAACTTGAAAATTCAGGATTCTCATTCTGGAATTCCTTTGGAGCTAAAGCAATCGCTAGATGAAATTAACTCAAAACTTGACTCCATTCCTGCTTTAAAACAGGAACTGTATGAATATAAGCAAACAGTGGACTTTGTTGCTGATAAATATGATGAAATTTTAGAAAGATGCACAGAATTTGATAATGCTGCATTGAAAAAGACTCTTGATAATGTTATTAGACAAGATGACATTAAGCAACGAAAAATTCAGACCTTGACCTGTGAAATTAATGAATTAAATCAGTACTACCGAAATAAAAATTTTGAGATTCATGGTATGGATTTAACATCAGTAGGCAATGCTACTGAACTCAGAAATCAAATAGACAGACTTGCAACTAAGATACAAATTCCCAACTTTTATCCCTTGGATATTGATGTTGTTCATCCACTAAAATCTAACTCGTATAATACTCAGAATTCCACTGTGATTGTACAGTTTAAATCCAGATCCACAAGAGATAATTGGTTGGCAAAGAAAAAATCGACAGTGTTCAACTCAGATCTACACTCTAATCTACCTGGTACTAAAATATACCTGAGTGAAAACCTTATTTCTTCCTTTAAGGAGTTATTTTGGCAAGCAAGGAAGCTTCATCAGCAGGGGAAAATTCACCTTGCCTGGGTGAGTAATGGTAATGTATTTATCAGGCGAAATGAAGAAGTTAAAAAAAAAGTTATTATGTTAGAAGACTTGATAGAATACGGTTTTGAGGCTCAACATGCTGCTTGACTCATCATAATTTAGCAGAACGGCCATTATAAATTGTGATAAGGTGTTGTCAGAATGGCTGCTCCAGGTGGAAAAAGCATAAATGCCGTTCATAAACAGGTTTTACAATGAACACGCCATTCCGCCAGTCAGGTATTCTGTATCACCACCAATAAAGCACAGTGGCCCAGTGAAACAAGTGCTTGCGGTCTTCATGCTGTTCCCACGGACAATTCTATGATCAACGTTCCACAGGTTTTCAAGAACAACGAAAAATTACAGGATGTAAAGTGTAAAAAATGTTTTAAAAATAATAACTAATATTATTAAATTGGGCATATTTTCCTTCTCCTCTCTATTTGGAAAATTCTTCATTACAATAATATTCTTGGGAGACAATGAAAAAGGTCAATGCACACAGAGAAAAAGGAGTAAAAATGCAAACGATATCTCATAAAAGCTGAGCGTTGTTCATTTTTTTATAGTGCAATTTACATTGTTACTTTATAACGAAGTAAATTTCCCCGTCATTTCTGTCCGCGCCAGGATTCGAACCCGGATCCCCTCATTCCGGAACAAGTTGCTCTACCAATTGAGCTACGTGGAAGTTTTATTCTGATTCCTATCTGCCTTTATGTCGTGTGCGTCCTTCTGGCAGGTACGTCACATCTCCTGGTACGTTACATCATCTCCCCTTATTTTTTTTTTTTTTTTTTTCGAAGTGCTGGAGAAGGGATTCTCTTATTTTTCCTATCTCGCGGTGTGGAAACATCATCACACCAATGCGAGATTTTGAACGGTCGGGTCATCCGGATAGTTCGGGCGCCATTATAACGAAGTAAATTTCTCCGTCATTTTTGGTCTACGCCGGGATTCGAACCCGAGGCCGCTTATTCCGGAACAAGTTGCTGTACCAATTGAGCTACGTGGACGTTTTTTTCTGATTCCTATCTGCCTTTATGTCGTGTGCGTCCTTTTGGCAGGTACGTCACATCTCCTGGTACGTTACAACTTGAACACAAACTTTATGTCTATCCCGGGCAACGCCGGGTACCTCCGCTAGTGGTTTATGTACTGGGACAGGGGCTTTTTTAGGGGAGGCCAAAGGCCTTGGCCCCCAAAAAGTGTTTGATTTTTTTAAAACGAGACACATTAGAAAAAAATGCTTAAATTTAATACAAATGTATCAGCTTATATTAGAAAATAAATGCTCTAATTTTTTATATATTTTTACTTTGTCGTTATGAATTTCAAAAACTTCCATCTCCTGTCGGCATTCCCCTTCCCCGAAAAAAATTATATATACGCCCCTGAACTGGGAGATATAATGAAACATTCTGAGTTCCCCAAGGTGGGTTTAGCGTTGGTGCAGTGAAAAAATAAAATGGCTCAGTATAGGTCTCACGACTTTCTCTGACAGTTTTAGTTTGGGAAAGTGATCGTGTTGCGATCCTTACTTGCTTCCTACAGGAGACAATAGTGCAAAATGTGCAGATACTTCTTTCCAGGATCATTTGTATTGAAATACTTTAAACAACACAAAGCAGCATGGAGTGATGTATGCTGCATGCAAAACAACGAACGCATGGATCAGGGGAACGGTAAGAGTGGATTACACCATTATAAAATACCCTCAACTAGGATTGGACATATTAAAAGAACTGACTTTTGTCGGACAACTGAAATACTAGACTGAGCACCAAGGGAGCAGAAAACATCCAGATGAAGACCACGTAGGAGATAGGTGGCTGAATTTCGAAAGCATGCCGGAATGATGTGGAAAAGATTGAGACAACGGAATGAAGGCCTCTCCAACTGTGTTCCTGCCGCCCCGGTGGCGCAGTGGTCTAAGCGATGGCCTCTGATTATTCGTCCGAACGGGGTCCGGGTTCGAATCCCGGTGAGGCATGGATGTTGTGTTTGTCTTACGGCACTGGCTCTCTCCCTTCCCTGGAACCAGTGGCCCTAAATTAGGGACGGGCGACTGCTTATAGCCCATTGAGTTGCTCACGGTGGTCGTTAAACCTCCAATCAAAAAAAAAAAAAAAAAAATCTGCGCTCCCGAGAGAATTGTGGAGCACAGATGGGAAGCCTTCATCCAGCAGTGGATTAAGAATGGTTGATGACGGTGATGATTTTAAATGCAGTGTACTTTTACTATGGTAATTATTACCGATGCCGCGCGTGGATGCGACATCCACCTAAAAATATGTTCCGTCAAGAGTGATGTGTTTTAAAAGTTTACCGATAAGCATGCCGGCTCAATTAAAGCCATAAGAATAATCTTTTGGGATAAAATTATTAATTTGTATTGCCATGGCCGAATCTGTGACGCAATGGTTGAAGTGCTGACTTACGACCATTTGTCTGAGAAGGATCCGGGTTCGAACACCGGTGAGGCATCGATGTTGTGTTTGTCTCTTATGGCACTGTTTCCCTCCCTTCCCTATATCCTTTTTTTTTTTTTTATTTTATTGGAGGTTTAACGACCACCGTGAGCAACTCAATGGGCTATGAGCAGTCTCCCGTCCGTCCCTAATTTAGGGTCACTGGCTCCAAGGAAGAGAGAGAGAGCCAGTGCCGTAAGACAAACACAACAGCCATGCCTCACGGGATTCGAACTCGGACCCCTTTGGGACGAATGATCAGAGGCCATCGTTTAGACCACTGAGCCACTGGGGCGGCCAATGGGCTATAAGCAGTCGCCCGTCCCTAATTTATGGCCACTGGTTCCAGGGAAGCGAGAGGGCCAGTGCCGTAAGACAAGCACAACATCCGTGTCTCACCGGGATTCGAACTCGGACCCCTTTGGGACGAAGGATCAGAAGCCATCGCTTTGACCACTGCGCCACCGGGACGACCAATAGGCTATAAGCAGTCGCCTGTCCCTAATTTAGGGCCACTGGTTCCAGAGAAGGGAGAGGGCCAGTTCCGTAAGACAAACACAACATCCATACTTCACTGGGATTCGAACTCGGACCTCTTTGGGACGAATGATCAGAGGCTAGCGCTTAGACCACTGCGCCACCGGGGTGGCCAATGGGTTATAAGCAGCCGCCCGTCACTAATTTAGGGTCACCTGTTCCAGAGAAGGGAGAGGGCCAGTGCCGTAAGACAAACACAACAGCCATGCCTCACGGGATTCGAACTCGGACCCCTTTGGGACGAATGATCAGAGGCCATCGTTTAGACCACTGAGCCACTGGGGCGGCCAATGGGCTATAAGCAGTCGCCCGTCCCTAATTTATGGCCACTGGTTCCAGGGAAGCGAGAGGGCCAGTGCCGTAAGACAAGCACAACATCCGTGTCTCACCGGGATTCGAACTCGGACCCCTTTGGGACGAAGGATCAGAAGCCATCGCTTTGACCACTGCGCCACCGGGACGACCAATAGGCTATAAGCAGTCGCCTGTCCCTAATTTAGGGTCACCTGTTCCAGAGAAGGGAGAGGGCCAGTGTGGTAAGACAAACACAACATCAATGCCTCACGGGATTCAAACCCGGACGCTTCACGGATGCATGGTCTGTGGCGTACTACAGAGGTAAAACACATGTCAAGACGGCAACTCTACAGCGATTCATTCCATTCGTATAGTTCAGTTGGGAGAGCAATTTACTCCGAAGTGAGTGGGCGGGGGCGGACAAATTTGTGTTTGCACAGGCCATGAGCCAGAGCTTAAACCACTGCGCCATCGGGGCGGCCAAAAGTAATTTTTCTTATTCAGTTTGTAGGAGCAGGGATATCATGAAAAATACATACAATAATTTACTCTTGGAAGGGGCAGCTATACATAAATAAAGTACCAATACATGTTAACAATATTGCTAAGGGTACAGCACAGTTGCTCCGAAAAAAAATCCTTCTACTTTATAGAACTCAAAAAACAGAGATTTCCCAACAAACGCAGTTATACATTTACGCCAACTTGCGGAAAATTTGTGCATCAGCAAAAGTATGAGTAAAATTGTGGTCATGATTAAAAATGTTGGATATAAAAATAATTTTTCTTGGTGACTTTTAACTCCTGAGGTGCAAAAGATCAGTATGCTTTTACGCCACTTAAAACGAATACAGATTTCAGAAATCTTGCAGAAAAAGATAAAATGTGTTAATGGAAGATGCCTGTAAAATCTTGATTTTCGTTACAGCCGTCCTTTATAAAAAATTAAATATTATTTGCACAGAAGATATTAATTTAATCATACTTTTCGACCTTCACTTTCATTTGAGTAATGACAGTTTCAGCCACAGACATGACCTGTTTACCAAATAGCTTACATCACCTAATTAGCTTTGTAAATCGAACAGCCATCCCCAATTCCCAAAAAAAAGTGAATTTTTGGAATGGAACGGTAATGAGTTTTCGAATAACTGCTATTTTTTAGTTGCACGGGGGAAAAAATATTCAATTAATATGCATGGCGTTGAGCCAATCTGCTTGCATTGCGGGAAAGCGAACTTCCAAGTGAGGCAAATAAATTACTTCATGTCTTTTTACTAGGATTAAATATTTTTACTGAATTTTGCCGGTCTTTGGAGTTTTCTTGAGTGTTATGAATCGTTGCTATAAATTGCGGACGAAAGTGGAGATGGCTTACTTCCCAGGTAATTTCCTTTTCGTTGAAAAAGTAAGAAAATATATTTTTTTCTCTTTGAATTCAGAATGCGAAACAGTTGTGCTTATTCTATTCCGTACTGCAATTCAGCGAAAGTTTTGTGTCTTAAACATTTGTTTTAATATTATTTTGTTCTTCTGTGAACACGGTTTTCTTCCTTTTTTAGAAACAAAACGGATTTATGAATAAACGTTGGGCTATTTTTCTCTTCAATTCCACTTCCAGAACGGAAATATTGCTTTGGAAAATACCTTTCCATTTCAAACAGACCTCACACTGCGAAATATTTTCTTTACATTGCAGATTATATTAGTGTACAATTTCATGACAAGACTGAGCTTACATTCAAATTCATTCCGATACCTCAAATTTCACAAGAAATATCAAGAAATATCATTTGGACGTAGAAGAAATAAACACTTTTGATATTTGTATTTTGTTTTCTAGGTTACTCTGATTGTGCACAGTCTTGAGTAAATACATATTTATATTTTTCACATCTCTGAATTTGACAAAATTCCAGTGTAAGTCGAATACAGATATGAACGATCGTCAAATAATTATTTGTTTTTTCTCGGATTTCTTCACTCGGGTAAAATATACTGTTTACATTTTGTTGCATATATGATTCTGGAAATCCGTAATTTCAGATGGGACAGTATTAAATTTGACCAAGACTTTCCATTGTTTCAAAGCTGTGCATCTTTTCCAAGAGCAGTAAAGTGAATCCCACGCATAAAATTTCGATGAATGTGACGTATATTCCATTTTAACTTTCATTCTTAGTTACTTTTCCTATATAAATTTGAGTTTGTTCTCTTTTGTACTTTCCAAACTTAACGTGACACCTTCTCTCTCACATGAATGGAGGTTTGGCAACACCTTGAGATCAGTACGTAAGTGATGTATGCATGTGATAAGAACAAGACAAGAGATCTATAATGGCTACGCAGTACCTGTGAGAGTGGGATTTTGATGGTGAACGTGAATGCTCCTTTTGGATACGAGATTGCTTAATTCCGTTTACGGACTTCTGAAGGTTACGACGTGTTCTACTTTAATGACAGTGTTGTGGTTCATAGTCAATTGTTATTGTGGATATTAACCCAAGTTTCATAATGAAACGTATAAAGCGCATTAAACCCGTTTATTTGTGTGGTGTAGTCAGCACAGAGATTCGCGAAGCTTTTGCACTCCACTGGGAGGCGTTTTTAAGGCAATGGTAGACATAAAAATACAGAAAATTGGAACATGTAAAAAACGAAAATGATTTTTGAAAATAACGCTGGTGACATCACAAGCATATTACATGAATTTGTATTACGTAATTATACTGTGCGCCGTGATGTGTTTCCATCTTTTAATAACGCATGCCAAACCATTGGTAGTTCAGTGGAGACTATATCACTGCATGCAACTTTGCTGGATAGGATTCCACTGTTTCTCTGATGGCAGTCTCTTTGAAATTCGTGTAAGGGGCAATTCTTCTAATATTATTCCATACAAGAGCGGCCGAGCAATGCATGACTTCTCTAGCGAGGGCTGTATTCTGCATGTCCTGGTTCACACTTCGTACGTGTTCTTTACATCTAGTGTCCAAGGATCGCTTTGTCATTCCTATATATACACTGCTGGCCACCCAAAATGCAAAACCAAGAAGGACACGAGATAGCAAAGCCAAATTTACTGGACACATAACAACAGATACAAAGATGAAACGATTGAGCTTACAGGCCCGTGCGACTTGCCGAACGCGCAGACATCAATAGTTCGTGTGGCCCCCATGGTTGGCAATAACGGCCGCCACACGTCGCTGCATCGAACGAAAGAGGCTCTGGATGTGGGCTTGGGGTATGTCGGTCTAGGCTACTTCCACACGTTGCCACAGTTCATCAGGCGTAGCCTCGGATGGTGCTTGCCGAGCCACTCGGTTACCGATCAGCGACCAGACGTGTTCGATGAGCGACATATCGGGAGAACAGGATAGCTACGGCAGCAGAGACACCTGGTGGGCCGTGAAGAATTGTTGCACGATGCGCGCCACGTGCGGGCGCGCATTGTCCTGTTGAAACGTGGCCTCTGGCAGGTCCTGCAGGTAAGGGAGGACTACAGGCTCCAAAACGTCGGAGATGTAGCGGTGGCTGTTGAGTGTACCGGCGATGCGTACCAGAGGGGTACGGGTGTCGTATCCAATTGCGCCCCAATTCATAACGCCAGCCGACGGACCGGTATGGCGATGCATAACGCAGGCGTCGTACAGTCTCTCGCCGCGATGCAGCCACACGCGGATCCGACCATCGTGGTGTTAAAGGCAGAAGCGCGATTCGTCGGAGAAGAAAATGTCGTGTCATTCCGTAGTCCAGGTGCGGCTTTCAACGACCCACTGCAGCTGCACTCGCCGGTGGTGTAACGTTAATAGTAATGGGAGCAATGGGCGCCGTGCGACAAGTCCCCGCTCCTGCAGACGACGTCGAACGGTACGTGCTGCCACAAGTTGTTGCGCAGCACACCCTAATTCCTACGCTAACGTTCGTGTTGTGGCGGTGCGAGCCGTCAATGCCCGCCGCACAATATGCCGGTCCTCTCGTTCGGTGATGTGCCGCGTCTGCGGCAATCGCTCACGTTGGTCCGTCCTTCCCTCCTGCACCCACAGAATCCATACTCGCCTCACTGTGACTGATGTCGTCCCACACGGGCGCCGATGTCTCGGTACGATAAACCGCTGTCGCGATAAGCCACTATTCGTCCTCTGTCGAACTCCGAAACGTGCTGGAATGACTGTCGTATTCTGCGACGAGGCAACAGGAAACTTTCCACGCACAGGTTCAGCAGCACAACACACTTCCACTACTTACACCCCGCCTTCTGTGCATCCTTCTTATAGTGATTCTCGGTTGCGTGCCGGGCGCACATGATTTGCATATGCCCTGCACTGCAAATCAGAGTTCTGACGGTTACGGATTTTGGTGAGTTGTTTCCACGCGCTTGAAAGAAATGGAGTCGACGTCATGTCATTGACAAGCCGTGACGAGTTCCGGTATATGTGGAAAGCTTCTAATATATTAAGCTTGATAGTCGAATCAGATTTGTCAATAAGTGTAGCGTTACCAAATAAAAATTTATGGTTATTTTCGTGACAAGCTAATGATGACTTAGTCAGATCATAGTTCCGTACATAAGTCTTGTGTGTCGCCCCAGTAGCGCAGTGGTCTAAGCGATGGCTTCTGCTCATTCGCCCAAAAGGGGTCCGGGTTCGAATCCCCGTGAGGTATGGATGTTGTGTTAGTCTTGTGGCACTGGCTCTCTCCCTTCCTTGGAACCAGTGACCCTAAATTAGGTACGGGCGACTGCTTATAGCCATTGCGTTGCTCACGGTAGTCGTTAAACCTCCAACCAAAAAAAAAGTCTCGGGTTTCTTCACACGGAAACTTAAAGCCCTGTAGGTCTTTTCTATACATGAAAGTCTACATTCGCAAGGTATTTGATAAGTTTCCCAAGGAATTTATGTCTTTGACGAAATCTTTTGATCTGTAAAAATTCATCTTGTTTATGGGTTTTAAAATAACTTTGAAAATGGGATAACCGCTCAATTCGTTCATGCTGGGAAGTTTTTTGGTGTGAGCGAGTCGACAGGCTTCGGTTTCCTGAATTTTGGGACAGCGTTGTCTATAACGGAATCCTCTGTCTACTGCAATTCGTTTAAGAAAATAAAGCTCTTTCTGTAAGGAATCTGTAGTTGAGCATATATGAATTGCACGACATATTTGTGTGTAGAAAGCAGAAACCCTTTCTTTCCATGGGTGATTTGATTTTGCATGTGGGGGTAAGGAAACAGCAAGTGGTTTTCGATAAACCGTTGTACCAAAAGATCTCTCAGAGCATGACACAAGGACATCCAGGAACCGTAAGCAGCCATTATTTTCAGTCTCACATGTGAACTGTACATGAGGATCAATTGAATTGATAAGTTCAACTGATTTAGATATTTCCGAATTCATGCCATTCCAGAGGACAAAAGTACAATCTATATATCGAATCCACAGGTCGAATGTAACAAGCTCAAAGTGTTTGTCCACAAAGTGACGCATGTAGACTTCGCATAAAACAGACGACAGTGTTCTACCCATATTGCAAGGTCACTCATGTTCTAATATGTTGTGTCTTAGTGTTATTGTAGTTTTCCACTCCAGTATACAGAGCGCGACTTAAGACTAGTGGGGCCCTGGGCACAAATAACTTGGGGGGCCCTCATCTTTGGGCATGAATCGCACACTTAATAAATTAACAATGGTACTTGCGTATTAATGCAGCACTCCTGGTGCTTCGCGCAATTATTATATAACTGCGCGCATAATTCTGAAAAGCATAAGAAGTGCTGCCTTAGTACACAATTACTACACTGCTGGCCACCCAAAATGCAACACCAAGAAGGAAGTATACGCTTGGCATGAAATTCGCAGCATGCGTCGCCCGCGAGAGGACATGCAAACGATTAGCATTGCAGGGCATATGCAAATCATGTGCGCCCAGCACGCCACCCAGAAGCACTATAAGAAAGGTGCACAGAAGGCGGGGTGTATGTAGTGGAAGTGCGTTGTGCTGCCGGACCTGTGCGTGGGAAGCTTCCTGATGCCTCGTCGCAGAATACGGCACTCATTCCAGCACGTTTCGGAGTTCGACAGAGGACGAATAGTGACTTATCGCGACAGCGGTTTATCGTACCGAGACATCGGCGCCCGTGAGGGACGTCTGTGGGTGCAGGAGGGACGGACGGACCGACGTAAGCGATTGCCGCAGCCGCGGCACACCACCGAACGACAGGACCGGCATGTTGTGCAGCGGGCATTGACGGCCCGCACCGCCACATCACGAACGTTAGCGCAGGAATTAGGGTGTGTGGCGCAACAACCTGTGTCAGCACGTACCGTTTGACGTCGTTTGCAGGAGCGGGGACTTGTCGCACGGCGCCCATTGCTCCGATTACCATTGACGTTACACCACCGGCGAGTGCGGCGGCAGCGGGCCGTTGAACGCAGCACCTGGACTAAGGAATGACACGACATTTTCTTCTCCGACGAATCCTACTTCTGCCTGCAGCACCACGATGGTCGGATCCGCGTGTGGCGGTACCGCGGTGAGAGACTGTATGACGCCTGCAATATGCATCGCCATACCGCTCGGTCGCCTGGAGTTATGGTTTGGGGAGCAATCGGATATGACACCAGCACCCCTATGGTACGCATCGCCGGTACACTCAACAGCCACCTCTATATCTCCGACGTTTTGCAGCCTGTAGTACTACTCCCTTACCTGCAGGACCTGCCAGCGGCCACGTTTCAACAGGACAATGCGCGCCCGCACGTGACACGCATCGTGCAACAATTCTTCACGGCCCACCAGGTGTCACTGCTGCCGTGGCCCGCCTGTTCTCTCGATATGTCGCTCATCGAACACGTCTGGTCGCTGATCGGCAACCGAGTGGCCCGGCAAGCACCGCCCGCGGCTACGCCTGATTAATTGTGGCAACGTGTGGAATCAACCTGGACCGACATACCCCAAGCCCACATCCAAAGCCTCTTTCGTCAGATGCCGTGGCGTGTAGCTGCCGTTATTGCGAGCCTTTGGACCGCACGAACTATTGATGTCTGCGTGTTCCGCAAGTCGCATGGGCCTGTAAGCTCAATCGTTTCATCTTTGTTTCTGTTGTTATGTGTCCAGTAAATCTGGCTTTGCTATCTCGTGTCCTTCTTGGTGTTGCATTTTGGGTGGCCAGCAGTGTATCTAATTTAGTAAATGCAAGAAACAATAAATGTTCAAAAATTGTAAATTAAAAGTAAACATTTTATCTGCAGTCGCTGACACAGAAGTACATGAACTCACTTTGTATTCATCGTAGTAGGCGTTTCCTTGCCTTCGTTAAGGCAAAATCAGTAATCAGCGAGATAAATGTTTCTTCTTTTTCTAAGCGAGTTATTTTCACGTTGTTCTTGTTATGAGGGTGCTATTTTTACTAACCTATGTTTCTTGCCCACGATGTGGCCTAAATATCAAACATGGGTTAGTAAAAATGTTTCTTTAAATATTCATGTTAATTTTTAAAATAAAACGGATTTAAACAAGTGTATGCCGCCGAATTGCCATCTTTCAAATGGATATTAATAATCGATTTATTTAAAGCAACATATCGATGCATATTTGCGCTCGGTGAAAATTAACTGGTGCACGTCGCCGTTTTTGCTGCCCATAATAATAAAAATTAAATGTTAGTGCTCAAATTGGGCCCCCCACCAGTTCATGGAGGCCCTGGGCACGAGCCCCATGTGCCCTTGCGTAATTAAGACGCTTCCAGTATATTGCCTCTCGTGGTTTAATTATGAATTAATACGTAGATCATATACTGTGTGACTACATATCGGGTTGTTTGGTACATATATTGAACTTATCATGTCACAATCTGTTTTGCTGTGCTTCTATTGTAGTTAACTGAAGAACTGATTGTTATGCATCGTACAGTTTTCATATTTACAACAAGTTACTGCGTTCTAGTGTTGTCCATTTTTTGATATATCGTCCATAACATGTCGTACTATCTAGCAAATGCGGGTTCGTTCCGTTTTGTTACTCATCTTAGATTGTGTTTTTACCAGATGGTTTTCTGGTCGTTGATGTTTTCCTGTGGTCGTTTTCTTACAAGGGTTGCCCCAAAACAAACGAGAAGGTTTCTACAAAAAAAATATGGGTAACTCATTTTTCAAAGTGATCATCTTATTGGAAATTCTGTCCATTGCATCGAACACAGGCGTCCCAAAGTTCCTCCCACTTTTTGAATGTCTTCTGGAATTCTTCTTCTAAAATGGTGTTAAAGCACTCCTGCGCAGCTGTAAAAAAAAAAAAAAAAATTGATCAATCTCCAATTGTCATCCTCGTAATATCTTTTTCAAAAACGGGGGAACAACCAGAAGTCACATGGTAACAAGTTTGGACTGTATGCAGTTTGTGACATCAACTTAATATTTATTTTCTCCAAATAATATATGACAAAAAATCACCATATGAGGTATAACGAAGTAAATTTCTCCGTCATTTTTTGTCTACGCCGGGAATCGTACCCGGGTCCCCTCATTCCGGAATAAGTCACTCTACCAATTGAGCTACCCGGACGTTTTGTTCTGATTCCTATCTGCCTTTATGTCGTGTGCGTCCTTCTGGCAGGTACGTCACATCTCCTGGTACGTTACATCATCTCCCCCTTATTTTTATTTTTTTTTTCCGAAGTGCTGGATTCTCTTATTTTTCCTATCTCGCGGTGTGGAAAGAACATCACACCAATGCGAGATTTTGAACGGTCGGGTCATCCGGATAGTTCGGGCGCCATTATAACGAAGTAAATTTCTCCGTCATTTTTTGTCTACGCCGGGAATCGAACTCGGGTCCCCTCATTACGGAATAAGTCACTCTACCAATTGAGCTACGCGGAAGTTTTATTCTGATTCCTATCTGCCTTTATGTCGTGTGCATCCTGCTGGCAGGTACGTCACATCTCCCCCCCGAAAGAGGGCCGGGGGCATGGCCCACGGGTCAGCCGTGACCATGAATCGTTGCAGGCAGCCATCCACTGTAGAACGTGCACTTGAAAACTCCCAGTCAATCTGCTGTGTGGAATGCAACATCACACATTTTTATTTTCCGAAGCGCTGGAGAAGGAATTCTCTGATTTTTCCTGTCTCGCGGTGTGGAAATAACATCACACCAATGCGAGATTTTGAACGGCCGGGTCATCCGGATAGTTCGGTCGCCATTATAACGAAGTAAATTTCTCCGTCAATTTTGGTCTACGCTGGGAATCGAACCAGGGTCCCCTCATTCCGGAATAAGTCACTCTACCAATTGAGCTACGCGGAAGTTTTATTCTGATTCCTATCTGCCTTTATGTCGTGTGCGTCCTTCTGGCAGGTACGTCACATCTCCTGGTACGTTACAGAGGGCTTTCATCAGGACGCACATGAAAAGAGATGGGGAACGCAAGTTGAACAAACTCGTTTCATGCCCAAATACTCGGATAAAATTCTATGAATTGATGATTTTGAAATGTGAACCATATCTTCCATATCTCTAATTGATAGGTGCCTGTCTTATAATACTACCTATTGTATTGATGCTTACCTTAATAACACTTTTTGAAGGTTACTAAGGTATTCCTCTATGCGCGATTACAGCCACCGATTCACTACTATCCATAAATTCTTTATGTCATGTGTAAATCGTTGATTTTTCTAGACATTCATCTTTCTATACCTCTTGCATAAGACGGAAAGTTTCTGCGACAAACTTCATAAGTCGACATCAAAATCTAAAGTCGCATTTTTGTTCCCTTTTCATGTACATTTTTTCGAAAAAATCACAGAGCGAAAACACTTGTTAGGAATTCACGAAACAAGGCTTATTAAACTGCGCACTACCGATGGCGCATGCGTGATAAACAGTTGTGGCTGGTTGCTATGGTTACTGCAACGACTACCGTTTTTTGTGACTCTACTAAGGTCGAAGCAGTGCTGCACATTTTTCATAAAAACATTCTCATTTGTTTTGCGACAAGCTATGTATATAGTATATAATGCTGTATGTATGTGTTTGGTCACGTACTGAGAGAACTAATTAAACCAGCGAGGGAATATGAACTTCCATTGTGCATGGCATTTATCGATTATGAAAAGGCCTTTGATTCGGTGAAACCATCAGCAGTTACAATGGCTTTGAAATCCTTCGGTATTAAAGATGCATACATTAATATTATTAATAACATCTATGAAAATGCAAATGCAAAGATTCGGCTGTTTAAAAATACAACATGCATAAAAATTGGAAAGGGAGTGAGACAAGGTGACACCATATCTCCGAAGCTCTTTAATGCCACATTGGAGGGTGTTTTTCAGTCGCTGAGCTGAGAAAACAAGGGGATAAAGATTAATGGAGATTATCTAACCCACCTTCTTTTTGCTGATGACGTAGTCATTTTTGACCCTACCCCATCAGAGCTGCAGAGTATGATCCAGGAACTTGCTAACAAGAGTAAAGAAGTGGGATTAAAAATGAACTTTCAGAAGACAAAAGTGATGTTCAATGCTTTTACAAGAAATGAAGATTTATCGATTGATGGAGAAAAGCTGGAGATAACAGACACGTACGTTTATCTTGGACAGCAGATATCAAGTGAGGGTCACATTGATGAAGAAATTAATCGGCGTACAAAATTTGCCTGGAGAGCTTTTGGAAGAAACAGCATAATTTTCAAGAGCAATATGCCATTATGTCTTAAAAGAAAAGTGTTTGATCAATGCATCCTTTCAGTGCTTACGTATGGTGCAGAGACGTGGACCTTAACTAAAAGAGACATACAAAGACTGCAGACAACTCAAATAAGCATGGAGAGGTGCATGCTTGGTGTAGCCAGGAGAGATAAGAAGAGGAACTCGTGGATTCGAAAAATGACAAATGTGGAAGACATCGTGATCAGAGTAAAATCCATGAAATGGCAATGGGCTGGACACGCTGCCAGAAGGACAGACCATCGATGGACAGCCGAAATTTTAGATTGGATTCCAAGGGACAGGAAAAGACCCAGAAGAAGATCACATGGGAGATGGGTGGATGAAATTCGAAAGTATGCGGGTGTAACATGGAGGAGACTGGCGCAAGACAGACCGTTGTGGTAGAGGCTTGGAGAGACCTTCGTCCAGCAGTGGATTGATAATGGTTGATGATGATGATATGTATTTGGTATTATATCTTCTGTGGTTTCCTATTCTAGTGTACTTACCTTCTTTTGATTTGCATTATGACAGTATTATGCCGAATGGCTGCTTCGGTTTAACCTCGGTACTATTGAGCCTTGACGCATATCGTATTGGCCATATGGCTTTTGGTCGTTGCTGCTTCTTTTTCCCTTTTTCTTGCTTAGTGTATTACCGTCTTTATATTGTGCATTTTGCCTGCTGTTTTACACCAATCTTTCCTTAAACGAACTGCTACGTTATGCTCTAAATGCTATTCGGATTCGTCCCGTTTCTGTTTAAACCAAACTAGCTGTGTGACGAATCCTAAATTTTCTCGAATCCGAATCCGAATCCTAACAGGTTCTCGAATCCCTCGAATCTCCCGAATCTCGAATCCTTCACATAAGAACAATTATGAGAAGAAAAGGGAAAGAAAAGACTTCTACTTAAAATTAAAAGTTTTTAGTTGAAGCAAAATTTGAAATCTGCGTTTAATGAAAAGCAAATTAAAGAATACAGTTTTCAAAAAAATATACCCATACTTATTAAGAAGATATAAATGAAATTTAATTAATTAATACTATGCATTTACTAAATGAAGTACATAACTCTTGAGTCTTGAGGTTCATTTCCATTTTCTGAACATAATTTGACAAAACTATTTGAGTAACAATTTACATTTTTGACATTTTTCTTTAACAGCAAAAGTTCCAAAACCTTTTTAAATCAAAGCAAGTGTAGAAGTGGGGAAGATCATTTCAAGAGTTAATGTAGATAAACACTAAACATGGAACACTAAATTGAATACATTTTTTCCAGAAAATTAAGAAAAATCAGAAACATCTTTGTTTTAAGAGTTAATAAAAACACTGAACTCTTTCAGGGCAACATAAAAAAAAATCAGAAACGTTTAATGGAGATTTTTATGTAAAAACACTAGCATTCAAACTCACTCTGGGTCTAGCCTACTTCGTTTTTTATCAGCTATGACACCTGATGTGCTGAATAGTCTTTCTGACATTACTGTCGATGGTGGTGTGATTAAGAACATTTTAGAGAGATTCCTCAAATTTTAATATTTTTTGTTGTCCTTTCAGTATTTAAAGATGTGCGCAAATGGTGAAAGCTGTGTTTCTGCATAGTATGCATTCATTTCGTCTTCAGGAGACAAACTGTAACTCTGCTCACAGCTGGTAGATGGTGTCATCAATTGAGAATAGTAACTCCACATGCTATGAACTCCTTATTGTTGAGTTAACGATTTTTGAGTGGTATCTCTTAGACTTTTTTCTGATGACTGCAGATCACTGACATCTGCTTGCAAAATACTAATATCAGAAATTTCAATGGCCAGTGCTGATTTAACTTGCTCAAGGTTTAATTTGCTCCAAAATGCACATCCTTTGAATCGGAGATCCAGTATAGTTCCAAGAGCATGCAATTTTCCTGTCTCAACATTCTGATAGCGCCTTTTTACAGATGTAGGTAAGTCATTTCGAAAACTCTGTGCGCAACCTAGAATTGATTTGAAGTTTTGTACAATACTAATGATACTATTCACTAAAGGAATTATTTCTGAGATTGTTCCTTCGCTGGAACTGCCCACAAATGTAGCTCTGTCGAAGACATCTAGGATTCCTGTCACTTCTTCTATAGTTGTCCACTATCAAACACTAAGATCTACCTGAAAATTTAATTCTGAAACAGATACTAAAACAGCTTGCTTTTGTTCCATGAGATGAATGTGCATGTGAAACTGAGAATTCCATCTAGTCGGTTCGTCTTGTATCAAATGATGGGATTTAAGAAATAGTTTAGCTTAAAAAGCTCGTAAGACTTTCATGGCTTTAGCAGAGTGCTTGAAATGTCCCCCAATACTCCGGCAGGTTGACATTATTTCCTTAATTTCACTGTTGTTCGGTAAACCATCTTTGAGAACTAATTGAAAGGTATGAGCAAAGCATGGCAAGTGGTCAAAGGTACTGCGTTCTAAAGCTGGAATCAAATTTGGCCCATTGTCTGTCATGAACACACAACGTTTTCTAAGAGATTCCATTCTTTCATAGTGTTGGTGATGAAAGTTTCTATTGCAGGTGCTGTATGTGAAACATCTGTAAAAAGAATAGATTCTAAGCACAAGTGATGATACTCAAGGAATCTTCATCTACGAAGTGAACTGTGAAACTGAGGTAATCGTCAGAAGATGTTGATGTCCCACACAAGTCTGTTGTGACTGCAATAAACTCGGTTCTCTATAAACGATTCTCAACTTTTATTTTTTCTTCTTCCTACATCTCTGGAATTACCTTTTGGGCAAAGTGTGTTCTGCTTGCGATGATGTACACTGCTGGCCACCAAAAATGCAACACCAAGAAGGACACGAGATAGCAAAGCCAGATTTACTGCACACATAACAACAGATACAAAGATGAAACGATTGAGCTTACAGGCCCGTGCGACTTGCGGAACACGCAAGTATCAATAGTACGTGTGGCCCCCATGGCTGGAAATAACGGCCGCTATACGCCGCTGCATCGAACGAAAGAGGCTTTGTATGTGGGCTTGGGGGATGTCGCTCCAGGCTGCTTCCATACGTTGCTACAGTTCATCAGGCATAACCGCGTGTGGTGCTTGCCGGGACACTCGGTTGCCTATCAGCGACCAGACGTGTTCGATTGGCGACATATCGGGAGAACAGGCGGGACACGGCAACAGTGACACCTGGTGGGCCGTGAAGAATTATTGCACGATGCGCGCCACGTGCGGGCGCGCATTGTCCTGTTGAAACGTGGCCGCTGGCAAGTCGTGCAGGTAAGGGAGGACTACAGGCTCCAAAACGTCGGAGATGTAGCGGTGGCTGTTGAGTGTACCGGCGATGTGTACCAGAGAGGTGCGGGTGTCATATCTAATTGCACTCCAAACCATAACGTCAGGCGACGGACCGGTATGGCGATGCATAATGCAGGCGTCATACAGTCTCTCGCCGCGGTGCCGCCACAC
This sequence comes from Macrothele yani, assembly GCA_039090855.1. Lineage (NCBI taxonomy): Eukaryota > Metazoa > Arthropoda > Arachnida > Araneae > Macrothelidae > Macrothele > Macrothele yani. Next base: position 146,410,158 of record CM077002.1, on the reverse strand, counting down.
GCGGATCCGACCATCGTGGTGTTGAAGGCAGAAGCGGGATTCTTCGGAGAAGAAAATGTCGTGCCATTTCGTAGTCCAGGTGCGGCGTTCAACGGCCCACTGCCGCCGCACTCGCCGGTGGTGTAACGTCAACGGCAATCGGAGCAATGGGCGCCGTGCGACAAGTCCCCGCTCCTGCAGACGACGTCAAACGGTACGTGCTGACACAGGTTGTTACGCAAGTCACCCTAACTATTGCGCTAACGTTCGTGATGTGGCGGTGCTAGCCGTCAATGCTCGCCACACAACATGCCGGTCCTGTCGTTCGGTGGTGTGCCGCGGCTGTGGCAATCACTCACGTCGGTACGTCCGTCCCTCCTGCACCCACCGAATGCATACTCGCCTCACTGTGGCTGGATTTCGTCCCACACGGTCGCCGAAGTCTCGGTACGATAAACCGCTGTCGTGATAAGGCACTATTCGTCCTCTGTCAAACTCCGAAACGTGCTGGAATGACTGCCGTATTCTGCGACGAGGCATCAGAAAGCTACCCACGCACTGGTCTGGCAGCACAACACACTTCCACTACTTACACCCCGCCTTCTGTGCACTCTTCTTATAGTGCTTCTCGGTTGCGTGCCGGGAGCATATGATTTGCATATGCCCTGCAATGCTAATCGTTTGCATGTCCTCTCGCGGGCGACCTATGCTGCGAATTTCAGGCCAATCGGATGCTTGGTTCTTGGTGTTGCATTTTGGGTGGCCAGCAGTGTATCTTGGCTCAAGATGGTTTATCAACTTTTTAAAACTTTTATCTTCTACTATGGAAAATGGTTGGTTATCTTTGCAGATCAGTTCAGCGACTGATCTGGCAATTGCTTTAGCTCTTTTGTCTCCAGGCTTAAAACCTTGTGTTTTATCAATAAATGCTTTCAGAGTCGGTTGTTTAAAAGACACTGCTTTGCGTTTTACTGGAGGTACTTCGAAAGGGTTTTGTTCTCCATAAGAAAAAGATTCAGAACCTGGACTAGGAGTTGAACAAACTGATGCAAGACTCCCAATGACTGCTGGATCATTCGGGTCATTAATGTATTCCAATCGGGAGTCAATTCTGACAGTCAAAGGGCTTAAGGGTGAAGTTGCAGTCAGTAATGGAGATGGTGAACTTCTAGCTTTCAGTTCTTGAAATTTGGATGAATGTTTGGCTTTCAAGTGTTTCCACATTGCTGAAGTAGTACGTTACCCTTTTTTTCTGGATATTTTTGTAGAACACAGAGTGCACATCGCATAATTTTTATTATCCGAAATTTGGAAATAGTTCCAGATATTAGAAGATGCTTGAGATGATGTCATCTCGTGGGTTTATATTCGTTGCAGGTTATAGTAGATGCGATGGTTGCGTGACAGGCACAAGATAAATCGCACCTAAGTATGCGTGAATGCTGTATTTAGCGATAGAAACTACGTAGAAATAAAAACAATAAAGGGTGAGAAACGCTGAGATTGAGACAAAAAATACAGACCGGATAACACCGAGCGTATAATAATAGCATGTGCAAGTGAGACGCTGCGGAGAGTTGAGCAGAACTAGAAACGTTGAGCTGTACGCAGAATAACTTGAGTCATGTGCGCGACCGTTCTCACGCTCGTTACCACGGTAACGGCTGCCGGGACAGAGATAAATTATAGCGAAGTCACTTATCCCCCTATACTTGAGGTATGGTGTCGAAGGCACTGGCCATTGGGATACGCCAGTCGCATCGGCGGTTGCTCTCTATGTTTGGCTGAACAATTTCTTCACTGTTGCATCCGGTTTGGAAGTAACGAGCTATTTCAAATAGCTGTCTACACACTTTAGACGATCTTCTTAGATTCTTTTCTAATGCCAGAACTCGTCATGTTGACAAAAATTCGAACAAATATCGCTCTAGAACAAGCTCCAAACGCAAAGTTTTTCAAGTTAAGATCCGAAAGATTCGAATGAAGAAAAAAGCGCGTAGATTCTAGTTTTCGAATCTCGAATCTTTTTCAAGATTCGCGGGATTCGAGATTTCGAATGTCCCGTCCCTGAACCAAACTCTATCATGCTGTGATATATCCATTTACGTACTTAGTACTTTATTATTGCATTAAACTAAGTTTACTATGTGTGTTTACAGCTTTTGAATTGAAATGCGACAGTGAGGAACCCTATCGCTTAATTTGCTTCCGATTTATAACTTTTCAGCTAGGGGATTCACACACAGATGCTATCGATTTCGAAACACATTTTATTCCCTATACCTTTTTACAAAAATTCAATTAAGAACATTCTTCTTTCCTTTTTCAGCACCTTTTTGCCACAAAGACCACTTTGTGCACAGTCTCTGCTTCAACAAATACGCAAAGTCCCCGCTGGGAGCGTCTATCTACATTGTAGCGTCTAAAAGTCCATCTTGAAAAGCTTTTTTTCTTCGGGCAATATTTATGATAACGAATATTATGAGTACAGGGTGATCCATTTAAACCAGTACCATGTGATTTACTTATAACATTTTTACAAATTACAACAAAATCATACAGTAAGTTGAGAATTATACATGTGGTATTGGAGAATCATTTTATCAAAGCAAATGTTGGAATTGTCCTCCATTTTCTTGTAAACACAGTTGAACACGCAGCACCATATTCAGTGATGTCTCATGTAGAGTACGAGCGGTAACATTGCGAATTTCAGTCGTGATTGTTTCACGCAATGCATCCAGTGTTTTTGGATGGGTTTTGTAAACTCTATCCTTTAAGTAGATTCATAAAAAAAGTCAGGGGAAGTTAAGTCCGGAGATCGGGGAGGCCATATGTTTTTTGAAATTAATCTGCCATCAAAGAAGCTGGTTATGAGTTCTATTGAGACTTTCGATGTGTGACACGTAGCGCCATCCTGCTGAAAGTAGCCCTCTGTCAATTCAATGTCATCAAGTTGTTATACAAATTCATTGAATATGCGGCAATAAACGTTAGTGTTGACAGTCTCAGAGAAAGAAATGGGGCCAATAATTTTCGTAGACGAAACCGCACACCATACACCAACCTTTTATGAATGCATCGGTGTTTTACACATAACGTGTGGGTTTTCGGCAGCCCGGTATCTGCTGTTTTGCGAATTGACGTAGCCTGACAGATGAAACCAGGCTTCATCCGTAAACCATGTGATGGAGAGAATATCAGGAAGCAAATTAAGAAAATTTTGAAACCATTTGCAGTAACTTACTCTCTTTCCCTTGTCCGGTTCCTGCAGCTGATGGATTACGTGCACTTTAAATGGTCGATATTCGCTTTTTTTGTTGCCCTTTGACAAGTTCCGTATGAATATCCTGTCTGTTGGCTTAATCTGCACAACGATTTCGTCGGGGATCGAAGTAAACGTTGCCGAACATCGTCCACACGCGTTCGGGGCATCAGAGGGTGATGTCTACCGCTACCGCTGAGAAGAGAACCGGTTTGCTCCAGTTTCTTTGCCATCGACAGAATTGTTGACTTGCTTGGCACTTTTCGAACTCCAAACTCTCTTCGAAATGCTCGTTGCGTTTTGATGACAGAATTGGTTACCCAATACGATTTCACTAAAAAACACGCTATGGAACAGAGTACTGCAAGTTTCCGAATGCACGCAAGTGAATGACAACGCTACAGCAAACAAATCACGATCTGAGCTACAGTTACGGTTAACAATCTTCTTTACGGTGGCGGTATTCATTCTCCAGGAGTTGCTGCTTCTATTGAAAAAAAGAAGAAGTTCCTTGCGCGATCCCTTGCAAAAATGTAAGGTTTTTTTCAGGGTACTGGTTTAAATGGATCACCCTGTATAATTTCTGATGTTTCACAATGCACTATTATGCCAGTATTGTTTGTAATTGCATATTTTTGTTTGCCACTATTTTTTGTAAACGCAAATTTCTCTCTGCATTATTTTATGAAAGTGTATATTCTGTCTGCACTATCATTTGTAAATGCAAATTTCTGTTTTCACTACTTTTTAAACTAGAACGTCTGTTTGCCACTACATTTTGTTGCCAATATCTACACTTCTGATAATACGGTGGAAAAAATTACCTTTTTTTCAACTACCTCCCTTTACGGAAAATATTTAATGTATATTTCCTGCTCAAAGTAAAGCATGCTTCTGCCATTAGACAGCGCAGTGATACATTTCACGTTTCCCGATGTTCCTTCTTCTGTGATTTGAAATATTGGATTTGCAAGTGATACAACTAACTCAGAAACATTTTGCATACTTTTTTTGAATTTTTCGCAGTGCAAAGTAATACCGGTAGGTGCATAAAGGTGCATTTCTGTTTGCAGTTGTATCTCAACATTTAAAAATCCGATTGAATAAAGATTGTTAAGATTGCCAACCAGGGCCATAGCTAGTGGTAAATTCTAGGGGAGACTAATAGTAATGTTGGAGAGGCTTGAAAAATTTATGATTATACACTGCCGGACAACTGCTAAGGACGGATGACAATAGTAAAGATAGCAACCATAAAATGGAAGGCAGGAAAATGTGGAAATTAGCATAAGTGTGGAATACAGTAAGACGTGTTGTGCGTATGCAAATTTTGGATTGCCGAACTTGTTCGTGACGTCATAGCGCTGATAAGAGATATAAAGGATTTGACACGTATTGACCGTTGTTGTTCAAACGCAAAGTTGAAAGAGAAAGAATCAATTGACGAACTTGCAATTTTCAGTACGTCTTCCCGACATCACCTATATCATTTTACGCGTGGCCGTATTATTGGCAAGATTAAAGAAAGGCGAAAAATACAAGATGTTGCCAGGGAGTTCGACGTCAGCCACAGTGTTGTTTCAAGGCTTTGGAAATCATTTCAAACAAATGGAGAGTGCAGCAAACGTCACGGGGGAGGTCGTGTTCACAGTACGACACCTGCAGAAGATCGGTACATAGTGCTATCAACAAAAAGACACCGGCGCAGCACAGCTAGTGAGGTAGCAAATCAGTTTATGGCTGCTACTGGCAAGCGGATCTCCCGAAAAACTGTCGCCAGACGTTTGCATGAAGGAGGACTATACGCTCGCCGTCCTGTTGTGTGCATCCTATTGTCCAGACGTCACCGTACCGCCCGTTTGCAAAGGTGCCATCAACATCGCAATTGGACTGATAACGACTGGTCTGCTGTCCTCTTCTCAGATGAGAGTAGATACAGTCTATCGTCTGATTGTCGACGACAACTGATCTGGCGTGATAGTGGTACTGCATATTGTCCAGCAAACATACAGGAAAGGGACCGATATCCGACATGTAGTGTCATGGTATGGGCTGGCATCATGATCAATGGCCGTACGTCCTTCTATGTGCTTCCAACTGGGACTATGACTGGCCAACGATACATTAATGATGTTCTGCTACCTCATGTTCGCATGTTCCGTGGTGCTATCGGTGATAGAGTCATTTTCATGGACGACAACGCAACATGTCATCGAACAGTCGCTGTCCAGGAGTGTCTTAAGAGCGAGGATATTCAACGCCTCGTATGGCCAGCACGTTCTCCAGATCTGAATCCCATTGAAAATGTGTGGGATGCTTTGGGGAGGAGTCTTGCTGGTCGCCAATGCCCTCCAATAAACAAGGACACTCTCATCCGTGCACTGACAGAGGTATGGGATAAATTACCCCAACAGCTGATTGACAATGTTGTGCAAAGCATGACACGACGTGTGGAATCTTGCATCGCCCTCCATGGTGGCCATATCCCGTATTGACATCTTACACCGGAACGCCTGCGGACGGTAATTGCATTTTTCTCACGTTTACGTATTCTGCACAAAATGGCCTGTTTGTCCCTTGAACACGTTCCAAAGCCTTCTGGATTTCAGAGCACAATAAATTGTCTTTCTTGTAATGTCCTGGCATTCTGACATTATTTTATTTCTCTTGGCATCCAACCACACTTACTTTTTTATGCGCTATATAGCCGTTCATGATCCGTCTTTAGCAATTGTCCAGCAGTGTATACATTCGGAAAGCATTCGCATTTGGTTCCATTAAAGGCACCAAAAGAGAAGGTACCATCTGTTTTTTTTTTTTTTTTGTAGAATGAAATGACTCAAACTATTTCACAGATCAAGACAAAATTTGGTATTTCAAAGCTTTGTTAAAAAACTTGATAGTCGATGTGGTTAAAAGTAGACAAAAATATGTTTATGTAATGCGCTACCGTTGCTTGTTGCCTCTAGGCTGAGCCATTTAAAGGAGATGGACAAAATATTTTTGAGAATTTGAAAGTGAGTCATTCAAGGAAGACTGAAAACAGCATACTAATTAAATTTTACACAATGAATATGTAATTAACTATTAATTTTAAATTTTATTAACTGGAAACCCTCCAGAGTTTAATTTATCTGATAAAGAAACGTGTTTTTGAGCTAATACAATTGTCTGAGAATTCCATACATGTCTGATAGTGGTATGCTTTGCATTACGTTTCTATTTTGCCTAAACTTTTCAGATATGTAGATTTTCATCTTTTGCGCCGTAACTGTGCATAACTATGCCAACGGCATTTATTGGTTTCCCATTGAGTAGGATAACACAGTTTGAAGTGTTTAACTTTGCTTTACAATGTTCATATTTGGCTTCGTATTTTTACGTTTTAGTGTCGATAATTATTTGTGCCTAAACTACTGCGACAGACCTTACTGAATGCGAAGCATTCCGGAAAAGAAAATTCATATAATGAGTACAGTTTCCACGTTGACGGCTTGACAAACATGACCTTGAATCAGTTGATTTACGGGCTTTTTCCTCTCAGTTATATCGATATACTCGTACACCGATTTAATTGTGATGTAGAATTTTTTTCATTGCTAAATCCCTTTATCACCATATCTCATGTGTTAATTATTTCTAAATTCGTTGAATCCCGGCCCAGCTGCCCACTTTAGGCAGCCACTTTAGATAATGCAGAGTTTTCCATTCAAGAGACTCAACATATTTTTCTGATAAAGAGCACACTGCGAAATTATGGGGAAAAAAAACAATTCCTTCGTATAATCCGCAGGCCTTGAAACTCAAATGGCCGTACAATCTGTACACGCGATTTTGATCCCGAAATATGATTTCTTATAGAACAGTCGCGATTCAGGAGATGACCGAACAGTCCAAAGAAATAGGATAAAGAGAAAAGTCTTCTTAAAAATAAATTCAATTTTCAAATGATTTCTACTTTCAAGTGAATAAAAATAATATCTTTAACATTTTTAGTATTACCGTAGTTCCTTCTTTAGAGCTGACACTTCCGTAGTTAGATTTGCGGCCCTCCCTAACTTGTGGGACGCTTAGCCTTTCACAACACGTGATCGTCTGAGAGAGCATATAACATCCCTTATTGCATCGTATTTTCTGTCAAAATGCTGGTGGTATGTAAAATACCCCTTATTTCCATCTTCCTATTGCGTTCCAGTTTCCTGCTATTAATGCATTTCTGTTAATTTTCCAAATATACATCCCCTACTGATAATTACGATGCGCAATTTTTAAAAACCGAACTGCCGGAAAAACGTTATTTTTTGAAAGTGGTGTATCATCCGCATTGGCGTATAATCCGCAGAATCTTAACTTGTAATTTTTTAATAGATAATCCTCGAATTCTATGACGAAATATATGGTATACGAAAAACTGTCTTCTTCCAATCTCTGCCTCTGAAGGTACAACTTGAAATATTCTTTTTTCAATGCAATACTCCTGTTACGAAAATAATTTTGAGTATATTTTTTTACTTTTCTGTAATACAAAGTTTGCCCTCTTGCGGATGTCAGTGATTTTATGATTTGCAACATTAGCTGTGTTTTAAATTATAAAATAAAAAAAAATCTTTTCTAGGAGGGAAACACCTCCCCATAACCCTTGGAGAACGCTAAAACTTTTTCTGAAATTCACGAGGACATTTCCGTGGTTCCTTTCGTGAATTAACGAAGCATATACCTGGCACAACCTTTTCCGTGAAATGACAGAAAGAAACCAGAATTTCACGGATTTTTCGCACTCCAGTAAAATTCTGAATTTTTAGAAACCTTTCCGCAATTCCTTTCTTGTATTGACGGAAAATTTTCGTTTTTAAGATGTGTTAACGGAAAATTTTGAATTTTCAGAAATCTTTAGGCAATTTATTTCTTATATTGACGGTAAAATTTCGTTGTTAAGATGTGTTAACGGAAAACTTTGAATTTTCAGAAACCTTTCGGCAATGTTCTTCTTATATTGACGGTAAATGTTCGTTTTTAAAATGTATCAACAGACAATTTTGAATTTTCAGAAGCCTTTCTGCAATTTCTTTGTTATATAGACGGTAAAGTTTTGTTTTTAAGATGCGTTAACGGAAAATTTTGAATTTTCAGAAACCTTTCCGCAATGTCCTTCTTACACAGTGTGGCAAAGAATTTTTAAGACTGGGTCTGTACAATGAAATAGAAACAAGAAATTAGAATTTGTTTTGGTTTGTTATTCAAAATAAGTCCCTCCGGCTTCAATACACTTGTTACAGCGATTTAATAATGATTCGACTGCCTGTTCCAATTCACTTTGCGGAATTGTCTCCAAAGCACACGTCGAAGCTGTTTCTATGGTCGAAATATCATCAAAATGACACCCTTTTAACGTCATTTTAAGTTTTGGGAATAAAGAAAAGTCGCAGGGTGCTAAATCAGGCGAATACGGTGGATGATTCAACACACAGACGTTATTTTTCGCCAAAAATCTGCGAACAAGAAGTGAGGTGTGACTGGGTGCATTATCGTGCAACAAACACCAACTGTTTTCATCCCGATATTCTGGACGAATGCGACGAATTCTGCCCATCAAACGCCTCAAAACATTTAAATAAAACTCACCAGTAATTGTTTGTCCACTTGGAAAAAATTATTTGTGGATAATACCCTTACTATCGAAGAATGTTATGAGCATTGTTTTGATTTTCGATGGAACTTTTCTTGTTTTTTTGGCTTGTGGTGAGTTGTTTGATTTCCATTCCGCACTTTGTCGCTTTGTTTTATGATCATATTGAAAACACCATGTTTCATCACCTGTAACAATCGATTTTAAGAAGTTTGGATCATTTTTAGCGGCTGAAATGATGTCTGTGCAATGTGCACTTCTCCTTGATTTTTGTTCATTGGTTAAGGTGTGTGGAACAAATTTAGCACAGACTTTTGTTTTGCCCAAATCTTCATGCAGGATGGTTTGAATCGTTTCTTTGTTGATGTTTAAAGACTCTTCCATCATTCTTAGTGACGCACATCGATTGTTTGCCCCGAAATCGCGCACTTTTTCAATAATCTCAGGTGTCCTAGATGAACTTGGTCTTCCGGTATGCTTATCATCTTCTAGCGTATCTCTTCCATCCAAAAAATGTTTGTGCCACAGGAAAACATTTGATCTACTTAAACAAAACTCACCGTAAACTTGTTTCATCATTTGGTACGTTTCCGAGGCACTTTTACCAAGTTTTGCGTTAAATTTAATAACAGCCCTTTGTTCCATCTTAATAATTCAACATGAAAGAAATTTTACTTCTCTAATAAACGCCCGTTTCGTTTGAGTTACTTTAACGCAGTACTTTTGGCAGAGAGCAAGCAGATGGCCACGGTTTATAACGCATTCGTGATTACACTGGTTTCGCCACCGTAGGCTGAAATCTAGCGCCAGTCTTAACAATTATTTGACGCACTGTGTATATTGATGGTATATGTTCGTTTTTAAGATGTATTAACAGACAACTTTGAATTTTCAGAAACCTTTCCGCAATTTCTTTGTTATATAGACGGTAAAATTTCGGCATTAAGATGTGTTAACCGAAAATTTTGAATTTTTAGAAACCTTTCGGCAGATTCTCCCGCATATCAACGGAGAAAACTCCATTCTAACTTTTTCCGTATCCATATGACGAAAACATTCTGATAACAAGAGCGATTCGCGCAATACCTGAGCTTTCATTAAGTGTTAAATTTCAATCGCCTGTCAAAGAAACTGACTTTGAAATAATGTAGCGTGATCGGATATTGTGGATAGCATACGGCATGAATTTTGGTTATTTTGGCACAAGATATATCTTCTGCTCTCCTCCGTTTTGTGCACCAGCTATTTATATATTGTGCTATTTTAAAAAGCTGAGTATTTAAATTACACAGCCGAATCAGAATAACATGACCACCTACCTAATAATGGGAATAACCACCCTTGGCCCGGATGACAGCGGGGAGATGGCGTGGCATAGATGCAATGAGGCTGCGGAAGGTTCATCGAGGCACACGTGCACATTATGACTGCATCAGAGAACGGAGGTCCCGGAGATAACGTGGTTGTGGGTCTGCACGTCGAACCTATTGATCCAAATAGTCTCATAAGTCAAGTACTCTATGGTATTGAGGTCGGGCAATTTCGTGGACCCAGGGAGAACGGAGACATTGCTGTCGTGTTTCTGGAATAAATTCACACTTCCGCTTACCGACGTGGCAGGGTGCTTTGTGCTGTTAGTAGACACCATCACTACCAGGATAAACGTCCAAAATGAAGGGATGCATGTGGTCAGCGAGGACGGACAGGTAGTCATCGGCGTTCAAAGACCCATTCAGTGGTACCAGCGGTCCCAGGTCATACCTGGAAAACATCCCCCAGATATGCACCTGCTAATACCAGCCAGTGCGAACAAGTGTGTCTGGGTGTTACTTCTCGTGTGTCTGACGCCGCATTCGCCACCGCCATTCACTTCTGTGGAGTAGAAACCTCGATTCGTAGGAGAAATCAACGTTTACGAACTCTTCCACTGTCCAATGACGGCAGCCCCCATGCGAATTGCAGACGTCGTTGACGATCGACCTGGATTAACATGGGCACTTTGACGCGTCGTCGACTCCGGAGACGACGCGTACCTCGGTGCCTTAGTGTTCATTTGCGTGGTCAATTGCTGCACTGTTGCCCGTCGATTGCCCTTTACCAGTCGAGGAAGGTGACGTTCTCCTGTGGGGGTCGATGGCCTTTGGGATTCCACAGTTAGGACGTCATGAGGTACTCGGTGTGCCAGCGGTCCATTCTTGGTACACCCTTACTACAGCTCCTCGCTAATATCCCACGAAGTCTACTGTTTGTGAGATGCTCCCGCCCTTGCGCAGAAGCCGATGATCATTCTTTTTGAAAGTCCATCAAATCACTACCTCTGTTCATTGTGATCACACACGCACTATGGGTTACCTGTCTGGCCGGCAGCTTATATCTGGTCGACCTTGTCACGTGCACTCCGTAACGCGTCTTGGCGGGTACACTATGATTCTGGGGGTTGTCATATTATTTTGATACGACCGTGTATTGTACACGTGATTGTACGATGTCTATGTCTCAGTCTGTGATGTGATGTTATAGTGTTCAAAAGCAAATTTTATATTTAAAAATTTTATGAAATAGTATATAAAACCGCACATTTTGTTTTTTTAATAAATTGAAAGTTATTGTCAGTTAAAACAAGTTAGTAAAATCGTGCAATGCATTGATTATGATACGCTACCAACATGCCGGAAATCATTACTCAAGTTATGAGGTGATGGCTGTGAAGTAAATATCGCTTGTGTGTCCTGACCTTTAAACACATTTCGATGATATTATACAGAACCGATTCAGTATACCACCGGAACAACATGATAAAGTTTTGTCGCAATCGAAGCATTTTTAGTCAAGTTATGAGGAAAATGGCTGTGGAATAAATCTCGTCCTGTGTCCTGACCTTCGACCGCATTTCGATGATATTCAACAGAACCTGTTCAGTGTACCTCTGGAACAACATGATAACGTTTTGTCGTAATCGAGGAATTTTTATATAAGTTGTGACGCATAAGGGCAACGGAATGGATCCCGCTCCTATGTCCTGATCTTTGACCCCATTCCGCCCATTTTCAATACGGCTCGTGCCCAGGTGGTCCCCTACCACATACTAAAATTTCATTGAAATCGAACCATTTTCCGCAAGTTATGACGCATAAGGGCAATGGAATAAATCCCGCTCTTATGCCCTGTCTAACCTTTGACCCCATTTCGCCCATTTTCGATAGGGCTCGTGCCAAGGTGGTTCCCTACCACATACCAAAATTTCATCGGAATCGAACCATTTTTACGCAAGTTATGACGCATAAAGGCAATGGAATGGATCCAGCTCCTATGTTCTGACCTTTGACCCTATTTCACAGATTTTCAATAGGGATCGTTCCCAGGTGGTTCCCTACCACATACTAAAATTTCATGGAAATCGAACAATTTTTACGCAAGTTATGACGCATAAGAGCATAGAATGGATCCCGCTCCTATGTCCTGACCTTTGAACCTGTTTCGCCCATTTTCAATAGGATTCATCCCTAGGTGGTCCCCTGCCACATACTAAAATTTCGTCGAAATCGAACCATTTTCACGTGAGTTATCGTGCGGACTGACAGACGGACGGACAAAGCTGGGGCGTATACGCTTCTTCAACCTACGGTTGGAAAGTGTAAAAAAAAGTTCTCAAGTTCCGAAGCATTCTTATGTTTTGAAATAACACGCTGAGTGATATTTCGTATATTTTTCTTTGTTTTCCTACACAGCACGGAAAACAAAAAAATTGCTAATGTCATTCAAGTGGCAGGTGTGGCAACATCCACCGTACAGCCCCGACTTATCTCCGTGAGACGATAATTCATTCCGTAAAATGTACCAAACTGAAGGAAACTTTTTCTGTAGTTCTACAGGTAAAGAAAAGTTAATCACACTTTCCGATAAATGTTTACAGATCTTAGTCCACTATGCCGAAAAATGAATAAATGTTATACCTTTGAACCAACATACATCCCCTGAGTATATATCTCTATATTTTTTTTTTTTATTCAGCAATGTAACTTATTTTTTGATTTGCCCTCGTAGTTAGCAGTCACACTCAAAATGACTACGCTGAGCAAACGAGCGAGAAGATGGCCACCTGCACGTGACGTCACAAGTTTTCTTCCAGCATTTCTAAGGCTCTATATTAGAGACGGTTTTCGAGAAGCCCGAGAATCTGCTGACATGTCCCCTTGCAACTTATGGTAGTTCCCAACGTTTTAAATGCCTTTGAAAGGGAGGCGATTTGAAGACACAGGCAAGATGAAGAGGAATATGACGCAGCACCTATTGGTGATCCCGTGACTTTAGAAAATGTTATATCAGTGCAGTGGACAAACCGCTGTAAAAAGTATGTAGTTAGGGCCAAAAGGTGCCTGCTTTGAAGAAATCTAGCACAACCACACAATAGGGCACTTATATATTTTTTCCTGTACCTAGTCCCGATACCTTAATAATAAGAGAATAATAATAATATTATAATCGTAAGTGTTTAGGTACCTAAGTCACTTAAGATTGGCTGATGACATAGTCATCATTACAACTAGCAATAGTGAAATACAAAATATGATAGAGTATTTATAGATGGAAAGTCTTAAAAAAGGTCTGACAATGAACACAGCAAAAACTAAATTTATGTACAATGTAGAAAAAGATACAGAAAAGATTTTGATAGAAGGATAAGAAATCGCAAAAGCAGATAAATACATTTATTTAGCTCAAGCAATCAGTTTTAAAGAAAGACAAGAAAGAGAAATCAACAGAAGAATTATCCAAGGTAATAGCCTTTTGGAGACTTAAAGACCATTTAACCGGCGATCTTCCATTGTGTTTAAAAAGAAAAATCTTCAATGCATGTACACTGGCGTGCAAAAATTAAGGAGGAGACGGTTTTTCGAATGTAACGTCGTGTACAAGTGCTCCACATCGACTCAAATCATACCATAAGATGCCCAAGATGTTGGAATATGAGACAAGTGAGCAAAACCGTCCAAACAAAGAATCCAAAGGATACAAAGACACTTTATTGAAAAGGTAGCTTCGAGCACGACTGGAGAGTAGACAGAAACGTCCATGTGACAGGCGGTTGCCAAGAAAAATCCAGTCTTTAGTAGGGGATAGGATCACCCCTGACTGCGTTGCAGGATTTACAACGTCTGTCCATGCTGACGACGAGGTTGTCAAGGAGCTATTGAGGCATCGCGGCCCATTCCTCTTGTAGCGCCAATCACAGCTGCGGAATCGTTGCTGGCGGCTGGTGACGTGCTGCCAAGCGTCTCCCGAGAAGGTCCCACACGTGCTCGATTGGATTTAGGTCCATGGACCTTGCGGGCTAATCCATGCGTTGAATATCTTCACTCTCCAACAGCTCTGCGACAGCCACTATACGATAAGGTCTAGCATTGTCGTCCATGAAGAGGAACTCCGTACCCAAAGCGCCTCTAAGCAGGAGAACCTCGGTACAATAGTGGACACCAGTGACTGAACCATCTTGGAAGATGTGGAGGTCAGTACGGCTGCCAAGCATGATACCTCCCCAAACGAGAACTCCGCCACCTCCAAACCGGTCCCTTTCGATGATGTTTGAGGTGCGATTGCGTGTTCCCTGCTCTCTCCAGATGTGTATACGTCCAGAATCGCTCGTCAGACTAAATCGGCTCTCATCCGTAAAGAGAACTCGACCACATTGCTGATGTATCCAGTTCTTGTGTTCCTCGCACCACAGAAACCGCCGTCTCCGATGAGCAGGCGTTAATGGCACACACCGTACTGGTAGACCACCTTTGTGCAGCCTCCTGGCCACGGTAAATAGTGATAACGGACGTCCAGCTGTCTGTTGCATGTGCCTTGCGATTTCTCCCGCTGTCTACCGTCTGTCTGTTCTCGCCTGTAGGACATTATACCGGTCGTCCGCCGCCGTGGTTGCTCGTGGACGACGACTGCTAAACTCTCGGACAGCTGTTCCTGTCGTTCGAAATGCTCTTCAAGCTCGCGAAACGATGCTGTGAGCGATCCCAAATTCCTCGGCCACACTAGTCACACTTCGACTTTCTTCAAACTTCCCAATTACGCGACCTCGGGTAAAGTCATCCAGATGTCGTCTAGTGGATTGGCCTTTGGCCATATCACACGGTGACAGCAACTCGACGTCGTTCAAACCGATGTACACCGTGCAATAGCTTTCACCGAATTGCTGAGCGTACACCACCCGTTTGCTTTATACCCTTCCGACAATCCTGCACCTCTCCACCTCCTACGTCATGCTGCATATATGCGCATGCCCTACTGTACCGGACCCTAGTCTATCTTCTGAGTGGTCTTTCGGTCCGTTCTGGCTGCTCGTTCCGTTGTTATGCTAATTTCTCCTCTCCGTCCTTAATTTTTGCACACCAATGTATTATCCCCGTATTTACTTATGGAAGTGAAACGTGGAGTACCACAGAGCGACAATGTGAAAAAGAAACAAGTTAGTAAAATCATGCAATATATTGATTACGATACGCTTTCCAACATACCAGGAATCATTACTCAAGTTATGAGGATAATGGCTGTGGAATAAATCTCACTCCTGTGCCCTGACCTTTGACCCCATTTCGATGATATTAAACGGAATTGGTTCAGTATACCTCCGGAACAACATACTAAAGTTTTGTTGCAATAGAAGCATTTTTAGTCAAGATATGAGGATAATGGCTGTGGAATAAATCTCGCTCCCGTGCCCTGACCTTTGACTTCATTTCGATTGTATTAAACAGAATTGGTTTAGTGTACCTCCGGAACAACATGATAAAGTTTTGTCGAAATTGAAGCATCTTTACGTAAGTTTTGACACATAAAAGCAATGGAATGGATCCTGCTCCTATGTCCTGACCTTTGACCCCATTTCGTACATTTTTAATAGAATTCATTCCAAGGTGGTCCCCTACCACATATTATTGGGTCGTTTCAGAATTATTGGCCGATTCGGACACAAAGAAACAAACAGCAGTAACAGACGACGAAATGCATCTTATTCCGACAAATTTCTGCCCTCGGCAGCAATACACTGTGCCCAACGTGTTTTCAGTGCAAAAATGCCACGGTGGTAGAAACTGGCATCACAGTGGTCAGAGGAATCGCTAACGGCGGAAATCACAGCATCCTTGTTAGCGAACCGTTTGCCCCTCAATCAGTGGTCCAAATATCGAAACATGTGAAAGTCTGAGGGGGCCCAGTCAGGTGAATAAACAGGGTGAGAGAGGACCTCGTACCCCAAGGCGTTGATTTTTCGCATGCTTGCAATAGACACATGTGGTCGTGCGCCATCCTGAAGCAGTATGGGACCCAAATGATTGGCGAGCCATGGTTGTTTGCTGCATAATTTCTGGTGACATTCGTTCGGCTGATGGCAGCACACGTCCGTTGTGATTGTTTGACCTCGCGGCAAAAACTCATAATGAACCACAGTCCTGGCAGTCCACCACACAGAGATCAGAACCTTCTGTGGGAGCAACTCGGGTTTGGACATGTGTTTGGGTGGTTCCCCTTTATCGAGCCATGCAGAAAGGGAGCACTAGCCTCACGATTTTGGTAGGCAATCAATGCATGTTTCTAGACACCGTATCTGCTGCTGTTCGGTGAGTTCGTGTGGAACCCAGGTATCCAGTTTTTAACCTTGCCCATAACTGCCAGGTGTCTGGAAACTGTCGCTGATGATACGACAAGTTCGGCACTGAGCTCATGTACTGTGGACGTTGGCTTTTCTTCCACTTTCCACCTTAAATGTCACCGGCATGGAACTTGGAAAACAGTCAACGGACAGTTCTGTCACTCGTCGTTGCGACAACCCACGCTCTATTGACATTTGTGACCGTTTCGGACACATTCCGGCCAAGTTGGAATTCGTGAAAAATCACTGATCTCACGTCGGGTTGCTCCATCACGTCCCAACGCTGAGATTTGTCTGAAAAACCGTTTTATACTTGTGCACTGAATCGATTCAATTTGCAAGGGGTTTGGTAGTTCCTCCTACGAGGCATCCCTTGTAACCGGCTATGCAAATTCGTCTTGTCGGCATCGGCAAATAATTATGAAACAACCCAATAAAATTTCATCGAAATCGAACCATTTTTTAGCACATTATGAACTATAAAGGCAATGAAATGGATCCCAATCTTATGTCGTGAACTTTGACCCCGTTTCGTCCATTTTGAATAGGATCCGTTCCCAGGTGGTTCCCTACGAGATACTAAAAGTTCATCGAAATGGAACCATTTTTACGCGAGTTATCGCGCGGACAGACAAACGGACAAAGCTGGAGCATATACGCTTCTTCAACCTACGGTTGGAAAGCGTAAAAAAGAGTATCGGTAAGAAAGTAAGAGAGAAGAATGTTGTGAATAACAAAAAGAGATAGAGTTAGAAATGAACTTATAAGAGAAAGAACAGGAATAATAGATATTATGAAAATAATAAAAGAATCAAAGTGAAGATGGGCTGGACATGTTGGAAGACTGAAAGATGTACACGGTTAATAACAGAATGGCAACCGAAGGATGGAAAGAGACCAAAGGGGCGCCAGTGAACAAGATGGAGAGATGACACTCAGAAATTTAAAGGTGCTAAGTGGTGGACTGAGGCTAAGGATCGAGGAATCTGGAAAAGACGGGGGAGGCCTATATCCTGCGGTGGGTGCCAACAGGCTAAGGAAAAGAAGAAATAAAGAAGTTCGGATACTACTTGATTTGATCAGAGATTGAATTCAGTTGAATCTCTGTTTCCCCAACAATGGTGCGTGTATTTATCTGTATGGATGTTTTCACACTTAAACTGCTAGGTGAAGTCGGAACATTGTCTTTGTTTACAAAAACAAATGGGAGAGGAATTTAAATTACTGTTATTTATTTTTTTATGCGAAAATACCGCGGGAAAGTATGGTGTAACTCTAAACAGCCACGAGAAACCGGATCTGTGACAATACTAGCTTGTGTTTAACTTGTTTGATAACACTAAATAAATATTTGATAAAATATGCTATTTAAAAAGCTAATAAGCTGACATCAGAAAATATATTCCTATCCTTTTTACCCATGATGAACGTATTGTCAATAATGATATACGGGAGGCTCCCAGCTTTCTGGTGTCAAAACATCCGAATACTTTCACCCTTCTAGGTTTTTATGACACCATTAATCATTCTTAAGTACAAGGTGTTTTTTTTTACAGCCATTTCTGCTATTTATCACTTTGTCCAAAATTCTCTAATACATATTCATCAGCTAATTAAGAAATTTTTTTGGCGTCGAGTAACACTTGAGGGCACTGTAACAATGTAATACTTAATAAACCACGAGCTAAAGTGGCGTTGGTGTAGTTGCATTATTTGTCAGTCATGAGAAACATCGTTAATAAATTTTACAATCTTAATATTTGCTTACATGAAACAGTTCCTCTTCATTGTTACCAAAACTGCCTGAAAATATCACATCCGGCAAAATGGATCAATGCTTAACGAAGACAAATTTTGGATAAGTTATGACCTGAAGTTCAGATGATTTATTTATTCTGTATTTCGACCTGTATGTGCGTAGTTTCAGACACGTGTATAATTAGAATATTTCTGTTAAATTTTCACAACTGAAATGCCTTAGAAACTGCTTGACTTACTTTTGTAAGAGAGGAGCTTTATATTGAATTTTTATTTTAAGATGTATTTAAAAATCCCTTCAAAATACAGTGGTCTCTATTTAACAAAGTTCCATCGTTCCGCTTAAAAATTTCGTTATAAAGAAAATTCGTTAAATAGAAATAAACTTAAATTGTGAAAATTTAATCAAATAAAATGAAAAATACTTTAAAATGTAGTTGAATTTGGACAGTAAATTGAATTTTTGAGTAGAAACATTTCGTAAATGAGTTTAAATCATTTTTTATACATATATTCGTAGAAGTAGAATAAATTGTCTGAATCAACAAATTAGGGAAGACAAAGAATCGTTGGCAAAAGCTTACCAGCCCTTTTCATTATCCTAATAACATACGTACTTATTTTAAACTGTAAAAAATTCCGAAATTCGACTCTGTACGAATTTCCTATAAAAAGTGTTTTGTTCATAAAAATGATTCATTTCGATATTTGGAGCTCTTTCTTGAAACTGTCATCCTCGTCGAATCGTATCCAATGCTTTAAACATTTCTTAATGTAAATAGGTTTTGATAGCATCTTCATATTCATCATTTTGCAGTTTCTTCACTACATTTTACGTATAACACTTTTCAAGATGTCATTCTCTGTAGGATAATCAGCGATCACAACGTTTTCATCAAGATTGAGAAACCAGAGACCTCTGCATCATCTTCAACACTTCCTTTTTTTCAGTTGCTACTATTCTAATACTTTAGAGCTACAGCTTTCATCAACACTTCCTTTGTTTTTCAGCTGCTGCTATTATAATACTTTACAGCCACAGATTTCTTCTTTATACTAAATCAACAACATCTAAAAGTTTCACTTTATCCGCAAGAGACAGGCATCTTCTTTTCGACATTTTGAGCGAACAACACAGGCGAATCAAGCGTGAACTAATTGAATGAGAATGATTACGTAACTTCTACAGAGTCAGGCCCACACCAGTTACAACCGGTTTTCCCTGTGAAATGCAGTTTCTACGATGGACTTCCTATCCAGATTTAGAAAAACAGCTGTTTCGTAAAGTCTCCATGGATACGACCCTCCGCGTGGCGACCCCTTTCCAACAAGATTCCGTGCATCTCACAGAACCAAAAGTTTTAAGATAGGATTTTAGGATGCTTTGCTCCCATCTGCGAGCTAAAAAATTGTAAATTAAATTTTTGAAACACGAAATCGTAATTTTTAGTGGAGAAAAACGTCGCTACATGAAAATTGATTTTTGCAATATGCAGGTTAATTTAATACATGCAAATGTCGTTCGAAATCAAGGTTCTCTGGAAACTTTCGTTAAACAGAAGATTTCCTTAAATGGAAGTTCGTTATACAGGGTGATTGTAAACTCCTTCAACAAAATAAGAGGGGTGATAGTACTCATCAAGACGAACAATATTTGCAATGGAACCTAGGGCCGCATTCCACTCCTAGTGCCAGAAAAGAGCACGTTCGAAAAACATCCAGCAGGCACACGGAGTTCCAACCAGTGTATGAGAAGCACAAGATGCAAATCATGTACGCTTAACACGTGCGTAGACGATGAGGAGCAAACATTTAAAAATCCAGCCGAACCCGCTCAGCGATATTACTGTGCGAACATCACATGAGAATTGACGTATACGTCTGACCGGCGCAGCGTACCGTGTGTTTCTGGAGCAAGTGCTTCCCGGTCTGTTGCAGGATGTTCCGCTCACCACACGGAGGAACATGTGGTTTATGCATGATGGGGCCCCAGCACACTTTGCCACCGAGGTCCGATACTTCCTAAATGCGAGGTATCCCAGGCGGTGGATTGGACGCGGTGGACCTGTAGCTTGGCCTCTACGCTCCCCGGACCTTAATCCACTGGACTTCTGGGGGCACATGAAAACACTGGGGTACTAGACACCTGTGGATTCCCTGGAAGATCTCGTCGCGCGAATCGCTGTTGCTGCGGACAAGATCAGCACCACACCGGGAGTCTACGAGAGCGTGCGACAGTCCTTCATTCACCAGTGTGGGCTCTGCAACGACGCCCATTGGACGCAAGTTTGATCAGCTCCTTTGAGTCTTTCTGTGATGCGATTGGACTGGTGCAACTCATAAATTAGGTATGTCTCTTTGCTTTCACTGTTGAAGGCTCAACGTGGATATGTAACTTTACTCTTTTCTGGCACTAGGAGTGGAATGCGGCCCTAAGTTCCATAGCAAATATTGTTCGTCGTGATGTGTACTATCACCCCCTTTGTTCTGTAGAAGGAGTTTACAATCACCCTCTATAGAGACTCTGCTGTATATAAATAAACAAAGCAAGAAAAAAATAAAGAAAGGCAAACCTCTATGATATTTAAGAATTTATTTTCCACTTTCATTTGAACGAACCAAACAATATTTGGTTCGTTCAAATGAAAGTGGCAATGAACATGGTAGCTTATGTGGATAAGCTAAAACCAGAAATAATCGCCGTGGGTATTTAGGCAAGCATCCCGTCTTGACATTAGTGAACGGAGGACGTGATGAAAGAATGAAGACAGCTTCTGGGCGAACCAATCCAAGACTACCTGCTTGAATTCGCCGTCATTTGAAAAGGCCGTCCTTTCCAAGTGTTTTTAGAAGGAGCAAAAAGTGTGGTAGTCGCAAAGCAATATATCCGGAGTGTCATGGAGAGGACTACATCTTGCGTTAACTTTCCAGGCGTGCCACAGGTTTTTGAGTGATCATACACCCCTCGTACCCATGGACGCACATAGCTTAGTCTTGAGGAGGGGTAAACAGAAACTGTAACTACGAAAAACATTTACAAACACCGTATGCAGATTTCCGTGTGCCTACTTGTTATCTAAACGTTTTTATCACACTCTCAACACATAAATTTTATTATAAACTAGAAGACTCAGAAACTACGACGGTGAATCAAAAAGTAAGTTCAGCACTCTCCTTACGCAGGCAAGCAGAGCGGCGGGAAATTGCTATTTGTGGGGAGGGAAGGTCCCGTGATCTTGACACGTGGCAGATGTAATCGCTAATCTTCTAATCGCAGTTACCCAGACACTGTAAGGGCGTAAACATGGCCGCTACTTTGCCGGAATGATCCATCGTCGAGCCACGAAGTGTGTGAGATTTGCAACCCGCTGAAATTCACCGTAGGATGCTTGTGACACATGAGGAGGACAAGTGTATGAGCCAGAGATATGTGTACAAGTGGACAGAAAAGTTTCAAGCAGGTAGAACGAATGTGTTTTATGAAACTCGCTCGTGTTGCCCGTCGACCTCTCGCACAAAGGACCGCATCGATGCGGTCATTAAAGTACATCGCCGGGTTACTCTGTCTGAAATCGCCCAAAGGCTAAACATTAGCTATCGTTCTGCATTCCCAGTAGTGCATGACGATCTTGGATGTAAGAAAGTGTGCCAGATGGGTGCCACGGCAGTTGTCTGCGCACAAGTAGCAGCGCCTGGAAATTGGCATAATTCTTTTTGCAGCGGTATGAGTCAGATCCTAGTGTTCTGGAGTGGATTACCACTGGGGACGAAACATGGGTTCATAATTACGACCTCGAGAGCAAAAAGCAAAGCATGGAGTGGGAACATCCGAGCTCCCCATGGAAAAGGAAGTTCAAAGTTGCCCTTTGGGCACAAAAATTAATGCTGGTTCTCTTTTTTGACAGGAAAGGACCCATTGTTGAACACTATCAAGCACAGAGTAACTCAATAACAGTCGGTCACATTGTGACTTGCTGAAAGACAAACTGAAACCAGCAATTTGCACAAAACGACGGGGAATGTTTTCCGAAATAGTGCGGTTGCTTCAGGACAACGCTTGTCCACAAACGATATTGGCAACTTGAACAAAGAGTCACCGAGTTGAAGTTTGAGGTGTTACCACATCCTGCTTACAATCCAGATCTGACGCCGTGCGACTTTCATATCGTTTGGCCACTGAAAGACGCTTTGCGAGGCCGCCGTTTCGAAGGTTATGTCCAGGTACAGGGAGCAGTGGATACGTAGCTGCGGAAATAACCCAAAGCATACTTCTTTGCAGGAACCCAGAAGCTTGTAGGCGGATATAAGATATGTATTGAACGACAGGGGGACAAGTTGAGAAATAAAGTAATTGTTACCTCTTAGTTTCTTTTATATATGACAACATTGACCTTACTTTTTGATTTTTCTTCGTACATAAAAAAAGATGGCTGTAAAGGATATTAAACAGCTTGGTAGGACAATAAAATTTTTTCTTTGTCGTTTGTTTGATCATTTTGGCGACTTGTATCACATGCGCCACGAAACCGCAGAGATCATTCAATTAGTCATCAAGATCATCAAACAAAGATATTCGCTCGTTCCACGATGATCCTGGTCCACGTTAAATTTCTCTATTAGTCATCAAGAATGAAAGTACCATAAAGATAAATTTCTGGGGAAAATTTCGGGAGATCCAGGAGTGCATAGCTGCTGCAGAGGATGATATATTTTTCACTTCTTCGCCTTTCGTACTTTTTCATATCGTACATATGTAAGTTGCTCTCCAACATGCAATGGAAAATTTAGTTATGACTTTTCACTGTAATTTTCCGCTTTTTTCCACTGGATATTCCCACCATTTTCCCTGTTTTTACAGCATAAACACACATCCAGAAGTTCTATAAATAAGTTAGTAAAATCATGTAATGCATTGATTATGATACGCTTTCCAGCATACCACAAATCATTACTCAAGTTATGAGCATAATGGCTGTAGAATAAATCTCGCTCCTATGCCCTGATCTTTGACCCTATTTCGATGATATTAAACAGAACTGTTTCAGTATATCTCCGGAACAACATACTAAAGTTTTGTCGCAATAGAAACATGTTTAGTCAAGTTATGAGGATAATGGCCGTGGAATAAATCTCGCTCCTGTGCTCTGAAGTTTGACTCCACTTTGATGATATTTAACAGAACCGATGCAGTGCATATCCTGAACAACATGATAAAGGTTTGTCGCAATCGAATCATTTTTACGTAAGTTATGGCGCATAAGGGCGATGGAATGGATCCCGCTCCTATGTCCTGACCTTTGATCCCATTTCGTCTATTTTCAACAGAGGTTGTCCCCTACCACATACTAAAAGTTCATCGAAATCGAACCAGTTCTACGCGAGTTATTGCGCCGACAGGCAGACAGACCGACGGACAAAGCTGGAGCATATAGGCTTCTTCAACCTACGGTTGGAAAGCGTAAAAAATGACCAGTTAGAATTAGTGTCATTGAGAAATTCTCGGTAGTACCTTCCAAACACAGAAAAGGCATAATCCGATTTACAGGGAGGGAAAATACCCCCTCTTGACCCCCCTTATATGGACGCCTATGCTCGTACCAGAGCAAGTTCTCCAAGGACAGGCCCAAGACACATTCCTTACCGTATACGGTCTGCGAATCCGCTGATAAATATCCGTAGGAGTTGTACCCTCTGTCGTTAAAAACTGAATCACTGCCCTCTGTGAACGTTGGAACGAATTCTTCATTAAGGGCAACACGAACTTTCCTGCAGTACTGCACGTTACGATACTTTGAAACTGACTCCTACAGAACGAAAGCTGCTTATTGAACGAACGTGTTGGATTACTTCCGCCATGCGAGCGCAGACGTCCTCTTTCACTATGCTGTCGTAAGGCCCGATCCGAAGTGAAATGAGTGGATGGGGGTGATGGAACGAAAAGTGCCGACTAATGTTTCATATTATGCCATGACAGTTCCGACGAAAGAGCAGTGAAAAGTGCCGACTAACTAATAACAAGGAACAATACACCAACTGTACTTAAATACGTAATATAACTATACTAGTGATCCGTAATTTCTTGGCGTCGAATAGAAATCAAAGTTTCCAAGCTTTTGCACATCAACCAGATGGCTTTTTCAAGGAAGGTAGCCAGCAAATTGCAAACTGAATAACAGTAGAACGGTTCAACAATTTGAACGTGGTTATTTGACTTGACAATAACGAATAGATGCGAACGTAATCAGGTATTCAGACACGAGGCGTTATGCTCGTTTACCACGCGGAATCATGGAAGGAAAACCAAGAGGCAATCACTATTTGAAGAACTGGTTCCAAATTCGTGACAACTCCAGTGAGACGCTATAATTGAACGACTCGCTGTTGGTTATGATCTCCGAAGTTTCGCTAATTTTTAAGTGGGGTAGAAAGCTAATTTCTTTATGTTATCCCACCTACTGCCATTCGCAAAGTTTTGGAGATCATAACCAACAGCAAGTCGTTTAATGATAGCGTCTCACTGGAGTTGCCAGGAGTTTGGAACCAGTTCTTCAAATTGTGATTACCTATTGATTTTCCTTCCATGATTCCGCGTGCTAACGAGCATAACGCCTCGTGTCTTTGAATACCTGATTAGGTTTGAATCTATTCGTTATTTTCAAGTCATGTCACCACGTTGAACCGTTGTATTATTCAGTTTGCAGTTTGCTGTCTACCTTCCTTGAAAAAGCCATCTGGTTGATGAGCGAAAGTCTGAGAACTTTGATTTCTATTTTATTATTTTATGCCAAGAAATTTCGTATCTTTACTATAGTTGTTCTGTTTAAGTGCCGACCAACTTTTCTTTTTATGTCATTGCCTTACACCTAGATGAATCCAAGCTGGATCAGCAAGTTCTCTGTTTTTTACTTCAGGAAATAAACTGCCAACAAAACAAAAGGCAACTACTTTTGCAATGCTATATTTGATGTGAGGAAATTATTTATACCAGTGCATGTTGAAATGTGTTTGTTTGTGTTTCGGAATACTTTCATTTGCTGAAAATCTACGACTTTAGGCTGATAAGGGCCAAGAGATATCAAGTAATTTCGTCGGTTAGTAGAGCAAATTTAGATGGCTTTCCAGGATCATCACTGAGAAAAAAGGTTTGTTTGAAACAACAAAATAATTTTGTTGAGCTGTTTTGTAGATTTATTTTGTTGCTTTAGCAAAACTCCATCGGAATTGTTTTGTTGGCAACACAAAATTATTTCGTTGGCTATATTATGTTAAGTCAACTATATGGAGGTGGCATCCACCATACGACAAAGCGCACGTGATTACTAGCTATTCCATAAGGGCAATACCAGACTACCACTGGCTAGAAGAATCTCGTTTCGCGCTTTAGATTTCGCTTTGAATTATGGCTGACTACGAAGTGAGTGAATTGTTAGAAGACTGGGAACTGTCAACTCTGATAGAGATATTCAGAGGTAAGAATTTCTAATATATCTTAATAATTCCGACGTAGTTTTATGCTAGTGTTTATTGCGCATTATTTTGGTTGGATTCAGTGAATTTTAGTGATAATTTGGCCTCGCTTTGTAGTCTCATAATTACAATGAACACGATAGAATTCGCATCTTATTAGATGCACAGGGGCACGTATTAAATTTAAACCCAGATTTCTGATAAATACATTTCTTAAAACGGCTTGCGGTTCCTGATCTCAAACACAAATTTTCACATGAAATAATGATAAGAGTTGTAATTTATGTATATGGCTTGATTTCATGTATAGGCTATATATACAGGGTGTTTCAAAATTCGTGCGGCAACCAAAGATTGCATTGTGATATTACCCGGGAACATATAGAACGTTAAAAAAATATTACGACTTTTTTTTGTCTAACCAAAAATGTCAATAAGCAGAAAGCTAAGGTAAAAATATTTAGAAAGAAATCGCATTTAGAAACATGTTACACACGCACCAAAATAGTGTCAATACAATCGTTATGTTAAGTACACTTTCTTCATATTGTGCGCTTAAATCGCTTGGCTTAAAGCTATCTCCACATCTTACCCCATTTGCCGATGGTGTTGATGCACTTGTCGTCTCATTAGACGATATTTCGTTAGTTTCATATATTTCGTGGATGACGTCTTTTACAGCAGTACCAAAATCCTTGAGTTTACTGGCTTTGGCTGATGATACGAAAGATTTAAGATAGCTCGTGTATGAAGTGTACTGCACTGCTTTGTAGACTCAGAATCTTCTTAGAAATAAACGGAAAAAGTATGTCATGTGTTTGCACATGAGACGTCTCTGTTTTGTTTTGAATATCAGTAATTACACAATTTAGCAATTTTTACATTTCCTCAGGTTTGAAAATCAAGGAGGTTAGAATAAGAGAATTTTCATTTGTTTACATGATACCCTTGCAGTTTCACCTGTGTATATGTTTGAATTGCGTTGTTTTGGGTTGCAGAAATCGTGTTAATATCAAACCGGAATTAATTACACTTCATACATGAGTGAAGTTTTCAATTTCAACGTTATGTTTTGTTTTGAAAAAAATATTTAAAAAAAATATATTTTTTTAAATGTATTATTTATTTAAAATTGAATTACATGAACGTTATTCAATTTTATATAAAAATATAAAAACAGGAAGGAGCCTCAAACTAATTAAAAATTTTATAAATCCAGCATTTTCCAACACATCGGTAGCAAGTTAAAAAGGAAAATTAGAAACAATTGCGACGAAAGAAATGCGATTCGGCCTACACAAAATGCACTGCAATAGCCTTGAAAACCATCAACTTTCCCACACTTTGACGGCCGTCACTCGCAGTTATAGGCTTTACGCCAAGTGGTACAGCTCCATGTACAAGGGCATCTCCAGATATCTTATTCTAATCTCCTTGTTGAAAATGAACTACAACTGTTGCGACGGAAACCAATTGCGATAGGGATTGGAACAATGCCCAAAACTGTTGCACATAACTGAGGAATGCAATTCAATTTTTTAAAATTCGCAAAATAACCTTAATTGGGAGACAAATCGAAGTTCGAAAAGACGACCCATAAAATGTTTGGAATAAATATTTTATAGGTCGTCTTTCAGTGAACTTAGTTTATTTGACATGACCCTACACCGCTCAGCCGAAACATTAAAACCACCTCTGCGTTATGCAAATAAGCTCGCGTGTATCCAATCAGCGTTACGTACCAAGGTCGCTGATGATATATATAATACCTGGGTCTGAGCTCACTGTCAGTATTACGTTTCGTCTCAATATAGGAAAAGCAAAGGATTTATCTGATTTCGACAAAGGCCAGAATGTTAAGGGAAGAAGCCTTGGCAAGAGCATCTCCGAAACAGCGACGCTGGTAGGCTGCTCACGCCACGCAGTAGTTAGCACCTACCAAAAATGGTCCGAAACAGGTAAGATTTCGAGCCGTCAACAAGAGGTGGGCAGGCCACGCCCCATCGATGCCAGAGGCCAGCACAGGCTATCTCGTTTTCTTCGCAGCAACAGGAAGGCTACCGTGGCTGACATTACCCATAATTTCAACTGTTTTGAAGAACCCAATGTGTCCCAACACACTGTTACGTACGCTCTTGGGTATGGGTTTCCGCAAATGCAGACCCATTCGTATGCCTATGTCACAGCCGTTCACCGTCGTCGAAACCTGCCGTGGGCACGTGATCATCGACATTGGACCACAGAAGACTGGAAGAGTCTCATGGTCAGACGAATCCTATTTTCTCTTACACCATGTTGACGTTGTAATGATGTACAGCTGAGGATATATACTCACTATATGATGTACAGCTGAGAATATAGACTCGCTGTATCATGTACATCTGAGGATATATACGTATAATCAATGATATAACAAATTGCAGTACAGCCCCTTTAAGTCTAATCTGCTGTTCCCATCTTCAAGTTGCCATAAAACCTTAAACCCAAAACGTTTGAATCGTCAATATGAAACACATGGATGGAAAATGTTAATTGCACACACACAGACAGCATGCCTTAGCTTGTAGTCTTGTAACGGTGAGCTATATGCTTTTATACAAGAATAGAACGTGGTTGTAAACCCCAGAATTCATTTCTTACTTCGAAGTCTGCCTATTCTCGCTTTCCGGGGTCACCATCACGTTGAAGACTGATTTTTTCTCAAAGAACAACTGAACTTACAATGATGGAGGCTGAAAACGTATGACCTAAATACCCATACATATTGCTTCTTGTTAAAAAATGGGCGATACTTCCATAGCAGCTTTTTCCTGTGCTTTACAGATAACTATTTTTCCCAATTTTTCCACATGCATAGGCCATAAATGCTTAATCTGTCCTTCCTCTGAATAAGAAAAGCGTTGGGTCTGGTTGCCGCATGCCGACTTCATGTTATTTTCTTGGGTCTTAACATTCAGAATTTTCCGATTTTACTTGTACATGATCTCATAAATTTGCCGACTTTAATTTTGAGTGGGGAGGTGACTCACAGCCCCCCCCCTCACACACACACAACACCCTTCGGACCGGCGCTGGCTGTCCTACCGCTTTCATTTGAACCAATGATGAGCAAACCGATTCTTTTGAAAGATTCGATTATTTCGATTCCTTCAAAAGAGTCGGACCGATTCGTTCGTTTCGGTTGTTTGATTCTTCCTGTTTAGCGAACGATTTGTGTCTCGGAATCCAATCTGAGTCGGATCTTTTGGTTCGTCTCGATTAGTGATTTTTCTGGTTTAGAGAACAATTTGTATCTAGCGAAATGATTCTAAGTTGGATTTTTTCGTTCGTTGATAGCTTCCGGTTTAATGAACGGTTTTTGAATTCATATTCGTTTTTTATTCTTATTGAAATTTTGTTCCACCGGTTTCGTGTAAGTTCGTTTCCAAACGTTCACGAAATTTATTGCTTTTGTACGGAGTTTGGTAAGATTTTCTTGACTAGAGCATGAACCTCTCAGAGACACTATGGTGAACTTTTGATGCTTAGTAAAAGTAGTTCCAAATACATTGGCTTTGAATAGTTCTGACTCATTTATTCAGGGATTCGGTTTTTTTGCGAAATCGATGCTTTTTAGGAAAGATTCGTTCGCCAATGACTCAGTTTGCTGATTCGTTCATTCCGAACGAATCCTTCGAAAACTACACATCTCTAAATTGAACGATCTAATGCTACAGAGTGAGAATGCGCACTGCAGCGTCGCAACATTATCAGCATATATCGAGGTAATTATTTTCATTACTGGGAGAATGACAGTATGGAATTTGTTTGAATATCAATAAACAGATATTCATATCGCACATTAGAAAATAATATATTAGGTGTGCTACTTAATTTTCGGCCACCGAGACGTTGACAGCAAATTAAAGCAAATCGAATACGTACCTAATCAAGGAAGTAATCACCGTCTTGTTGGATACATTTGAGCCATCGGTCAGGGAGCTGCCGAATGCCACTGCGGAAAAAGGAAGGCTGCTTCGAGTTGATAAAGTCATCAATACTTGTGTATACCTCCTCGACAGAAGTGAAGTGCGTATCACTCATGTGATGTTGCAGGGAGCGAAAAAGGTGATAATCCGACGGAGAGAAGTCTGGAGAATACGCCGGGTGGGACAAAATCTCTCATCCCAGGTCGGTGATCGTGTTTAAAATCGTTTACGCGGTGTGAGGACGCGCGTTATCCTGAAGCAACAGGACCGACCTTCTGCTCTTGCCGGTGTATGGTCTTTTCGCCTCCATTGCGTCACTCACTCACACGAATGAGTTCCTGACAATAACGCTCAGCATTGACCGTTTCACCAGGGTTTGAGCAACTCATAGTGTTCGACACCGCGCTGATCCCATCAAATGCACAGCAACAACTTTCTGGCATGGATATTCGGTTTGGCGGTACTGGTGGTAGGCTGACCTGGATAAACCCACGATTTGCGCCGCTTAGGATTATCGTAGAGAATCCACTTCTCATCATAGGTCAAAATCTTGTGGAGGAAATCCTTCTTCTTGAATCTGCATAACAAGAACACAGCAACATCGTAGCGCCTAGACTTGTTCGCAGCTGGGAGTTGGTGGGACACCCAACGGCCCTCCTCTTGTGAATCCGCCCAAGCTTGTGCATGTGCTTTGCAATGGCTTGCCGTGTTACTCCGAGTACCTGGGCGAGCTCTGACTGTGTGCAACAGGGATCCTTGTCCAACAGTTGTTCCAGTTCCTCATCGTAAACTTTCTGTGGCTGTCCCGGACGTTCTGCACCACGGAGATCGAAATGTCCCCACTTGAACCGCTGGAACCACTTCTTACACGTACTGTAAGACACACCAGCCTCACCCAAAGCAGCACACATCATTTGCTGGGCTTCCGCGGCACTTTTTTCAGTTGAAACGCGAAAAGGAGGCAGTGACTCAAATTTTACTTCTCGAACGACATTGCTTTCACAGTCAACCTTCGTCCCTTCTGTCCCTACTACAGCTGTGAGTGGTTACGGTTGCCTGGAAAACTGTTGGATGGCGCTGCAATCAGTCATTATCGCACACAGTTGCCGACGTTCTATGATCGCTTACTGTTAGTTGCCGAGAATTAAGTTGCACACCTAACATAAAGAAAGATGAGAAATCACAATAAACTATATAAAGAGCTTTTTCCTTTTAGAAGCTGTCTTCAATGACGTTCAAGTGAAAGAAGTGCGACTCTTGTGTATCCTATTCATAGAATTGCGAAGTAAAATTTCTTACGACACCGAAGTATGTTAACAAAACAAACACGTTCTAACCTTTATGCATATAACGAAGTCGAAGGGACAATTAAAATTATTCGATATAGGCGGACTCCCTTAAGAACTGACACAAAGAAAACAAGGCTAATTTTCGG
The DNA here is from genome assembly GCA_039090855.1 of Macrothele yani. NCBI lineage: Eukaryota > Metazoa > Arthropoda > Arachnida > Araneae > Macrothelidae > Macrothele > Macrothele yani. The sequence goes on along the minus strand of CM077002.1, from coordinate 146,379,012 downwards.
TATTATACACTATATTGACAAAGGTCACCTGACACCCCTTCAAAAGCAAATGAACGGGTCCCATGCCTTGTTTACATGCCCGATACAGCTGTAAACGGTATAAAAACAAGCTTGCAAGTGACCGAGATCATATCGCACTTTGAGGTTGAGTGAAAATGTCGCGGCGGGAGAGCACTGATTTTGAGAAAGGAAAGATTGTTGGGTGTTATATTAGTTGGTAGTGCATAAGAGAAACCGAGATGCAAACATACCCAAGTCAACTGTTTTGGATGTACTGAGTAAGTGGAAGACACATAGCTTACCTGAAGCAGCAAAACGTACCGGCAGATTAAAGAATATCAGTGATAGAGGACGTCGAAGCCTCAGGAGAGTCATTACAGCTAATCGGCGGAGTACTTCACAAGACCTCAATGTACAGGTGAGTAAAAATCCTGGAACCTCGGTATAAACACGTAGCATTCGCAGAGAACTTCATTCCATAAGTTACCGTGGTCGTATGGCTGCTCATAAGCCTTTCATCTGCACTCGGAATGCTACCCGTCGTTTAGCGTGGTGTAAAGAACATTTATTGTGGACCGTAGATCAATGGAAGCGGGTCCTATGGACTGATGAATCCAGGTACACGATCTATCAGTCTGATGGCCGTGTGTGGGTATGGCAGCAGCCAAGGGAACGCTATTTAATACAGCGTACTGTTCCTACAGTCAAGTTTGGAGCTGGCAGTGTACTCGTGTGGGGGTGTTTTTCGTGGTATGGTCCCAGCCCATTGGTTATCGTGGACAAACTTGTTAACCAGCACGTCTACCTCGATATTCTGGACAATTATGCCCTACCTACTTTGTGGCAATACTATGGAACCGAGTCTTGTTGGTACCAGCAGGATAATGCACCGAGCCATAAAGCAAGGACTGTTACGTTGTGGTTTGACGATAATTCCGTATCGTGTGTGGACTGGCCAGAACAGAGCCCTGATATAAATCTCATAGAGCAGGTATGGGATGAATTAGAGCGCCCCATAAGAAGTTTGAAACCAAGGCCTACTACTAAGCAACAGTTCGCTGCAGCATTATGTACTGAATAAATACCTATCGCTCTGTTCCAAAACCTTGTCGAAAGCCTGTCTCGAAGGGTCAGTGCATGCATTAAGGCCAGAGGTGGACCGACACCGTACTAATGTATGTCAATAATTGCTATGTTGTGTTTCTCCTTCAGGTGTCCTGTGACTTTTGACAATATAGTGTAGGTTTAAATTGGTTTTACAATCTTATTTCCATATCATTTGGTTTTTGTAATCGATTTTTTCGGACCATATCTTCAGTATTATCTAGTGCTCATTCGGGTGCGACATGATTTTGTAGTTTCCGATTTCTTAAATTTCAGACCAAGGCACCAATTACCAATACCAATTTGCTTTTTTTTGTTGTTGTGGGTTTCAATATCATATCATGGAATCTAACAGCAACATTATCTTGGCTTTTATTACTCAGTTTCTTATATTTCAAATAAGGTGATATTATGAGTGTTAAAGTAGACACCATTCAGACTATTGAGATGCGGAGATTGCAATGGTTTGGCCATGTAAGGAGAATGCCATCAGAAAGACTTCAAAAATTCTGTCGGAATGGGAGGCTTCAGGAAAGAGGAAAAGAGGAAGACCAATGAGAAGCTGGATGGAAGAGATCAAATCAAGTTTACAAAATAATATACTGGATGAAATGATGATCTTGGGTGGAGAGAAATTGGGGAAGACCCTATCTGAACGAGGAAATCCACTTGGTAGTGGAAATTCCTGATGATGATGTTTTCCGTTTAGCTTGATATTACATTAAAAATTTTTACATCTCCTTTATTACCATTTTGCCTTGCGTTGTTCCGTGTGGATAATCTGTTTCCCGGAATTCCAATATTGCCACTATCGTGACATGTACTATTGGATTTCTGGCCCTCAATTTCAGAACCTGCCCAATTACAGTATCTTACTTTGTGATATTCGTAAAAGCAACTAATGCAGAACTTTCACTTATGCACGCTCAGCGAGCTCCCATCTTTTGACTTCGTCCCAGTTTAAGGATATGATTAACATGGTCACATGATATATTCATTCCGACACGGCCGATATGCTTTAACTGTTTAGCTACATCAAAGTTATAACATTTTCTCTGTGCTTGGCGTTTATTACCCTGTATATTCCTCCCTCTGAGAGGACACTCACTTTACCAGTACATCCTCTCAGCAAGCATCCAAGGAATGTGATACACGAAATTCGTAATGCCCTCAAACATTTCAATCAATCAGGACTTTGATGTAGAGCGCTTTCAACAAACTTCACAAGCGCCACGCCAGTAATACGGCGCCCTCCAAGTGCAACAAGATGATTACTACTTGGAAGTTCATTAACGATGCTCTATCAACTCTCGAGTATCGGCGTCATTTACAAGTGGCACCGCATTACGCCATAGTCAATCAATGACTTATGCAAATTCATCGATAACGTATTATGTCTGTCTGGGTAAATCGTGCTACTATTAAGTGGATCCTCTTCACGCGATTCATTTGTTTATAAATAATCTAGGTACTTGGGATCTGTGGGTGAAAAAGAAATCGAATCCGTCTGTTGCATCGTTGAGGGTTAAATACCGATATGTCTTTCATTTTGTTCGAGAAATTAAACTTTAAATAAAACATCACTATCCGTTTCACTATGTGGGGGTTATTTTTTTTTTTTTGGTTTTGGGCTTAACGACAGTTGTAAGCAACTCAAAGTGCTGTAAGCAGTCGCCTGTCCTTAATTTGGGGCAACTGGTTCTAAGGAAGGGTGAGATCCCAGCGCCATAAGACAAACACATCATCCATGTCTTACCCGTGAACCGAACCTAGCCCCATTGCATTCATCTAGCCAGAAACCAGGACCACTGACCCCACTTCTATCTGGAAAGCTGTCTGTCTTTTTACACATTGCAAGAAAGGTAGTCTGTTCTCTGAAGGAGAGGCGATATCACAAAGTAATCGAAATGACACGTAGTTCGCTCCGAAAATCATTTGGACAAGAGAAATAAGAAATCTTTGGAGGATTTTAGAAAGCGAGTGTCTGACCCCAGGTTATAAAAAACTCTTAGAAGTAGGACGGCAGGAGATTTGGGCTAGAGTGCTTCGACAGGAAAGTCACACGGAAGCGAGATAGAAAGGGTAGGAGGCGCCCTTATCTATAGCAGGAAGGGTCAGTACGAGAGTTGGAAACGGGTCCAAAATTTTGGACCCGGACCCTGCTGTCACATAATAATTGGACCCGACCAGGGTCTGAGCCCGACAAATGCACTTTCAGCTGTAAACTCGAATATATCATCATGATTGTCAATCATTATCAATCCACTGATGGATGAAGGTCTCCCAACGTGTCTTTCACAACGGACTGCCTCAGGCCAGTCTCCTCCACCCACCCATCTCTCACACGGTCTGCTTCTGAGTCTTTTCTAGTCTCTTGGAATCCAGTCTAAAATTTCGGTTTTTCATCGGTGGTCAGTTCTCCTGGCTACATGTCTAGCCCGTTGCCATTTCATGGGTTTTACTCTGATTTTCATGTCTTCCCCTCTTGTTATTATCCTTATCTACGAATTCCAATTTTATCTTTCTTGGTTGCACCAAACATGCGTCTATCCAAGCTTCTTGCAGACGTCCTTGTATGCGTCTTTTAGTTAAGGTCCGCGTCTCTGCTGCGCACGTAAGCACTGGAAGAATGCATTGATTAAACACTTTTCTTTTAAGACATTATGGCCTATTGCTTTTGAAAATTGTACTCTTTCTTCCAAAAGCTCTCCAGCCAAATTTTATACTCTGATTCTTTCCTTCAATGTGACCTTGGCTTGATTTGCTATCTGCTGCCCAAGGTAAATATAGGAATTGGTTATCTCCAGTTTTTCCCCATTAATTGATGAATTTTATTCCTCGTAAAAGCATTGTACATCACTTTTGTCTTCTGAAAGTTCATTTTAATTCCCATTTCTTTAACTTTCTGAGCAAGTTCCTGCATTATAGTCTGCAGCTTTGAAGTATTATTTCAAAGGCCTCTAAAGGGTTCTTAGAAGTATTGCTTTTCTATTCAAAAATAAAAAGGAAATAAAACCAGATCAGAATCGGGCCAGGAACACCTTGGCCCGACCCGTTTGATCCGCAAGAAAGTGTCGACCCGGTGACCCGTAGACCATCTGTGGTCAGTACATCGAGTTCCGCCGACTGAACGTGCTCATTCGACGCACAGCTGATATTTAGTGGTTCGAGCGTTCGTTCTTGCCTGGTATTGATCCTGACGTTCCTCCGTGCCATTCACCAACGTTGATCACTAGGCCATCAAAAGAAATAAGCAAAAGGCTGTGATCTTTTAAAGCACTTACAAAACTATATACTATGTAGACAAAAGTATTCGGAACCTAAGTTGACTGAAGCAAAAGCATTTAATAGCCGAAATAAGCAAAGTACTACATTTGATTGTTATGAATGCAGCGATTATTATAAGCACGATTTTCACAAGATACCGGTGGATCTCTACCGGAATTTTCCTACATTTCTCCAGTAAAGCTTCTGCCAGAACTACCGTACAGGAAAATCTTACCGAACACGAACTGGTTCGGCATTCCAATTCGTTCCACAGATGTTTTATTGGACTTAAACCGTACCTACGGGTGGCCAATCGAGCACTTGGTCATTCTACTTTTCAAGCCAAGCCTGGAGAGACCTTGTGTGGCAAAGCGCTCCATCTTGCTGAAAAAGAAGGAATCTGTGGCGACGTAATGCCACAGCGTACAAAGGCCGGACGTGTTCAGAATAAATTCGTAGCTTGCGGCCGTCAGACTGGGAATTCACAGCATCAAAAGCACCATATCATCTCCCAGCAGAAAAGAAACAGCTCCACACTTTCAGAGATCCCGATTTTAATTTCACTGTAGCGAAAATGCAGTCCACCAGAGAGCGATTCCCGGAGCAATGTCACTCCCACCCAGATACATCCATTCGAAAAGACGAGGGAGTAGTATGATTCGTCACTCTTCACGACTATCTGTTGTCAACGAACGGTGAGTGAGGCACCACTGCAGTGGTCTTCTGGCATTGCTTGGCGTGATATAGGGCATATGGCTAATAATCAAGCATGACAACCGTGAACATGCAAACCATCAACGGTCTCTTCTGGTACAAATAGCAGTTCCAGTGGATCGCATGAAGTCGCCTGTCAGGTCCGCAGAGGATGACGACTGTATCCTTCTTCCCAGTCCGCAATAAGCTTCGTTTTCGGCCCTACCACCACTTAGCCTGTACGGTTTTCCAGAGTACGACAGAGTACGACTACTAGTAGGGCCATCTACTTTACATTGATAAAGAACATGAGCCACATTGGATTTTGGGAATCACACAAGAGCTGTGTACTACGCTGAAAATCCTCCAAATACGTGGCGACAGTAAATAAATAAATACATCGTTCTTTCCACGTTCCAGAAATACACAGCAACCGAAAAATTGTTTATCAGCCGCCGCTGTGGAAATGAAACAACAGAACTCTCGATATCTAGCCGAGTGCGTTACATTTACACCACGGTGGCCAACAATCCACGGCGCTATGTGTATTTTTAAGTCAGCTTCTGACATCATAAATCCGTAAGATGGGCTCAGCTGTGGATTGTTGGCCACCGTGGTGTAAATGTAAAGCACTCGGCTAGATATCGAGAGTTCTGTGGTTCAATTCCACAGCGGCGGCAGAAAAACAATTTTTCAGTTGTTGTGTGTTTCTGCAACGTGGAAAGAGCGATGTATTTACTTATTTACTGTCGCCACATATTTGGAGGATTTTCACCTTGGATCTCGCCCTTTGGATTTAACTGCTATAATGTATATATAGCCAGTGCCGTTATTGCCCACCAGATGGAGACGTCTCAGTAGCTGAGCCCATCTTACGGATTTATGATGTCAGAAGCTGACTTAAAAATGCACATAGCACCGTGGATTGTTGGCCACCGTGGTGTAAATGTAACGCACTCGGCTAGATATCGAGAGTTCTGTGGTTCAATTCCACAGCGGCGGCTGAAAAACAATTTTTCGGTTGCTGTGTGTTTCTGGAACGTGGAAAGAGCGATGTATTTATTTATTTGTGAACTACGCACTGCTTGCTTAATCACGTGACATCCAAACGCAGTGCCCATTTCAAAGTCCGTCAGTTCAGCTACGCGTGACATAGCCGCTGCATTGAGGTCTACCTAGAAGTTACCATACGACCCAACATCACTTTCTCTCAGTGCGTCTAAATTTGCAAATGCATTTTTATTTGCATATGTGTGAGGTGTTCGAATATTTTTGTCTTCATAGAGTACGTTTACAGTCTTCTGAAGGACGGCACTAGATAATTTCCTTCTTCTTACCGACTTCTTCCGAAGGTCTACGTTTTTTTCTTTTTGTTATCCTTCCGGTGTTCTGTATTTATCCGTTATATTTGTATGCATTACTGGAAGTTACGCCCGTTCTCCGAACGGTGAATCTATAATTATTTGAACATAAAATCAAAGAAAGGAGAAGTAATTAAGGGAAAGAAAAGTAATTTAAGATCCGTAATTCTTTCACGATTTAGAACAGGGTCGTGACGTTAATGCATACAGTTTAACGTAAAACGAATCACGCTTTGGCGCCCATTAATATCAAATCAAAATGTCATGGAATTTTTACAGCATTTCAACGTTTCTGGCATAATTATCTTTAAACCTATCAGCATTTTGAACAGTAAAGTTAAGCCTCCATTTTCAACTGTTTGGCTTTTAGACTTTTTTAGGTATCCGGACCTCAAGGACTATTTGCATGCCAACTTTCAGATCTCAAGGTTATTGACAAGTGGTTGAACAATTCGCGAAAAATTCAAGCAGAGAATTTTCCAAAGCCACCATATTTTTTCGGATTCTTGTAGGTATTCGAAACTTAAGACCTATCAAAATGACAATTTTCAAATCTCCAGGTCCTGTAGAAGGTGGTCTAACAATTTGCGAAGATTTTAAGCAGAGAAATGTTCCTTAGCCACCATTTTTATTTTTATTTTATTTTATTTTATTTTATTTTATACCGGTGGAAAACGCCGAAATTTAAAAGCGTCGCTACGTCATTAAGCCTTGCGTCATTACCGGTTTGATTGTATCCTGTTCTTTTACCCAATGACAAGAGAGTGCTAAAAATAGTTGCGTCACCATAGCAGCAGGTTACGGGACCATAACTTTCCTGTGTGGTTACCGTTGAAGACAGAGGAAGTTGTTCGCTCCTTTCCTTTGCGTCTTTAAAAAATACTTAAAAATCGGAAAATTATTTTTTCTTAATTTTTTTCTTTTAACAGAGGGATGATATTTGTGAGTTTATGCTGTAATGATTGCAATGCGATATGATTTATAGTTTTCCATATATCCATTTTTGAAAATGGATCACATCGCGAAATAGAGAATTTTGTTAAAATTAAAAATTTAACTTCTCATAAACTAAACAGAAATTCAAAACAAGTTAGTAAAATCATGCAATGCATTGATTATAATACGCTTTCCAACATACCAGAAATCATTATTCAAGTTATGAGAATAATGGCTGTGGAATAAATCTCGGTCCTGTGCCCTGACCTTTGATCCCATTTCGATGATATTCAACAGAACCGGTTCAGTATACCTCCGAAATAACATGATAAAGTTTTGTCGCAATAGAAGCATTTTTACGTAAGTTATGATGCATAAGGGCTATGGAATAGATCCCGCTCCTGTGTCCTAACCTTTGATCCCATTTCACCATTTTCAATAGGGTTCCTTCCCAGGTGGTCCCCCACCACATACTAAAATTTCATCGAAATCGAACGATTGTTACGCGAGTTATCGTGCGGACGGCATACGCACACAACGCGTGACGTAATGAGACAGATGGCGTGACCGCGCGCCAAAATCTCAATCGCGAGATTGTGACGTCATAAGATTTCTAAGCATGGGTAACATTAATGGGACGACGCCATGACACTAGAAACGTGGTAACTCGGGGTGGTTATTTAACCCACTAAACGAATTTTCCTAAATTCGAGATCAAGCTAAATCGATTTCTAGTACCAGAAAACGGTAGGTTAACGACTTTCAACAAAATCCTGAGAGCCGTTTTCAAAATAAAATTTACATAGATAAAAGAATTGCTCCTTTAAGGTGGACGTCAAGTAATTTTGCTTCCTATACTTCCAATGGAAAAACTTCTGTACACATTTTCTTCACATTCAATGCGTCCCCAAGGATGAACATTTGAACATCGATTAAAATAGCTTCATTTTATAACTTGGAATACTTAATATTTTCTAAAACATAACCATAATTGTGCAATCCAAAATTTATTTGTCTACTGACGTCATCAAAGTACAGGTCGTGCCATCTTTTTTCTGGTTTCAACACCACCAAAGGAAAAGTTATTGATTTGTAATATAATTATGGTTATGTTTTAGAAAATATTAAGTATTCCAAGTTATAGTATGAAGTTATTTTAATCGATGTTCAAATTTCCATCCTTGGGAACACACCAATTGTGAAGGAAATGTGTACAAAGGTTTTTCCATTGGAAGTATAGGAAGCAAAATTACTTGACGTCCACCTTAATAGTATGGGATAAGGGCGATGGAATGGATCCCGGTCCTATGTCCTGACCTTTGCCTCCATTTGTCCTTTTTTTCAGTAGGGTTACTCTCCAGGTGGTCCCCTACAACATACTAAAATTTCTTCGAACTCGAACCTTTTTTACGCACGTTATGACGCATAAGGGCAACGGAATGCATCCCTCTCCTATGTCCTGACCTTTGACCCCACTTCACCCATTTTCAATAGGCTTCGTCCCCAGGTGGGCCCCTACCTGTACTAAAATTTCATTGAAATCGAACCATATTTACGCAAGTTATGAGGCATAAGGGCAATGGAATGGACCCCGCTCCTATGTCTTGACCGTTAATTCTATTTGTCCCATTTTCAATAGGGTTCGTCCCCATGTGGTCCCATACCATATACTAAAATTTCATCGAAATCGAACCATTTGTACGTGAGTTATTTGAGTTACTCACGGTGGTCGTTAAACCTCCAATCAAAAAAAAAAAAAGATTTCTGGTATGTTGGTAAGCTTTTCATAATCAGTGCATTGCATGATTTTACTAACTTGTTATTTTAGCGAATGTCACACTGTAAAAAAAAAAAAGAATTTCACAGTAGCGTTTCCAGAAGCAAAAATACAGCTGAACTCTGGTTTTATGTTCATTTGATAAGAGAAAGGGGTGTACATGCGATATCTCTCTGTGCTGGTAAGTACACCTTCGTGCATTTTCAAGACGAAATTCTTTTACGCAGATTGCTGAACTCAAAACCCATCCTGAATTACATTTAAGAAAGTAAAGCTTTCGAGTTTCCTGTAAATAAATTAAATTTTTGTTCGCAGTTCTATAGTTATCAGGAAAATAATCGTCTTAACATGCTTGGAATTATTGCTTTCGAAATGTTACACTCCTTTCTTTTAGCTGGAAATTTGATTTTATCACTTAGTGTTTCCTGTCCTCGTAAATCCTTTGATCTGGCATTTAGTGATTTGGTAAAACTAAACTTAAAAGCAGGTGGCGCTCTTTTTCTTTTTGCGATCTCTCGGCTTTTCTTGTAAGTACATTAAAATGTCATTTGTTAAACCTTTTTTTTTTGTTTTTCTTTTTCGAAAAATCACAGATCGGTATCGTTCTCTTTGATTTCAGAGCCTTTTATCTGAAGCTGATGTTACTGCCGATTAATTTTGTGATATTTTAAAAGATTACCGTAAACCTGTCATATCTACAGGATCAGCAATTTCAGAGAGCGATATTTTTCTAATCGAATTTCCATTTAAAGAGTTTCTCATAAAATCGGCAATCTTGCTTTCGCTTTGGAGTAATATATTAAATTAAGTGTTCCGAAACCTGGGTGTTCTGTTTGCCCTTCAAATTCTTTGTTTTCATTATTCAGAACGACATTAAATGCTCCAATTTTCTTATTACGCAGAATGACCCTTTCTTGCTTCTTTGTTTTTTGTAAAATAATAATTTCTACGGGTATGAAGGGGTTTATGAAAATAATAGAAACACAGACTGCGACAGGAGTACAGGCAACGTGCCGCATGTAAATCACAGAGACGACATCAACCGCGAGGTGAGGAAAACAAAGGGGTGCAGTATGATATGCACCATCACGTGACCCAAAATAAGGGATGGCAACTGTTTATAGATCATCGAATTGCTCACGGTGGTCGTTCAACCTTTAAAAAAAAAAAAAAAAAAAGAGGAGTTGTAACCTGTGGATATCCTAGACCAACGGTTACCAATCCCCCTCACTAAGACACATGCGATTCAGCTGGTCTTTCCATCATGTGATTACATTTTGTCTTGCGCATGCGCAGATGGACCTTTGTAGCCACATTACATTTAATCGGTGTTAGCATCTCTTCTGATGTTCGTCTAAATCTGCGTAATGTACGTACAGTACAAATAATAAGAAGAAAGATGACAACGAATTTTCGGGTGTAATGAGCAGGTCTTTTGAATTCGTTCTGATGCGAATTAAATTTATCAAAGCTACTCAAGGTCAGTGCAACTTGCATGGAAAACAGTAGTATCTCACCGAAGAAAGAAGTTTTTCAATCGGGTTCTTAATCCCGCAGATATTGCTGTAAACGGTATCATGAATTTACGCCCCTGGTTGCAGACTTGTACGTTAAGAAAAATTTGAAATTGTATGAGATACATTTCACAGCAGAAACGCTCTCCAACAAAGAAATAATTTTTCAAATCGGACGCTTAGAAGCAGAGATATTGACAAATATAAGATATACATCTACGCCCCCTGCCGGGAAAAACATTCATTATTTTAAGAAGAAAGTATTCTCTAAAGGTTTTACGATGCGACAGGTATCGGTCCAGGAAAAAAAAAATTTCAGTCGAGTTTTCAGAAGCTCAGATTTTCCTGCAAATACATCAGAAGCAGAAATTAACACTTATGCCCTCTGGTGGCAAACCCATTCTTCACCAAATGTTAGAGATTATACGAACAAGTTAGTAAAATCATGCAATGCATTTATTATAATACGCTTTCCAACATACCAGAAATCATTACTCAAGTTATGAGAATAATAGCTGTGGAATAAATCTCGGTCCTGTGCCCTGACCCTTGATCCCATATCGATGATATTCAACAGAACCGGTTCGGTATACCTCCGAAATAACATGATAAAGTTTTGTCGCAATCAAAGCATTTTTACGCAAGTTATGATGCATAAGGGCTATGGAATAGATTCCACTCCTTGTCCCAACCTTTCACCCCATGTCGCCTATTTTCAATAGAATTCGTCCCCAGTCCGGCCCCTACAACATACTAATATTTCACCCAAATCGAAGCAATTTTACGTACGTTATGACGCATAATGGCCATGGAAGTGATTCCGCTCCTATGTCCTGACTTTAATCCCATTTCGCCCATTTTCAATAGGGTTTGTGGCCAGGTGGTTCCCTACCACATACTAAAATTAACTCGAAATCGAACTTTTTTTACGTTAGTTTTGACGCATAACAGCAGAGGAATGGATCCCGCTCCTATGTACTGACTTTTCACCCCATTTCGTTCACTTTAAATGAGGTTCCTTCCCAGGTGATACCCTACCAGATACTAAAATTTCATCGAAATCGAACGATTGTTACGCGAGTTATCGTACGGACAGACATAAGCGCACAACGCGTGACGTAATGAAGCAGATGGGAATCGCGACAATCTGCTCGAAAGAGTATGACGTCATAAAACTTTAATAGTATCCACACACAACGCGTGACGTAATGAGACAGATGGCGTGACTGCGCGCCAACATTCTCAAACGCAAGATTGTGACGTCATAAGATTTCTAAGCATTGGAAACATTAATGGAACGACGCCATGACACTAGGAACGTTATAATTCGGGGTGGCTATTTAACCCACTAAACGAATTCTCCTAAAGTCGAGATCAAGCTAAATCGATTTCTAGTACCAGGAAACGGTAGGTTAACGTTTTTCATCAAAATTCTTAGAGCCGTTTTCAAAATAAAATGTACATACATACATACATACAAGAATTGCTACTTTAAGGTGGCGTCAAGTAATTTTGCTTCCTATATTTCCAATGAAAAAACTTCTGTACACATTTCCTTTACAATTAATGCATTCCCAAGAATGAAAATTTAAACATCGATTAAAATAGCTTCATTTCATAACTTGGAATACTTAATATTTTCTAAACCGTAACCGTAATTATGCAATCCAACATTTATTTGTCCAGTAACGTCTTTAAAGTACAGGTCGCGCCATCTTTTTTCTGGTTTCAAGACAACCAAAGGAAACGTTATTGTTTTTTCAATATAATTATGGTTATGTTTTGGAAAATATTAAGTATTCCAAGTTATAGTATGAAGTTATTTTAATCGATGTTCAAATTTTCATCCTTGGGAACACACCAATTGTGAAGGAAATATGTACAAAAGGTTTTCCATTGGAAATATAGGAAGCAAAATTACTTGACGTCCACCTTAATAGTGTGGGATAAAGGCGATGGAATGGATCCCGATCCTATGTCCTGACCTTTGACTCCAGTTGTCCCATTTTCAATAGGTTTCGTCTCCAGGTGGCCTCTTACCACATACTAAAATTTCATCGAAATCGAACCATTTTTACGAACCTTATGACGCACAAGGGCAATGGAATGCATCCCGCTCCTATGTCCTGACCTTTGACTCCACTTCACCCATTTTCAACAGGATTCGTCCTGAGGTGGTGTCCTACCACATACTAAAATTTCATTGCAATCGAACCATATTTACGCAAGTTAAGACGCATAAGGGCAATTGAATGGATCCCACTCTTATGGCGTGACCTTTGATCCCACTTCACCCATTTTCAATTGGGTTCGTCCCTAGGTGGTCTCCTACCACATACCAAAATTTCATCGAAATCGAACTATTTTTACTGGAGTTATCATGCCGACAGACGGACGGAAAAAGCTGGAGCATATACGCTTCTTCAACCTACGGTTGGAAAGCGTAAAAAAACATTTCCCAATTGGAGCAGTATGTGATACAGGAGGAATTTTTCCAATCGGACTTTTAGAAGCAGAAATATAGGAGGAAACGCAATTTACATTAACGCCCCTTGCTGGAAGACTATGATTTACCTGAAAATTTTGAAACTATATGAAAGAGATTTCGCACCAAAAACGCCATCCAACAAAGAAGGAATTTTTCAAATCGGCTTCTTAGAAGTAGAGATATTGCCAAAAATAAGGTACACACCTTCGCACCTGGCGGAGAAACCATACATTCTTTTGCAAAGAAAATATTCCGAAAAGGTTTACCGACGGGATTAGTATCGGTCCAGAAAAGGATATTTTCAGTCTAGATTTTAGAAGCTCAGATTTTGTTGTAAATACATTAGAAGCGTAAGTTAAGGCTTACGACCCCTGGTGGCCAAAACATTTTTTTTCCAAAAATTAGAAATTATATGCAAAAGACTTCCCATCAGGAACTGTATCTAGTGCAAAAAGAATTTTTCAAATTGAAATTTTAGAAGAAGAGATATCGGAGGGGGGGGCAATTATTAATTGGAATTTTAGAAGCAGAGAAATCGGGGGGGGGGCTTGGCTTGCGGAAAGTCTATGAATTATTTCAAAATTTTGAAATTATATGAAAAACATGTCCACCGGAAACTTTATCCAGTAAAGAAGGAATTTTTCAAATCGGTTTATTAGAAGCAGTCATATAGACAAAAATAAAATATACATCTACGCCCTCTGGCGAAGAAACCATGCAATATTTTAAGAGGAATATAATCCAAAAAGGTTTATCGACGTGAGTGGCGTAAGCCCACTAAATAATGTTTTTCAATCGAGGTTTTAGGAGCTCGGAGTTTATTGCAAATACATCAGAAGCAGAAATTAACACTTACATCCCCTGGTGGCCAAACCATCCTTTACCAAAAATTAGAAATTACATGGAAAAGATGTTCCATCAGGAGCTGTATCCGCTGAAGAAAAAAATCAAATCGGAGTTTTAGAAGTAGAGATACCGGGAAAAACGCAATTTACTTTTACGTCCCCTAGGGGAAAATCTATGCGTAACTTGAAAAAGTGACTATACATAAAATACTCTTCGACATAAATGGATTTGAAAAGTAAAATATTTTTTTCAATCAGATGTTTAGAAGCAAAGATATGGTATTAAATGTATTTTGAATTCGAAATCATTGCGCTTTCTAGCGGCAAAATTGTGCAACGTGAGAAAAAACAACAACAACAAAAAGCAAAACCAAGGATCATCATTCGTACATTTCGTTTGAGCTTTCCAATTCAAAAATAATTTTTTAAAACGGACTAATTGTTGCAGAGATATGGTGTCTATAGCCAGACGGACGGACGGACAAACCGATAACATAAGCATGATCTATTTTTACAAAAGACGTATTAAAAAGAAATATTGTGAAAAACTAAACAGCCGAAATATTTACTGTTGCCTGCGCCACAGTTTAGTAAATATTTACTTTTACGACTCACAATCTTCTTTCATTTGTTGTATTGCGTCAGCTTCTATTCGTTACGGTTATCGCGTAATTTTGAAATTGCCATTACTCTTTGATTTACCTACGTATATACTACGCTTCAAAGTTACCGCGGTGTACTGCGTGCTTTGAACAGTTTTGGGTACCTGTGGGTTTAGAGTAGGAATCTGTGCCCCGGAAATTGTCATCCGTTTGCAAGGGACCCTATTTACGTTACAATTTAGTTTTCGGAATAGGGATTCAAATTTCTATTCGGCCCGCTCTAATATATTCTCTTTGTATTGTACCAGTTTAAGGGCGCTTTTGGTTAGGCAACGCGCGAAATTTCTGCATAAAAACAAAAAAATCCCGAAACTGACAGTCCTGTCAAAAACGGAATAAGTGACAACGGAAAATATGTCAAAATTGTTAAGTTTGCTTTATTAGAAATGGAAACTTTTCAAAATGAAAATTTTGTTAAAAGTCTCAGAACTACCTATTCATTAATCCAACTGCGTACAATAAGTACCGCACAATGTCAGGAATTGGTAAACCTTCCTGTTTGTTGTTATGATTTAATTACACTTAGTACACTCACGGACAATGAAATTTGCGCACCAAGAAGGAAGCATCGGATTGAATTGAAATTTTATGGACGTAATGATACAGATGAATGGTACACATGATGGAAAAAACAGAGCTGTAGGACAATTACAGAGAGATCTGTGGCACGCAGTCTGGTTATCTTCAATAACTCGTAGCACCGCCTGATGCGGCAATACATGCTGCAATACGGTCCGGCATGGAGGCGAACAGACGCCTGATATTGCCCTGCGGCAGACTGACTCACACGTGTTGGACACTGTGCTCCAAATCTTAGATAGTGCGTCATGGCGGCAACTGGCGTTTCAAATGGTCCCGCACATGCTCGATAGGAGACATGTCCGGGGAGCGGGCAGGCCATCAAAATGTCTGGACATGACGTAGGAAGTCCTGGGCAAACCGAGCCGTGTGTATGCGGGAATTATCCTGCTGGTAGCGCACCTGGAATGGCCAGGTATGGGAGAAGATGCGGCCGTAGGATCTCATACACATACCGATGGCCCGTCAATGATCCACGCACCACTACTAGAGATGATCGGCGATCGTAGGCTATGGCTCCCCAGATCATTATGCTTGCAGTGTAGGAGGTGTGACGCTTGATAGCAAGGTTGGGACTGTGCCGTTGACCCGGCGACATCGAGACCCGGACACGATGATCATCTGTCCCCAAAACGAAGCGGCACTCATCGCTAAACACCACACATCGCAAGTCTCTGGAGTTCCACGTCGCTCTGGCATGGCACCACTGCAAACGGAGCCGGGGATGTTCCGGTGTTAATGGCAGCACACGTAAGGGGAGCTGGGATCGCAGATTCGCTTCCACGAGGCGTCGGGAAATTGTTCGTGGGCACACAGGAACCGCTATATCTGCTTGTATAGTGGACCGGGTCCTCGTGGGATCCGTTCGTTCACGATCCGTCGATCTTCTCTACCAGTTGTCCTTCTGGTCCGCCCGGAGCCGCTCCGCCATGTGGCAGTGCCGTCACGTGTCCATTGCTCCAAACACAGTCGGTCAGTATGGTCAGAACGACCCACATTGCGGACCTGCGGTTTTCAGCCCGATGATGAAGCCTCTCTCAACGTCTGTGAGTTGCGTAAATCGTCGTTTCTGGCATCTATCCGGCATTCTTGTCAATCTGTACTCTTACTTGCGTCGGTCGGTGCTTTTCGCTTTCAGGGGGCATCGACTACACGCCGGTTTGTAAGGCTGCATGTTCGTGCTTGCAGCGCCACCACAGGGTGTGCGGTCATGCGCAATCGCAGCAAACGTGGATCATTTGCATAACAGCGCGCACTCTAGCTATTTGCAAAGCTTCGCGGTTGCAGCATGTTTTGTTCTAGGCGCGCAGATTTCATTGTCCATGATTGTATGTACCGGACCTTGGCTCGGTACGTGAGTGGCGCAAATAAATGCGCAGTCTGTTGTGCGTAAAGAAATGTATACTCTCAAATCACTTGATTCTTTTCACACCCATAAAAATCTTGGCATGCGAAATATGCATAGCATAAATTGTCTGCAAACTCGATGTTTTTTTTTGTTTTGAGTCTTAAGTGGAAGATGAGTTACCCTGAAACAAATAAATTTGCGCTGTACAACGGAAAAACTGTGCAGTAGAACAGCTAGAAGTGCCAACTGAAAATGTGATTATGATTTCAGCAATCTGTTGCAAAACGATATTTTTAAATTGGTGTGTTAGAGACTTAAATATATTTCTTCGGTTGAAGGGTGCTGAAACGCTCTTAATGGAAAAATCGTGCAATGTTAAAATTGTACCCTTGCCAAGGAGGAAACGGGAAAAGTTTGTTTTTCTATGGTTCCGCTGTACAAAAGCGATTTCTCCATCCTGATCTTAAAAGCAAAAATATATTGCCCGTAGCCCCCCTCGAGAAAAATGTGTACGCCACTTATTCTCCTAATAGACAAAAGAGTGTATTACTGTGGAAGGCATCAAACATCTGCCTCCAATACGAAAATTAGTCCTTCGTATTCAGAGCCAAATTCAACCGAACTATCGCTCAGAATCCATTTTTGTTTGCTCAGTAGTTTATCGGGAAAATTGCTGTTTAAGACAAATTTTGAAACTGAACGCATTTTAAAAATAAATTTAGTATGAAAAGTTTCTCAGCAAAGAGCGCCTCAAATTTTTCCCAGTTAACTGGCGAGCAGCTGTGCAATGAAACTTAAAAAAGGGGGTGGCGACGGGGTGGAAGAGATGTAAAACTTCTAACATTCGCAAAATAGATACAATAAATTTAGAGTTGCGGAAGCGCGAGTCAGTGTAAGTAAGCAGCCCTATAGGGAGGAGAGATAAAATAAAGGAAAACGATGCAATGAGCTTCGTTTAGGTCATAAAGCCCTAAATGTGGCGGATCGGTGCAAGAGTGTGAAGCCGATTGATATCGTTCTTGTGATCCCCAGAAAACGCCGTGATCCAGCTATCATACCCTCAACAGTAGTACACTCTTCAGTGTTTACCGACAACCTACAGCCATAAGTTCGATTATTCCATTTAATTCCTTGGACCACTTTCGGTACAAAACCTCAGCTATTAATTTCATTTTTAGCCGTGCATTTACACATACCAACACAAAGTCCTTCTTCGACCAGGAGAAAAGATATATCTTCAATTTGGCCAGTTGATTGGTTGTCCCACCCATTTAGTCAAATGTATTTTTGCACGTGTCAGGGCGAGCCGTACCACCACCCTTACAAGACATGACACAAGGGACAACTGGAAATTTGTAGGCTCAATTGAATACATACCATACATCTGTAATTTACTATCTCGCTTGTGTTTTAAGAATTGGTGTAAGTTATAACGAAGTAAATTTCTCCGTCATTTTTGGCCTACGCTGGGAATCGAACCCGAGTCCGCTTATTCCGGAACAAGTCGCTCTACCGACTGAGCTACGCAGACGTTCATTCTGATTGCTATCTGCCTTTATGTCGTGTGCGTCCTGCTGGCAGGTACGTCACAAAGTACTAAATGTATGTCAACGTACGTTAGAAAAGACCGATACAAAACCGACATGCTGCAAAAATGGGGAGTGTGCAATATTCCTATCCACGATCAGGTGAAGCCATCAGTAACTACGTAGGATCTACAAAAAGACAAGTGGGCTTGCGATTACAAGGGCATAAATATAGTGTGACGTGGCTGCCGTGCAGGACGCACACGACATAAAGGCAGATAGCAGCGACACGAACGTCCGCGTAGCTCAGTTGGTAGAGCGACTTATTCCGGAATGAGGGGACCCGGGTTCGAGCCCCGGCGTGGACAAAAATGACGGAGAAATTTACTTCGTTATAATAGCCCAAAGTCAAACGTTCACAGCACATCTCTGGGTAGCAATGTTATTTCTGGTGAGATGTACCCATACTGGGAAAATACCAAACTACTGGCAACCCCCGCGTCTGGCCACTCACTTCTATGCTTGAAGAGTGTATATATCACAGCCTTTGGAGACCAATGCTGCAATGATTACACCCCTGTTGAGTTTTCTGGAGACAACTTATTCATGTATTACGAGACAGGTTGTTGTATCGAGTAATATGACATGTTTTAATTCTAACATAATCTCGTACGCATAAATCATCCTCATCATGATTTACATAAAAATTTCACAACAGCCATATCATGTCACGTGACCAGATAGTAGGGTACCCATGGTGCACAAGCGTATATACACTGCTGGCTACCCAAAATGCAACACCAAGAAGGAAGCATCCCATTGGCCTGAAATTCGCAGCATGCGTCGCCCGTGAGAAGACATGCAAACGATTAGCATTGCAGGGCATATGGAAATCATGTGCGCCCGGCACGCCACCGAGAAGCACTATAAGAAGGGTGCACAGAAGGCGGGGTGTAAGTAGTGGAAGTGCGTTGTGCTGCCGGACCTGTGCGTGGGTAGCTTCCTGATGCCTCGTCGCAGAATACGGCAGTCATTCCAGCACGTTTCGGAGTTCGACAGAGGACGAATAGTGGCTTATAGCGACAGCGGTTTATCGTACCGAGACTTCGGCGACCGTGTGGGACGACATCCAGCCACAGTGAGGCGAGTATGGATTCGGTGGGTGCACGAGGGACGGACGGACCGACGTGAGCGATTGCAGCAGCCGCGGCACACCACCGAACGACAGGACCGGCATGTTGTGCTGCGGGCATTGACGGCTCGCACCGCCACATCCCGAACGTTAGCGCAGGAGTTAGGGTTTGTTGCGCAACAACCTGTGTCACCACGTACCGTTTGACGTCGTCTGCAGGAGCGGGGACTTGTCGCACGGCGCCCATTGCTCTGATTACCATTGACGTTATACCACCGGCGAGAGCGGCGGCAGCGCGCCGTTGAACGCCGCACTTGGACTACGGAATGGCACGACATTGTCTTCTCCGAAGAATCCCGCTTCTGACTTCAACACCACGATGGTCGGATCCGCGTGTGGTGGCACCGCGGCGAGAGACTGTATGACGCCTGCATTATGCATCACCATCCCGGTCCGTCACCTGACATTATGGTTTGGTGCGCAATTCGGTATGACACCCGCATCCCTCTGGTACGCATCGCCGATACACTCAACAGCCACCACTTCATCTCCGACGTTTTGAACCCTGTGGTCCTCCCTTGCTTGCAGGACCTGCCAGCGGCCACGTTTCAACAAGGCAATGCGCGCCCGCACGGGGCGCGCATCGTGCAACAATACTTCACCGCCCAACAGGTGTCACTGCTGCCATGGCCCGCGTGTTCCCCCGATATGTCGCCCATCAAACACGTCTGGTCGCTGATCGGCAACCGAGTGGCCCGGCAAGCACCACCCGCGGCTATGCCTGATGAACTGTGGC
Organism: Macrothele yani; assembly: GCA_039090855.1. NCBI lineage: Eukaryota > Metazoa > Arthropoda > Arachnida > Araneae > Macrothelidae > Macrothele > Macrothele yani. The sequence continues at coordinate 146,358,984 of CM077002.1, read as the reverse complement.
AACGTGTGGAAGCAGCCAGAACCGACATACCCCAAGCCCCCATCCAAAGCCTCTTTCGTTCGATGCCGCGGCGTGTAGCGGCCGTTATTGCCACCCTTAAGGGCCACACGAACTATTGATGTCTGCGTGTTCCGTCAGTCGCACGGGCCTGTAAACTCAATCGTTTCATCTTTGTATCTGTTGCTATGTGTCCTGTAAATCTGGCTTTGCTGTCTCGTGTTCTTCTTGGTGTTGCATTTTGGGTGGCCAGCAGTGTATATGATATCGAATTGGCGTTTATATCAGTACATCTGAAGATCAAGTGAGTGTCACTTCGAAAGTAATAATGTATGTTTTAACCTTTATATAGTATTTTCATCTTTTAAAATAAATCGTGCTAAGACGATATTTCATTGCAGCCTATTTAGTTTTGTTGCACGAAGTCTTTCAACTTGTATAATCATCAGTTGTTTCGGAATATAACTGGAAATGCGACCTAATAAATAATGGCGGATTTTTTCTTTTTTTTATTGGGCGTTTAACGACTACCGTGAGCAAATTAATGCACTATAAGCAGTCGCTCTTTCCTAATTTTGGGTCACTGGTTCCAGGGAAGATAGAGATCAGGTGCCGTAAGACAAGCATAACATCCCTACCTCACCGGGATTTGAACCCGGACCATCTGGGAGGAATAGTCATTAGCCAGCACTTGGACCACTGCGCCACCGGGGTGGCATGGTTAATTTCACTTTACCGGCTGTGTTAACGTAATAGAAGCTGCATTGCGTTTGGCGTTTCTTGATCAGGCAGAGCATTTGTGCCGCCCCTGTGGCGCAGTGGTCTAAGGCGCAGGCCTCTGATCATTCGTCCGTAAGAGGTCCGGGTTCGAATCCCGGTGAGGCATGGATGTTGTGTTTGTCTTACGGCACTGGCTCTCTCCCTTCCCTGGAACCAGTGACCCTAAATTAGGGACGGGCGACTGCTTATAGCCCATTGAGTTGCTCACGGTGGTCGTTAAACCTCCAATCAATCAGAGCATTTGTGGGACTACTTCGATAGAGAAGTTTGACGTGGCGACTCACAACCACGTCATCTCCGGGACCTCCATGCCCTACTGCAGTCCGAATGGGCACGTATGCCGCTGGCAACCTTCCAGAGACTCATTACGTCCATGACAAGGCTTCTCGCCGCTGTCATCAAGGCCAAGGGTGATGATTCCCATTATTAGGTTGGAGGTCATATTATTCTGTTAAGACGGTGTATGTTTCCTAGCTGACGGAAGTTCTCAATAGAAACAAATACACCTCCAAATCTAAGTTGGTTATAGTTACTGGTGCGTGTTTGGAAGACCAAGATAAGGATATTTCCCATCCGGACCAAGACTGTATTACAGTAAAAGGAGAAGTGCACTGAAGTAGCAGGGGACTGTCAAATTCCAAAACTTAAAACAATAATGGCACAGGTCTCCTGCATCTGTTAAAGTACGGACTTTTGGAAAGACCATCGCACTCTAAGATACATCATCTGATGAAATGGATCAGCACACTTGCTTATCCATAAACATCCTGTAATATGGAAGGAATCAATATCGATTTGATGCACCCTTTGCAACTATCACACTCTCAACTCTGATGGAAGATTTTCCACTAGAGTTTGATATGTTGCTGCGGGAATTGCCTTCCATTGGGCTATAAGAGTATTAGTCAGGCCGGTCACCGATGTAGACTGGTTTGATCTGATTCCCAGTCGGTTACAGTTCATCCGAAAGGGGTACCATGGAGTTCAAATCGTGGATCTGTGCAGGCAAGTCAAGTTCTTTCACCCACATCTCACCAAATCATTCCAGCATGGATCTCGTGCTGTGGAAGGAGGCTTTGTACTGATGGTAAAGCAAATGGCCTTGATGGAACTGTAACCATAATATTGGGAACATACAGTAAATTTGTCAAGAATATCATTATACTCCGCAGTGTTAAGATTTCATGGCACTGGAACTAGGAGACCGAGCACACAAAATCGAAAACAGTCACGAACTCGTCTCCACTGTTCGAGACTCCTCTTTACACCACCCCAACTGCGCTTGGCGTTGATCTTGCTGATGTTAAGCTTGTGTGCGACTACTCAGCCATGGAAAGAAGCCATTCTCTTCAGCTCTCGACGAACATATATGGTGTTGGCGTTGCTTCCAGAGATAATTTAGAACTCAGTGGTGAATGTTGCAATACAGGATAAGCCTTTTTGTCGCACTGCCCGCTTCAGCACTCGGCGGTAGTGTTCAACCACAGCGATTGCTCAGTCGTTGCTCCTAGGTGTTTCCACTTCATAACAATATTCCTTACAGTTGATGGGAGCATCTAGAGCACACATTTCTCAAAATGTCTTGTTGCTAAGGTGGCATCCTATTACAGTGTCACGTTGAAAAGTCACTGGATTCTTCCGTACGGCCCATTCTATTGTTTAAAATGTTTGTCAGGCCACGAGCGTCTTTTTATACCTGTATGGATATGGCTGTGCCCTATATGGGCAATTCCACAACACAAAAGTGTTTTCCGGATCATACAGTGCACTTCTGGTTAGATGAAACCATTGTTATTCGGAAAAGGTTTTCATCCAGATATTTTGTGTGAGGATCGTTTTCCCTATCCGTTTTAAAGGAATCTGTTAATTTAAATCAGAAATCGAAAACTGTGACAAGATTTTGTTTACCGCATATTATTCAATATTTATTCAACAAAACGCATTTTTTGAATTCTGAAGATTGTAAGCTTCGTATTATGTTCTTATCCCTGGAAAGTTTTAACACAGAAACCCAGCTTTGTGTTCTAAAGAGTTTAAGAATACCATCTTGTTTTAAAGCAGAAACAACATCAGATATCTATGACGGCGACTCAAGTTATGAGTTGCATGTAACTTACAAAAGTCCTTGATATTCCTTTGACAGAACTGCGCTCTGGTTAGGGGCTCTTCTTTTAACGTTTTAATAGTTCAGTACGTCGGTCTTAACGATAAAGGTGGTCCTTGTCATTTGCCGTAGTCAAAATTATTCTCTGAGTGTTAGAATTGTTCTTCTTTCTTCGTAGCAATCATCCTTCAAATAGTGTAGGCAAAGTCTTTAAAGCAAAGATTCACTTTATATCACAGTAGTAAGCGCTTTTCATGCCGCAGCTTTTAAGAACAAAATCTGCGACAAACTCTAATTCTTAAGTTTTATGCATGGAAAGTCCAATTAACAGAAGCTGCGTAAAATAGGGTAAAAAGTGAAATAAAGAAACATCGTTTCAAACTCCTTATTCAGGGGTTAGATAAAATAATGTGAACACCATGATCATACACATAGTTGCAAAAAAGAAAACAAACTGAGGAGGGAGCTACCATTTCGATTACATTCCACCACACCCATGTGGTAAATGGCATCGCCTGCAAACGACGTATATGTTGAGGCAGATATTGGGTTGCCGGAAAAGTCATGACGTATTTTGGCACCCGATGGCAGTTGGGTGGTTTTTGAAGTACTAGAGGCATGCGCAGCTCTGTTATCGCTATGGCACCCGACAGGTGCCGGTTCTAGCAGCTGTCTAAAAGGAATAGTGAGAGATTCGATTGATTTGCGGAGATTTGACTTTAAGTTGAAGATGGAAGACCAAACCGTGCATTTTTGCCATATTTTACTGTTTTACCTCCGTAAAGGGAAGAATGCGCATCAAGCTTGTGAAAAGTTGCGTAAAGTGTACAGTGATAATGCTCTACAAGAACGTCAGTGCCAGCGGTGGTTCGCAAAATTCCGTGCTGGTGATTTTGACCTCAACGATGATCCTCGCTCCGGGAGGCTCACCAAGGCTGTTGACGACCAAATCAGGGCATTGATCGAGTCAAACCCACGTTACACGACACGAGAGATTGCAGACACATTGCACATCATGATTCAAACGTTCACGACCACCTGAAGAAGCTTGGATACATAAGCAAGCTCGATGTGTGGGTTCCTCATGAACTCAAAGAAGCTCAATTGACGGCGAGTATAAACATCTGCGATATGCTCATTAAACGTGAGGAAAACTATCCTTTTTTGAAGCGACTGATAACTGGTGACGAGAAGTGGATTGGGTACAACAATGTGCTGCGCAAACGGTCTTGGTCCCGACGTGCTGCTTCATCTCAAACGACGTCCAAAGTAGACATTCATCAGCGGAAGGTTCTGGTCTCAGTGTGGTGGGATTTTAAAGGGGTCGTGTTTTTCGAGCTCCTACCAGGGAACCAAACAATCAATTCGAATGTGTACTGTCGGCAATTGGACGGTTTGAACGAATCCATCATCCTGAATCGTCCAGAGCTCGTTCATCGTAAAGGTGTTGTGCTCCATCACGACAACGCGAGACCACACACAAGTTTGATCACCCGCCAGAAATTATTGGAGCTTGGGTGGGATGTGTTACCACACCCAGCTTACTCGTCTGACCTTGCGCCGTCAGAACTCCACTTGTTTCGCTCTCTTCAACAGTTCTTGCGTGGTATAACGTTCAATTCAGATGAGGCTGTAAATCAGCACCTTGTACAGTTTTTCGCCATGAAAGGCAGGCCCTTCTATGAACGAGGCATTCTGCAGCTCACTGAAAGATGGCAAAAGGTTATCGAACAAAACGGGCATTATATCATAGATTGATCTTTGTTCTTTCCATCAATAAATGACCTTTGTAAAACATGGCTAAAATACGTCATGACTTTTCGAAAAACCCAATAACTCCGCACGTATCTCAGATGGCAATTCATCAGGATTTAAGCGATTTCGAACGTGGTACGACAGTTGGCTCCCGGAAGATGGGTCACTCCATCACAAAAATTACCACGAAATTTAGATTTACACGGGTAGCAATTTCAAGGGTGTGCCTGGACTACACAAAGACAAGGGAAACATCTAGACCGCTGGACCGGTCTGGCCGTAGAAAAGGCTTGAACGATCGTGGGTATTGGAGTCGGGCATGCATCGTGACATCCGGCAGGCGTGCAACATTGCCGCAAATCATAGCGCAATTCAATGCTGGTGCCAGTGGTAGCATCAGCGTGCGTATAGTGCAACGTGCACTGTGTTCTATGGGTTTCCGGGTCCAACGACCCACCCGGATGCCATTGCTACCCTAACGACAACAAGGCTGTGCGTCTTGCCTGGACTCTGGAACGCAAGATAACCGGAAACGTGTAGCCTGGTCCGAGGAATCGCTGCATCAACTCTTTCGGGCAGATGGCTGATTCTGTGAGTGGCGATAACCACACGAGGTAATGGATCCTGCATGCCTACAAGGGAGGGTGGAGGCCTGCGGTTGTTTGGAGTATTTTCAGCTGGCACAGATTAGGACCCCCAAATTCGTCTGTAGACCGCTCTGACCGGTGGAGGCTATGTAATCATCCTTTGGGATCAGTGGCACCCATTTATGTCATGCAACCAGTGCTGCCTTTTTCAACAGGGCAATTCACCCCATCACACGTGTCCACAATTACCCTAGTATGGCTAGAGGAACATTCTACGGAGTTTGGCATCCGGACTTGGCCCCCGGATTTAAACGCCATCGAATATATTTAGAATGCTGTTCAACGTGCCGTCAATGCCCGGAATACTCCACCTGCGAATATTACGAAATTGTGGCATCCTCTTCACAAAGAATGATGCGCACTTTGTCCACAGTACTACAGATAGCTCGTGGAGTATATGCTCTCCGCCGCGTTGCTGTCATTATCCGTTCTCGAGGAGGACCAACGGATATAAAAGAGGTACCTTATTTATTTTGGCACTTCAGTGTAAGGGTGAATGTCTTTCGAGTAAGATACACTGACAAAAAAGCAATCCGTTGTGATTATCTCTTGTAAATTTTGTCTTTATTCTCTAGGTTGTATGCCAGTGTAGAACAAGTTGTGTTCCTCAGGGGTTCATGCGAGCTGTCGGTGAAATGGGTGACCAGTCAGACTTCCAAAGAAGGCAAATCGTGGAACCTCATTAACTAGGAGAGTATCTAAACATAACAGCCAGTCTATTTGGTGCTTAATGAGCAGTTGTCTCCACGGTTATGGCTGCATACACAAAGCATGGCAAGACTTCATCAACGAAGCAGAGCAGTGGGTGAAAAATCGAGATTGAATGAGAGAGACCGTCGAACCTTAGAAAGGATTGTGTCTAAACAACAATGGACTACTGCAGCAAAAGTGAGAGCCGAACTCAATATCCACTTGGAGAACCTGCTTCCACAAAAAAAAAAAACATTCCGCATAGCACTTCATAAAGCGAAACATCCATGGAAGAGCTGCAATTGCTAAACCTTTAATCACAAAAACTTCGCTACAGTGAGGAAAAGGTGGTACCATGAGCATAAAACCTGAACAGCCGATAACTGCAAATGTGTGATATGGTCCGATAAGTCCTCATTTACGTTATTCGGAACAGTAGGTCATGTTCATGCACGGAGAACCCCCAAGGAAGCGTACAATGCGGAATGTCCGGTTCCAGCCGAACATTCCGAATTGAGCAAACATGTGGGTGGACATGTGATGATTTGGGCGGCGATATTTCGATATTCGGCTGGCCTCATCATTACCCAACATGGTCCAGTTACTTCTAACGAGTACTTGGACATTCTAAGTGATCAGGTGCAATCTATGGTCCAAATGTTGTTTCCCGACATTTTTCAAGATGCTAATGCACCCATACATACATCCAGAACAGTTCAGTGTTCATTTGAGAAACACCAAGATGAACTTCGGCATCTACCGTGGCCAGCTCAATCACTTAACTTGAATAACATCGAACCACTGTGAGAAATGTTGGAGAGCAGAAGGAGAAACTGATTCCCTTCTCCAACATCTGTGAAGCAAGTAGCTGATGTGCAGATGGACAAATGGTACAACATTTAGCTGGAGACTGTTCAAAACCTATATGAATCTATTCCAAGAAAGTTGGATGCGGTATTTAAGGAAAATGAAACTGACAAAAAATATAAAAAATAAAGTAAAAAAAAATATAATTGAAATAACCAACACCTTATTAATAAAGACGTATCGGCGATTTACCAGGTGTTCCAAATATTTTGTCCAACCCCTGTATATCTATCTGAAATAAAAATTCAATTTGGTTTAACATTTAATACAGATACGAATAAACATAGTCTGTTTGTTGAAAACATGGCATTAGTTGTGTCACACACTCTGATTTTGCAGTCCTTTCTAGTTCCTGTCTTTTTTTAAAAGTTTTCATCTGAATGCCATATTTTCTCTCTCGACGAATTTCTGTTTGGCAATCCTGACAACAGGTCTAAAGCCAATTGCGTTATCAAAAGCTGGTGGTAAGAGTTGATGTTTTGGAAGCATGACCAGTACTGTTTTTGCAGGCGCAGTTGATTTGCTCTATTTTGTCAGAACACTTGTGTATCTGCAGCATGGTTTATAACGATCAACTGTTTTTGCATAACACTTGTTCATCAGCCCCACTTATTTTACCTTCACGATGATTTTTGTTTGTTTTGTTTTTAGATTTAACGATCACCGTGACCAACACCATAGGTTAAAAGCAGTCACACGTCCCTAACTTAGGGCCATTGGTTCCTGGAGAGGGACACAGTCAGTGCCGTAAAAGATAATGCGACGTCCATACCTCACCATGATTCGGTCCTGGACCCATTTTGGATAACCGATGTTTTGAGAATTGCTACGATTGGTTGTTTGGGATTGTACCAAAGCGAGCTCAGTTATGTTACACTACTGAGTATAGAGAGAATTCTGTTTTACATGGATGCTCTTCTGATCAGATACATTGATTGAACAAAGTGTCTGAGAAGTAAAATAATTCATATTAAGGTAAGTGAAGCCCGGACCTTTTAAGTACCGACTTATTCATTTTCCTAGACGTTATATTTCTCACTGCAATCAATTAGCTCCATTATTGATCATTTCAGTCGTGGCAAAAATTGTGGACACTTTTTGAATTTTCATGTTTTGCAAATTTACAGGCTTACAGGAAATGTTATTTTTCACCAAATGCAAATGTTTATTTGTCAATTTAATGAAAATGTAATGCTTAATTCAATACAAAAAACAGATTGCAGATATATGCAGTACGAAAATAGTTACGCTTACTTTAGTCTAAACATGAAACACAAGTGTGATTCCGTTAAGAAGCGGATTGTAAGTGGAGACCCTACTGGTCAATCACAGTTCTTGTTTTTGGAAGTGAAGCGTAATTGTAAATTGTGTGAATATTTTTAGTATTTCTTTAAATTCAACGTGTAGATGATAAGTACAGCAATGGTGCCCCAGAAAAAAGTTGATTGGTCACCGATGGAAAGGACCAGGATTGTTTTATTACGTGAATAGGATTTTTCTTATGCTAAGATTGCAAGGTCAGTAGGCCGAGTTAGTGACAACATCTGGTGCACGAAAGTGCTGTTTACGTTATCAGGAAACAAAGTCACTGAAAAACAAACCAGGTAAAGTCCGAAAAAAAGTGACCAAAAGCTGTTGATGACAGGAGGATAAAAAGACTGTGTCTGAAGGACAGATTGAGGCTATCAGAGCTGAACTGTGTTCAGCTGGTGTTTCAGTCAGTTCACGAACGATAAGGTGCAGACTATCAGGTATGGGACTAAGGGGTAGGATTCCGAGAAAAAAGCCATATCAGAATGTACAGCAGCGCAAGGAACGAATACAGTGGGCAAAAGAACACATTGGATGGACAGACGATCAGTGGAAGCAAGTCATTTGGAGGGACGAGAGTAAGATATCCTTATTTGGTAGTGATAGCCGCAAAAACGTGAGAAATAGAGTATGAGAAGAGCTACATTTTGACTGCATGAAGGCCAATGTAAAGCACCCAACAAGCGTTATGATTTGGGCATGTATGTCATCAAATGGTGTTGGCCGCCTTCATGTAATCGAGAGCACGCTGAACGCAAGAAAATATATTAACAACATCCTGGAACCAAAACTGCTACCTTCCATCAGGGATCTCTTTAGCAACAATGCACCACTTCTTTTTCAGCACGAGCCACACAGCAAAAAAATGCAATCGGGTCAGGGCTTTTTGCTCAGAATCCTACCTCTTAGTTCACAACAGAATCCATTCCATTGTTGACCTGGCCAAGAAACAGCCCTGACCTGAACCCGATAGAAAATTTGTGACACCATTTGAAAAGCCTTGTACGAATGAGTCATCCATCAAATAAAATGTAATTAATTTAAGCTATAGTTTCTCCTGGCACCACATAATAACGAAAGCGGAGCTTCAAATATTTGTTGACCCAATGAGACGTCGCTGTAACGCGGTTTTAAAGAATAAAAGCTACCCTAATAAATACTGATAGTACATTGAAATCATAAGTGCATTACAGTATTTTCAGCATGAATGCAGTATTCCCTGCATAACATTTTTCATACTACATATATTTGCATTCTGTTTTTTGTATTGAATTCAGCATACCATTTTCTTTAAATTGACATATACACATTTGCATTTGGTTCAAAATAACATTTTCTATAAGCCTGAAAATTTGAAAAACATGAACATTTAAAAAAGTGTCTACAATTTTTACCACCACTCTAAGGATTATGTCTGCAGAGAAAAGTGAGGCGATCCATAGTTTAACTAAAATAGTGAAGAAAGCTACTTCGGCAATTTAAGCCTTAGTGTGTAAACGGTACAGTGTTTTACAGGAAAGCATTATGTTAGGCTAACAGTCATAACATGAAAACAGCTTTTAAATTAACTGCACTGATGTCAAAAATTAACGTGACAAGCACAATATCATGAATAACGCTAAATCCACGACAGAGTTTATTGACAGTTGGTACCGATATATCGATAACGTAGCAATGAACAACAGTAAAGGAATGCCATCTCTGCACGAGGAGAAAGCGTGCGCATGACAGCATGGCAGTCTAAAATTAATACAGCAAGCGGCGCGGATTTAGAAGGGATAATAGCGAGTGTGATTACCCAGAACTACAACACAGCTCGCGCAATGGATATCATGATATTTTCAAGGCTGTGAATGAGAGTTTGGGGTAAAAAGTGCCACTCCTCCATCAAGGCGCATCGGAGTCCCGGAGGTTTCTCGGATAAGAGTGATCATCCCACGGCATCCCAGAAATGGTCTATCGGATTCAGGACTGGAGATTTTGCGAGCCTCTCCATCCTGTGAATAGTCTAACACTCCAGGTATTCGTGGACTAGCCGATCCGTGTGTGGTTCAGATCCGATCAGAACAGATCATTTGTAGAGGATTTTAGGAAGGGGATATCTTACCCCAGTTCTTAAATAAGCCTTAGAAATAGGAAGCGAGACGATTTGGGCTAGAGTGGCAGATGGGAAAGTAGCACGGAAGCAAGGCAGAAAGGGGGGGGGGGGAAGACGCCCTTATTTTTTATCGAGGAGCCAGTACACGGGGCCCGACGGCTTAACGTGCCCATCCGATGCACGGCGGATATTTTATGGTTCGAGCGTTTGTACATGTCTGAGATTGAACCAGAGATCTTCTCCATGGCAGTCACGAACGTTGATCACTAGACCAACCGCGGCCCGATCCGTGTCTGGATAGGCTTTATTGTCCATATAAAGGAACTGGGTCCAACAGCTGCCATTAAAAGCATACATAGGACTCTAATATGTCATTCTTGTAGTGTGCACCAATCAAGGTGCCTCCTGCAAACACGTGCAGCGGTGTGCGTAAATCCAACATCATGCCAGCCCAAACCAGGAGTTTTCCACCAAAGTAGTTGTCTTAATGTTGGATAGAACATTTCGGCTCCCCGCCCTTTTCCCAATGTACACATGTCAAGAATCCGTGTTTAGGTTGTACCACGATTCGTCATTGAAGACACACAAGCCTATTGATCAGGGATCATATTGACGGGCCTAATTCAGACGGACGATCCTGCGCGATGCAGCGAGTGGAGTAAAGACTATTGGTCTTCTTACATACAGACCTCTTTCGTGGTGTCTTCTATCAACTGTTTGCCTCGATATCGATGTTCGTGTAGCAGAGGAGAGGTTCTGTGAGAGTTGCCTGTCTGTCGACTCCATATGGTGGGAAGATCTTACAGACAAATACTGGTTGTCTTGACTTGTTGTGGCTTGTGAACGTCTTTGCTCCGGCCTTCTGCTTATTGTTCCAGTTACTTGAAACTGTCTTCAGAGACTGGAGATCACGTGGCTCCACAGATTAAGCCATTATGCTGCATCAGTTTGCGATTGCCTTGCATCTAATCTATCGATCGCTCTCCACTCTAAAGAGTCTTTTAAATTATGGTGAGGAGCCATTCTTCCACTAACTGTCCAATTCACGCACGCTGCTCACAGCAACGATGATCAAGGTCGCATCATGCCACCTCGATGACGTACGGTCGTCCTTTGCATATTTTCATAGGACATAGCCAGCAGCGCACCCAGAAATTGTCGAAGGTGGGAAGGGGCGTGGACTGTGGTGTACAGAATTTACCCACGCTGGGGGTAACCCCCCTAAATTTATCGGGGAAAACAGTCACGTGCCATAACAATTAAGAAGGAGGTTGACTTTTGAACATTTATTCTAATCCAGTTACTAGTAAACAGTACACGAAAGTTAAGTGACTAGAAGAAAGAATAGACGAAATTATTTTTCTGGTTAGATTTTTCTAAATTTAATTAACAGAACTACTTCCTTATAATTATTATAGGTTTTAATTATACGGTACATGATTAAGAAGTATATGTAGGTCGCGTACCGTGACTTTTCGTTTCAAACTTCTACGTAATAATTTTCCTCTCTGTCAGCCGGGGGTGGGGGGTGGGGGGGGGGATCAGCCCTTCCCGTGGTTGCGCCACTGCACCTAGCACAATGTTGCTTGGGTACGTCAACTCTGCGTTTCCATTTGCACACGTTCTGGAAAAGTCTTTAGAATCAGTTGTCTCGTTTGGACGTACATATTCGCGAATTTATATTTGTTACGTTAATTTTGGATACCAGTGTGTTTTTCTGTATAGTGTTTTAGTAAAAGTTATGCGATTGAAATCGTTTAGTGTGCTAATCGTCTGCAAGAACATACGCTGTATAAATGAATTCATATTATATATATATATATATATCATAGATTTTTTTTTTACTGATTGGAGGTTTAACGACCACCGTGAGCAACTAAATGGGCTATAAGCAATTAATTAATACACTCAACGTGGATCAGGAACACCAAACAGAAATCTTCGCTCTTTCCACGTTAATAAGTGGTGCAGTGGTAGCATGTCCAGCGCGTAATTGGAAGACCCTGGGTTCGATTCCCGTTAGCGGCCGATGAGAATTTTTCGGTGACTCACTTATTAACGTGAAATGAGCGATGATTTTTGTTTGGTGTTTGGTGGTCTATAAGTCGTCCCCCGTCCCTAATTTAGGGCCACTGACTCCAGGGAAGGGAGAGAGTCAGAACCGTAAGACAAACAAAACATCCATGCCTGACCGGGATTCGAACCCGGACCCAACCCGGACAAATGATCAGAAGCCATCGCTCAGATCATTGCTCCACCGAGGCGGGAGATTTTTTTAGCGATATGACAGATAATTATTTTCAGTTAAATACGGAACTCCAGTTTGATAGGTGTTTTATTCAAAAGAGACTTATAAAATAGTAAAAAAATGAATTGTGATTATTTTGCATAAATCTGATTTGTTATTCATTTCATGTTCAATGAAAAAGAAAAAAAAGCAGAAGACAGAAAAAAAGGTAAATTCCATCTCCGAAATAAGTCATACTACTTTAATATTATTATATGGTATTCGTTTTCGCATCTGGCATCATTTTCACAGAGCGCCATTTTCCCCGGAATCACGTGTTCGTGACAACCATTCTGAAAATAGAGAACACTGTGTCAGAATTGTACGTCGCAAGCTTTCGTCGTTTTATTGGCAATTTATTTGTTTCTCGTTTGAATATTTCGCATCCCTGAATGTCTCATCATAATCCAATTTGGCATGAGAGAGGGGAGAAAATAGCTGCTTTTCGCGCGCAGACGCAAGGTGTTATCCTATGGAGAGCCCATGCGAATGTGCTTTTTATTCTAATATAATTTGTTCCACTTTCTTGAATATTTTGTGTCTCTTCAGAAGCGACATAATGCACCCAAAAACAATGGAAATATGAGAGGGATTTTTTTATGAAATATTCCGAACGAGAATAAAATAAAATACAAAAGAGCGGGAAATCACAAGAATTAGGGTATCTCTTACACATAGAAACAAGCGTCATCCAGAGAAATCTAATGTTTCTATTTCCTTTGTGGAGTTTTCAAGATCTCCGGAATTGCATGTGAAATGTTGATCATAATCAGCCCTAGAGCACAAAAACAGGGAGCAGAAATTTGATGTTAAGCAAGCACATGCACAAACTTCAAAATGCATTCCGATGACCAAAATGAGATTCACAGACAAGATACTCAGACTATTTTCCACATCGGAAATAAGAGTTTGTTTCCGATAAGGGAGAAATAGTCCTTTTTTTCTGCAAATTATCCGTGGCACAGGAATGAAGCTAAATTACTTTTCAGCGCACACGTCTAGAGGTTGGGGCATCTACCTTCAACTTGGCAGCCCCAGTAGCGCAGTGGTCTAAGCAATGGCCTCTGATCATTCGTCCGAAAGGGGTCCGGGTTCGAATCCCGGTCAGGCATGGATGTTGTGTTTGTCTTACGGCACTGGCTCTCTCCCTTCCCTGGAACCAGTGACCCTAAATTAGGGACGGACGACTGCTTGTAGCCCATTGAGTTGCTCACGGTGGTCGTTAAACCTCCAATCCAAAAAAAAAAAAAAAAAAACCTTCAACTTGACCTTCCTTTTGAATTTCTGTCTTCTTATGTAAATTTTGTTTCTCCTCGCTAAGTATTTCTTCACTTAATGCACTTTATTCCTCTTGAAGAGTTTTTCAAAATTGGCAACCTGACAGTGTGTTCAAGCTGCAATTAGAGGTAAATCAAGATAAGGGCGACGTTCTGATTGTGTGGAATGTTATGTAAAGCGAGAGTTATGCTCTGGGTGAGCAGGAAGTTGATGTAAGAGATAGGCTGTGAGTGAATTACGATAAATATTGCAGATTTGATCGATGTGAATTATACACGGTCATATCAGATTAACATGACCACCTACCTAATAATGGGAATAAATACCCTTGGCCCTGACAGCGGCGAGACGGCGTTGCATGGACGCAATGAGGCCCTGGAAGGACAGCAGCAGAGTACGGAAGTCCCGGAAATGACGTGGTTGTGGGTTGGTACATCGAACCCATCGATCAAAATATTCCCACAAGTGCTCTATGGGATTGCGATCAGGCGATTTGAGAGGACGGATACATCACTGGGCAAGGGAGAACGGAGACATCGCTGTCGTATTCCTGGAACCAGTCACGCACACCCTTAGTGACGTGGCATGGCGCATTGTCTGTTGGATGAACGCCCAATATGAAGGGATGCATGTGGTCAGCCAGGATGGACAAGTAGTCATTGGCATTCAGCGATCCATCCAGTGGTACCAGCGGTCTTAGGTCATACCATGAAAACATCCCCCAGACATGCGCACTGCCACCGCCTGCCTGTACTTGACAGACAAGCGTGTCCGGCTGTTGGTTCTCATGGGTATGACGCGGTATCCGCCACCACCCGTCACTTCTGTGAAGTAGAAACCTCAGTTAGTCGGAAAAGGCAACCTTTATCCACTCTTCCACTGTCCAATGACGGTACTCCCATAAGAACTGCAGGCGTCGTTTCCGATGGACCTGGGTTAACCTGGGCGCCTTGACGTAGCGTCGACGCCTGTGACCCATGCTTAACCGCGTTCTCCCTACTGTTATCGGGGACACGTACAGCGTTCATTTGCATAGGGAATTGCTGTCCTTTTGGGCGTCAATTGCCCTGTACCAGTCGACGGTGGCGACGTTCTCCTCTTATGTCGATGGGCTTTGGGTCTCTACAGTTATGACGTCGGTAGGTATTCTGTGTGTCAGCTGTCCAAACTTGGTACCCTTACTACAGCACACCAGCATCCACAAGATGCTGGAATGCATCTACGACTACAGAATACCAGGCGTTTACCAGACAGTCTTTTATCTGGCTCAGATTTGACGGAAGAGGCCTTAGCTCTCTAATACGTTTTTCTAATATGACCATTACCCAGCAAAAACACAAGTGCTGGGAAACTGCTGGCCACCAGCTGGCAGTGATGGGTCACTGCTGGCTCAAATCTGCCGCTCACGGCCCGGTAGTGGTCCGTTGGTGGCCGCGCTATCAGTTGGCGAGCCCTTGATGGCCCTGCAGCATCGCCGTGAATTGTGGGCCTCCAAGCAAGTGCCACTAGTGGCCCGTTGCTGTCAACCAATGCAACCCCCAACAGCAGGTGGAAGCACCGGGACTGCGCATGCGCAGAAGCAACACTTGCTGTGTCTCTCATGGTACCAGTTAGTTGAAGACGACGCTATCGCCATCGTGTTATTTTAGTGGATGTTAAGAAAAATCCATATGTGGAGAGGCGAATTAATTTCCTAATGAAATTTTACGTCGACGAAGATATCAGATTAAGCCGTGAAATACTAGATTACAGCCATGAAATACACCCACTCCATTCCCATGAATAACAATTCATGGAATGGAGTGGATGAATAACAAGAAAAAATTTGAAACCGCTTGAAACACATATCCTGGAAAACCATTAAAATAGCGTTTGTTGGGGAAAAAAAAAGAATTATATGCCTACAAAATTTATTAATTACTTGAAGGAAAAAAAAAAGCAACGCTATGCGGTGTACTCATCCATATGATGAATACACAAGACTGGGAGGAATTCGCTTCTAAAAATAACGAGAAGTAAAATAAAATATCTTTTACTCTTTAAAACAAATGTAGCTTCGGACAACGGAAAGGAAAGACACAACGTTAAAAATGTAACAGAATGTGACATGAACCCGGGTAAATATATATTTATTCAACAATATCTTTTCAAGACGGCAAGGACAGTACAAATTTTGGAAAGCGACTCTAAGTATGTACACGCCTTGAAAATGAGTGAAGTTCCCTTAAGGTAAAAAAAAAAAAAAAACTATTGTTACGTTGACAAAATTAATTTATCAATTATATGAAACTGACTTTTATAGAAAATACCTCGCAAAATGAAAGAGGGAAGCATTCGATTACAAATTGCATACCAAACAGACAGCTTCCAGCACATATCCGAGCGTAGTGAATTAGTCCGGTCGGTAGCGAGCGCGGCTTCTACGCAAACGGCCCAGGATCGAATCTAGTCAGTATGCGAACGGGCGTTTTTCCGGTCTGTCGAGAAAATTTTCCTCAGCGCAGTGCGTTAATTCACAAGCTTCGTAAGGGTAGAAAAATTGTAGCTTTAGGAAACTGCGGTTATCCTTGCCTTATTATTATTATGGCTACTACTGGGAAATTGACGGACAAGATTCGGCAAGCCACCAGTTACGCCACGTGGTTGCTGGCTGCCACTAACGGACCACATTAGGCTAGACATCATTTCTGGCACGTGCTTGAAGGGCCAGTTGTGGCAGCTACTGCCTGTGATGGACCACTGATGGCCCTGTTGTGGCATATGACAACTGATTTGGTGCCAACTGTTGGCCAGCTGCTGGCCCTTCTGTTGGCCGCCCGGACATTTTATTCACGGTTCGGCAGCGGCAACATAGTGCTGGGCCATTGCTGGCAGTGCTGGCTGCCAGCAGTGGCCCACTGCTGGCCCAGCAAGACTGTTTTTGCTGGGATACATTCTCAGTGGGTTTCAGATCCGGGATTTGTGGTTGCCAGGGAAGATGGTGGAAGTTGCGGTCGTGCTACCGAACCAATGCTGAATACATCTTGTGCGATGGACAGTAGCATTTTCGTCCGTGAAACAGCAGTCACCTCCTACATAAAAAGTCCGCATTCCAGGATAGATTTGATCGGTAACAACATTGAGATAATCCTTCGAGGACACTCTATTTTCCATAAATATCAGAGGAAACGTTCCGTACCGACAAAATGTGCCCCACACCACGTGGCCATCTTGATAACCTTTAGTCATGCTTACAAAGCAAGTAGAGCCTATATTTTGATGACGATCGAAATTATAGAAATTTCAAAAAAATTACGCAAATTCAATGATTGTTTACCGAAGTAATTACAATCGAATCGCTATAGTGCTGAAAAGTTGCCTCTATTGTAGCTAAATATAACGTAAAATGGCTTTTGAATTAAGAAAATATTTTCCGTTCGTGCATGACGATCAAAATTATAGAAATTCCTCAAATTTACACATTTCTTGTGATTCTTCCTAAGTACTAAATGCTGCCCCTCCACTTACTTGAGGCTGAGACCCGTCGACCTTGACCTTGGCAAATTGGCCATATGCTGCTGAGACATGAGTTGACTTTGACAAACCCGCCATTCCTTCGGCCAGTCACGAGCTAGCTGGCAACCAGTGCAGATCGAAGTTTGAGTTTAGTCCAGTTGCTCTACTTAAGTAAGTACTTATCTTTACCTTGTGATATCACAGTTTAATTGTGTGTTTTACACTTATGGATGCAGAACATAAGCATATAACCAGACAATGATTTACTTGCCAATTACTCGTTCATCCAAAAGATCTTGTTCCAGGTAAACGGCCTACATATGAGGATGTAATGCGGTGCTGTTTTGAAGAGAGATATAAGCTTGCATTCTATGTAAAAATAAGAACGTTACATTTTTGATCTGTTGCGGTGGCAGTGGCAAACAAATAAAATCTGTATTTTATAAAGCATGCATCTCTACAATATCTGAGTATAGGATAATGCAGCTTATTAAGGCCTACCATGGTAAATATTACAAGCTGAGGAAGTGTTATAAGAAGGAATAAAACAAACCAAACTTTCAAAACAAGCTTAACAGTTTTTCAAAAGAATCTAAGGCACTTTTAGATGGCATTGCACGCAATGTTGTATGACTCTGGTTTGCGTTTGTAACAAAAAATGTGACTCTTGTATTTGCCCATATCAGTCACATGCACCTGTGCGAAATCGAAAAGAAAATCCTTCGATTGGAATGAAGTTCCTAATATCCAAAGACAGCATGGGATAGGAAGGATTGAACCAGTAGATATACAAGAAATCCAAAGAATTAGAAAGAGGAAACAAAGAAGAGAACCTAAACTCCACTATATGTCAGTCGCTGCTACTTCTGTCTCCGAGTTTTCTTCTAATGGACATCAAGCAAGCTCAGACCAGAGGAGAGTACATCCGTGCAACATTGCTATCAAGATCTATCATGCCTAAATTCTCACATAAGGCTGCCTTCAAAATGATTCTCAAAGAAGAAAAGGAATAAAAGAAGCAAAATTGAAACAGAAAAATTCTTTAAATTTGTGGAATTCCTATAATTTTGATTGTCATGCGTAAATGGAAGTTATTGTCTTAAATGAATTTTTTTACATTATATTTAGCTGTACTAGAGGCAAAGTTTCCACACTATAGCGATTCGATGGCAATGTATTTGGTACTTAGAAACAAATCAATAAAATTATTACGTAACTTTTGGAAATTTCTATAATTTGGATTGTCATGAGCGAACGCAAGATGTTGTCTGATTCAATTTTTTTTTTTTACGTTTTTTTAGCTATACTAGAGGCAACTTTTGTGCACTACAGCGATTCGATCAAAAACATTTCGGTATTTTTGTCCCATCCTACTGGACGACGAGCCCTAAATCATCATCATCATCATCATCATCATCAACCATGGGTGCAATTCCCATAGGTGTCTGTTGCCATTTGAACTATATTGTCCCATTGAAGTCTGTTAACTATATATTGTCCCGTTGAAGTCTGTTAACTATATTGTCCCATTGAAGTCTGTTAACTATATTGTCCCATTGAAGTCTGTTCATTGAAGAGCGGCTCAGTCCTTGAAGAGTTCCACCGCACCAGTCTTCGATATCGTCAGCCCACACAAAAATCAGGGAGTCTCCTTGCATTTCTTCCGTTCATGAAGCCGAACACCAATGTCTTTATCTTTCTGTCATTTTTTACGCTTTCGAACCGTAGGTTGAAAGAGCGTATATGCTCCGCTTTGTCTGTCTATCTGTCTATCTGTCTGTCTGTCCGTCTGCCCGTCCGCACGATAAATCGCGTAAAAATTACTCGATTTCGATGGAATTTTAGTATGGGGTAGGGGACCATCTGGGGACGAACTCTGTTGAAAATGGGCGAAATAGGGTCAAAGGGCAGGACATAAGAGTGGGACCCATTCCATTGCCTTTATGCGTCATAACGTGCGTAAAAATGGTTCGATTTCGATGAAATACTAGTATATGGTAAAGAACCACCTGGGGACGAACCTTATCGAAAATGGGCGAAATGGGGTCAAATGTCAGGACAAAGGAGCGGGATTCATTCCATTGCCCTTGTACGTCATAACATGCGTAAAAATTGTTCAATTTCGATGAAAGTTTAGTATGTGGTAGGGGACCACCTCGGGACAAACTCTATTGAAAATAGGCGAAATGAGGTCAAAGGTCAGGAGAGAGGAGCGGGATCCATTCCTTTGCAAACATAACTTACGTAAAAATGTAAGTTATGTTTACAATGGAATGGAATAAAGAATCCATCCCATTGTAAACATAACTTACGTCAAAAGGCTTCGATTGCGACAAAACTTTATCATGTTGTTCCGGAGGTATAGTGAACCAGTTCTGTTGAATATAAACGAAATGGGGTCAAAGGTCATGGCACAGAAGCAAGATTTATTCCACAGCCGTTATTTTCATAACTTCCGTAAAAATACTTCTATTGCGACAAAACTTTAGTATGTTATTTCCTGAGGTATGCTGAACCGGCTCTGTTTAATATAATCGAAATGGGGTCAAAGGTCAGGACACAGGAGCGAGATTTTTTCCACAGCCATTATCTTCATTACTTGAGTACAACTTGAGTAATGATTTATGTTATGCTGGAAAGCGTATCATAATCAATGCATTGCATGATTTTACTAACTTGTTCATTCTGCTGATGTGTCCAAAATGTCTTGGTTTGCTCTGTAAGATTTTTTGCAACAGGATCTCTTTCAGTTGTATTCTTGTGTACACTTCTTCATACATAAAAAGGTAATCCACAGGCTGTCTTAAGCACGATAAAATCACAATGAAGGTGAAGATGGCCTTTTAATACTAAAATCTACAAAATAAAAATATAGTCACGAGATCTTTCGTAAGTGCGCCCCTTACACCATTAGGTGTGAGACATTGCGATCGTTGGTGACAGAGTATGTTTTATAGTCAGTGAAAAATGATGTCACATGTTCCTCGATTCTCATTTTTTAAAGCTGATATTGAACAGAAAATAGTAACCGTGCCATTATTATCACATATCACGTGCACCATTCCTTCTGGACCATTAGCATATTCACACTACGACTGTCTTATTGAGTATATTGGAAGTCTCAAAACTTGAGTAACACAATTTTTCAGGTGAATCAGTATTATTATCCATACTTTTGGTACATTAATCGGAATGTCCTTATTACAGCTTTGTCGCCGATATCGATGAATAAGTAAACTCTTTGCTAGCAGTGTAGTGGCCTTCAAAATATATACCTCAGGCCATAAGGGGGCATATGAAGTATTGTGGATAAGGCAGGCAAGTGACGTGTTAAATGCTGCATATTGGTGCTCTGTCACACGGATTCCAAGGTTTCGAAGCGTTGAGCCTGTGTAATAAGTGTCATTACCATCAGGTTGTAAATTTTGTATGGGTATACAATCGCTACCACACTTTTGGGTTTCAAGGGTTACATCACGTTCTTTACGAATGTTTTGAAATAAATTGCTCGTTTTTAGTTCAAAATCTATTTTATATTTTGTTTGCAAATATTATTTAAAGTATTTGTAATTAAAGGCTGATATTCTATTGAGCCAACGTATTTGATGTTATTAACGCCTCTTTAAAGTGTAGTAGATTTCGTATCTTATGTATCGTGATATTATACCCTGCATGCATTTTTGGGAATATCCATGCTGTATTGCAATCTGCATTATATTTCTGATCTCTGCATTTCTATAACTTGCATTTGACGAACGTGTAAATGCTCGATGGATCAACGATCTAAAAGCTTACAGTCTTGTATTTGAAAGGATGACTCAAATTGCACGGAATGACTACAGCCGAACCAGATGGTTTACGATATACACAATATTGCATATTATGAGTGTTCGTATCATGCTTGATATGCAGATCCAGTTATGGAATCTTACGCTCTTGCTCTAATTCGATAAGTAAATTTGATTGTCGGGTAAAATGAGGACATTTTTTGCCTGAAATCTTCTAAAAGCTCTATAGAATGAGGCAAATATAGCAGTATATCATCGATATACATCATGTATAGAATTGCTGGATGCGTGCAAGTAGTTATGTATTCTCCAATGTATGCATTGCTATCTTCGCTAAGATAGTGGCGAGTGACGAACCCATGGCTGCTCCGCATTTTTGTTGGTATATAATGCCTTTGTATCGAAAGTACGTACTGTTGGCCACAAATGTAAGGGCTTTAGAAATACCGTGGATTTCTATTGGTGTATAAGCTGCACTTGTGACAAGCTTTGACATATAGTGTCATGTACTTCATCGATAGGTACGTTAGGGTAAAGAGATTTTGCGTCAAGCGATGCAAGGATGAACGGTTTATTACACCTCAGTGCTCTAAGACGTTGTACGGCCTCAAGTGAGTTTCGAATCGAATAAAGGGAGCCATGCGTAAGTGGTTCTAGGAACTACGATAATGACTTTTCCAGAGGTCTTGTAGGGCTTTGAGCACTGGATAAAAGAGGTCGAGCAGTCATGTTCTGTTTATCGGTTTTCATTTTACCAAATAAGCAAGAAGTGCCTGGTCCGCTTGGAGGTGCCATATTTGATGTTATATTATCTTGTAGGTTATTATTTTTCTTCAATTTCTCCAGTGCTCTGGAATAAATGACGTCATACGCTCCTAAGCATCCAGATGCATATGACGTCATACGCTCCTAAGCATCCAGAAGCATATGACGTCATTTTTCACTGACTATAAAACATACTCTGTCATCAAAGATCACACAGTCTCACTCCTGATGATGATCGCACAGTCTCACACCTTACGAAAGTTCTCGTGACTATATTTTAATTTTATAGATTTTAGTATTTAAACGTCATCTTCACTTTCATTGTGATTTTATCGTGCTTAAAACTGTCTGTGGATTACGTTCTTATATATACCTTTTGGGACGAATTTGCAACAATATTTTTCTTTACACTTCTTCATTTCTTACAATATGGGTCCATCCGATTCGTAAGATTTTTACTGGATAATATCAGTCAGCATATACCCATACGCTGCATTCCGGGCATGTAGTCCTGCTGCATTTAGATGTCTTCATATGGTTTCCCATGGAATTCGCAGACCTTTTCCTTCTTGCACACGATTAGCCATATGAGCCGAAGTATCTTCCCTACACCGGTTTGAGAATCATGGTAACGTAACTGTCATTATTTGGCTCGTACAGCAAAACCGATCTCCAGCTAAACATGTGGCAGCGGTTACGTGTCTCCTAAAAGCTGACCAAAATCGCGGTAGTATGCTGTGTGCTACCTATTTCAAACTCTGGTGACACCGGTCACAATCCAGGTTTCATCGAGAATGCCAATAATTCAGCCTTATTTAAAATGATCCATATGATGTCTGCGACATATCCGTTGGCTACCTCAGACTCACAGCTTCTAGCTCTCTCGCTGAAACACATGAAAAACAGTAACACAATTTATGAGACACGATTTGTCCTCCAGCCTATATGTAATATACAGGGTGCCTATCAATGAAGTATACAACCTCAGTATGCTGTTAAAAAGGCACGATAGAAAACAAAACTTGCTTCAAACGTCAAGAGATGTGATAAGTGTTAAAGACTGTTAAAACAGATGATAAATGGCGTCAGGTGTCTCATGTAACGAAAAATCTCGTCAAACACGGAATAAAGAAGACATGGCTTCCCCAGTGGAGAAAGCAGCGCGTGCGTTTTGGTTTGCGGTGTCAGAACCTCTAAGAACAGTTCAGCGTAAGTTCAGAAAGGAGTAATAGAGACAGCCGCCGACACGAAGGAGCATTGGACAATTGGTAAAATAAAGTCGAAGTAACAGAAAATGTCTTGAAAGGCAAAACCACTGGGAGACCTTCCATTTCAGAAGAAAAGGTGGAAGACGTGCGTATGACTTGTCTAAGGAGTCCGAAGAGGTCCGTCCACGTCGCCAGTCGTGAACTCGAAATACCGCGAGCAACGGTTCTTAAGGTTCTGCATAAACGTCTCCGCCTATATACGCATAAAGTGCAGTTAGTGCAAAAACTTCGAACAAATGATCAACCACGGCAAAAACTATTTGCAGTAGACATACTTAGTCGCATTGACGAAGACCCTACACTCCTTTCAAGGCTCTGTTTCAGCAATGAGTAAAAAATTCCATGTTTGTGGCAGAGTAAATAAACATAACTGTCGAATCTTGGTCCCTGAAAATCCCTATGTGGTCGTAGAACCCGAGTGAGACAGTCCGAAAGTTAACGTCTGGGCTAGCCTAATGGAAGACAGAGTAAGCAATTATACACTGGCGGAAAGTGAAAAAAGAACACCAAGAAGGAATTAGCGGACGATCATTAAATTTACATATGTTAATGGTCGAGTTTACGTAGGTGTGATGTTAATTTCGGGACCAACCGGTGAGCGCTTACGCCACAGCATAGCATAACATGCAAATTATCGTCGGTAATATTTTAGGAATACGGCGAAGTGAATGTAATCAGTCGTCGGCGTACGGACATGTGCAAAGACCCTGAAGAAGCTGCAATGCCTGGACATGGAAGACGTGTACGATTTCAGCAGTTATCGGACTTTGAGCGAGGTCGTCTAGTCGGACTCCGCGAGGCTGGGTGGTCGTATCGTCGTATTGCGGAGCGAATTGAACGGGAAGTATCGGTGGTTTTGCGATAGTGGCGTAGATGGTCCGAGGAACATTCCTACACGATAAGATGTGGAACCGGGAGTCACAGACGGACTGATGAGCGGACCGATCGACGCATAGGAAGAGCGGCGTTGTCAAGCAGACATCCACTGCGACCCAAATCCGAGCTGCCGTTGCACCTGAGGTGACTGTGCGAACAATCCGCAACCGTCTACTGGATGCAGGGCTACATGCACGTGTGCCTTTGGCGTGTGTACCTCTGACTCCAGCCCACCGTCAGGAACGGCTGCAGTGGTGTCGCCAACGTCTGCACTGGAGAACGCAATGGCGATCTGTCCTGTTCACCTATGAAAGCAGATTCTGCTTGGGAGCTTCCGATGGCCGTATGCGTGTTCGTAGACGCACAGGGGAGCGTCTCTACCCATCTTGCATCTGCCAGCGACACACAGGGCCTACAACTGGTCTCCTGTTGTGGGGAGCGATCAGCTATCACTCCCGTACACAACTAGTGTTTGTACCGGGTACGTTAAACAGCACCTCCTACATCAACAACATCATTCATCCCGTTGTTGTGCCATTTGTAAGGTTGGTCCATCGTGGTGCTTTCCAGCAATATAACGCACGCCCACACACGGCACGTGGAACGCAACTTGCACTTCAGGGTGTGAGACAACTTCCATGGCCTGCACGTTCACCGGATTTGTCCCCCATTGAGCACGTGTGGGATTTTATGGGACAACGACTTATCCGGTCTCCACGGCCAGCCACGACCATCCCCGATTTACGCGTCTAGGTTGAGGATGCTTGGAACTCAATACCCCAAACTTACATCCAACATATATACGACAGACTTCATGCCAGAGTTGCACAGTGTGACGCAGTTCATGGCGGTTCAACCTCGTACTAACCATGTTACATGGAAATGTTATTTTTCAGTTTACCAGCAAATACAGCTGTATTTTGCCATAATGTTTTGATCACGTTATCCTCTGTATCCCGTTATTATGCTGTATAAATTTCGTTGGTATCAGACGTCTCCTTCTTGGTGTTCTTTTTTCACTTTCCGCCAGTGTATATCCACTAATAGATTAAATACTATTACGTACCTCTAATCTTTAGTTTTTAAGATTCACATTGTTGGTGTGTCATTTTTCTTTGTTTGTGGATTCATTGACGATTCTCAACACATGTCACGATATTCCAATGAAAATTCCTTGGGAGATGAAACATTTTGGTTTTTAATCTTTTTTCTTTATGTACACTATTGCTCACACATTATTGCACTGTGGTTCCAGCTCTTTTAATGTTAAAATCACTATATACATGTTCATAAAACATTCCATTCTATCGATGTTAACTGTACTTATTGCACTAGTAGTTCAATTTGAAGTTTAAAAATTCATCATGAAAAAATCACAATCCATCGGTGTTCACTGTACCTGTTGCACCACCAGTTAAATTCGAAGTTTAAAATATTTTACTATTAAAATCCAATACGAAGTTTAAAATCACGGCATGCTGAGATCACCACCATTCCACCAAACTCTCGTTGAAGCTCTTCAACCTATGTGAGGCCATCCTCAGAACACTTGTCCTAACCACGATGCTGCAAACCGACCACGTGCACCAGATTCCCGACGGGGTCTCTCTACATGTACGAAAGGGCTGAAGGATCACGTGCTCCTTCCTGCATTCCTGAGTTTCATGTTTTTTTTTTATACTGCGCTGCCATCTAGATTTCATTCGCTGTTTAATTCTCCCATGTTTCCTTCATTCCTTTTTGTCCCACCCTTCCTTCTCCATTGCTGTACTTCATATTCTTTTTCTCTTTTTATTAAGGCCTTCCAATGCTCTGCTATGGTGATTGGTTCATTATTATTACATACTCTGTGTCTAGTTTTTTCTATGGTGAGAGCCTGAAGTTGTTGTTTATTGTATGGAAGACAGAGTAATACAGCCTTTTTCATTCGCTGAACCAACCGTTACTGGCATAACGCACCTGGAAATGTTAGAACAATTCGCAATTCCACAACTCATCGCTATTCAAGACATCATTTACCAGCAAGATGGAGCTCTTCCGCATTGGTCTTCGGATGTACGCAGATCGTTAAACCACGTTTCCTAGGGCGTTGGATCGGACGTGGGGGTCGGACTGCATGGGCACCCCGTTCTCAGACTACCCCATGCGATTTTTTTCTTTGGGGCTTTCTTAAGGACATTGTGTTCAAGAAAAGGGTTACATCTATCTCTGAACTCAAAGAACGCACTAATGCAGCCTTCCTTCTTGTTAAACCTGACATTCTGCAACGTGCGTGGGTGGAACTGGACTATTCTTTAAATATCCTGAGAGCAACTGACGGATCATACGTGTAGACCTACTGACATTTAAAAACAATCACAGTTACCTTGTGTTTTGACATTAAAAGTAAGTTCTTGCTTATTGTAGTTTTTTTTCAATAGCACAGTGAAATTGTATACTTCATTTATGGACACTCTACCCTGTATAACCTCGACAGGTGTCACGTGATAACTTGCGCAATGCCGACTCGTTTAAATGAATTCATAGGTCACACGCCACTCTTGGGATTACCTTTACACGTCATACAACACTCGCATGAATGTCTTCATACATACCACCACACTCGTGTGTATATGCTAGCAAGTTCGTTTAGTCCCATGACGCTCTGTATATCATCCCAGATCATTCCAGTATTGCTTTAACTTCTTTTATCATTAATTGAATAAGTACTGGTTTTAAACTGGAAGAGAGAGAGTTCCAGGTGTGTTTTAATATTAGGTGTACAATTAAGTT
Organism: Macrothele yani; assembly: GCA_039090855.1. Taxonomy (NCBI): domain Eukaryota; kingdom Metazoa; phylum Arthropoda; class Arachnida; order Araneae; family Macrothelidae; genus Macrothele; species Macrothele yani. The sequence goes on along the minus strand of CM077002.1, from coordinate 146,332,206 downwards.
TTAAAGCTTTTTTGTGTGACGTATACCGCTAATTTACATATCCGACAGTCCCCTGTGTTGTTGTCATGTGACCGTAACTGGTCCAGAGTGCCACAGAAGTTTGCCCAACAGTCAAACGCACTTGCACATCGGTTATAGGTGAAAGATGGCAAGCGATACCGCATTTATTCTATACTACATTCGTTACGAATTTCATCAAGGAAATGCGCTGCAAAAGCATGTGCATCTATCTGTTCTGTTCTGAAGGTGATAATTGTATCGAAAAGCGCGTGTGAGGTTTGGTTTAGAGGGTTTAAAGCAGGTGATTTTGATGTCAGCGATCAAAAACGCAGCGGCGCCCCACAGAAGGTTGCACATGAGGAACTGCAAGCAATGCTGGATGAACATTCGTCTCAAACGCAAAAATAACTAGCTGAACAACTGGGGGTAACTCAACATACCGTTTCCAGTTGTTGACGCGCAATGGGAAAGATCCAGAAGGAAGGAAAATGGGTACCACACGACTTGAGCTAGAGTAACAAGGATGAGCGTTAAATGAAGTGTTTGAATCTGTTGAATAAACAGCACAGAAAGTTTTTCCTGTAGAAAATCGTTACTGGTGATGAAACGTGGATATGGTACGACCATTCCAAATGCAAAAAACACTGGGTAGACCCCGGTGAAGCAACGACTTCGACACTGAAACACAATATTCACTCAAAGAAAGTTCTGCTGTTCATTTGGTGGGATATGAAGGGTGAGCTTACTATTATGAACTATTAGAACAGGGTCAAACTGTTACTGCTGATCGCTACAAGCAACAATTGCTGCGATTGAACCAAGAAATCTGTGCGAAACGTCCGTTCAGAGGCAAAGGATTGCGTCCCGTGAAATTACTGCATGACAACGCCTGGCCGCATGTCGCAAAATCGGTCGAGGAAACGTTATTGAAGCGTGGCTGGGAAGTTTTGGAGCACCTGGCTAATAATCCCGACACAGCCCCTTCAGACTATCATTTGTTCCGATCGATGCAATATGGTTTGTCTGCTGTACGGTTCCGGACATGTGACGAAGTGCGAAAATGGGTTGACGACTTCATCGCGTCACACGCCGAAATATTCTTCATGGGTGGAAACCGTCAGCTGCCCGACCGATGGCGGAAGGTGATAGATAATGACGGCGTATATTTTGATTCGTAAAGGTATTGTTATTTTCTCTCAAATTACATGTTGCGTTGCCTTAAAACGCTTTCCAACTGACTTGTACACGTAATACATTTATGAGTTAGTGTAGAATCATAACTTTGTACTTGAGCACGATAATTCCAGTATTATTTCGAAAATTAATCAGTCTGTCGTAATTCGGTTTAAGACCTCAAGAGATTGTTGCGGTTTCGCTTTGAAGGCACTTCACCGGTGAGTGTATAACTACGGAATTTACACCTGAGAAAGAAAGGAATGGAAGCACCATTCTGAAAGCTTTTATATTAATAAATTTTTGATTGAAGATCTTTATTCGGAAAGGAATGATCCCAGTATTATTTTAAAAACCGTTAAAAAACGAGGCAAAATAACTGTTTCATACCTGAAATTCTTTTTCCAGCTTTGGCTTAAAAACGCTTCATCTGAGAGTGTACCCAATCCTGAAACCGTTCCAATTTCTATTTTAAGTTTCTTGTCAGGATCTGTATGAGATGTTTTACATGAAAGGGATACTTCCAGTATTGTTTTTATATTATTATCAGTCATTCCATAATCAACCGGTTTTAAACCTGAAGCGGTTTACTCCCAGGACTGTTTTCAAGTACAGTAAAACCTCGTATCGAAAAGTACTGATAATCGAGAACATTTATCAATCACAGCTAAATAAGATGAATTTAACTTTATATAACTTGGCTTATTCTGTAAACTTAGTAAACATATATGCGCAAACAAATATACCTAATATGTTCATATGTAAATAGCCTTATTAGCATGACTTTCACATTGGTTTAAGTGGACGTTTTCCTTAACAACAAGCTTTCTTTTGGCAGCTGTCATCTTACCGACCACTTAGCAAACCTTTAATCTGACTTAAAATTAACAATAAGAACAAAGAAGTAATTTGGAGGTTTGTGATCTTCATCTGGCTGGTGTTTCTTATCTTTCTCGCTTCTGAGAATATGGCGTCCGAGGAGTTGAAGAAGGTTGTTAGGAAACGAAAATGGCATTTGACCTTGACACTTGAACACGTGCAAAAAAAAAAAAAAGAGTTCCAGATAAACGGTTGTTGGTTAAAAGAGGTTTTAGGGTATTTTTATATTTAGCAACTTTCAATATTGTTAGGGAGTTGCTTTAACCCCTTAAGTGGGCAACGTAGCTGAAACAAATGGTGCCTCAAATTTTCTGCAATCTCTAAATAGAAATGTTCGTATGGTTTTGTGAAAGCTACAGAAAAACAATTCTTCCTCCACCTCGTCGCAATCGTGCCAACAATAAACCTACTATTGGAGATGAGAGCACTGTTCAGGTCCTTCATTATCTGGTGTATGATCCCAGGCATGATGGTTAAGGGACAGTCCCTCCCGCCTAACAGCGACATCATGTAAATAGGTAGAAACAAAGGACTTAAACATCTCTCTGTTTCCTAAGGTTCGTTGCTATTGTTATTTCCATTTTATTTTATTTCATTATTCTTGATGTGTGGTTTAAATTTTGTTTTTGATTGTAGGTTCAACGACCACCGTGAGCCCCTCAGTGGGCTATAAGCACAGTCGCTCGTCATTAATTTAGGGCCACTGACTCCAGGAAAGGGAGAGAGCCAGTGCCGTAAGACAAACAAAACACTGGGACTCGAACCTGGATCCACTAGGACGAATAGTGATAAGCTAGCGCTTAGACCACTGGGCCACGGAGCGGGCTAATAACCCTTCATCAGTGATGCAAAATTACCAGGTTTAAATCGTAAAGGGGACATAGTTTCATAGTTTTAAAAGCGTTTTATTAGTCAATGTATAATTACGGGTTTTAAACCCGGAGGGGACAATTACCGTATTGTTTTCTAAAAGGCTTTATCAGTCAACGTGTAATCTCTAGTATAAAATCTGAGTGGAATAGCTCCCGTATTGTTTTAAAAACACATTTTCTGCTTTGCTTTTCCACGGGCCAGCTGAAGATATCCCAGAAGTAATAACTAGAGTCCAAATTTTTGTTTTCGCGCCACAGCTAACGTATCTTAATGGGAAATCTGCCGAGTTCACGAATAACCCATTCTAAACGTAATTGGCCTTATGATGGGCTGCGGAGAATGTCCGTACTCTTGATAAGAAAGATCCCTCGTTGTGCTCTTCATAACAGATGCAGGATTCTGAAGATGACTTTGGAGCCGGGCATTCCGTATTTATCAAATAACATTCTTGTAATGAACTTGTTTATCCCGAGTCGCGCACTGATGGCTCCACATGGAGCTATAAAACATTAACTTCCTGGAGGGCCGGCTATCAACACTTCATTCGAGTGTTAGAGCAACGAGCGGTACTTTAACGTCAAAGACATAACGAAACTTATAGTGACGAAGTACATAATAAAGAAAAACTATCGCAAAACATCCCCAAAATACCTTCTTTTAAGATGATAAAAATAGCAAAACCTACTTTTCTTTTCTAAGAAGTTACTGAAATTTCGTCGTTACTTTGTTACGAAAAAAAAAATGCTCATTAGAGCGTTTGTTCATCACTCACCATATTATTTACAGCCAACTGCTCCCGTTTTGTAGATAAAGGTAGCATGTTGCAGATCTCGAAGAACAACTTTCCCAGTTACCCAATAACCTGCACGAAATAATTTTTAGTTATGACGTATATTCAAATTTAACTTTTATTTTCAGTTTTTTTCCCTAAGTAAATTTTGCGTTCGTTTTCTTTTATTGTTTAAACATTCAAGTTATACTTTCTCGCTCATTGAATAATATTTGGCAACAGTCCGGAGGTCAGGTCTGAATGACGAGTGTAAGTTTTGATAAGATAAGAACAGTGTATATAATGTGTGGAGTGAGCAGTGATAAGCCGTTGCTTAAGTAGTTTAACTCAAGGTTAGAGAGAGTACGGTTTGCTCATCTAGCCTTCCTCACAGACGAACAATCGTGACGTCACGGAGTGATATCACCGTCCTATCCTGTGAATCGTAGATCCGAACTGTAGCTATGGAGGAAGATGTTTTGACCACTTTTTCAAAAAAACATGTTAAACCAGGTACCCAGATCAATGGGCAGGAGTCGAATGCTTTCCCAATTAGGCTACGTCGGCAAGAGCTTTTCGTTGCTGCTTGCCTTCTTGATATGTGCGTCACCTTTGATGTAGGTACATCAGTCAGTCAAATGTCATTTCTCTGTTTGACGCATTCGATATATTTGTCAACACTGATTTAAAATATCGAAAACTCCATAAATTCTTCATAGCTTACAAATTTTGAAGATGACAATTCGTTTTTTGGTGTACGTATGACCAGGATAGTATGTCAGATAATATCCGGAAACTTGAAAATTTCGTCGTTCTGGAGAGGGAATCGAATCCGCGTCTCCCAGATAGCACCCGGGTATGCTAAGCAATACACTACTCAGAACGACCAAGTCTCATGTTTCCGTTTAATTTGAATATAACCATCATACCAGCGCGCCGTCTGGGAAACACGGGTTCGATTCCCGCTCCAGGACGTCGAAATTGTCCACAGTGATTGTTAAATCTCCAATAAAAAAAATAACATAAAATTAATGAAAAAAAAACCCCCGGAAATATTGAAGTAAAAAGCATCAGAAACACAGAAAATTGGTAAAAGAACATCAAAATGTGGCGAAGTTCTGTTCTTGAGAATACACAACAGGCGTTAAATGTTTGGTTTATCTTCCTTCTGAAACGCTTCAATCTTGTTAGCTTTATTTTAGATTTCCTGTAAAACATTATACAACCTTTCTCACGTAAGGTTTAACTTGACATAGGAAGCTGGCTTCAATTTGATACCTCGGATGTCTTCTGAGTTGTAGTAGATAAGAATCGCAACTAGCATATAGATGTACCACCGCGACAATACAACAAGGGTTCAGAGAAAAACACGGTTACTTACAAATCTAATTTTTTATATTTTTTTCATCAGCACGCCATTATTCAAACATCCACAAATCATGAAAGAAATACGGGATTACGCCATATAATACAAATTTTGAAGATGACAATCCGATTTTTGGCGTAAATGTGACAAGGATGGTAAGTCAGATAATATGCGAAAACTTTTCATCGTCCTGGAGCGGGACTCGAACCCGCGTCTCCCAGAAAACGCCTAGGTATGCTAACCACTACACCACCCAGAACGACCAAGTCTCAAGTTTCCGATCAATTTGAATTTAACCATCACTGGGTGGTGTAGTGGTTAGCATACCTAGGCGTTTTCTGGGAGACGCGGGTTCGAGTCCCGCTCCAGGACGATGAAAATTTTCAAGTTTTCGCATATTATCTGACTTACCATCCTTGTCACATTTACGCCAAAAATCGGATTGTCATCTTCAAAATCCACAAATCGTTCGGAATCAGAGCAAGTAGCACTTGAATCACAACAAAGGTAGAGCTTTAACAATTGTGAGGATTTCCGCAAACGAGAGACCTCTATAAATATTTAAATATGATTTAAATATTCAATTGATGCATTATTCAAATTTTCCTTATAGTAATGAATATTATTTTTTTTTGTGTGCATGTGTTAAGTAACGGGAGTGTAAGATATATTGTAAGCAAAATAACAATTTATACTTATAAAACACTGCTGGGCATTTTGTGAAATTTCTCCTAAAAGCCTCCATGTTCCTCGAGCTGGTAAGATAGTCGATATTTGTCAAATACACTCAAGGACAATGAAATTTGCGCACCTAGAAGAAAACATGCTACAACCGCGAAACTTTGCAAATAGCTAGAGTGTGTGCTGGTATGCAAATGATCCACGTTTGGTTTGAGTGTGCATTACCCCACACCCTGTGGTGGCGCTGCAAGCACGAACCGGTAGCCTTATAAACCGGCGTGTAGTCGATGTCCCATGAAAGCGAAAAGCACCGGCCGGCGCAAGCAAAAGTACAGAGTGAAAAGAATGCCGCGTAGACCCCAGAGACGTCTACCCGGCATTCATTTATTCATTATTTACGCAGCGTATGGAGTCTGAGAGAGAGGCATGATCATCCGGCTGACAACCGCAGGGTGGCCGGCGCCCCCTTAGCCCGCCACGTGGATCGTTCTGACCATACAGTCCTACTGTGTTGGGATCAGTGGACACGTGACGGCACTGCCACACTGCGGAGCGGCTCCGGACGGACTAGGAGGGCCACCGGTAGAGAGGATCGACGGATCGCGCGCCAGGCACGAACGGATTCCACGGGGATTCGGTCCACTATATGCAGGCAGATGTAGCGGCTTCTGTGTGACCACGAATCATATTATTATATCATTTATTTTGAGCCATTGCGGAAGCGAATCTCTGATCCCAGCGCTCCTTAGGTGCGCCCCCTTTAACATCGGAATATCCCGGTTCCGTGTGCAGTGGTGCCAGGCCAGAGAGACGTGGAACGCTACAGACTGGGGACGTGTGGTGTTTAGCGATTAGTGCCGCTTCGTTTTGGGGACAGATGATCATCGTGTATGGGTGTAAAGGTCCCCGGGTCAACGGCACAATCCCAACCTCGCTATCGAGCGCCACACCTCTCCCACTGCAGGCATTATGATCTAGGGAGCCATGGACTACGATAGCCGGTCAGCTCTAGTAGTGGTACGTGGATCATTGACGGGTCAGCTATAGTAGTGGTACGTGGATCATTGACGGGTCTGCTATAGTAGTGGTACGTGGATCATTGACGGGTCAGCTATAGTAGTGGTACGTGGATCATTGACGGGTCAGCTATAGTAGTGGTACGTGGATCATTGACGGGTCAGCTATAGTAGTGGTACGTGAATCATTGACGGGTCAGCTATAGTAGTGGTACGTGGATCATTGACGGGTCAGCTATAGTAGTGGTACGTGGATCATTGACGGGTCAGCTATAGTAGTGGTACGTGGATCATTGACGGGTCAGCTATAGTAGTGGTACGTGGATCATTGACGGGTCAGCTATAGTAGTGGTACGTGGATCATTGACGGGTCAGCTATAGTAGTGGTACGTGAATCATTGACGGGTCAGCTATAGTAGTGGTACGTGGATCATTGACGGGCCAGCTATAGTAGTGGTACGTGGATCATTGACGGGTCAGCTATAGTAGTGGTACGTGGATCATTGACGGGTCAGCTATAGTAGTGGTACGTGGATCATTAACGGGCCAGCTATAGTAGTGGTACGTGGATCATTGACGGGTCAGCTATAGTAGTGGTACGTGGATCATTGACGGGTCAGCTATAGTAGTGGTACGTGGATCATTGACGGGTCAGCGGTATGTGAATGAGATCCTATGTCCCCATTTTCTCCCATTCCTGGCCCGGATTCTAGGTGTTCTATACCAGCAGGATAGTGCTGGCCCGCAAACGGCTCGGGTTGCCCAGGACTGCCTACGTCATGTCCCGACACTTCCATGGCCTGCTCGCTTCCCGGATGTGTCCGCTATCGAACATGTGTGGGACCAGTTGAAACGCCGGCCGCCGCCGTGCCGCACTATCCGGGATTTGGAGCACACCGTCCAACATGTGTAGTCTAGTCTGCCGCAGGACAACATAAGGCGTCTTTTCGCCTCCATGCTGGACCGTATTGCATCATGTAACGCCGCATGAGGCGGTGCGACGTGCTATTGAAGACGACCGGAGTGCGTACCACGGATCCCTATGTAATTGTCCTGCAGCTCTGTTTTTGCCATTATTTGTATCATTGATCGGTATCATTACGCCCATAAAATTTCAGTTCAACCCGATGCTTCCTTCTTCGTGCGCAAATTTCATTGTCCGTGAGTGTACATGGTAATGTTCTGTAGGCCTTCTTACATGCTTGGAGGCGGAACCGGAGGGACATTCGTTAAGAGATGTCAACAACGCGACCCCCAAACGTTTGATTCGAAGTTACTATGAGGGGAAAGACGAGGAGGAGAAAGAAGTTTTTTTATGTTCGGCGGATAGACTCAAAACCGCATGAACGTCATTATCTAAATACGTACTTCTGTAAATAGAATTGTTTCCAAAATTTCAATAAATGTTTGCAATCTCATCTTATGTTTTCCCTAAGTAGACTGGCTTCATGCAGTCTACTGTAAAGGCCAAATCGAACAGAACTTAAAATAGGGGCCAGGAACCAACAGGCAGGCTAGCACATCTCACCAATATAATAAATCTCATAATCTCCACTATCTCATAACATACAAGGAGTGTTCAAATGAAAAGGTACGAAACGACACTGTGGGTATAAATGAAGACTTTATTCAAAGTATACACCATAGGCCGTAGCACAACGATCCCATTGATTAACGATCCGAAGGATTCCTTGCTCCCAGAATTCCTGTGGCCGTGACGAGACCCAGTCCTGCACAGCGTCCTTGAGTTCGTCGTCCAAGTGAGAGCGCTTCCCTTTCAGATGTTTTTTCAGGGGACCAAACACATGGAAATCGCAGGGCGACATGTCCGAGCTGTAGGGCGGATGGTCAAGCTGCTCCCACTGGAACTTGGTCAGTTCCGCGTGTGTGACCCTGGAGACGTGTGGACGCGCGTTATCATGGAGCAGAACCACACCCTCCGCGATGAATAGCGGCCGGTTTAACACCTTCCGCTGTCAGAAATCGGATAACGCCTCGCTGCTCCTCAATCGTCGAATTTTACAATGTGAACGCCATCCTGTCCTCACACGCACTGCCGCGTCAATTGGACGGCGCTCTTTATAAGAGCCTCTGCTCTCTCCTGCGCATGCGGGCGCCCGCGCATGGTCCGATCCACACCGGCGACTCCAATCGCATCCCTAGATGTGTCGCTACGTTCTCCCATAGCGGCATAAGCAAATATGTTAACGGTTACGTTCCTATGACGTTTCGTACCTTTTCATTTGAACACCCCTAGTAGAATCAAGTATGCGTGCTAGATTACAAATATCACATAGAAGATCGCCCTAAGCGCAGTGAAGTCAAGGTCTAAACGTCACAGCACGTTGAACATTGAACACGCAAGTTCTTATCTTTTAAATGTAACTATTGTACGTAACTGCAGTTTGCCCTGCTGGCAGGTGTTGCCAAAGTTAAATTCATCGAAGTTCGTCTACAGTGGTGTCAAAACACCATGACTGGATATCGGACGATTGAAAAAAAGTCATGTGATCCGACGAATTGCGATACACCTTGTTCTGTAGCGAAGGCAGGTAGAGCGATTAGAGTGAACCCCATAAGCGAATGGATCCAGCGTGCCTTGTAAACAGAACTCAAGGTTTCGGACCCAACTTGTCTTGTAAACATAACTCAAGGTTTTGGACCCAGCTCGCCTTGTAAACATAACTCAAAGTTTTGGATCCAGCTTGCCTTGTAAACATAACTCAAGGTTTCGGACCTAGCTTGCCTTGCAAATATAACTCAAGGTTTTGGACCCAGTTTGTCTTGTAAACATAACTCAAGGTTTTGAAACCAGCTTGCCTTGTAAACATAACTCAAGATTTTGGACACAGCTTGTCTTGTAAACGTAACTCAAGGTTTTGGACTCAGCTTGTCTTATAAACATAACTCAAGGTTTTGGACCCAGCTCGCCTTGTAAACATAACTCGAAGTTTTGGACCCAGCTTGTCTTGTAAACATAACTCAAGGTTTTGGACCCAGCTTGTCTTGTAAACATAACTCAAGGTTTTGGACCCAGCGTGCTTTGTAAGCATAACTCAAGTTTTGTCCAACCCGGTGTTGAATAAAATTTCCTAATTCACTGGCAGATACGTGTACAGAGAAATATTCAATGGGAACTTGATGTCAGGAAGTATTTCGTACACCAGTTTCGCGTTCTCGCGTCGCTAGGTACGGACTGAAAAAAAGAGGAAGAACAATTTTCTTTTTGGCGTTACTGTTTTTGTACAACATTGTAAATGCGGGCACACGTCTTCATCTAATATAAATGCGTGAACAGTAAAGACACTGTTGTTATCTAACTTGAAGAAGTAACAGCGAAACAAATATAACTAAGCTAATGTCAATCAGGTTGCTTTGGCAAAGATTTCATTGTGACCTGGAGGTTTTAAATGCACATTCTGTACAACCGTAAAAGAGCCATAACAATAAAGAATTCTCTATCTAGAAAAACCCAGAAAAAGTTTGTTTAACATTATTATTAACGCATTTACCATCTTTTACACTACATGACCTGTACATTGAAGCGTTATGCAGATGGAAGGGACAATTATGGACTGGTGTGGGAGCTAAGGACAATCTTTAAATGACTTTGATTCTTCCCCTAGATAAAACGTCCCTAAAACACTAAAAGTTTTCATAAATCTGACCCTCTTTAAAAATATAGGATATTAAGCTTATGCTTTATATCATAGACTCCATTTTGAAATATCATTGAGTGAAATGGAAAAAGACACAAAGGTACAATACCCCGAGGATACAGATTGGAAGGTTCAACATCTCGAGGATACAGATTGGAAATTACAAAATCCCGAGGATACAGATTGGAAGGTACAATATCCCGAGAATGCAGATTGGAAGGTAAAATATCCCGAGGATACAGATTGGAAGGTACAATATCCCGAGGATACAGATTGGAAGGTACAATATTCCGAGAATGCAGATTGGAAGGTAAAATATCCCGAGGATACAGATTGGAAGGTACAATATCCCGAGGATACAGATTGGAAGGTACAATATCCCGAGGATACAGATTAGAAGGTACAATATCCCGAGGATACAGATTGGAAGGTACAATATCCCAAGGATTCAGATTAGCCCATGACGGGTCGTGTTCCACAGAAAATAGCCAAAGATTTTCGGTTGACCCAGTGCAGACAGAGATATTTTGTGTTGTGTCATTTAAATGGAGAGGGTTCAGAATTAGTTCGTTTTAGAGCATCTGGACTAAATAAAAAGCGAAAACCCCGTTTAGCAGTTGCAGGGAAAAAACTGGTTGGCCACGTGTTCCTGTCCTTGGAGAAGCACCTTACGTGTTCCCATATGAAGAAAACTTTTATCGTAAGAGAATGAATTAGCACCAGCATTTTGTGAAAAGGAGTTTCTCAGCCATGAAAGTAAAAATAAAACATATGGCACACTGGCGTGAACTAAGATGCACTGAGTGAGTGATGAAGATACATTTGAATGATGATTAAGACTGAACTACGACCAGGATGTCAAACTCTTTTCAGTGCGGCTCTGATGTCCCTCTAATTTGTGTGATTGTGGAGACGTTTTAAGTCTAATTCGGGATCGGAACAAAACTGTGTGCTCCGAGAGAAACAGGATTCAGTCGCGCTTGCATATTCCTGAAATTTAACAAATACCTGGAGTGCTGGGTTCTGGCCGTTTGCCTGACTCGGTCTCGGTTTCAGGCCTCGAATGGGGTACAGGTGATGTGTTTGTGTTTGCTCACTTGCACAGTCCTTTCCGTGGAACCTGCGAATCCAAATATACCAGAAGAAACACTTCGCTTTGGGTGCATGGGTAGAGGTTACCCTTAAGATTAAGAAGACGAACCCACTAGTGTCACAAATGAGATTTTCTAGTCGGGCAAAGGAAGGGAAATGAGGCGGGCATGGAGGCTCACGATGGGGCAGGTGGTAAGCCGGTCGTGCAAGGGTGAATGACAGATAGAAGGTGAGATTCGCTTTGTTTAGGAGAGTGATGCTCTGGCGTCATCGGGAGATTCCGGTGGAAGGCGGAACGGATGGCTTTATTGGTAGCGGGATGTCTGGTGTCCCGTGGGACGGTTTGGAGTGCCGATCCGGTGTGCGGCAGATGTATAATGCTTCTGGCAGTGCGTACTTCCCGGGATCGATCGCGCGAGCATCTAGTCGGAGGATGGTTGTTCCAACCACAAGGGCATTCCTTGGCCCCGTGGTTCTAAACTAAGGACGAAAGACTTCTTATTGCCCTAATAGTCGCTTGTCGTTAAACCCTGAAACAAAATTACATACTTTGCGGGGGAAAAAACAAAAAAAAGGAAGCACCCCGAGAAAGTAGTTCGATCCTGATGAAAGTCCGCATGTAAGTACATCAGGGTCGAAAAGACAAATGATTAAAAAATAAGGAACAGTCACTAAATAGCCGCCCGCCACAGCGCATGTGAACCTGACATCTAGGAGGGAATATCAAGAGCAAAACCTGCATGCAGATACAATTGTGACAGCGCCTCCACAGACATTGAGGATGCCTCGTCGTCGGATACGTGCACACTACGAGCAGTTGAGCGAGTTTGAGAGACGAAGTATGATTGTGCTAAGAGAGGCCGGTTGGTCAAGTCGTCGTGCCGCCAGGCGCTTGGTTCGGAGAGACCCGGCAATCGGAATATGTTGGCGCCACTGGGTCGAGGAGGGCACAACCTAGAGGCACGTGGCGCAGTGGACGGCCGAGGTCAATGACAGAACGCGAAAACTGAACGATTATGAGAGCCGCACGAACAGAACCGAATTTGTCGATCTCAACCATCCGTAGACATGTGTCGTTTCATCTACAGGTATGGAAGTGGACATCCGGACAATTGCGTGACGACGTGCGGCACGGAGAGGACATTCCAAGAGGGAACTTTGCCGCCTGCCATTAAGAAGCGAGCATCGCCGGCGCCTTTTGGAAGGGTGTCGGGACCAATGAGCGTGGAATAGTGTCCAATGGCATCTTGTTGTCTTCAATGATGGGTCATGGTTTGCACTTCGCACCGATGACCAGCGCATACGTACCTGGAGACCAACCGGCCAGCGCACATCAGGAGTGACTGCCTGGGGAGCCATTTTCTACGATAGCCGGACACCCGTAGTAGACCTTCGTACACCAATCTCAGCTTAACTGTACGTCGACGACATTCTACGACCTGTTGTGTTGCTATTCCTATTAGAGCATCGCCGAGCAATTTTTCAAAAGCATAATGCCCTGCCGCACATGGCACGACTCTTCCATGCATGCCTCCGTAATGTCGACACACTTCCATGGCCAGCCCGATCGCCCGACCTCTCATCGATCGAAATATTTGGGACATGGACACCGCATACGTCCATCCCGGAATGTAGATCCCCTGGCGCGCAATTTGAACACCACCTGGCATGATATACCTCCTCAAGACGGTATTCGTGAAATCTATGCGTCTATCCCACGCCGGGTAACCCCTTATATCCGAGCCAGAGGTGGTGCTACAACGAACGATCTTGTTCCACTCATAGAGCTATTTTATCCAAATAAATGACTCAGCTGTTCTGGAATTGTAATAATTTCCTTTCCTATACGTGTACTGTACATTGCACTTACCAATTTTTATCTCGACTGAATGATCCCTTTTAAGTGCTTTTTTTTTTTTTTTTTTTTTTTTTGAAAAACAGTGCATTTCCTTAAACCTAATATCCCCCCAATAGGTGATATCATCTTTTACTTTTTTTATTTCATTGTTTCTGGTGAAAGTATTACTTACATTATTTTGCTCACTGTCACTGTTCTTTTCTTCAGATACAGTGTGTGATCTTTTTCAACACAGCTTCCACATAAGCATAAATGCAATTGCACATAGTGCTTCATTTTTACATGCAGCTTAATCACGTTACTGAGATTTCTCGAAGTTATCATTTCTTCACAAATCGTCACTTAAAAATTCAATTTGTTGCGTTTTAGAAACTTTTGAAATGTTACTTCTAAAAGAATGGCAAACATTTGTTATCTATTCTTCTGTTCTTTTGTGTAAGTGGGTAGGGGATGACGAATAAGTATGATGGTAATAGTGTCTTTCAAGAATTACCTTCTGAAGGGTTTATTTTTATTTTAATGCATTTTTATTCATAGCTGCTACAGTAACAATGTGAGAATGCTTAGATTCCTGTGTCGTTTTGAATTATACTGACAACTCAGTAACAACGTGGAGATTAATTAGATTCACAGTTGATTAATTGGATTCCCGTTAATTAACGAAAATATTATTTGATTAATGAGAGTCCCATTCCTACTTTTAGGAAACCTAAAAAAGAAAAAAGAAGCAGAGGAAGAAAGAGAAAAAAAGAAAAAGAGAAAAAGAAACAAGCTCTAATGTTCTCGAAAAAAGAACAATCATTACTTGTTGTGAATACATCAAGAGAAATGCAGCCTTCAGAAATGTATCATATTTCATGTGCGTGCTTTAAGGGATGTAGCTATGAAGCGCTTTGTAGATTACGTACCAACGCGGGGCCTATAGAAAGGAAAAATGATACGATAGCAGAATTTTGGAAGCATATGAAATATTCTGAAACGCCAAAATGACGATTAAATTTAATTGATAAAAAATAAATGACAATGAATCTGAAAAAAACAAATGCGTTTTTATTTCACAAATGAAAATAATCTTATTGAAACAGATTCCTTCAGCTCAATAAATACTCATTGTAAGTGATGTCCATAATACCTCTCAAATGCCATTGTGTTTGTACGTATAATTCCTAATAAAAAATATCGGCACTAAAATAGCGATATATCAGAAGCGGGATATCGATTAAACGCCTTAAATAAGACCGCAAACACTTATTCCATTATTGTGCTTTTTAGAAGCACCTCTCAAATTCAGTTATCGTAAGGCTAGTAATTTCATCGCAGGAAAATAAAAAGGTAACATTCGTGGGGTTATAGCGGTATAAACTGCGAAATTTCGAGAAAAGTTCTTTCCACGAAATTTCGGGGTAAATCCGAAATATCGCGAATACCGTATTTCCTCAAACATTGGGCTTTCAGGTTCTTTCCCCACGCTTTGGATATGTAAGATGTGTTGTCTGTCTCAAAAGCTATTATATTCGCAAAAGGTATTTCATACTTATTAACGCACTGAAGCATTGCCTCGCTGACTGCTTTAAAATTTACGGATTCCAAAGTGATACACTGCAGGAAGAATGCATTCAAAGTAGTTTCAGCATTACAGCTTTCAACATTCGCTTCAGCTGATGGAACAGAAATAATATTCAAATGTACCTATCTTCTGAATCAGCTGTTTTGTCTGCTATGACGCTTACACCAGATACTGATTTAAAAAAATCTTTTACTTGTTGCTTGTGAATATCTTACATTTTCGGCAAATAGCATTTCCTCATCCAGTTTAAATTTGCAATAACACCAATATCTTCCAACGAATTTTCCAAGTAATTTTTTAATGTAAGGTTATCTAGTTTAGGAAATGGGTTGTTAGCTGGACAAAACGCACCAGTTAATTTAGAAAGTTCAGTTGAGCAATGCTGTTCTTGTCCAGTTCGTTTTCCTATTAATTTCATCAACACACTTCTACATTCTTTTCAGTTGACTGTTCTGTCACAATGTTTTTTTATGCAGCTGGCTTGTAAATGCTTTTCACAACTTTCCTTTCTTGAAACATCCACTGGTATGTTGCAACACGAACAGAACGATATATTTTTGTTCACATGAAACGTTCCCTTGATTTATTGATCGCAACTTTCAAATGCACACACATTTTACTCAAGTCGTTCATTCTCAAAATTAACAAACACTATCTAGAAACTTCATAAACTAAACACTCACACGATAGCATAAAACTGTTCTAAGCTAAACGTCAGCAAAACTCAAACACTGTTTTGTGCGAGCTGCTTTTCCCAGATAAAACTACTAATGCAATCGATGATATCCGGTTTACGGTTACGGTTTACTGGTGCGGCAGTTAGATAAGGTCATTCAACAGTAGCGGGACGTGGAAATCACGAAAGACCACAAGTGCATTTCTTTAGCAGAGTGCATGTGACTTGCTTGGAATTACCCGTCAAGCTTGTTCGTTTGGAGTTTCGTTGTAAAGAACAATCTTCAGGGGTGATTCAAGGTTTAAAGTTCTAGTTTGATCTTTGGAGTAGGATTACTTTGCTCGTTCGGAGTCTCTTTGTAACGAACAATCTTCAGGGGTGATTCAAGGTTTAAAGTTCTAGTTTGGTCTTTGGAATAGGGTTACTTTGCTCGTTCGGAGTCTCTTTGTAACGAACAATCTTCAGGGGTGATTCAAGGTTTAAAGTTCTAGTTTGGTCTGTGGAGTAGGTTACTTTGTTACTTTGCTCGTTCGGAGTCTCTTTGTAACGAACAATCTTCAGGGGTGATTCAAGGTTTAAAGTTCTAGTTTGATCTTTGGAGTAGGATTACTTTGCTCGTTCGGAGTCTCTTTGTAACGAACAATCTTCAGGGGTGATTCAATATTTAAAGTTCCTAGCTTGGTTTTTGGAGTAGGGTTACTTTGCTCGTTCGGAGTCTCTTTGTAACGAACAATCTTCAGGGGTGATTCAAGGTTTAAAGTTCTAGTTTGGTCTGTGGAGTAGGATTACTTTTCTCGTTCGGAGTCTCTTTGTAACAAACAATCTTCAGGGGTGATTCAAGGTTTAAAGTTCTAGTTTGGTCTTTGGAGTAGGGTTACTTTGTTACTTTGCTCGTTTGGAGTCTCTTTGTAACGAACAATCTTCAGGGGTGATTCAAGGTTTAAAGTTCTAGTTTGGTCTTTGGAGTAGGGTTACTTTGTTACTCTGCTCGTTCGGAGTCTCTTTGTAACGAACAATCTTCACGGGTGATTCAAGGTTTAAAGGTTCTAGTTTGGTCTTTGGAGTAGGGTTACTTTGTTACTTTGCTCGTTCGAAGTCTCTTTGTAACGAACAATCTTCACGGGTGATTCAAGGTTTAAAGTTCTAGTTTGATCTTTGGAGTAGGATTACTTTGCTCGTTCGGAGTCTCTTTGTAACGAACAATCTTCAGGGGTGATTCAAGGTTTAAAGTTCTAGTTTGGTCTGTGGAGTAGGATTACTTTGCTCGTTCGGAGTCTCTTTGTAACAAACAATCTTCAGGGGTGATTCAAGGTTTAAAGTTCTAGTTTGGTCTTTGGAGTAGGGTTACTTTGTTACTTTGCTCGTTCGGAGTCTCTTTGTAACGAACAATCTTCAGGGGTGATTCAAGGTTTAAAGTTCTAGTTTGGTCTTTGGAGTAGGGTTACTTTGTTACTTTGCTCGTTCGGAGTCTCTTTTTAACGAACAATCTTCAGGGGTGATTCAAGGTTTAAAGAGCTAGTTTGGTCTGTGGAGTAGGATTACTTTGCTCGTTCGGAGTCTCTTTTTTTTAACGAACAATCTTCGGGGGTGATTCAAGGTTTAAAGTTCTAGTTTGGTCTTTGGAGTAGGGTTACTTTGTTACTTTGCTCTTTCGACGTCTGATTGTAACGAACAATCTTCAGGGGTGATTCAAGGTTTAAAGAGCTAGTTTGGTCTGTGGAGTAGGATTACTTTGCTCGTTCGGAGTCTTTTTTTAACGAACAATCTTCTTGGGTGATTCAAGGTTTAAAGTTCTAGTTTGTTTTTTGGAATAGGGTTACTTTGCTCTTTCGACGTCAGATTGTAACGAGCAATCTTCAGGGGTGATTCAAGGTTTAAAGTTCTAGTTTGATCTTTGGAATAGGGTTACTTTGCTCGTTCAGAGTCTCTTTGTAACGAACAATCTTTATGGGTGATTCAATATTTAAAGTCCTAGCTTGGATTTTGGAGTAGGGTTACTTTGCTCGTTCGGAGTCTCTTTGTAACGAACGATCTTCAGGGGTGATTCAAGGTTTAAAGTCCTAGTTTGGTCTTTGGAGTAGGATTACTTTGCGGTATATTTTTTGCGTAAATTCCAACAAAGGCAGTAATAAAAATATTTAAATGTGAAAAATAATCTAAACATTATTACAAATATTCGGCAAAAATAGAAAAAAAGTCTGACATTCGCGAAATTACAGAAAACCTTCTAAAAGTTTCTAAAAATCGCGGGAAATCGCCCTGCGAAACGATTACTAGCCTAATCATTGTCGAAAGACTGTTAAAAACTTAACGACGGAATCTATGAAACCAGATATACTGTGGATATGACACGTTATTCACTGCTTTCACAATCAGCACTGCACTCTTTTTTCTGCCAATGCCCTGCTCCTTATGATCGGAAGTATCGGCACACCCATTTTGAGTAGTGGATTTCCACGTAAATCTCGTAGCCATAGGTCATAGATGCGCAAAACGCTACACGTGGCATGGCGAACATTATAGACAAGCATGAAAAGTAGAATGAGCCATACAGGAAACATCACTGACTTTCAACGTGGCATTGTCATAGGAAGCCATCTCTGCAACAAGACAATATGGAAAATGTCTTCCCTGCTGCAGCTAGCCCGATTAACTGTAAGTGATACCACGAGGAAACGCATAAAGTCAACTACAGTCCAATTGCGACCTGATAGGCCTCGTAAAGGGACAGAGTGGGATAGACGAGAGCTGAAGCAGGACAGGCGACAAACTCGCTTGTCCTGTGTTGCTACATTCACCACAGAGTTTCAAAATGTCTCTCGAAGCAACACTGGCACCATAACTGTTCACCTGGAGCTAAAAGGAATGGGTGTTCATGACCAATTAGCTGCACATAAGTTTGACATCAGCAAGACCAACACCAAGCATCAGTTGGAATCGTGTGAAGCTCGACTTTTAACAAGGAAACTCCTTCTCTGGAGTGATGAATCACGTTTCACCATCTAGGAGGTCGATTGGCGAGTCAGGATGTGGAGTATGCCAGAAGAAAGCTACCGACCCGCTTGGGTTGCGCCAGCTGTCAAGTTTTGTGGAGGAGGCATCAAGTTATGAGTTTATTTTTCATTGTTTGGACTGGAACCAGGGGTGCACACACGGGGGATGGGAGAAGATGGGGTACAGCCATCCTTAGCTGACATAGCGGAAAATCATTACGTAGAAGTTTGAAACAAAAAATCACGATACATGATCCATATGTGCTTCTTAATCATATGCCGTATAATTATAACATACATTAATTATAAGGGAGTAGTTCTGTTAAATAAATTTAGAAACTATCTAACCAGAAAAAGAATTTCATCTACTGCTTCTTTTAATCATTCAACTTTCTTGTACTGTAACATTACTAGTAACCGGATAAGAATACATGTAGAAAAATCAACCTCCTTCTTAATTGTTATTGCACCTGCAAATTTTTCCCGGTAAATTTAATGGGGTAACCCCCACCTTGGGAAAATTCTGTGAGCCACGGCCCCCGCCCACCCCTCCCTCCCTTGGGAAAGTTATGGGGGCGCTAGTTCTAGTGCCCGGGAAGCTTAACGTTGCAGTCCATTATACCTTTCTGGATAATTCTATGTTTCCTACATTGCGGCAGCCGTTTCATCAAAGCCGTTTTGTTTAACAACAGCGCAATGCCTCCGTCCGCAAAACGATCTCCATACTGGAATGGTTTGATGAGATAGATGCGGAAGATGTGAAAACACAAATTTGTCCGCGACGGCCGAAGAAGCCGTGTCCCCCACTCCGGAGTAAGTCTCTCTCCCAACTGAGCTACACGGACAGAATGTCTCGCTGCAGATTTGTCGTCTTAACACACGTTTTCACCTCTGTAGTACGTCACATCTTCTCCCTCTTAATTTATTTTAAAGCGAAGTAGGAATTTTTCATTAATTCTAAACAATGTGAGGAACAAACGTCACACATTTTTAGAAGAACCCAACGTCCAGTGGATCCATTTTCCACAATCGGGCGCCAATGTGAAAACATAAGTTCGTCCCCTCACTCCGGAGTAAGTTGCTCTCCCAACTGAGCAACTCTGACAGAATGTCTCGCTGCAGATTTGTCGTCTTGATACATGTTTTCACCTCTGTAGTACGTCACAAAGAACTTGACTGGCCTGCACAAAGATTTGGTTTCAACTCCATGGAACACATTTGGGATAAATTGGAACACCGACCGCTAGCCAGCGCAAACACCCCAACACCATTGCCCGTACTGACTAATGCCTTTGTAAGAAAATTGAAGGCAGTTTCCCCAGCAACATATCAATACCTAATGGAAAGCATTTCCAAAAGAGTGGAGGCCGTGAAAACAGCGCCGCTCCGTTGGCGCAATGGTCTAAGCGATGGCTTCTGATCGTTCATGCAAAAGGTGTCCGGGTTTGAATCCCGGTGAGGCAGAGATGTTGCGCTTGTCTTACGGCACTGTCTCTCTCCCTTCCCTGGAACCAGTGATACTAAATTAGGGACGGGCGACTGCTTATAGCCCATTCAGTTGCTCACGGTGGTCGTTAAACCTTCAGTCAAAAATAATAAACAAAAAGCAGCAAGGGATGGACCAGCTCGTCATTAATTCCGTACTTATTAGAGGGGGTTTGTGGATAAGAAGGTGTCGGGATCCTTAAGATCAGGTAGTGTATCTTTCTTACCGTGTGGAGCAAAATCTTATGTAGTGTTTATCTGATAAGAGACATCGCTTGATGGTGACCACGGCCACAAAAACTATACAGCACACGTGCGTCCATTTCGTGAAGAGAGGAGGAGAAACACTTCCGCGCGTGTGGGAGGTAAATGTATGCTCTTATGAGTCTTATTAACCTCTGACCCACTGTCAGTGCTGCCAAACTTAGAAAGCATTTTAGGGAAAATAAAGTGTGGATAGGTCAGAAACGTTTATTTAGGAGAAACTAGATTTGCATAAGAACACAGAAACTCAACAGGAAGGCTACTTTTTTTCATTTTTTTTATTGGAGGTTTAAAGACCACCGTGAACAACTCAATGGGCTATAAGCAGTCGCTCGTCCTTAATTTAAGGCCACTCGTTCCAGGGAAAGGGAACAAGTAGTGCCGTAACCGGTCCCTCTTCCGGACGAATAATCAGAAGCCATCGCTTAGACAACTGCGCCACCGGGGCCGGCAGGTTAAATTAGAGGAGTACGTTACGAAATAAGAAATGCCATCGCTTTAGTTATAAGTTTCTATACAAAAGAGGCAGTTCCTCCTTCAAAAATTTTCTTTAGAAAGTTGTCGAAATAAATGAAGAAATGAACTGTAGTGAATACAAATTTTCCACTATATGTATTACGAAGAAGCTAATGCTATTGGAAATCCTGTGAGTTTATGCAAAATAAATGCATTGTTCAGTACTGAACGCGCCCCAAGCAAAACTGGATGAACTGACATGCCTATCAACATGTATGCCCTCATAGAGGGAGAGAAGGGTTTGAAGTTACCAAATCATCTTTTTAATTAAACTTCACAATTTGTAAGAGAAAGAAAATAGCAAAATAGGAAATCTTACAAATTTTGAAGATGACAATCCGATTTTTGGCGTAAATGTGACAAGGATGGTAAGTCAGATAATATCCGAAAACTTGAAAATCTTCATCGTCCTGGACTCGAACCCGCGTCTCCCAGAAAACGCCGGGATATGCTAAACACCACACTACCCAGAACGACCAAGTTTCAAGTTTTCGATCATTTCGAATATAACCATCACAGGATTCGCTAGTCGAAGCAACCGGCATTCATGTTTAGCGAATCTGGAGGTTAAGAATCTTATCCCGTGTTTGCCCGGAGAAGCAGATAAATCATGACAGAAATACGGGATTACGCCATATAATACAAATTTTGAAGATGACAATCCGATTTTTGGTGTAAATGTGACAAGGATGGTAAGTCAGATAATATCCGAAAACTTGAAATTTTCATCGTCCTCGAGCGGGACTCGAACCCGCGTCTCCCAGAAAACGCCGGGGTATGCTAACCACTACACCACCCAGAACGACCAAGTTTCAAGTTTCCGATCAATTCGAATATAATCATCACAGGATTCGCTAGTCAAAGCAACCGGCATCCTTGTCACATTTACGCCAAAAATCAACCATCCTTGTCACATTTACGCCAAAAATCAGATTGTCACCTTCAAAATTTGTATTATATGGCGTAATCCCGTATTTCTTTCATGATTTATCTGCTTCTCGGGGCAAACACGGGATTAGATTCTTAACCTCCAGATTCGCTAAACATGAATGCCGGTTGCTTCGACTAGCGAATCCTGTGATGGTTATATTCAAATTGATCGGAAACTTGAAACTTGGTCGTTCTAGGTGGTGTAGTGGTTAGTATACCCGGGCGCTTACTGGGAGACCCGTTCGAGTCCCGCTCCAGGAAGATGAAAATTTTCAAGTTTTCGGATATTATCTGACTTACCATCCTTGTCACATTTACGCCAAAAATCGGATTGTCATCTTCAAAATTTGTATTATATGGCGTAATCCCGTATTTCTTTCATGATTTAGCAAATCTTAAGTTACGTCCTTCAGCTGTTGAAGATATTACTAGCAAGATGCTTAGTCTTGGATTGATCTTGTTTCCTCAGCGTAAATGATGCCATGTCGACCTTGTCATGATCTCTAACAGCAGCTAAAACTGTTGGGAGATGCCTTGTTACTCTGTCCATATACATTTCGGCCACGCTCACTTCGTCCAGTTCATTTCGTCTATTGGTCACTTCGTCAGCTGCTCATTTCGTCTATTGGCCACTTTGTCAGCTGTTCATTTCTTCCATTGGTCACTTCGTCAGCTGTTCATTTCGCCCTTTGCTCAGTTTGAGTACTGTTCCTTTCGTCCACTGCTCATTTCGTTAACTGTTAATTTTGTCTACTGTACATTCCGTCCACTCGTCATTTTGTCTACTGTACATTCCGTCCACTCGTCATTTTGTCCACTGTTCATTCATTTCGTACCCTGTTGATTACGTCCACTGTTCATTCATTTCGTACCCTGTTGATTACGTCCACTGTTCATTCATTTCGTACGCTGTTGATTACGTTCACTGTTCATTCATTTCGTACCCTGTTGATTACGTCCACTGTTCATTCATTTCGTACCCTGATGATTACGTCCACTGTTCATTCATTTCGTACCCTGTTGATTACGTCCACTGTTCATTCATTTCGTACCCTGTTGATTGCGTCCACTGTTCATTCATTTCGTACACTGTTGATTACGTCCACTGTTCATTCATTTCGTACCCTGTTGAATACGTCCACTGTTCATTCATTTCGTACCCTGTTGATTACGTCCACTGTTCATTCATTTTGTACCCTGTTGATTACGTCCACTGTTCATTCATTTCGTACCCTGTTGATTACGTCCACTGGTCATTCATTTCGTACCCTGTTGATTGCGTCCACTGTTCATTCATTTCGTACCCTGTTGATTACGTCCACTGTTCATTCATTTCGTACCCTGTTGATTACGTCCACTGTTCATTCATTTCGCACCCTGTTGATTACGTCCACTGTTCATTCATTTCGCACCCTGTTGATTACGTCCACTGTTCATTCATTTCGTACCCTGTTGATTACGTCCACTGTTCATTCATTTCGTACCCTGTTGATTACGTCCACTGTTCATTCATTTCGTACCCTGTTGATTACGTCCACTGTTCATTCATTTCGTACCCTGTTGATTACGTCCACTGTTCATTCATTTCGTACCCTGTTGATTACGTTCACTGTTCATTCATTTCGTACACTGTTGATTACGTCCACTTTTCATTCATTTCGTACCCTGTTGATTACGTCCACTGTTCATTCATTTCGTACCCTGTTGATTACGTCCACTTTTCATTCATTTCGTACCCTGTTGATTACGTCCACTTTTCATTCATTTCGTACCCTGTTGATTACGTCCACTGTTCATTCATTTCGCACCCTGTTGATTACGTCCACTGTTCATTCATTTCGTACCCTGTTTATTACGTCCACTGTTAATTCATTTCGTACCCTGTTTATTACGTCCACTGTTAATTCATTTCGCACCCTGTTGAATACGTCCACTGTTCATTCATTTCGTACCCTGTTGATTACGTCCACTGTTCATTCATTTCGTACCCTGTTGATTACGTCCACTGTTCATTCATTTCGTACCCTGTTGATTACGTCCACTGTCCATTCATTTCGTACCCTGTTGATTACGTCCACTGTTTACTTCATCAGGTGTTCATTTCGTCGACCCTTCACTTCGACCGTTGTTAAGCTCGTACACTATTCACTTTTTTTTTCGCACTTATTTTGTTCTCAGATTTGGTGTAGTTTTTGCTATTACGTGAGAAAAAGTGCTAAAGGTCCTGTTTTAAACCAAATTTTCTGCAAACAGTCCTCAATTACTCATTTATTTATTGCATTTTCTTTTCATCCAACTGTCTCTCCATCCATCTGACCTTCCTAACACTCTTCTGTATCTCGCGGAACGTTGAATTTGAAGAAAGTTTCGTCACTTCATATGTGTCTTTTGTTTATTTATTTCATCTGTCTTCTGCTCTATAACTGCCTCTAGCTCCGTCTCTGTCCATCTTTTCCTACCAAAACTATAACGAGATGTCGATACAAAACTCATATGAAACAAAAAAGGCGAGCATTATTAAAGAAAATTAATAATAAATATTCTTATTATCATATTTGCAATCATAAAATGCATTAGGTATTAATTGATCAATTGTGTATTTTATTCGCAAAATTTATTTGCAAAAAACCTATCATAATATCCATGTGTGTCCTGGACTAAAAAATAAAATTTTAGTTTTAAAATTTTAGTAAAAAAAGATTTAACCATCTCTTCAAAATTCAGTTCCTCGTTTAACTTAAAATGACGTTTTAATCGTTATATTTTAATCGAAAATCCTAAACAGGAAAAAATTTTGAATGTAAGTAATGTTCCTTAACCCTGTTCTCCTGCCTAATGGCAAAAGCTCGATCAAAACGAAAATTTTCTTCAGTAATTCATGTATTCTGAAGACGAAATGAATGTGGAAGAATAGACAAAGCAGCTGACGAAGTGATAAGTAGACGAAGTGAACAGTGGAAGAACTGAACAGCGGAAAAAGTGAGCAGAAGACGAAGTGAATTGGGGACAAACTAAACAACGGGTGAATGAGCAGAAGACGAAGTGAATTGGGGACAAACTGAACAGCGAACGAAGTGAGCAGAAGACGAGATGAATCCGGACTAAGTGACCCGCCAGCTTGTTGCGAGCATTCGGGAAGAGGGCTGGTATGACGCAGGTTGGCCTACCTTTCACTTGAGAGCATTGATATCAGAACGGTGGGATTCTGAATTCTTCAATGAACTCAAAATGATACTTATATTTCGCTCTCAGGCGGGGGCTTCTTCACGCACGAGAACATTAGCACAGTTGTTTGATTCTGTTTTTACGACAGAAGGTTGGTAACTAACGATTATTCCAGAAAATGCAGCTTCTACATTGTATGTGCTCACTCTGACACAGTACCATCAGCAAGAGTTTGACAAAATCCGTTTCTCAGTCCCGAGCTCCACTGCCTCGACTGCTTTGACCGTAAATCAAAGTTTGTCTCGAATGGATTACTTTTGGAGTACAGCTGCCTAGAAAGAAAGGAATCGAAACAAGCTGTGTTCAATGACGAGCCCTGGTTCCTCCCAGGTTTTGATACATTGCATCTATGACAGATTGGGCATAAGCATAACTGCGTAGAAGTTCCAAAAATGGTTTTAGTGAAGTTAATGCGCAGAAATTTTGAATACGGAAATTTCAGAACACTTCTGTTTATGCTGTTAAGATGAAATGGCATTCACATTGCAATGTTTTATTCTGATGTAGAGTATAGAAGAAGATTTTTAAATACAATTGAATTCTAGATACATATTTATGAACAAATTAGACATATACGCTCAGATGATGTTGACAGTCCAGCTGCGAACATTGTTTAATTAATACCAACACGTACATAAGTAAATGCGTACTATTTAACATCCTCTTCTCGTTCTAGTGTTAAACCCATAGTTCATTTATTACAAACAAATCGTTCGTATATAACTCAAAAATAAGCAATTTGCATAATTTAAGGCACTACTTAATTTTAGAACAGTGCCTGGCGATTACACACAGATTCAAGGTTTCTTTTTTTATCGGAGCTAACAACTGCCTAGTTTGGTAGAAAAAAATGTTCTTTCTTCCCTTGTGTGCATGCGTATCCCGCCGCAAGTGGCTTTTGCTTATGGAACTCACTTGAGGTTTTTCGTTCGCCTTTTACTGTTAAAGGTGATCCTAAAGACCAATTATATATGCAGAATAGTGGATTTAGCTTCGTTTACAAGCAGCATACCGTTCCCTTACAGAGTGTTTTTCTTCTGAGTGAAATTAATTATAACAGTAGGTCTCCTTAGTACACCTGATAAAACTCTACTGATATTTATTTTATATTCCACCCAGTTTCTTTGATTGCTCTTAATTCTCCAAATTTTCTGTCTAAACATATTCGAGCCGGAATCATAACCAACTCAGAACAAGATCAAAACACATGATTACACTTTTATCTCTCACAAAAGTTGTCATAACATTTTTGCCTTTTCTGTTTTTGCCAATAATACAATCATTCCAGCTCATAACTCAAGCTGTTTTCAAAAGAGTCATATTCCAGCAGTACTGCTCTCGTCCACATAGTGATGCCATCACGACGATCTCGAAATACAATTACACTCTGAGATCAAGGTAACCTAATTTAGCGCGAGGTTCCTCAGCATACCACTAGACATTTGTACGGCTCTATACATCTGTCTGTCTGTGACTGTAGCAGTAAAGTAGAGGGGATTCACGATATATTATCTTCTTACTCTGTAACGTACCAGGAGATGTGACGTACCTGCCAGAAGGACGCACACGACATAAAGGCAGATAGGAATCAGAATGAAATGTCCGCGTAGCTCAATTGGTAGAGCAACTTATTCCGGAATGAGTGGACCCGCGTTCGAATCCTGGCGCGGATAGAAATGACAGAGAAATTTACTTCGTTATAACTCTGTTTTGTTTGATTAACCTGTTGCTCTGAGTTTAAAATCAAATTTTTCACACCTATATCTAATTTCCCCCAACAATTTTTGGTGTGAGAATTTCACGGCGGCCGAGTAGTGTATGATTGATTCCGGAATAAAAAGCTTCTAAACAGTGATTACTGTATGCACATCTTGAGCCGTGTACCCGCATTTTAGATAACAGTGCCTTTCACAGCGGTTAGTGAGTTTAAATCGTATTCAATTAAAGAAAGTATAATGAAAAAAATATATAAAGGATATATTAAAATCCCTTAATGTCGATTTTAATTTTGTATCATACTTTGCATTAATGGAAAATGTTTTACTGAACATCAAGAACACATTATCGTCTACCAATGACAAAGACTTCAGTGTCCTTTGATAACGGCAAGCTTGATATGAATCTACTGGGCAGCATTTTATGCAGTTTGAAATTCGAAGGTGGTCTTTGTCTCCACTGGACGAGGTCCAATATGAATGCAGAGATAAATCCACGCATGTGGCTGATTTCCAGCGATTTATTTTTCTTTGCTAGATATATTTTCAGCTTGCATCTTAGGTCATACTTCGTAAAATGTCATTTTTCAAAAGAAAAATACTAGCTTTATGTTCACTGAGTGAAACAGTTCGTGAATTCTAAATACACGAAAGTATTTTAGTTTTCTTATGTTATTTTACTTGCCAAAACGTTGTGAGTTTAGCCTAGATCGGATGAACGATACTGTGAATAGAAATGGAAATTCCATAAAAAAGTTACATTGGCGTGATGTAAGAAGATATTAAAAAAGAAATAACCAGCAAGGGCACATCAAGAAGACATTCCCGTCACCTTATTTGATAGATTTCATTGTCATCAAAATATCAGAATGTGCTAGTGAAAGCTGAATCTGTTACGTGTTTCCAGCAATTGGGTTTCTGCATGTAACAGCAATTACAGCATTCTAAATATCACTTCCATTTTCCCGTCTCATCAATGCTCCAAACGCACCAAAGTCTTCACCGTATGATATTCGCCGAAGCACGGGTACTGTAATCATTTTCTCACCACGACACTACGTTGTTCATCTAATGTACACAGCCGAGTCACATTTTTGTGACCTCCTACTACTTTTGACGTCAACAGCGCGTAGAGAATGAAGGAAGCCACTTATCGTGAGCTGGCTTTGATGGTATATAAGGTGTTGTAACGTACCAGGAGATGTGACGTACCTGCCCGAAGGACGCACACGACATAATGGCAGATAGGAATCAGAATAAAACGTCCGCGTAGCTCAATTGGTAGAGTGACTTATTCCGGAATGAGGGGATCCGGGTTCGAGCCCCGGCGTGGATAAAAACGACGGAGAAATTTACTTCGTTATAGTGTGCTGTACGCATTCTGAAAACATATCCCTCGTTGTTGGCTTGGATAAAAGGAGCGATTTATCAGAATTGCAAAAAGGAATCATTATCGGCTTTCGGGCCAAAGGTGACATTATTTCTGAAACAGCATATTTTGTGAACTGTTCACGTGCTACTGTGGTTAAAGTGTATCGTGATCGGAGAAATAGCACCATTGCCAATAAGGGACGTGAAAACTGCGGAGCACCTCATGTCATTGATGTGAGAGGTGAATGTCGCCTGCGAAGGTGCATGAGAGTCGATCGACACGCTACAGTGGAGCCACTCACTGGCCGAATGAACCAGAGGGCTACCGTAAGTGTGTCTAAAACGACAGTTCAGCGAACGCTGCTGCGTTTGGGGCTCCGATGCAGACGGATGGTTACTGCCCCTATACTAACGAAAGTGCATCGGGAGAAAATGCTTACATTTGCACGGCAGTATTGGAATTGGACCTCCGCTGATTGGCAAAGGATTGCCTTCTCCGATGAGTCACTTTTTCTGCTTCATCGAATGGACGGACGTTGGGGTATAAGGCGAGAAACATCAAAGAACAAACACTCTTTAACCATCGCTGGAAGAACACAAGCTGGTGGGTGCAGCGTTATGGTCTGGGGAATGTTTTTGTGGCATTCTCTGGCTCCACTCATACCTGTGGAAGGCACTATGGACCGAAATCGTTATGAATCCATCCTTGCAGACCACTTACACCTACCTATACATGCTGATTTTCTTCCCTTGGGCGGATGGGATTTTCCAGCACGGCAATGCAACGTGTCACACAGCTGGAAATGCCCTGAGTGGTTGGAAGAGCACGATGAAGACTTCAAAGTACTTCCCTGGCCCCTTAATTCCCCAGACTTAAACCTAATTGAGCATATGTAGTACCATCTCGCTCGTGTTGTTCGCTGCATGGATCCTCCACCACGCACCCTCCAGCAGCTGCCAGATGCATTGTAATCGTCAGCATGGCTCCACATACCTGTGAACACCTTCCAGCACCATTTTGAGTCACTCTCAGCCCGTCTAGCTGCTGTCTGCGCCGCACACGGCGGTTACTCTGGATATATCTGGTGGTCACAATAATGTGACTCGACCGTGTAGATATAGATTACTACAGTATGGGGACAAAAGTGATTGGGCACTGTAAGTAAATTGAAAAAAGTATTGTA
The DNA here is from genome assembly GCA_039090855.1 of Macrothele yani. Lineage (NCBI taxonomy): Eukaryota > Metazoa > Arthropoda > Arachnida > Araneae > Macrothelidae > Macrothele > Macrothele yani. The sequence continues at coordinate 146,302,914 of CM077002.1, read as the reverse complement.
TTTACATCAGTGGCGGGTAGGTCGTTCATTTTCAGAGATTACAGCGCCACCTGTCGAGTTAAACTGTCCACAAATCCTTGGATTACGGAGAGCGGGATGCTCCTCCATTCCGCCTTGAGTACATCGACCAACTCTGTCAGTGATAAATGTCGAGTTGTTCTAGACTTTAATCGTCGTTCAAGTTCATCCCATAGGTGTTCAATGGGATTGAGAGCAGGCCAGCCCATCCGCGAGATCTTGTTTTCCTCAAACCACTCTATTGTAGCCCTGGAAACACGACACGTAGCATTGTCGTCCTGGAAGAAACAATCGTCGTGTCCGTAGAACTGCCATAACGTTATGAGTATTGAGTTATCCAGGATATCTCAAAACTTGCACAGAGTTCATGTTGCCATGAATAACAACCTAGTGGACCCACACCGTAGCAGCTGAAACAGCCCCACACCATAACTTCACAGCCTCCTTGCATCACAGTCGGTGCTGTACACTCCGGAAGCAGACGTTATCCGGGTAACCGCCAAACCCAGACACGTCCATCCAATCGAAATAATGTGAAGCCGGATTCGTCGTTCCATAACACCTTCCGCCATTGCTTCAATGCCCAATTTTTGTGCTGTTGACACCATCGTAGCCGCGTGGTTTCATTGGTGTTTGAGATGAGAGGCTTATAAGCGACTGCTCGGCCATGATACCTGAGTGCATGGGTCTCTATTTGAAGTGTCTTGGTGGAGACCATAACATCTGTGGCCATCTGGAACTCATGTGCTATGGCGTGCATTGGTCCGGACCTAGTTTTCCAGATCTCCCTCTGCAGCACACTCTGGTCCCTGTGTTGCCCTTATGTGAGCTTTCCAGTGCGAGGTAAATTGCTGCAATGTCTCGTATTCTTCCACTTGTTGATGGAAATGACCACAGCGAATTTAGCGACCTGTCTGACATCAGCAAAGCTTCTTATGCTCATACCTTCAATTCAGCAGCCTATTATAACGTCGTTTTCAAACTCAGAGAGCTCTTCCAGGGAGTTCGCTCATATTGCCGTTGCCATTTTATACCTTATAACGAAGTAAATTTCTCCGTCATTTTTGGTCCACGCCGGGGATCGAACCCGAGTCCACTTATTTCGGAACAAGTCGCTCTACCAACTGAACTACGCAGACGTTCGTTCTCGCTGCTATCTGCTTTTATGTCGTGTGCGTCCTGCAGGGCAGGCACGTCACATCCCCGCGAAAGAGGGCCGGGGGCATGGTCCACGGGGCAGTCGGGACCATATATCGCTGTAGGCAGTCATCCGCTGAAGAGCGTGCACTTGAAAACGCCCAGTCAATCTGGTTTGTGGAACGTAACATCACACACGTTTATTTTTCGAAGCGCTGAAGAAAGGATTCTCTCATTTTTCCTGTCTCGCTGCGTGGAAAGAACATCACACCATTGCGAGATCTTTAACGGCCGGGTGATCCGGGAAGTTCGGGCGCCATTATAACGAAGTAAATTTCTCCGTCATTTTTGGTCCACGAACAAGTCTCTCTCTACGAACTGAGCTACGCAGACGTTCGTTCTTGCTCCTATTTGCCTTTATGTCGTGTGCGTCCTGCGAGGCAGTCACGTCACAAACTTATCGACCACGAGCCTGTTGAGGGAGCACATCATTCCGCCTGAGTGAGGTGTCCAATCACTTTTGTCCACGTAGTGTATGTCTAAAGGACAGAAGGCAAGAAATATGCATTGCCCAATACCAGAGGATCAAAGGTATTCAAAACGTGAAACATTTTATTTCATGTTTAGAATTTTCCAAATTATTCGCAAGAACGAAATATGTAAAAAACAAGAAACTCGAAAACCTTTTTCGTTTTGTCATATTTTCGTCGTTGCTGCAAATCAACAGAAAAGATCACATCGTTGTACACTTCAAAGACTTCACAGTCGTCACCAGATTTACTGGTTGTTGATGTATGTATAAGCTACATGAGGGAGCGGTGCATATTCAATAGAAAATTCAAGGGAGCATCTATCTAAAATGTTGAAATTTATCGTCAACAGTTTTTTGATGCTATGCACTTTCCCGACAGTAGTAAAGTAAATCCCAAATAAATTATTTTGATGTGCAGTCGTGGCCAAAAGTCATGCACCAGTACACCGAAAGTCAATTTTTGATGTTTGAAGTCAACATATACAGCGTAATGGTAAAGTCATGAATACATATTGTACATCATTTTAAAGGAAATGTTATGCTGAATTTTAATATGTTTACAGAATGTTATTACCAGTAATATAAGTGAAGTTACAAGCTAAAATGTGCAAGTGAGGAAACAAAAATCCAGTTCTGAAAAAGCTTTCGCTCCCCTCTAATCCACTATAGCTTTCTCCAACATCCGCTAGTTAGATAAAAAAGGATGTAGAATCGTCTTCCGACTGACTTATAACGCAGCTGCTTGTAGTCAGTGGAAAGAAGTTTATGCAGAATTCCTGGTTTTATTTGAATTTCGGAATGTCAAAGATCCGAAAATTGGTCCTGCCTCTTCAAACCAGAGAAACAATTATTACTTTGCATGAACTTGGATTCAGTAGTACAATTGCTGTTAAATGTGGCTGTGATCATTACACTGTCTTGCGCACCATTAAAAGTGTTGCAGAAACTGGATGTGTGGGAAACAGAAAAAGAACAGGTCGACCAAGGCCGTGTTGATCGCATGTTGATTCATCGTTCTTTAAAATCAAGGTTTAAAAACCGCTACTGATTTAAACAAGAAAGTTGACACCGAATTTTCAGGTGTAATAAGCACGTCTTTTGAATCCGTACTGACGCAAATTAAATTTATCAAAGCTATTCAAAGGCAATGGAACCGGTATAAAAAACAGTAGTATTTGACGGAAGAAAGAAGCTTTTTCAATCGGGTCTTTAATCCTTCAGATATTGGTGTAAACGTAATCTTGAGCTTACGAACTCTTAGAAACAGAGTTATCGACAAAATGACTTTACGTCCCCTAGTGGGAAAACCATGCATAATTTTAGAAAGAAAGTATTCGCAAAAGGTTTATCCATATGAGCGGTATCGGTCCAAGAAAAAAAACTTAGTCGAGTTTTCAGGAGCCCAGATTTTGCTACAAATACATCAGAAGCAGAAATTAACACTTATGCCCCCTGGTGGCCAAACTATTCTTTACCAGACATTAGAAATTATGTGAAAAATATTTTCCATCAGGTCTTGTATGCGATACAGGAAGGACTTTTCAAATCGGAGTTTTAGGAGCAGAAAACGCAATTTACCTTTATGCGCCCTAGCGGAAAGTCTTGAATGATTTACGTGAAAATTTTGAATTTATAGGAAAAGCATTTCGCATCGGAAACACTATCCAACAACGAAGGAATTTTTCAAATTGGACTTTTAGAAGTAGAGATATTGACAAAAATAAGATATACATCTACGCCCCTGGCGTAGAAACCATGCATTATTTCAAGAAGAAAGTGTTCCTAAAAGGTTTGTCGACACGAGTAGTATCGGTCTACAAACGACGTTTTTTTTCAATCGAAAATTTAGAAGCTCATATTTTGCTGCAAATACATCAGAAGCGGAAGTTAAGATTTATGCCCCCTGGTGGCCAAACTATTTTTTTTTTTTTTTTTACAAAAATCAGAAATTATGTGCAAACGATTTCCCATCAAGAGCTGTATCCGGTGCAGAAAGAAGTTTTCAAATCGGAGATTTAGAAACAGAGATATAGGGAGAAACGCAATTTAGCTTTACGCCCCCTAGCGGAAAGCCTATGAATTACTTGAAAATTTTGAAATTATATGAAGCATATGTCATACTGGAAACACTATCCAACAAAAAAGGAATTTTTCAAATTGAACCACTAGAAGTAGAGATATTGACAAAAATAAGATATATATCTACACCCCCTGGCGTAAAAACCATGCACTATTTTAAGAAGAAAATGTTCCTAAAAGGTTTGTCGACATGAGTAGTATCGGTCTACAAACAACGTTTTTTTAATAGAGATTTTAGAAGCTCATACTTTGCTGCAAATACATCAGAAGCCGAAATTCAGATTTATGCCCCCTGGTGCCAAACCATTTTTTACAACATTTAGAAATTACGTGCAAACGATTTCCCATCAGGAGCTGTATTCGGTGCAGAAATAATTTATTTTTCAAATCGGAGATTTAGAAGCAGAGATATAGGGAGAAACGCAACTTAGCTTTACGCCCCCTAGCGGAAAGTATATGAATTACTTGAAAATTTTGAAATTATATGAAACACATGTCACACGGAAAACACTATCCAACAAAGAAGGAATTTTTGAAATCGGATTCCTAGACGTAGAGATATTGACAGAAATAAGATACAAATCTACGCCCCCTGGCGGAGAAACTGTGGGATATTTTAGGAAGAAAATATTCCGAAAAGGTTTATCGATGTGAGTGGCATCAGTCCACGAAAGAATTTTTTCAATCGATATTTTAGAAGCTCAGATTTTATGGCAAATACATCAGAAGCAAAAATTAACACTTACGCCCCGTGGTGGCCAAAGTATTCTTTACCAAAATTTGAATTATATGCAAAAGATTTTCCCTCAGGAGATGTATCATCTGAATTAAAATCTAGGCGTAATTTGAAAAGAAAACTATGTCTAAAACACGCTTCGACATAAATGGAATCGAAAGATAAAAGAATTTTTTCAATCGGATACTTAGAAGCAAATATGTGGATTAAAACGTAATTTTGAATTCGACATCATCTGCATTTACGCCCTCTAGCGGCAAAATTTTACATCGTAAAAAAAAAACGAAAGGAAGGATCATCATTCGCATATTTCAAGCTTCCGAATGCAAAAATAATTTTTCAAATCGGATTAATAGTTGCAGAGATACCGTGGGTACAGACGGACGGACAAATCGATAACAGAAGCATGACCTTTCTTTACAAAAGACGTGCTAAAAATGAGTGGGAGAACGAAGTAGGCATTATTGCATCTGTTGGTGCAGTTTGTCGTAGGCAACAAGAGAATGGACTGACTGCATGAAACCCTGCACGAAAACCTTTCCTTAATGAAAAACAACGGTTCAAAAGAATTGCTCGGGCCAAAGCACACAAGAATTGGACTGTTGATGAATGAAAAAATGTTATTTTCAGTGATGAAACAACTGTTACTACACTATCTACCAACAAGTAATTGGACACCCCTGCAATCGACGATATCTGCGGTCCTGATACACGTCACGGCCGCCGCCGTTAAATGTCGTGTGGGAAACAACAACGCAACCAGATTCCACGCAGTTCGGAGCCAGTAAAAATCCGACGGGGCGAGGTCCGGACTATATGCTTGGTGTGGCATCAGTTCGATGTTCTCAAGTTCCTGGAGTTTCGCCCTGGTCGTTCGCGCGGTTTATGGCAGAGCGTTCTCCATCTGAAGGAGAGCGCCCTTTCTGTTCACTAGTGCCGGGTACTTCTCCTCCAAAACGCATAAATTCCACCAGACACAGAGCATCACCTTATGCTCAATGCGCCCACGTTTGGCAAAAAGTTCAGGAAGCTAGCCTGGGATGAACCACTGTCATTGTGTGTTAGTATTACGAAAATAGACCCACTTTTCATCGCATGCAATAATTCTCTTGGTGAAAGGTACCCCCCCCCCCAGGTTTTGTAGGAGTTCCGCGCACACTTTCACTCGGCGATTTGCTTCAGCTGGCATCAATTCGTTTGGGATAATGCGGTAGCTCCTGTAGACCTTGCCGAGGTCCTGAAGTTGACGAACCACGGTGGTCTGTAATATGCCCAGCTCACCTGATAATCTCCGAGTGCTTGTTGTCGGATATGGCCTAGCAAAATGGCCTCCGAATCCACTGTTCGTTGCGTACCTGACCTTGCGTGATCATCGAGGTTTCTATCATCTGAGCGAAATTTCTCGAACCATCTGGTTGCGGTGCTGTGGTCCACAGAACCTTCCCCTTTCGCATTACAAATATTTCATGTTGCTTGAACAGCGTTATGGCAGAGTTCAAACTCGTAAAGCAAAAGTTTCCTGATTAGCCGGTTGTGGCTGTTCACCTTTTAGTCGTCCCAATCACAGACAGAACGACGACATGCAATGCCGTTCACAGCAACGACTACCACTTTATATCCCTTTCGATTGACCTCAGTGCGCGACTTGAACTAGTTTAAATACGTGACATAACCGCAGCAGCAAATGCGTTTGTGCAAATATTGCATAACTCTCGACTCACCTTCTGTAGTAAATATCCAGTTAAATGACTCACATATCTTCTCTTATCGGTCTTACGAGAAAACGTCCATTAATCTATACCATTCAATGTCAAGAATTAGTAATCCTTATTGTTTTTGGTTATGTCTCGTAATAATTCCGGACTGTGGCTCTGTGTGGTCGTGAGTGACGCCAATAAATGCAATGTGTTGCACTTAAATAAATGTATGCTCTCGAAACACTCGTTTACGAGCTAGGGGACTCCCTGGGAAGAAACCCTATTGAAAATGGGCGAAATGGGGTCAAAGATCAGGACATTTATGGGAATCCATTCCATCGTCCTTATGAGTCATAACTTACGTAAAAATACTTCTATCGCGAAAAAACTTCATCATGTTGTTCCGGAAATATACTGAACCAGTTCTTTTTAATATAATCAAAATGGAGTCAACGGTCATGGCACAAGAGCGAGATGTATTCCAAAGCCAGTATCCTAATAACTTGACTAAAAATGCTTCTATTGCTACAAAAACTTTTTTATTATATTGTTCTGGAGGAACACTGCACCGATTCTGTTGAATATAATCGAAATGGGATCAAAGGTCAGGGCACAGCAGTGAGATTTATTCCACAACCATCATCCTCCTAACTTGACTAAAAATGCTTCCATTGCGACAAAACTTTAGCATTATGTTCCGGAGGTATACTGAAGCGGTTCTGCTGAATATCATCGAAATGCAGTAAAAGGTCAGGGCACAGGAGCGAGATATATCTCACAGCTATTATCCTTATAACTTGACTAAAAATGCTTCTATTAAAACAAAACTTTAGTATGTTGTTCAGGAGGTATACTGAACAGATTCTGTTGAATATAATCGAAATGGGGTCAAAGGTCATGACAGAGGAGCAATATTTATTCCGCAGCCATTATCTTCATAACTAGAGTAATAACTTGAGTAAAGATTTCTGGTATGTTGGAAAGAGTATCATAATCAATGGTTTTATTAACTTGCTTTATGTCACACCAGAAAGGATCTTGATATGCGAAAGATGCATAGCATGAATTGTGTACAAAGCGTACCAGGGCAATCTTTCGATTTTTTAGCTCGTCTTTTGTAAAAAAAGATCGTTCTTATGTTATCGGTTTGTCCGTCCGTCTGTCTTACTGTCCGTTCGTCTGTCAGTCCATCTGTCCGTCTGTCTGTCTGTCCGTCCGTCTGTCAGTCCATCTGTCCGTCCGCCTGCAGACACGATATCTCTGCAACTGATAGTTCGATTTGAACAGTTCTTTTTGCTTTAGGAAGCTTGAAATGTGCGAATGATGATCCTTTATTTCGCTTTTCTTACGACGCACAATTTTGCCGCTAGATGGCGTAAATGCAGATGATATCGAATTCAAAAAACATTTTATTCCGTACATTTGCTTCTAAACATCCAATTCAAAAAATCGTTTACCTTTCGATTCCATTCATGCCGAAGACTATTTTAGATATAGCAAATTTTTCATGTTACGCATAGATTATCCGCTAGTGGGCGTAAAAGTAAATAGCATTTCTCCCAATATCTTTGCTTCTAAAGCTTCGATTTGAAAAACAGTTTCTTCAGCGGATACAACAGCTGATGCGACATACTTTCCAGATAAATTCAAATTTTTGCTATGAAACGGTTTGGCCACCAGAGGGCGTAAAAGTTGATTTCTGTTTCTGATGTATTGGCAGCTAAACCTGAGTTTCTAAAATGTCAACTGAAAAAATTCTTCCGTTAACCGATACGACTCACGTCGACAAACATTTTCGGAATATTTTCTTCTTAAAATAATGCATCGTTTTTTCACCAGGGGCGTAGATGTATATCCTATTTTTGTCAATATATCTACTTCTAATGGTCCGATTTGAAAAATTTCTTCTTTGTTGGATAGAGCTTCCAATGCGACATGTTTTTCATATAATTTCAAAAATTTCAAGTAATTTATAGACTTTCCGCTTGGGGGAGTATAGGTAAATTGCGCTTTCCCATGTATCTCGGCTTCTAAAGCTCCGATTGGAAAATTTCCTCTTCTCTCCCGGTGTGAAATGTTTTGATTGTAATTTATAATTTTTTGTAAAATATAGTTTGGCCACCAGGGGGGCATTAATTTTGGTTTCATAGGCATTTGTAGTAAAATCTGAGCTTCTAAATGTTCGATTGAAAACATTCCGTCGTGAGCCGATACCGCTCGTGTCGATAAACATTTCAGAATATTTTCTTTTAAAAATAATGTATGATTCCTCCGCCATGGGCAGTAGACGAATATCTTATTTATGTCTATCTCTGCTTCTAAAATTCGGATTTGAAATTTTTTTTTTAGATAGGGTTTCCGGTGTAAAATGTTTCTCATATAATTTCAAAATTTTCGAGTAATGCATAGACTTTCAGTTAGAGGGCGTAAAGGTAAATTGCGTTTTCCTCTATATCTCTGCTTCTAAAACTCCGATTTGAAAAATTCTTTCTGCACTGGATACAGCTCCTAATAGGAAATGCTTTGAATATAATTTCTAATATTTGATAAAGAATAGTTTGGCCACCAGGGGGCGTAAGTGTTAATTTCTGCATGTGATGTATTTGCATCAAAATCTGAGCTCCTGAAAACCCGATTGAAAAAATTCTTCCGTGGACCGATACCGCTCACATCGAAAAACCTTTCGGTAATACTTTCTTCTTAAACTAATGCATGCTTTTTCCACCAGGGGGCGTAAAGTCATAACTTATTTTTGTCGATACCTCTGCTTCTATGAGTCCAATTTGAAAAATTACTTCTTTGTTGGAGAGCGTTTCCGTGGGGAAAAATGTTTCGCATATAATTTCAAAACTTCTTAGTGCACAAGTCTGCCATCAGAGGGCAAAAGTTCACGTTTCCGTTTACAGAAATATCTGCGGGACTAAAAACCCGATTCAAAAACTTCTTTCTTCGGTCAGACTCTACTGATTACACAAACTATGTGTGTGTACTTTCTTTCGAAAATAGGGCACCCTTTCGCCGCTAGGAGCGCAAATGCTTATTTTGTTTTTCTCAATATCACTGCTTTCACATGCAGGATTTAAAAAAAAATTTCAACACCGGATGCCAGCACCCTTTCGGCTAGTACATAAGGAATTTTTGTAGTTCACAGTTCTGTCGATAGGTGGGGTTTCGGCAGTTTGCAATTGTATCGCCGCTTCTAAAAACGCTATTGAGAAATTTCTTCTTTACTGTATGCCATTCGTTACAACAGAGCATTATCTATCCTCTTTAAATAACGAAAGATTTTCCGCTAGCTGCGTAAAGATCCAAACCTTTTTTTTTTCTCAATATCTGATCCCAGGGTACGTATTTGAAAAGTTCTTTACCCTTAGCATAGCTTTTTCCAGGACGAATATTTTTCGCCTGTTTTCAACCTTTCTGTTTTGCAAATTTGTTTTCGCTAGCAAACGTAGACTTATATTATGTTTGCTTCTATGTTTCTCCTTTTAACTATTAGATTTGAAAATATCTTTGTCTCTGGCAGCTTCATTGTTATATGTGAAACTTTTTGTTCGCTATTTGTTAATATTCGTAATATGCTTTTTAACCGCTGGTGGAATTAAATAGATGTTTCTATTTCTGGATGTTTTATCGATTGTTGGAACCAGTTGATTGTTTTCCAAATTGGTTCCATTGACTTTGAATAGCTTTGATAAATTTAATTCGCGCCAGAACGGATTCAGGAGATGTGCTCATTACATCCGAAAATTCGGTGTCATCTTTCTTGTTTTGTTTTGAGTCGGATGTGAAAGCATAAATTTATAGGTACTTCAAGTTAAGATTTCATAACTACAAGTGTCTTAAAGCTGATATTTTTAGTAGATTGGAATTTCTATAGCTTTCCACATATTTTCTTTGGTATGGCACAAAATGTATCTCAGAGTATAAATGTTCCTCCGCAGAAATCTTAGCTACCGATGTTCCAGAGTATTATCAAAGATTTCATACTTTCTGTTCAGCTTGATGCTTTTAGAGTTATGAATTCTTGTAGAAAGGCAATAATATGTAACTGAGCGTGATGTTACTCAAGAAGGGATCATGGCCTTCGTCAAACACGCATCACCGGTACACACACACATTGCTCTCTAAAATTAAGTTCTCTCTTTGATACTTGTTGACATGTTCGATACGGAGGAATATTTAATATTCAGATTGCATGTTTGCATTACGCAATACCGGAGTCGCAATCAAAAATTTCTCCTGACAGCTTCCTCTTTTGAGTCAAAGCTACCATCGCTATGTATTACCCAATCAATGGGAAATAAGACATCTTAGACCCCGACTCTCGCAAACTAATGGCGAAATTCCTTTGTTGAGGAAATCTTCGCCAAAGAAACTAGTACACTTGCGCTAATTTCGGTAGCGGCGATGCAGTTGCCTTGAACCTAGCTTGTCGTAAAAATCGAATACATGATCCTATGGATGCCCATTCACCACTCAGCGAATGAAGTAAAGAGCAATTTGTAAGTCGGTTGCATACGAAGACACAAGGAAATGAATTCGAGGAAAGAGTGACATGCCTCTGGATTGCGAATTTTGGGAGCACTTGAAATGTTCTTAAAGACACTTCAATTGAAAGACTCGAGGGCGAATTAAAATTTCTTTCTCTAAGTCTTTCAATCTCATATATTACCTTGCTAGCTATAACGAATTAAATTTCTCCTTCATTTTTGGTCTACGCCGGGATTCGAACCCGAGGCCGCTTATTCCGGAACAAGTCGCTCTACCAACTGAGCTACGCAGACGATTATTCTGATTCATATCTGCCTTTATGTCGTGTGCGTCCTGCTGGCAGGTACGTCACATCTCCCCCCCCCGAAGAGGGTCAGGGGCATGGCCCACGGGTCAGCCGTGACCATGAATCGTTGCAGGCAGCCATCCACTGTAGAACGTGCACTTGAGAACTCCCAGTCAATCTGCTGAGTGGAATGCAACATCACACATTTTTATTTTTCGAAGCGCTGGAGAAGGGATTCTCTGATTTTTCCTGTCTCGCTGGTGTGGAAATAACATCACACCAATGCGAGATTTTGAACGGCCGGGTCATCCGGATAGTTCGGGCGCCATTATAATGAATTAAATTTCTCCGTCATTTTTGGTCTACGCCGGGATTCGAACCCGAGGCCGCTTATTCCGGAACAAGTCGCTCTACCAACTGAGCTACGCAGACGATTATTCTGATTCATATCTGCCTTTATGTCGTGTGCGTCCTGCTGGCAGGTACGTCACATAGCTAGCGTTTATGAAAATGCTTTATAAAGTTTCACCAAACTTTAAATAATTTTCCTGGCAAGTAGCGACATGGCATTTTCTGGTTTGTCACTGTACTCATTGTACTACTCGTACACTGTAAATAATTAAGCGGTGTGATATTACGGAAAATTCCTGAGAATAACGTGCAACAAAGTTACCGGTTGGTCGACTTTTATTGAAATTTCCATTTTGAAATTCTATTCCTAATAATGAAAGCTTTTTTGCGCTTTCCAACCGTAGGTTGAAGAAACGTATATGCTCCAGCTTTGTCCGTCCGCCTGCCCGCACGATAACTCGAGTAAAAATGGTCCAATTTCAATGAAATTTTAGTATGTGGTAGGGGAACCACCTGGGGACGAACCCTATTGAAAATGTGCGAAATGGGTTCAAAGGTCACGACATAGGAGCGGGATCAATTCCATTGCCCTTATGCGTCATAACTTGCGTAAAAATTGTTCGATGTCGATGACATTTTAATATGTGGTATTAAAATTGTTTGATGTCAATGAAATTTTAAACTCTTTAATAAATTGTACTAAAAATGGGCGAAATGGGGTCAAAGATTAGAACATAGGAGTGAGATCCATTCCATTGCCCTTATGCGTCATAACCTGCGTAAAAATGTTTCGATTTCGATGAAATTTAGTATGTGGTAGAGGACAACCTGGGAGTCAATTCTGTTGAAAATGACCGAAATGGTGTCAAAGGGCAGGCCATAGGAGCGGGATCCATTCCATTGCCCTTATGCGTCATAACTTACGCAAAAATGCTTCGATTGCGACAAATCTTTATCATGTTGTTCCAGAGGCACACTGAACCAGTTCTGTTGAATATCATCGAAGTGGAATAAAAGGTCTAGGCACAGGAGCGAGATTTATTCCACAGCCATTATCCTCATAACTTGACTAAAAATACTTCTATTGCGACAAAACTTTAGTGGGTTGTTTCGGAGGTTTACTAAACCAATTCTGTTTAATATAATCGAAATGGAGTTTAAGGTCAGTACACAGGAGCGAGATGAATTCGACTGCCATTATTAAATAATTTGAGTAATGTTTTCTGGTATGTTGGAAACCATATCGTAATCAATACATTGCATGATTTTATTAACTTGTTTTTTTGACTGAAGGTTTTTCGACCATCATGAGCAACTCAATGGGCTGTAAGAAGCTCGTCCCTAATGTAGGGCGAGGGAAAGGAGAGAGCCTGTGCCTGAAGACAAACACAACATCCAGGCCTCATCGGGATTCAAACCCGGACCTTTCGAGGAAGAATGGTCATAAGCCATCGCGTAGACCACTAGTTCACCGGGGCGGCGACGAAGAAGTTCAATACTTTGACATATTTTAATTCCACTTTTTTGTACAGAAATATCAGTTTCGTATTTTTCCGTTTGTATGTAGAAATTTTTCAAATTTCCAAATCTTCGAATTTGACATTTTTGGTCACTATGCTAAAGAAACTACTGTTCTGATTTTTCCCAGCCTCTTTGGATAACGCAGCCCACTTTTAATGCCTAAAACCTATTGTACGATTTTTCGACGTAGGACTACGTCTAACTTCGCTGACAGTATGGAGCGACTTATGTTCCACCGCCTGAGATAAAAATAGTTTTCAATTGAAATCAGTATAGCGTTAAAAATACGTGGCGCACACTAATTTGTGTTAGCATATTCGTAAACATCATGGAGTCCATTTCGCGTACTGCGTAATACATAGCGCGGGCGACGCTCCGCGTGCGCGTTTGAGATGATACAATATTTCTGGATGTGTCGCCGTGTTTCACCCAGTCTATCTCGGCAAACGTAAGCGCAACACGACTGTGCGTGGTATCGTTTTAAAGCTCTCGACGAGATCTATTCAATTATACGATGGACATTTCGCAGTGGTTTGAACTGAACATTTTAAAAATTGCTTTCTTGTGAACCGGTGAATATTTTTGAAAATATCGCGGTTTATATATACAACCGTGAGTGCAAAACGACTGTGCATAGTATCGTTTTAAAATTCTCGACGAGATCTATTCAAATATGTAAAACACATATCGCAGTGATTTAAACTAAAATACAAAAAAAAATGTTTACGTGTGAACATTTCCGAGAGTGCCGCGGAATTCACAGAATGAACGCAAGCAAAAGTGGAGAAATCAAAACGAGAGGCAAGAGCAAGTGATGAGGATTGTAAAGATCCCGAGAAGACAGAGCACCACGTTAGGTAATTTGTGTATCGATCGGCTTTGTGTTCGCAATGTATCCCGCATTATTTGTAAAAATTATGTAAGCTATTGTGTTGAAGCATAAGTTCACGCCTTTTTATTTCACGAGTGTTTCCCAGGTCAGTAGTGACAGCGCAGATGGCCAGTTGTATATCAAAATATAGCCAGTAATATCGTGTATCTAAATAATATTACGTTGTGTGATTGTGGCTAATGGTTTTTCATTTTTCAGGCCCGGAAGTATGGAGTGTCAAGTAGACAGGAATGAACATTTCCGACATCTGCTCCTCTACGAGGTTAACAAGGGATCCACAACCGCCCAGGCTACTCGAAAAGTTTGTGCTGTGCATGGAGAGAATGCTATTGCTCCGAGGACAGCCCGCAAATGGTTTAAGTGGTTCCGAGGTATAAATTTTGAACTCAACGACTCTCCGTACTCAGGTCGTCCATCTCAAGGATCGTTTGAACCATCTCATCCACTTGGATCCGCGTCAAACCACACACGAATCGGCCACTCAGATGGACTGTGATGAGGCCACAGTGGTGCGACATCTGGAACGTATGGGAAAGGTCCAGAAATTGGGTTCTTGGGTGGCTCATATTCTCACCGAGGACAACAAGAACCAGCGTGTTGCCATATGTGGTTCCTTGCTCGCCCGTTATCGCGAATGTTCTCAGCAACACAAACCCTTTCTGTCACGTATTGTTACTGGAGATGAAAAGTGGTGCCTGTACGTGAATTTCAGGCATTGAAGGGAATGGTTAAGCTCAAACAAAACGTCCACACCACGTCCAAAATATGACCTTTATCCTGCGATGATCATATTATGTCTGAAGGGACATGGCCGGCATCATTCTCTAGGAAATGCTGCCGAGGAATCTGACCATCAACGCTGAACTCAACTGTGAGCAACTACGCCGAGTGGAGAGAACATTTCAGCAGAAACGGCCACATCGGCACCATGGTGTCCTTCTCCATAATGATAACGCACGCCCTCACAGTGCGAACATGGCCAAAATGGCCATTCAGTACATGGAATGGGTGATCCTTTCACATCCGGTCTCTTCTTCAGATATCGCCTCTGGAGACTATCACCTGTTCCGTTCTCTGTTGAATGCACTCCGTGGCAGAACGTTCAACAATAATGTTGATCTCCAGAATTTCCTTGATGATTTCTTCGCGGGAAAACCTGCACGTTTTTTCAAGAATGGAATTGCGAACCTATCCAGACGTTGGGATACCATCGTAAACAATGGGGGCCGGGGGATATGCATAGTTCATTAATTCCGTTTTCCCTTTTGATGTAATACATTCCTGTAATGCGGCGGAAGAAACGTCATGAAGTTATGTATCAACGCAATACTTTTCATTTCATAGACCTGTGTTAGTTATAACAAATTAAATAAAATATTTGAAACCATACTCGATTAGCTCATTTCAACTCTCCGATTTGCAAGTCGTATTTTTAAGTTCAAAACTGTCAGCTCAATCAGAAATAAGCTTACCTGTATTTTTTTATTTTACTTGTGAAGTAAAGAGAATACTTCCCCTCGTCTGGGTTCGGCCCCGTGCTGATTTGCACGCGAGTAAGGCACGCTGCTGACTAAGCCAGCAAGACCACCACCTGAAAGGAAAGGGGAGTAGAGCGATGGGAAAAGGTTTTTCTCAATGAATGAGGATTAACTAGTTATTTTTTTATATGAGTTCATTGGTTTCCTAAATAGGTTTGTAATAATCTTATTTCTCTCCAGGAGAGCTTATCACAAATTGAACTTTTCCCATCATATTCTTTCAAAGCTAGAGCATTTTTTTAACTTATCATAACAGCATTTTTTAGTATGTCTCTTGTAAAAAAAAGATCGTGCTTATGTTATCACTTTGTCCGTCCGTCCGTCTGCCTCTGGACACCATATATCTGCAACTTGTAGTCCGATTTGAAATATTCGTCTTGCATTGGAATGCCTGAAATATGGAAATGATGATCTTTGCATTCCGGTACTTTTCCGAAGCACTACTTTGGTACGAGATGGCCTAAATGCAGATAACATCGAATTCAAAATGCATTTTATTCCATATATTTGCTTCTAAATATCCGATTGCAGAAATTATTTCTTCTCTCAATGCCATTTATATCGAAGATTATTATTGATACAGCATCTTTTTCAAGTGATTCATAGTTTTCCCGCTAGGGGCTTAAAGGTAAATTGTGTTTTCTCCGATATCTCTGCTTCTAAAATTCCGATTTAAAAAATTCTTCCTGCAGCGGGCACAGCTTTTGATGTGAAAAGTTTTGCCTATAATTTTCATTTTGTTGTAAAAGAATAGTTCGACTTCCAGGGGGCGTAATTTGCTTTTTTTTTTTTTTTTTTTTTTTTTGCTTCTGATGTATTTGCAGCAAAATCTGAGCTTCTAAAAATTTGATTGAATTTTTTTTTGTGGCCCGATACCGTGCACCTCGAAAAGCCGTTTCAGAGTACTTCCTTCTTAAATTTAGTTTATGGTATTTCCGCCAGGGGTTAGATATATACTATTAAAAGATATATACAATTTAAAACCAATCAATACATTAGCACTTTCGAGGCAGTGGCTGCCTCATCATCAGATGGCATGAGAAAAACACAGTTAATCAATAAATAACATAGGCATGGTGCATTGTGGGTAACATTAAAAGAAGGAAATCCAATGATT
The DNA here is from genome assembly GCA_039090855.1 of Macrothele yani. Classification (NCBI taxonomy): domain Eukaryota; kingdom Metazoa; phylum Arthropoda; class Arachnida; order Araneae; family Macrothelidae; genus Macrothele; species Macrothele yani. The sequence goes on along the minus strand of CM077002.1, from coordinate 146,286,516 downwards.
ATCTACATACGCCATGTGAGTACCTGTGCTGTTGACCAATTGGGTTACACAGTAATTATGGCAGACAAACAACAGAGGGTGTGGGGAGGGGACACAATTAATTTTAATTTGTATTTTAAATTTATAATATAAAGTTTACTGAATTAATGAGGGGTTTCCAAGCATTATGTAGCTCATATGGGCTGTGGTCATTACAACATTGTATACCAGATGCAGCAATATACTCACTTTCTCGTATTATTAGATCACTAAGGTTACTGGGGGTATTGAGTATCCGTGCATTATTCCAGTCAAGGTTATCCAGGATTACTGATTTGGCCAGGGGTGTATCACATAAACCTACTTTGATACTATATGTGTACTCTTTAATTCTCAGTCCAAGATTACGTTTGTTGGAATCTTTTTTTTAATTAGAGGTTAGTTGACCTGTAGTTACCTGAAACAGTGGGATATTATAAATACCCCACTGCCTCAGTTTCCTGTTTTATTCACGGTCTTTTCGAATTAATGAGAAGAGGTTTCTTGATCGGGAACCAAATTTCAAGTTATAGGGTTTACAGACATGTGATAAAGTTCTAATTAATATAGGGTGATACTGCATGGAGCCAACATATATGGTACTACGACTGGGGTCCCTTAAGAGAGTAGTGGATAAAGCATGCTTAACTTTGCTGTATATTTGAATAATCAAATGTTTAGGGTATTCATGCTGCTGTGCTGATCTAAAAATGTAATCCACCTCCTGCTGCAAAAGTTCAGGGGTTGACGAATGCGAGTAAGCTCTTCTGAATAGGAAGAACAAGGATGACAACTTGTGCTGTTTCAGATGTGACGAGTGAAAAGGAATCATAACAAGCGTATGACATGGTTTGCTATAAACACTGGTAATAAGACAGTTAAGACTAGAATCCTTATTTATAAGAATACCTAAAAATGGCAAGAAAATATCAACTTCATATTCTATCGTGAGCTTGACAGTTGGGAACATGGAGGAAAGTGCGTTGGCGAACAAGTGTAAATCATCCCGGCTGTGAGGCCATGCAACCAGGATGTCGTCAACGTACCTCAAATAAAGTAAAGGACGGAGGGGGAATAAACTAATAACCTGATTTTCAATATATTGCAGTAAAATTTCTGCTCACATAGCAGACAGGGGGAACCCATTGGGGAGCCCTCCAACTGTTGATATATGCTGTCTAGTAATTTGAAATATGAACGGTTCTTAACGAGACGAAGCGGTTTCATAATAGCATTAATTTCGGACACTGGTACACGGGCATCAGCAAGTTTTGCCTCAGTAATCCGCCTCGTGGCCTCGACAGGTATATTAGGGTACAACGAGACCAGGTCAAGGGATGCCAAAATGAAAGGTTGCGATTGTGGCTGAAGCAATCGAAGTTTTTCGATATCCTTTGTGGAGCTTTTAATAGAGTAAAGCGAATCCACAGTATAAGTGGCAAGATATTGTGCCAAGGCTTTTTCTAAGGGTCTGGTGGGGCTGATATAGCCTGATACTAGAGGACGAATCGGGAAATTCTCGTCCGCACATATCAGGCACACGATAGCCGGGGGAGGACTGAATGCCTGTAAAAAACTATCTGGAAAATAATAAGCTTTTTTAATCTGGAAAGAGCTACAGCAGTGGCTTGACTAGGGTCATTTTGAATAATCTTGTGTGGAGTGGTACTTATAACCTCCCGCATCTTCTGTATATAATCGCAATGATTCATGAGCTCAATCTGATGAGATTTGTCCGCAAGGAGGATAGAGAAGTTGTAACGTATACTCTAGATTCACTTTCCTTTTGATTTTACTATCTCTGGTTATTTTATTTTCCTATGTAAATTATCTTCTCACTTAACGAGATGTTATTTCTCCCGCTGAATGATATGTGGCAACGAGTGTAGTCATGACGTGCCACATATCATGACGTGCCATACATATCATGACGTGCCACATATCATATCAGTATAAATAGGTGCGTTCAACGATACCTAAGGGAGCTTTTGTGTTACGTAAGAGAGCTTTTTGTTGATGTGCGTAGGGAGAGCTTTGGTTATATGCGTAAGGAGAGCTTCGTTTATGTGAGTAGAGCTTCGTTCATGTGCAAGGAGCTACGTTTTATTGAGTAGCTGTGTGTCCGGTGAAGTGTATGTTGGATCATATCAAGAGTTTCTCTAATAAAAAGTTGTTCTTTTTATTAGAGAAACTCTAATAAAAGTACGTTTTTATTAGAGTTTCTCTAATAAAAACGTTTTTTTTATTAGAGTTTCTCTAATAAAAAGTACGTTTTTCTCAGTTCATAGTTTTGTCAGATCTCTGTCTGGCTGTTAGGTGTTATTATTGACAACCAGCATTAAGACTTTGTTCATCTTAATTACCACTACAACATTACTAGCAGTTAAAAGCTTGTTCATTATTATTACTACACTACTAGCAGGAAAGTTTATTCATGTTATAATTAACAAAACAACAACCATTAGAAAAACCATTAGAAGAAGTTTTATTCATTATAAAGTCATTATTATTTTTAAGTTCTGCAAGTTGACTTTGTTCTTCCATAAGGTCAGTATGTGGTATAAGGTAACAAACGGTATGTTGTAAGGTATACGCCATAGTCACTCTAGCATAATCTTTATGTTGTTCAGGAACTCGTTTTATAATGCTTTCCACCTGAGTGATTGTATTCAGTAACGCGTCTCCTGAAGGTGGATAGGAATATTTTGCTCTCTGTTTAAGGCTTTGGTTTGCAAACTGTTAAGTTCAACATCACTGAGGTTTTTGAGCCTTTTTGGGATTTCACGTTCCAAACTGCGGTTCGGGGACACGGCGGTTATCGGTTTGGTTTTTTACATTTTTGTCAACTAATGCACACAGTCTTCGAATATTTGTGGAATTCAGAGTTTCATCTTCATTCCTCAAGATGGCAGAAGTAATCACAAGACCTTGGTCCAGAGTAACAGGATGTTCATTTCTAACTAAAAGAAGGTGAGCATAATAACACTTACGGTTGAGAAGGTCTAGTAATCCTCTTTTACTGCGTATGGCTCTGGCTAATCTTTTGCATTCGACAGTCCTGATAATTCTGTTGTCATGCCATTAGAGTCCTTTAGTATGGATCTGCAAGAACCTCGGGATCACTCCCAAGTCCCTGCAGTTTAGCAGAAAGTAAAGATGAATTTCCTTCTTGGCCAACTTTAGACGCACATTTCTAAATATAGAAATTGCTGCTTTCCACATGCCTACATGAATTTTAAACTGCCAGAAAGGGATTATAATTTTTTTCTCCATTTAACTTCAACTTTTTCAAGTAAAGCACTGATTTTACCGCTAGGGGCGTGAAGGTAAATTGAGTTTCCCTTTAATAACTCTGCTTTTGAAATTCCGATTTAAAAAATTCTTCCTCCATCGGATATAGATCCTGATGCGAAACGTTTGGCATATAATTTTTAATTTTTGGTAAATGAGGGTTTGGCTACCAGGGGAAGTCAGTGTTTATTTCTGCTTCTGATGTGTTTGCAGCAAAATCTGAGTCTCTGAAAACTTGATTGAAAGATTTATTTCGTGGAGCGATACCGCTCATCTCTAAAATCTATTCAGGATATTTTCTTCTTAAAATAACGCATGGTTTTTCCGCCAGGGGCGGAGGCGTATATATTATTTTTGCCATTATCTCTGCTTCTCAGAGTCCGATTTAAAAAATTATTCCTTTGTTGGAGAGCGTTTCCGCTGGGAAATGTTTCTTATATAATTTCAAACTTTTTCTTAACGCACAAGTCTGTCATTAGAGGGCGTAAGCTCACGTTTCCGTTTACAGAAATATCTGCGGGACTAAAAACCCGATTGAAAATTTTTTTTCAGGGTACATACTACTAAGTATTAAAACACTTAGTGTGTATTTCCTTCCCAAAATAATGCACGATTTCGCTGCAAAGATCCCCAATGTTTAATCTGTTCTAAGCAGTATCTCTGCTCTACATGAGCAATTTAAAAAAATCTTTCAACACCGGATGCCATTTTTTGCTTTGTGGAAGAGTTTCGGTGTGTATTTGATGAGTATTGTTGTTCGCAATTCTTTCGCTAGGCGGTGCTTCTGTTAGCCGCTGTATATCCTCTTCTAAAAACCCTATTGAGAAATGTCTGCTTTACTGTATGTTATTAACTACAATAAATATGTGGAGCATTATCCTCTTTAAATAATCCGCAGAAAACCCTATTGTCCAAAACCTTTTTCGCACTACCTTTGCTTCTGGGAGACGTATTCAAGAATATTTTTCGCCTATTATCAACTTTTCCGCTACGTAATTTTTTTTCAGCTAGAAGGGTTAGAGTAATGCCATGTGAACTTCTACATTTGTTCATTCAACTGTTCGATTCGAAACCCTTTTTGTTTTTGATAGCTTCCTCCTGCTATGAGAAACTTTTTGTGCGCCCTTTGTTAATTTTGGTAACGTACACTTTTTAGCCGCTGGCATGAGGAAGTAGCTGTTTCTATTTCTGGATGTTTTATCGATTGTAGAAATCCTATTGATTTTCCCTAACCAGGTTCCATTGGTTATTTATAATTTTGACAAATTTTATTTACGTCAAAGAAAAAATTTGAAAGACGTGCTCGTTGCAACCGAGAATTCGGTGTCATCTTTCTTGTTGTTTTTTTTCTGTCCGTTGCACCATCATTCAGCTAGGGACCATACATACACACTCGTTCCTATCCGATATGTTTCATTATGACGCACCATTTTCCCTTTCATTTGCTACTTTAGATAATGCATGGCTTTCCAGCTGGAGAACGCAAGTATATATTATATTTTTCTGCAGCCCAGGGTGTCACGTGGTCTGACGCGTGGATCTTGCGCATTCGTCGGAAATGGGTGAAGCGTTTGTTCTTGGGTGGAGGCTCTTTCCCTCCCATTAACTAGTGCCCTCAAATCAGGGGCTCGTGTTTACGCGTGATGGTGGGCAAATATTTTTTAACTATCCTCGTTACTAACAACTCACGCACGTCTGGTACGGCACCAATCCACTGCAAGCTTGCGCAACGGTGTCCTGCCGTAAGTTGCAACCATTCCAATGGCTGACAGGAACACAATCCTGCGTCAGCCAATCTACGATTCACAATCCGTGTCGATAAGAGGATGTCCATGCCAATGTACCCCTTGTACAATGTCGTCTGCAGTAGATTGCTAGTACGGCTTGCCGTAGATCGCACCGACGAATGCGTGCACCAGTCCAACTACGGCGATGCACGTTCCCTTTTTCTAAACAGTCTCGCCACATTTGGTCTAAATTTGTTGCATACCCATGCGTTACTGGTATCAGACCAGCCAACCGTGAGTAGTAGCCCTATGATGAAGTATTTGGAAACGGTGTTCATGTGATAGAAGAATTCCCGATGACGTTGCTCAAGCATTCACACTAATTACACGTGCTTTCACCGCCTATATCACTCCGATACACTTCTTCACACGCTCCGGCGGAGAAGATCGAACTGAGATACTGGGAGAAATTTCACCTTCTTATCTATCTCATCTGTCAAGTGATTTGTCCGCAACTGCAATAATTTATATTAATATATATAACCCAACTATCGACACATACACTCGAATTTGTATAGCGTTCCGACCAATAATTCCTGATGTCTCATTTCCAAGCAGAGTGTTTCTATTTTAGACACTTTTGTATATTTTTACTTCTGATGACCTGTTTTTGCTAGAAGTTGTAATTTTAATGAGTGTACGTTGATCATATCTTACCAAAAATCTTGGGGCCCAAGTTGTTTCTGCCTAGGAATACATATAAGAGCTTGTATTTTTAATGTATTCATTTCGCTAATTCATGAGCCACATTGGCACAGAAAATTATAGGAAGTTCAATTCAATTCATTTATTATGCTGAGCCAAAAAATAAATAAAAACCAGTGTTACAGAAATATCAGCTGAAACAATGCACAACAAGGAAGCAGGGGAATAAGGCCAGCCAGGCCTGACAGTGTCCCATACTCCCTAGGATAGTTTTACACTGAGGTCAGTAGTTGTAATTACAAGCAAGATTATCATAGTAACAAAAAAAAAAAAAAAAAAAGGTAATGATATATGAGCAGATAATAAACATTGCAGATAATACCATTGAAAAAGCAATTTACATCACGATATACAAGTCGTAATATTAGTCATAGTTCCCATCCACTGTAATCATTAATCTGAGGAGCCGCAATTCATTATGAAGTTTTTTAGTTTTTTTTAAAAAAAAGTTAAAATTATTTAAAGAAGTTAGTTCCGTAGATAAGGAGTTTCAGTAGTGTAGGCCAATGTAATTTAAATTTTGCTTCATGGTCTCCGTTTTCGGATCAATAGGCCGAATGTGTGATTTAATGCCTGTGTCATGTGTTTGTATCTGGGGTATAATTTTTATGATATCGGCGTGTAAACTATTCTTAATGCGTTTGAACATAATTTTCCCGATATTGAAGTAATATAATTGGTTAATCGTAAGAATGTTATATTTTGTTTGGGAAAACTCTTGTGGTGTTATATAGTGTTAGTTGTGTATTTCTATCAAATTTTAGGTCAATTAATCTTATATATTTGTTTTGAAGAATTTGAAGTTTTTTGAAATTATATTTAGTTGTCTGTCCCCACAATAAGATAGCATAATTATTATGAGTCTGAAGCATGGTATAATATAAATGAATTAGTGTTTTATAGGTAAGGTTTGTAAATACCAAGCTGATAACTCCAATGTTTTTAGACAGTTTGAGAAGAAGAGAGTCCACATATTGTTTCCATCTATGTAAGGTGATCCCCAAATAAAGTACGGAGTTAGCTTCTTCTATGTTTGTAAGATTGGTGATGAGATGTCAAAGGTGATTATTAGAGTTACAGTTTGTGCGCAAGATGAAGCGGGAAACACTGCTTCCATAAGTCACTCGGAATGGAATCAAAAACAGGAATCAACATGAACGATGATTCAGACATCGGTGCCGTAGTTACACTGTATTTTAAAGGATGATGACGCAATTTCTTACACTATTCTGCACTCCTCATTTTCAGGATCGATCTGCATTTCAAAAAGGAGAGACATAGACAGACAGACAGCGTGAGAGAGAGGGAGAAAGGGGTATAAGATAGATCAAGAAAGGAATGGGTAAGGGAGAAAGGAAAATTTTTATTTTTAATGTATTCATTCAGCTAATTCTGGAGTCAGCCCGGGCCCGGCCTGGGTTTAAAAATCTGTGAAAATTTTCTTCATATTAATAACTAAAAAAAAATAAAGGTATTGTCTTACTCCGATCTATATTTTCATCATCAAGTGATAATGTTAATGATTCCCGTTAATATCGACTCCCCAAAAGTGAGAGAAAGAGAGAGAAAGTGAGAGAATTAATTATAATTAAAATTGTTATTAGCGAGAGAGAGATGGAGTGAGAGAGAGAGAGAGAGAACACACAATAAATAATGATTAAGAATTTCAGGCAAAGAACAAAAGACAGACTAAATTAACCATTTAGTTGTGCGTCCAATGATAAATAAAATTAAATAAAAAAGTGAAAGAGAAATTAACTTGAACCCGGTTCTGTACTCGGCCGGGTTTCAGTCAAAGATTTTGATATAAGAGCCCGCCCGGGCCCGGGCCCGGATCCGTTTCCGGGCTTTTTGTCATGTCCGGGTCCGTACTCATCTCTAGTGTGAAGCTAGGAGTTGATTGAGATATGTGTTCTTTACAGTTTTAGTTAGGTTCTATGAAAGATTTGCAAACAAACAAAGCATCAAATATAATTACGGTCAAGAATATGAAAATGCATTTGCAGGAAAGGTGTCATGGTGAAGGAAATTGGAATGTTTTCATGGACTATGAAATTGATATTTTGGGGATGAGGGTCCAGTGTGCTAGATGTTTCATTTAAATATGAATTCTATAGTCACGTTTCTTATTAGCAATGGACTTTGTTATAGCAATTGGCGGATTTTATTGTACCGTCATGAGCGCACGCTTTCTTAGGCTTACAGTATGTACGTTCGAAAGTCTTCACTATGTCATCTATAGAAATTTTTTACGCTGTGTTAACAACATTTTCTTCATCTCTGTTATGATCATGACTAATTTCTTCCAGAACTATTTCAGTTATTTTTACTCTCAGCGTCATTTCACAACTTCGAATAACGAATACTCTGCTGCAGTATCTATACAAAACAACATCTTGGTTTTGGTAAGATAAACTGAAAATAATATTATTTTTAACTTCCGCAGAGCGATTTCATTTACGATTAACAGTGTTTTGTGTATTTTTCTCTTGCAGAGATTCATAATTTCTCTCTAGGGTCAGTGATGCATACCTCTGCTTGAGGCCATACTTCTGCTGACAAAAACCGATTAAAATTCTATTTCGTAAAATAATCCTTCCTATGCGACCAACGTTTTGCTAGTTACAAGTACAGTAGTTACTTACAACATTTCATACGATACTAAATATTTTACTGTATAGTTAATAAATTTGGCATTTTCATGCTTTATGGTGGATCAGAAAACTTGTTTAATGGATTCCAGTAAATAAAAGCTTCCTTCTCTTTATTTAGTTGTATTGGTACAGAAAAGTATGTGAAATTACTACAAAATCGCTGGCCGCCGAATGGTGACATGATGTCAAAGTGATAGTTACAATTACAGGTTGTGTGCAAGATGAAGCAGGAAACACATCATTCATATGTCATTCGGAATGAAATCAAAAACAAGAATCAACATGAACGATAATTTAAACGTCGGCGCCGTAGTCCAAAAGCATTTTAAAGGATGATGACGCAATTTATCATGCTGCTCTGCACTCTTCATTTTCATAAACAATCTGCATTTCAAAAAGGAGAGACACAGACAGAAAGACAGAGAGAGAGAGAGAGAGAGAGAGAGAGAGAGAGATTGGGTGAGGGAGAAAGGAAAAGAGAAAGGGAGGCAGAGAGAAGAGTCAGAAGCAGACAGAAGCAGAGAGAGAGAGAGAGAGAGAGAGAGAGAGAGAGAGAGAGAGAGAGAGAGAGAGAGAGAGAGAGAGAGAGAGAGAGAGAGAGAATGGGCAAGAGCGAAGGAGGAAAGGAAAGAGTGAGTGATTGTGACTGGGAGAAAGAAAAAAAGAAAGGCAGACAGAGAGAAAAGTCAGAAGTCGAAAGAAGAGCGATGGAGAGCGTAAGGGAGAGAGAGGGGGGGATCAAGAAAGAGAAGGAGTGAGGGGGAAAGCAGAAGGGTGTGCGATTGACTGGGAGAAAGAAAAAGAGAAAGGCAGACAAGGATGAAAGTCAGAAGGAGAAAGGAAGAGAGATGAAGAACGTGAGAGAGATCAACAAAGAGAATGGCTAAAGGGGGAAAGGAAGAAAAGGAAGGTGAGCGATTGACTGGGTGAAAGAAAAAGAGAAAATGAGACAGAGAGAAAAATCAGAAGCAGAAAGGAAGAGAGATGGAGAGAGAGAGAGAGAGAGAGAGAGAGAGAGAGAGAGAGAGAGAGAGAGAGAGAGAGAGAGAGAGAGAGAGATGAAGAAAGATAATGGGTGAAGGCAAAGGAAGAAAGGAAAAGGTGAGCGATTAAGTGTGTGACTGGGAGAAAGAGAAAGGGAGACAGATAGAAAAGTCCGAAGCAGAAAGGGAGAGAGGTGGAAAGCGTGTGTGTGTGTGTGTGTGTGTGTGTGTGTGTGTGTGTGTGAGAGAGAGAGAGAGAGAGAGAGAGAGAGAGAGAGAGAGAGAGAGAGAGAGAGAGAGAGAGAATGGGTGAGGGTAAGGAGGAAAGGAAAGGGTGTGCGATTGACTGGGAGAAAGAAAAAGAGAAAGGGAGATAGAAGAGGCAGAAGCAGATGGAAAGAAAAATAGAAAGAGAAAGAGAGAGAGAGAATAAGTGAGAGTGAGTGAGAGAAAGAGAGGGAGAGAGAGATGTGGCGCAATTTTCTTCGTGTTGCAGGGGTCCCCACAACGTATTTGGCGTGTGGGGACCCCTGCAACACGAGTTTACCAAAATAATGGAAACACTTATCTCTTGTATGAAAACGATATGAGATTTCCAGATCGACCAACCTCTTGAGGCTCTTGGTGGCCGTTTTCCTGAAGGTTCTTTTCCTATTCTTGTATAGCACAGTTTACTATCGCCTGTTGAGCTGGCGTTCCTACTTGAGTCATGACATTAAAGGGCTCGTTGAGCTGGCAAATGTCTAGGCGGCAGCTTATGTCCATAAAGAGAGTGTCGAATATTAGTAAGTTGCTTCCCTCTCTGAATGATGCTGGCAACTTTCCTTCTAATTGAAGATGGAGCAATACCAGTAAACACATAAGCACTGTCGATATGAATGTTTTTCAATCATCCAGGTGTCAATCTGTAGCATTGTTCCGGCCAGAGTCCTGCTCTTGCCCGTGACAGGATCCTCCCCACACTAGGCAGGTATTCGTAATGTTGAGGCATTTGCTCCCCATTTGAGTTAGTTAGCTTCCGGAGAATTCGTGCATTAATTTCCTCTTTGGTAGTTTCTATGTATACTCAAGAGAGAGGGTCCGATCTAATGTAACACCTAGATAAATAGGAAATTTACTGTAGTTTAAATTCTTGCCACTCCGAAAAATGTTTAATTATTTATTTGTATTAGGTAATGCTGTGAAGGAAGTCTATGATATACCTACCTCATCAGAGGTGACGCACATGTAAAGACGGCAAAGCTGCAGAGATAAGGTTTATCGGTTTAATTTAGTTGGAAGAACAACTGGCTGCGGAGCGAGGAGGAGTGGTTATAAATCCTACCACCAGCAAAATGGGCTTGTACTTCACATTAACCCTGAACGCTAAATGAATCATCTGGTGATAAAAATGAATCTCCATGTCCTGTGTGATGTTTCGTCCACACATCGTCTGGATTTAATGATAATTCCTCTTCTTCCACACATCGTGTGGAATTAATCAGGATTCCTTCTTCTACAGTGAGCTCTCCTTTAAGCATGGTTTGCTGGCTGACCCTGAAATCTACAATTCGGTCACAGCCCTTTCTCAAGAGGGGAATATACGTGACGTACCATCTTCAGAGGTGACTTACACGTCAAGACGGCAAAGTTGCAGCAAATGGCTTCGTCTGTGTAATTTAGTTGAGAGAACAACTGGCTTTGGAGCAAGGAGCCGTGAAATCGATTAGAACCACAGGCAAGATGAGCTTTGTTTCGCTATATGCTTTGATACAAACAGTTTTTGAAGAAGTAAAAAAACAGTTATTTGATCTTTATTCAATAACATGAAATGTAAATTTTAATACGGGTCTTCAAAGTTCAAAACCTGAAATACTTTCTGCAACATTTGAAAAGTTTAATTACGAGTTCCAATTTATCTGCAGTGTTTTGAGCATCATTCTACACTCCTTTCATCGGAAATATTTATTTCTTCACACAAATGAGAAAAGAAGCAGTATGAATCAAGTACTAACTTCCAGCAGATAAGGGATGTACCGACTACGACGAATTAAAAGGAAACACCTAAAATTAACTCCACGAAGGCAAATAATGAAAAAAAAAAGGAAAGAAAAGAAAAGAAAGGAATTACCCAATATTTAACAAAAATGCAGAGAACATATTGATGACTAATCTGACGTTCAATAAAGGTTCGATAAATAGTTATTGAAAAACGAATTTGTTAAATTCATAAGCAAACAATCTTTGCGCAATTAGTAGCTATCCACTAGATATCGGATGCCGATATCTTTCTGGTATTCCGAATCTAACATGTACTGAGGATTTTCCAGTGGGTAAATTCCTGATGATTTTCCGATGGGAACCGAACAAGCAAGGCTTTGTCATAAATGGATATAGATCCAATGTCGTCGTAATTTACGTGCGATCACTCAAGATAATCAGATGATAACTTCTAAATAGGGAATTCGATATCCTGCAGATCTTTTGAAAGGTAATTTTAATCCTTTAATATAAACGGTCGTCGTTTATTAGTGCCACCTCCATATTATTTGCGTTGGAAACAGCACATAGTCACGACGACCATTTTAAACAAATTCGCGAGCCTGGTCATTTAAATCATCCCTGACCCAACGAGTGGATCCACGTCACAGTACATACACTGTAAAAAATTGACTGTAGTTTCCAGGGTGCCTACACAAAACTGCAAAATCTACAGTTTTTCCATGGTGCCAACACAAAACCGTAAAATCTACAGTTTTATGCAGTGTTGGAGCAAAGCTACATGTGCATGTTATTATACCAAGCTGATATTTGAAACTTAAAACTAATCTGAAATTCGGGCAGAGCAAAAGTAAATTTCCTTCTTTACTGAGTGGTACGTAAAACTAACTTAAAGATTGTGAGAAGTAAATTACAAAGGATCAACAAGTTGTTTTTCAGTTTTCCTTGAACAAGCTAGTTGGCAAGATGAAGCAATTTGTCAAATGATGATTATTCATCCCATAAACAAACGAACTGCATCCTGCAGAACTAACCAAGCAACAAAATTCTGTTTCAGCAAAAACGTACACAGTAGAACCCATTTATATGTTTCTCACATACATGTAAAATGTCACGAATCCAAAAATCGACCTTAAATGTTAAATTCTATCAATTACATGATAGTATCATTATTATTACAGGGAGCCGTTACAAGTACTTTACATCTGTTAATGGCAAACACGCTAAAAGCAGACAAGTGTCCAGTCGTTAAAACTGACCAACGTGGAACTGAATATTTAGCATATGGCCGCATGAACTTTCCTTAAACTGCAACCACAAAGGTTTCCAAATGACAATAAGCATTAGTTTCGAACGGAAAACTCTGGACAAATACAAACAAACTTAACCTAGAAATTTGCCTAAAATCCAAACACAGACAATCCGGCGAAGAGCTCAACACGAAAGGAAAAATGAACTCAAATTAAAAGGAAATAGACAAAAAATGATAAATCTCAGAAAAAGAAACATAAAATTCAACCTCGGATTACAAATGATTAATAATAATCAGGAAGTCTCAGGCATGTTATCCATAGGTAACAACAATAACGAACGTCGAACAAGTGGGATTTGGAAAGTACTTCAAAACGCGAGGCGAAGGAAGTGCGTAAGCATGCGCATAGGGTAGTTTAGTAGCTCGGCGGCGATCAGAACATGAGGGTCTAGCATCGTTTTTAAAACACGTTTACAAGAAATACTTAGAATGAAGGGGCTTTCGTTGTACTACTAGATGTTCTAAAAACACTTTGAGACACGAAAAGTGATTAATGAGAAAAGCGATTAATTTAATCACAAACGCCGTTGCTCCAGTTGGCGTTACCATCCCCAAAACTGTAGTTTTTACAGTTTTAAACTGTTAAATATGGTTACGGCATTTTTCTGTAGCGATTTACAGTAATTTTCTGTAAGAACTACAATTTTTTTACAGTGTAGCAGTGACGTAAACTACTGGCGCAAATACACTGAGGTAAACTGGGAAGAGCACTACCATTTCCATTACGTGCCAGCACGCCCATGCTGTAAATAGTATCCTCCGCAAACAACGTATATATAAAGGCAGATATCTCTGAAAGTTCAAGTAATAGTATTCGCAGTTCAGATAGCAGCGTATCAGGATTTAAGCGATTTAGAACGTGGATGATAGTAGGCTCCCGAAAGAGGGGTCACTCCATTTGGGAAAGTGCCACGGAATTTGGATTTACACAATCAACAATTTCAAGGGTGTACCTGGATTATACAGACTCAGAGGAAAAATCCAGAGTCTGACACCGATGTTCCTGTAGAAAAGCCCTGACGATTGTGGACAGTGGCGTCTGAAACGCATGGTGAGATCCACCTGGGGTGCAGCTTTGCCGCAAATCACAGCGCGATTCAATGCGGGTCCAGTAGTAGCATCAGCGTTTGGCCAGTGCAACGATCCATGTGTTCTATGGGGTTGCGTAACCGACGGCCCGCCCGGCTGCCATTGCTAACCCGACGACACGAGACTGTGCGTCTCACCTGGGCTCAGGACGCAACATGATTGGAAACGTGTAACCTGGTCTGACGAATCGCGGTACCAACTGTTTGAGGCAGATGGTCAACTCCGGGTGTAGCGACAACCCCGCGAGGCAATGGATCACGATGTGGAGTGCATTGTGTGGAGTGTTTTCACTGGCACGCATTAGGAATCCCATACGATTGCAGAGCGTTTTGACCTTGATGCTAGTTAACAATCCTTGGGGATCATTTGCACCCGTTCATGTCAGGATGCCAAGGAGTTTGGCATCCTGATTTATCCTCCTCGTTTACCGGATTTAAACGCCATCGAACACATTTGGGATGCTGCTCAGCGTGCCGTCAATGCCAGGGATGCTCCACCGGTGAGTATTGGAGAATTGTGGCACACTCTTCAGGAAGTATGGTGTGCACTGTCTCCACAATGCCAACTGAGAGCTTGTGAACTTCATGTCCCGCCGCGTTCTGTCGTTATCCGATTGCGAGGAGGTCCAACACGGTATTAGATAGGCATCCCAGTTTTGCGGCACTTCATTGTATACGTAGACGGTGCAGGAAGGGCCACTTGCTTCATCTGTATGATCTCGTTCAATGGGGAAAAGGAATAACTTGTTAGAGTTTAAATGGGAAATGATTATTGGCGCTAGAAAATTGGGTACCAGCATTTTAGAAACCTAGAATGTTTTTTTCAGTATTTTTTGTGGGCACGAGTAATGTAGATGTGGCTACAGTGAAAAACAAGTACATTTGACGTGCGGAAAAGGACCTGGTTGACCGTTGCGGTGAACGCCTGTTCGCACGGGAGTAGTGTCAATGTAGGGGCTCTTGAATATTACCCCCCCTCCCATAGGCGTGATGTTAATTTTGAAGTGGCTCCTCTTTTGGTATTTCTCCATATCTGGCACCCTTCTTCTTCACTGTAACTAACTGTTCTAGAACAAAAATATTGAATTGTTCCAGAACCCCCATATCGACACTACTCACGTGCCGTCTAGGGGTATTGAATCAGTAAGAAAACCAGAAATATAAATAGCTACTTTCGTCCTTTAGCTGCTGAAATGTGCGATAAGTAAAAATCACAAATTTTGCGCAAAACATTCCTCATAAGGGAAGATATCCAAGGCGAATACAATGTTTTCAGATTCTGGTCTCAAAAACGAAGACACGGATCCGAGAATGGTACAGATAGAAAAAAACTTACACCACCTAGTGGCAAAACTGTGTGGAACGTAACAAGCTTTAACTCAGGACTGAAGTATTGTACCCAATTCTCTACCTATATTGCAAAAATAAAACTCGTTTCTGGTACAGGTGCAAAAGTTGGGAAACTGCTACCAAAGGTTTTGTTTTGTACTCCGGTGATAGAAGTCGTCGAAACTACCTTTTTGCTCTGAACAAAACTCAGCCAAACTTGGATGGAATACACTCACGAATATGTGCTCGGGATTTATTTAAAAAAAAATAGCTTCATTTTGTGCCACGAGGGGATAGGTGGTCTGCAAGAGAAGATCATAAGAGCCCTGTACCCACATCGCAGTTGGATGAAGCGCAACTCCACGAGAAGGACTATTCCTGCGAACATGCGCTCTCATTGTACAAAAACACAAAATGACTACACATGTAGCAAGGCTTAATGGCTGCAGAAAATACTAAAAAGCTAATTGGAAAATGTAGTCACCTTTTCATTTGGTACAGATTAGAGATACAGTGGATGAACAACGAAACTGAAACACATATGTTTAGGACACTACACCGTACTAATATGGGAAAGAACCGATACAAACCCTGAAAAATACAAATCGGTACAAATCCATGGGAAGGACCGATACAAGTCCTGTACAGTGGCCAGAGGGATTTGAAACCATTCCTTTTGCAGAAAAGTGACTAGTTCACCACGTGATGCTGGTGGAGGAAAACGTTTCCTGTCTCGCTCCTCCAGCACACCCCAGAGTGTCTCAATAATGTTCATGTCGGGTGACTGTGCAGCCCATGGCAGATGTCAACCTCACTTTCATGCTCAGTAAGCCCCTCTTCCACCAGTTTGGCTGTGTGTATCGTTGCGTTATCATCCTAATACATGAAACCACCGTCAGGGTACGATGTTTGAATCACTGGGTGCACCTTGTCCTTCCAGAATTGTCCAATAGTCATTGGCAGCGATGTGTGTGACCCTCAAGAAAAGTCAGCGGGCCGACAGACTGCCACGATATTGCTGCCCAAAACATCACCGATCCACCTCCGTGCTTCAGTGTGGGCAATAAATAGTCCGGGTGGTAGGCCTGTGACGGATGTCTCCACAACTAAACTCTCCCTGTAGTGGGAAAGATAGTAAAGGACGATTCATCGGAGAACAATACACATCTCACGTTGTCCAACGTCCAGGATATGTGCTGCTGGCAACACTGTAACCGACGTTTGGTATTCACACTGGTGATCCATGGTTTGGCGATAGCAACACGACCGTGAATGTTGACCTGGTGAAACTCCCGACC
Source organism: Macrothele yani (assembly GCA_039090855.1). Taxonomy (NCBI): domain Eukaryota; kingdom Metazoa; phylum Arthropoda; class Arachnida; order Araneae; family Macrothelidae; genus Macrothele; species Macrothele yani. Next base: position 146,270,071 of record CM077002.1, on the reverse strand, counting down.
AACAGTTTTGATGGAAACAGGTAAGATGAGGTGCGTAGTCAACTCTGCAGTGAGTTGGGAAGCTGTGTTTTTATGTTTTGTTTGGCTACCATTTCTTTTAGCAATCAGACGTCCTTGCCAGACAGCTTCCTCTTACCTCGACAGTTACTCCTATTGGATGTGGTGCTTCCCTCTTGCTGGTATGCCTACATGACCCTGGATACAGTGGCTCTCGATACACGGCAAAGGCTTGCTGTCTTGGACACAGATGCACCTGCGAGAAGCGCACCAACAATCTGTCCACTTTGAAACTTGGATGTATCCCATTATGTTGTGTGGATCGTACTTTTTGAAGTCCAGTTGTGCTACTGCTCTGCTAATTCAACCTTCACACTCCGCTCTCATTGATCGACTGCGAAATAGATGCAGGATGGCCACCAGGTAGCGCATACAGCGGCGTGACACGTGGGGTGCTATTTGCGCAGGTGTTTCAGTTTCGTTGTGCACCACCCTGTATGGTTCAATGGATCTTCCATTCAGATGTCCTAAATACTCAATGCGTTGAACAACGCTTTGCACAGCGGAGCAGCAGATCATATTTGGCGCTGCAAGCTCCAGGAAGAGATACAGTTGCACACCGCTAGACTTTTACCGGCGATTGGGTGGATATAAAAACGACGAACAATGTAGCATGCCCTTTGTACAAGTGGTACGTAGTACCGCTCTTACCTTACCTGAATATGTGTTATTTGTCAAGCTATATTGTTCAAACAGCAGTAAGCAACTGCTACGCTTCGAGAATTACTGCGACTGAAGCTTATGAGAAGAGACCCAAAGACTAAAACCTGCGAAAAATGATTCTTCGGTTTGAAAATCCTTGATATTTAGCAGTGAGACCAGGATGAGGGCGCAGTACGCCTCAAGCGGCAAAAAATTGCTACTGCCATCATGGAGCATAGAATATCTAACGCACCAGGTACCAGCAGTGAATGAGCAATTTCATGGCAATTGGATATGCACAGTCCAACAGTGTGAAAGATTTTGAGCAAAATGAGCATTCAACAACTGCTCTCCATCTACTTTTACACGGCAGTGTTAACACTAAGTGTTGCTGCATTTTGGCTGAGGAAACCCTCGTCTGTGTCAAGAGATCTCATAGCACTTACCGAAAGTTGCAGTGTGTTGAGGTTTGGCGACATCATTCATCATCGGGAAGTCATGTTTCGAAGAAAATCGTTCAACCGGACCAGTAATTTGTGCTGTCAATGGCTGCTGGTACCGAGCCATGCTTCACAATTTTGAGGACCTACAACTTCAGCAGAGACGATGTCTTGACTCGACCATATTTATACAGGATGGAGTACCTCCTTATATTGCAGTGTTGGAACCAAAGCTGTTACGACATCATTTTACCAAAAGTAGAGTGATTATTCGGGTGTTTCCCACAACCTGCCCACCTCGTTTGCCAGATATAATCGTCTGTGATGTTTGGTTGTCCGACACCTCAAAAAACCAGATTCAGCAAGTCTGGTAGTCTTCAAAGTGTGTAAAACAAATTCATGCGACCAGCTATGTTCCACTAGGAAGAACGATGCGCAGGGTCTAGAACATTGAAATAGAGGATGCATTGAACCATATCTCTAAACTGCACCAAATGAAATGTTATAATCACCCTTCCCAGTTAGCTTTTTAGTGTTTCCTATAGCCATTAAACCTTGTCAAGTGCGTAAGCATTTTGTATTTCTTTACAGCGAGAGAGCTCATGTTCGCGGGGGTAGTCCTACCACGTGGGGTTGCGCTTCGTTCAACTGCGATGCCTTTATAGTGCTCTAAACATGTCTTGCAGCAACACTTATCCCCTTGGTGTTACAAAATGGAACTATATTCTATTCATAAATCCCTAGCGCATGTTCGTGTGTGCATTTCTTCCAAGTATGGTTGCGTTTTGTCCCAAAGATGCTTCACCAGACTGCTCTGAACTCCTCAACTTCAATTGTGATCATGAGGTGAGATATCCATCGTCAAAATAACACGCTTTCATTTGATGGATGTCATATCTACATAGGACGCTTTCGATTTGGCGTAACAGAAACAGCAAGAACGAAGTAGGCACAGTGAGCTGAGGGTTCGTTGCTTTCGTCCTGCGTCTTTTATTTCTGACTTCTGATTGGCAGGCCTCCACGATGTAGAAAACATAATGATGGTATGTAATCTTTATACTTGACCACATTCAGAGCTTTGCAGGAAAATGACAAAATAAACAAGAAAGATAACACCGAATTTTCGGGTGTAATAAGCACGTCTTTTGAATCCGTTCTGACGCAAATTAAATTTATCAAAGCTATTCAAAGTCAATGGAACCGGTATGGAGAACAATATTATTTGAGGGAAGGAAGAAGTTTTTCAATCGTGTTTTTAATCCCTCAGATATTGATGTAAACGTAATTGTGAGCTTACGCCCTTTGGTTGCAGACTTGTGCGTTTAGAAAAACATGAATTTATAGGAAAAACAATTCGCATCGGAAACACTTCCCAACAGAAGGAATTTTTTAAATCGGACTCTTAGAAGTAGAAATATTGACAATAATAATATATATATATATATATATATATATATATATATATATATATATATATATATATATATATATATATACGCCCCGTGGCGTAGAAACCATACATTATTTCAAGAAGAAAATGTTCCTAAAAGCTTTGTCGACATGAGTAGCATCGGTCAACAAATTACTCTTTTTGCAATCGAGATTTTAGAAGCTCATATTTTGATGCAAATACATCAGCAGCCGAAATTAAGACTTACTCCACCTGGTGGCCAAACCATTTTTTACAAAAATTAGAAATTATGTGCAAAGGATTTCCCACCAGTAGCTGTATCCGGCGCAGACAGAATTTTTCAAATCGGAAATTTAGAAGCAGAGATATAGGGGGAAACGCAATTTACCTCTACGCCCCTTAGCGGGAAGTCTATGAATTACTTGAAAATTTTGAAATTATATGAAACACATGTCACACTGGAAGCACTATCCAACATAGAAGGAATTTTTCAAATCGGACTCATAGAAGTAGAGGTATTGACAAAACTAAGATATACATCTACGCACCCTGGCGTAGAAACCATGCATTATTTTAAGAAGAAAATGTTTCTAAAAGGCTTGTCGACATGAGTAGTATTGGTCTACAAACGACGTTTTTTTCAGTCGAGAATTTAGAAGCTCATATTTTGTTGCAAATACATCAGAAGCGGAAATTAAGATTTACGTCCCCTGGTGGCCAAACCATTTTTTACAAAAATTAGAAATTATGTGCAAAGCATTTCCCATCAGGAGCTGTATGCGGTGCAGAAAGAAAATTTCAAATCGGAGATTTAGAAGCAGAGATATAGGGGGAAACGCAATTTACCTGTACGCCCCCTAGCGGAAAGTCTAGGACTTACTTGAAAATTTTAAAATTATATGAAAAACATGTCACACTGAAAACACTATCCAACAAAGAAATAATTTTTCAAATCGGACTCTTAGAAGTAGATATATTAACAAAAATAAGATATACATCTATGCCCCCTGGCGGAGAAACTGTAAAATATTTTAAGAAGAAAATATTCCGAAAACGTTTATCGATGTGAGTGGCATCAGTTCACGAAATAATTTTTTCAAGCGATGTTTTAGAAGCTCAGATTTTATGACAAATACATCAGAAGCAAAAATTAACGCTTACGGCCCCTGGTGGCCAAAGTATTCTTTACCAAAAATGAGAAATTATATGCAAAAGATTTTCCATTAGGAGGTGTATCCGCGGAAGAAATTTTTTTTCAAATCGGAATTTTAGAAGAAGAGTTTCGGGGAAATTCAATTTACTTTTACGCCCCCTAGCGGTATATATATGCGTAATTTGAAAACGTAACTATATCTAAAATACTCTTCGACATTAATGGAATCGAAAGATGAAAGAATTTTTTCAATCGGATGTTTAGAAGCAAATATGTGGAATAAAACGTATTTTTGAATTCGACATTATCTGCATTTACTCCACCTAGCGGCGAAATTGTACATCGTAAAAAAAAAAAAACGAAATAAAGGATCACCATTCGCATATTTCAAGCTTCCCAATGCAAAAAAAAAATTCCAAATCGGACCAATAGTTGCAGAGATATCGTGGGTACAGACGGACGGACAAACCGGTAACATAAGCACGATCTTTTTTACAAAAGACGTGCTAAAAATTATCGCCTAACACGGGATACGTCGGTTAACAGAGAGTTCTGGATTAACAAACACCGGTTAAAAGAGACTTTACTGTAATTGGTGTCATAAGAGTATTTTTGGCAATATTGATAGGTCACGTGAAATTTAACTCGTCCTCAATGCATTCCTTTCCAATAAACTTTAATTAAATTTACCTTAGGTAAGAGTTACTATCTCTAGATATGATATGAAGGTGTACATAACTCAGTGTCCACTCAATGTACAGGATGTCCATAAAGTCTTTATTACATTGCAAAAATTAATATAAAAAATGTATTACAGACACAAAAAAGGGATTGCACGACAATGATAGTCCACAAGTAACATTTTTTTCCCCAGTGTCAGTAGTGCGCAAATTGTGGCCCGGAGGATATCTAACCGATATTCGTTTTCACGCCATGTTTTGTTTAACATCTCAGAAGAGACAGAACCAATGACGTCCGATATTCTGCTCTTCAACGTCTCGACATCCGGAACACTGCTAGAGTAAACTTGGTCTTTCATATAACACCATAGGAAAAGTCTAGAGGGGTTATGTCGTGCGATCGAGGTTGCCATATCATAGCACCGTCGCGGCCAATCCATCTGCCAGAAATGCGGCATTCAGGAGCTCACGAACAATTATTGAGCAATGTGGTGGGGCTCCGTCTTGTTGGAAAATAACAGAAGGTTAGGGTGCATGCAACTGAGGTGCTACAAAAACTTCCTGCATGTCCAGGTACACTTTACAAGTTACCGTGGGCTCTGTAAAAAGAAGGGACGTGATCATTCTGTCATGCATCAGACCGCAGCATACGTTCAATTTCGGGCTGGCCATCTGTTGTTCGATGACATAATTGGAAATTTCTGATCCCCAGATTCGCACATTGTGCCTATTTACTGTGCCAGAGACGTGGAATGTGGCTTCATCTGAGAAACGGACACGGCGCAGATGATCGCTATGCGCTGCAATATCTCCGTCGCAAATGCAGCACGGCGAGGCCGGTCATCAGGCTGCAGAGTTTGAACGATCTGTACCGTATAAGCATACAGATGAAGACGTTTTGTGTAAAATTTTGTGAACCGTGGCGCAGGGAATCCCAGTTTCCAGAGAAACACGACGAATGGATTTCCTGGGGCTTCGCAGAAATGTCTCCTGAACAGCTGCAGCTGTCTCTTGTGTAACCGGTAGTCGGCCCGCTCGGAGGAGATCACCAACACTACCCGTCGCTTTAAACTTTTCCTACAAAGCTTTTATGCTTGTTTGGTCCGGTAATGATCGTCTGTACTCTTTTCTGAAATGACGCTGAGAGTAACCGTCGATTTGGTCTAATGGAACCACAAAACGCACGCCGCTTTTTATGGAAGCCATTCTCGATGAAATGCTCTTCTTATTCAGCAGTAGCTCTCACCTAAAGAACAATAAACAACTTTATGAGTGCTGCTGTATCATGTTGCCAACCATTTAATTTTGACTTAATAGACTTTTTATATTAATTTTTGTAATGTGGGAAAGACTTTATGGACACCCTGTATATTTTCGCCAGAGGTTTATAAAATATCAGATCAAAATCTGCCTTTCTTTAAAGCTATCTGTTCACGCATTTCCCATTTTCTGTTTTTGGTTTCTAGCTTTCCTTTTTTTTCCCTTTTCTTCCCCTTTTTTTTTAATTTTTTGGTGGATGCACCAAAGGAGTGTGATTACTAAAATCTTAATTATGATAATTCCTGCATGTCGTTCTAGCGTGTACAGATAGCTTGCTTTAAAGAAAGGTCATGGAAGTAGAAATAAAAGAATGCGAAAAGAAAGAAATTTCGATTAAGCAGTGAAAAGTTAGATTTTTAAGTGCCAATTCTTGCACACTTGCCGAAGAAATAAAAGAAATTGAACTAAATGACTGGATGCTTTAAAAGGACTTCCCTTGACTGAATTCTATTATGAAAAATTTCTCAATGATTTCTTTTATCGCAAAATATAATTAAGTCTTTTATGTTGCTTGAATTTTCAATGATTCAGTCTATGTTTAAGAGGATGGCCTGTCTCTCGGAACATTCAAAATGAAAGAAAATGCAAAATAAAAACCCGCTTTTGAACAATGCGTATTTCAATGGCTTTTCTTTTTGCGTTATTTTTAAATTATCATTTCTCTTTGTAACGTACTTTGTTCCGTCAATGCGTTTTGAACACAAAAAGAAAAAAAAAAGGTTATGAAACGTTGTTGACAAAGGAAAAGGAAAAAGAAAATCTTACGGAAACTCTTATCTGAAATGAGTTTGGTTTTAGAAATTTCGAGTACATCTGTTCCTTTTTCTGTACATTTTCGCACCTTAGAAAAGAAGAAACAGTACCGCCATCTTTCTTTACAAAACAACCGGAGGCACTGAATTACGGAGACCTGGAAGACGAAAAATAATGAAAGGGATAGTTCAACCTTTGAATAAACATAACCTTGTTCAGAAATGGCAATAACTGTAAAAGTGGGAAAAAACTTAGTATTCTATTTTACATCGTATTTCTAAATTTAAAATTCGTGTGTCTTAAAATACGTAAACTATTGTTCTGAATTTGTTTGTTTAAAAAATTTTCAGTCGACTATATTTGCATTAAAAGTTTCATTGTCTGTAAACAAATAAAACATACTCATGTCTTTTTGCGTATAAAATTGAGCAATTCGAATTTGACAAAAATGGGAAACATATAACACAAACGAAAGTTTCTGAAAATATTCTGGAAGCAATGTAATTGCATCTTCAAAGCATTTAACTTAAGTAAATTATAATATCGCACCTCACGCTTTGTATTTTTTTTCGGAGGTTCTTAATATACCCACTGCCCAAACAATACGGACCTCTACATTGTGACGAGAAGGACCAGCTCTGATGCGAATGAGTGGAAGTATACAATGCGGCTTAAATTCTACGAGGTGCATGCTATTCGTTTTGGGCCAACGAATGAGATTTCTACGGCAAAATACACTATATTGACAAAAACCACCGGACACATAGAAGAGAACACAACATAGCACTTATTGACATACATTAGTAGGGTGTCGGTCCACCTTTGGCCTTAACGCATGCACTGACCCTTCGAGACAGGCTTTCGGCAAGGATTTGGAACACAGAGCACGATAGGTATGCGCTTCCATTCAGTACATAATGCTGCCGCTAACTGTTGCTCAGTAGTACGCCTTGGTTTCAAACTTCTTATGCGGTGCTCTAATTCATCCCATAGGTGCTCTATGGGATTAAGAACAGGGCTATGTGCTGGCCAGTCCACACACGATACGGAATTATCGTCAACCCACGTCGTAACAGTCCTTGCATTATCCTGATGGTACCAACAAGGCTCGGTGCCATAGTATTACTACAGAGTTGGTAGGGCATAATTGTCGAAAATATCGAGGTAGACGTGCTGGTTAACAGGTTTGTCCACGATAACCAATGGGGCGGAACCATACCACGAAAACCAACCCCACACGAATACACTGCCAGCTCCAAACTTGACCGTAGGAACATTACACTGTGGTAAATGGCGTTACCCCTGCTTCCGCAATACCCACACACGCCCATCAGACTGTTGGATCGTGTATCTGAATTCATCAGTCTTTTGGACCAGTTTCCTTTGATCTAAGGTCCACGATAAATATTCTTTACACCATGCTAAACGACGAGTAGCATTCCAAGTGCAGATGAAAGGCTTATGAGCAGCCACACGACCACGGTAACCCACACTGTTAAAAATTTTGTCATAGGTTTCACCAAAAAGTGGTGCTACACCAGCTGCACCACTTTCTGAGAAAAGATACGCCAGTGCGTAGTGTAAACAAAACCGAACAATATGGTGCTACCTTGTACCATAACGTGGTGCAATCTTGTACTGTAACGTTGTGCAAAGTTGCATCATGTTGTTGGGTTTTGTTTGCACCAAGAAATGGTGCATCTTTTCTCAAAAAGTGGTGCAGCTAATGCAGCACCACTTTTTGGAGCAACCTACCACACAATATTTAACCGTGCATGGAATGAAGTTTCCTGTAAATGGTACGTGTGCATACCGAGGTTTCAGCATTTTTACTGACTTGTACACAAAGGTTTTGTGCAGTATTCCGTCGATTAGCTGTAGCGACTCTCCTGAGTCTTCGACGTCCTCTATCACTGATATTCTTTGGTCTGCTGGTACGTTTTGCTGCTTCAGGCACGCCATGTGTCTTCCACTTATTCAGTACATCCAAAACAGTTAACTTGGGTATGTTTGAACGCCTCTCGGTTTCTCTTATGGACAACCCACTAATATAACACCCAGCAATCTTTCCTTTCTCAAAGTCAGTTCTCTCTCGCCGCGAAGTTTTCACTCAATTTTAGAGTGCGACATGATGGCGGCGAGCTGCAGGCTTGTTTTTATACCGTTTGCGGCTGTACTGCCCATCTTAACAGCACATCGGATCCGTTCATTTGCTTTTGAAGGGATATTGGTGACTTTTGTCAATATAGTGTATTTCGCAACTATTTCAGAGTTGAGTGCTCCGACGACGAAGTAATAGAAGAAGGGTTCAAAAGAGTAATTGCAGCGACGTGTTTAACTTATTTAAGAGAGTGAGACGCACCATAAAGTAACATCCGGTGTGCGACATAGAAAAACCAAATTCCGTGAGAGCTATTTTCGTAACCAGATTTCTACTATCTCAAGAATGAATATGCAACCAAAAATAGGTATCCACACTGAAATAAGGTCTCCAAGATACATTAGGGAACTAATAACAAACAATGCATTTTCAATACAATCTGCTACGCGGAGCTAACTCGGTTGCTGAGGAGTGCCAGGATAGAGTTGTGGAGTTTTACATAGGCTTGATCAAAAGATCAATGGAAATCCGAACAAAGGAGCACAACAGGGGTGTAATAAAGGAAAGCCATCCACGCCCTGATTAAAGAGTTATCATTTATGCAACCATCCCAAAGCTGAATTATATACATACAGAGCGTACAAGGGTTATCCCAAAACAATTGAGAATATTTTTAGAAAAAAATATGCATATCTTAATTATCAAGGAAGCGATCAACTTTTTCGAAATACTGTCCATTGCCTTGAGTACAGGCGTCCCAATTTTCCTCCCATTTTTTGAATGTTTTCCGGAATTCTTCTTCTGAAATACTATTGAAGCACGCCTCCACAGCTGTAATAAGTTTTTGATCAGTCTCAAATTGTCGCCCCGTAATGTTTTAAAATGAGAAACAACCAGCAAGTCCGGACTATATGCCGGTTGGGACATCAACTTAATATTCACTTTCTCCAAATAAGAAATGACAGAACTGGTCACGTGCTGCCTTGCATTGGGCAGCACATGAAAAAATGAGGAACCCAAGATAAAGAAACTTGTTTCATGCCCAAATGCTCGGTTGAAATTCCGTGAATTTATGATCTTGAAATAGGATCCTTATCTTCCATATTTCTAATTAATAGGTATCTGTCTTCTCGTATAATACCCCATATTGTATTGATGTTTACCCCTATAACACTCGCTGAAGATCTTTCTTCATGCGCGATTAAAGTCACCGACTTAAGTCCATGAATAAATTCTTTATGCCACTGTTGATTTTCCTAGGCATTCATCTTTATAAGCCTCTTGCATAGAACGGAAAGTCTCTCCGACAGACTTCTTAAGTCGACAGCAAAATTTAATGGCGCATCTTTGTTCCTCTTTCACATCCATTTTTTCGAAAACTCACTGCGCGAAAACACTTGTTAGGGGTTCACGAAACAACGCTTATTCAACTGCGCACTACCGACTACGCGTGCATAATAAACAGATGTGGCCGGTGACTATGGTTACTGCAACGACTACCGTGTTTTGGAGTCTCGTGTCAAGGTCGAAAGCAGTATTACATTTTTTATAAAAACATTCTGAGTTGTTTTAGGACAAGCTATGTATATCGGCATACAGAACCCATCGTCCGAGATGGGTCCGGGTTCGAATCTCGGTGAGGCACGGACGTTGTGTTTGTCTTACAGCAATGGCTTTCTCCCTTCCCTGGAACCAGTGACCTTAAATGTGGGACGACTGCTTATAGCCCATTGAGTTGCTCTCGGTAGTCGTTAAAACTCCAAAAGAAAAAAGAAGGACCAACATCATATTATGCAGGTGATGATAATGTTTTTGGTTCTTCGGTGGGTATGTATATGTATCACATTTCGCAACCTCAATGATAATCATTCTACAAAACACTGTGTAACACTCCGCAAAAATCGAAGTCATCGCTCGTGCTATAGTATGTAACGAACGTGTATTAGATTAGCTGCCATATGTTTAATTTATTTCTACACTGTAAAAAATAAGTGGTGTGAATTCACAAAAATTTCTGAAAATAAGTGCACCAAAGTTGCCGGTAGAAGTCCGTCTTTTCCAGAAATTTCCGTTTTTAAAAGTGCTCGTTTATTTTAACTTCCGCGTTTTCGCAGATTTTCCGTAGTCATGAATTCCGTTTATTTCAGAAAAAATCGATTTCAGGTTTTTCCCTGTTTAAACTGATGTTCCGCAAATTACATAGAAGGCCCTGCATTTTTCAGTCCTTGCCCCAGATAATCCTTCCGCCACAGACAGGATCGAACCCACGTTGTTTGGGGTAATTTGTAAGGTAACGCGCGCCTTAACCACTGAGCCACAAACGCTCGGAAATCCGAATCATGTACTTCGTAAAACAAATTGCGCCACGATAATTTTTTATTTGGCATTAATGCGAGTCATTTAGTCATTTTATTTACTGTTGGAGCTTATTGTCTTTCTGAATAAGTAGGTTTGTAATATCTGAATAAGTAGGTTTGTAGTATCGGTAGGAGGCCTTTTAACAAATTAAGCATTTTTTATCGTGATTTTTCGAAGCAACAAAATGCTTTGTAACTTGATTTTTTAAACTGACAATGACTTTCAGGTATTTTTAAAAAAGGTGAAATGTATCTTTTTGTAGCATTATTTCTCAAAATACCAAAAAGAAAACAACAATTCCTAATATAAAATTTACTCTTGATAGCTATAATAGCTTTTTGTCATAAGTTGTCCAAAGAATAATACACAGACGTCGTATAATCATCTGTACAATGATTTAGTACCAGGTTTCTTAGAGTAATGCAATATATTTCGGTGCACAAAATAAGGGAGAGGAGGAGAAATATCCTGTATCACAATAAACAAAATGCATTCTATATGCCAGCGGTTCCCAAACTTTTCTACAGTATTCCTCTCCCATCGAGACTAGCTTGCAATGGCGCCCCCCATACGCACAGGTGTCCATTGCTCTATAATCAGTATTTAATTTCTTTTATTACAAATTCAGTGATACCGGTAAGGCGTGATTGAAAATACTAAGCAAAAATGCAACTGCACTACTAAAAATACAAATATACGTACCTACAGCACTTTGCACAAATAAAGTGGGTAATATCTATACATAGTATACAACCAGGAGTTTATTCCTCTTGAATTAAGTTATAATACTGTAAATTAAAAAAAAAGTTTTCCATATTTTAACAAACTGCACACATCAATGTGAAACTTGTGCTTATATTGAATTGCACAGACGTTCCATCTTTGGCTCGAACAGTGTCAGTCGCACACGCAGGTCGTTCTCCACAATAAGACGATTTCTGTACTTCGTTTTAACTGCAGCCATTGCCTCAAATGCAGCTTCGTACAGGTAACTTGCTGGAAATTGAAGGAGCACTTCCAGAGCAATTTTTGTAAATTCTTTATACCCGCTTGGAACTAAAAGCCAAAATTCTGGAAGTGGGGTTTTGCGAAACGCTATTTTAAATGTCTTGTCGCTCGAAAGTTGAAGTAATTGCTCTTGACCAACCATACATAATTCTGGCATATCATTCACTGTTACGGAGAATGGATCTCGAGTCCAATCGTGGGTGGGGTATCGATCTGAGGAAAGTAGTCTTCGAACTGGTTTTTCAGTGCTTATAGATACATCGCTACTTATTTTACAACAGAATCTATGGTAGAGCTATCACCAGATTCCTCTGCTATGAACTTTGTTGACAATGGAAACGTTTCAGCAACCCCACAGTCGATATGACCTTTCCAAAAATCTAACTTCTTCACGAAGCCTTCAGTTTTGTCCCTCATATCTAGAATATTTAAGTTCTTTTCTTGCAGTAACACATTGAAACTGTTTAGTTCTTCAAAAATATCTACTAAATAGGCCCGTGTTGCTAAACATTGACAGTACACAAATGTTATGCTAATTCTATTTTCCGAAACAGAAAAATTCTAATTTCTTCACGCAACTCGAAAAGACGCTGCAGAACTTTTCCATCGACAGCCAACTAACTTCACTGTGAAAAAGCAGATGCTTATCTTCAATTCCCACTTCTTCACAAAATTCAGTAAAGCAGCGAGCCTGCACTGGCCGAGATTTGATGTAATTAACAATCTTAACAGCATCCATAAGAACGCTATGTATATCTGGTTGCATTTCATTCTTTTTAGCAGCCAAAGCTTCGTGATGTATCATACAATGAGTCCATTTTACTGCCGGAGCTACAGCTTTCACTCGAGTTACAAGGCTATTATTCTTCTATAGCTGTAGCGCTCTCGTTGCATAAACCTATACAATTAGTCCAAGTCAAGCCTTCAGCACAAACAAATTCGTTAAGTACAGCGAACATGTCTTCACCATGAAAGAAATACGGGATTACGCCATATAATACAAATTTTGAAGATGACAATCCGATTTTTGGCGTAAATGTGACAAGGATGGTAAGTCAGATAATATCCGAAAACTTGAAAATTTTCATCGTCCTCGAGCGGGACTCGAACCCGCGTCTCCCAGAAAACGCCTAGGTATGCTAACCACTACACCACCCAGAACGACCAAGTTTCAATGGTTAAATTCAACTTGATCGGAAACTTGAAACTTGGTCGTTCTGGGTGGTGTAGTGGTTAGCATACCTAGGCGTTTTCTGGGAGACGCAGGTTCGAGTCCCGCTCGAGGACGATGAAAATTTTCAAGTTTTCGGATATTATCTGACTTACCATCCTTGTCATGTTTACGCCAAAAATCGGATTGTCATCTTTAAAATTTGTATGTCTTCACCTTTAGTCATTGTTGGGATCGTTTTACAAAACAGTAACTGTTCTCTTATATTTCCTTCCCTGGCATATTTCATGTAACAAATAGGCTGAGCCTGTGATGAAATATCAGTTGATTCATCGAGTTGCAACGCAACTATTTGTCTCTCTTCTACTTGTTGAATTAACTGCGTTTTCAAATCCATGGCCAAATAATCGATTCGCCGTGAAACTGTATTATTTGACAGTGGAATAATTTGTAATACCTTCGCAGCTGCCTCTCCATTCATAATGTGATACATTTCTATAGCTGCAAAAAGCAACAAATTCACGGTAATGCTGTGTGATTTCTTACATTTAGCGATTTTCATAGCCACTACATAAGAAGCTTTCAACGCTTTCTGCAATACCATAGCTTCTTTTGACATAACGGTCTTCTGTCGTTTCAATTTCATCTCTTTTTAAACAAAACCCCTCGATTCTTGTGTATAAAATCTTCATACATAGTTTCCAGACGTCTTTTAAGTTTCGCAGGTCTAAAGCTGTCATTGGCGAGAACTTGAAAACAAATGAGACACTGCAGCTGTTGAACGCCGGATTTGCTACTAAAACAAGAAAATCCGAACATAACTTGCGTCATATTGCCTGAACTTTTCCTTTCCTTTATCCGAGTCTGTACTTGTGTCGTCAGTAGTAAGAGCCGGGGATGGCATAGTGGTCAACGTTTGTGACTGCCACGGAGAGACCTCAGGTTCGATCCCAGCCATGTACGACTACTCGAACCAATAAATATCCGGCGTGCATCGGATGGGCCCGTTAAGCTGTCGGACCCCGGGTACTGACCCCCTGATAATAAATAAAGGCGTCTTCCTCCCCTTTTTCTACCTCGCTTCCGTGTCACTTTCCTATCGGGCACTCTAGCCCTAATCTACTAGCTTCCTATTTCTTCAAAGACTTGGGGTCAGACACTCCCTAAAATCCTTTACATATGATCTGATCGTTCGTAGTAATCCTGCTGTTATTACTGGTTTGACTTTGGTCTGCAGATTCTGCGCTACTTACAGTTTTCTTCAAATAGTGGTCCATTCTCAACGTCAAGTAGATTAGCTTAGTTCTAGATTAAGTAGAATATATGGCGACAGCCACAACGAACGTTATTTGCGCGATGACAGAAAACAAATGAGAGAGTGGCGCAAAGTCACCATGTGCGTGTGGTGGATTCACATTGTGTTTGGAGGGATGTCCGTTTACATCCACGTACGGTGAATAAAATTGCGCGCATCGGCTCGCGCCTCCCTAGGGAGGCGCGCGTCACCGGTTGGGAACCTAGGCTATATGCTATCCACATTATCCGATCTCGCTACGGAACTTCAAAATTCGACAGATGATTAAAATTTAAAAGGTAATCAGACCTCAAGTATTCTGACCAATTGCTCATATTACAGGTAATTTCTCGTCATACGGATACAGAAAAAGGGAGAACGGAGTTTTCCCGTTAATATACGAAGGAATTGGGAAAAGGTTTCAGAAAATTCAGAGTTTTCCGTTAAGCCATCTCAAAAACGGTAATTTTTGTCAATATAAGATGTGAAAACACAAATTTGTCCGTGACGGAGAGCGAGGCCCCTCCCCCTCACTTCGGAGTAAGTTGCTCTCCCAACTGAGCTACACGGACAGAATGTAACGCTGCAGATTTGTCGTCTTGATAAGTGCTTTACCTCTGTAGTACGTCACACACACACAAAATAAAAAATAAACTGCGGACAGATTTCTGAAAATTTAGAATTTTCCCCTGGTACGAAAAATCCGTTAAATTCAGGTTTCTTTCTGTCGTTTCACTGAAAGGTTTGTATCAGAAGTATGCTTCGTTAATTCATGAAATAAATGACGAAAAGTAGCTTGTGAATTCCGGAAAATATACTACAGTGTAAGGAGACAAGAAGGAAAGACTGACGTAAGACACTACGATAAACTCGCGCTTCGTGATACGCTGAACCAAACAGTACGACAGCATCCAATACAAATCAAAATCAATGATTCCCAATTTTGAATACGTAAACAATTTGTCTTCTGTATTACATTGCTTAGTTAGTTAATATCTCTGAAAAATCCATTCGCTTGACTCGCGGAAGTTCTACTTCTGTATGTCTTTCCCTGTTACCCCATTAAACGGATGTGAAAACTTTTTAGTTTAGTAGGAGTTCGAGTTCGCATTTGGCAAGATGTCGTACTAAAAGATAGAGCATCACGGGTGTAAGTGTGTGGAACCGTTCCCAGTAGTAAATAAATAATTTCGAATTATTTATGTCTCTTCAGATTCGCTGATGAAAGTTTTAAGAATGTCTTCTAATGAAGTCACATCATAAATCACATTTATCAGAGTTTCGGAAAATACAACGAAACACTAGTGGGAAAGATAACGTCGTGTGTGTGTTCTCCCCAAGGATCACTGGTTTGAGAAATTTCGTTCTAAGAATCCGGCATTGATTGATGAACTGTGCTCTGGCGCCTCACGGAGGTCAGTCAAGACAGAATGTGGTCACTAATTGAGAATGACCTCCGGCAAGCTAGATACTATATTGCAGAAAACTAATAGAAATCAATCAGTGAAGCGCAGTAAAACATCTTCGCTATCTTGGAATCGAAATTATGGAGGGTATTCTGATACTTCATGAATCAATAGCAGGGATTTAATGCTTAGAATAATTTCATATCATTGTGCGATTAAGATGAAAATGCGAGAGATCTTTTCGGATTCTATATTTGTGATTAATAATTTATGTGTAAGGGTTGTCCCAAAACATGTTTTTATTAGGCATGGGACATTCGAATCCTCGAATTCCGCAAATCTTGAAAAAGATTCGAGTTCGCGCTTTTTTCGTCATTCGAATCTTTTGAATTTTAACCTAAAAACTTGGCGTTTTGGTGCTAACTCTAGAGCGATATGTGTTTTAATTTTTGTCAGCATGACGAGTTCTAACATTAGAAAACAATAAAAGAAGATCTTCTACAGTGTGTACACAGCTATTTAAAATAGTTCGTTACTTCCGAACTGGATGAGAACGGAACATTGTTTGCTCTTGGAACTATATGGAATCTACGATTCAAAGGAAATGCATTTTTGAGCAAAGGAAACCTTAAGCAAGTTAAATCAACACTGGCCATTGAAATTTCTGATATTAGTATTTTGCAAGCTGATGACAGTGATCTGCAGTTATCAGAACAAAGTCAAAGAGATACCACTAAAATATCGTTAACTCAACAATAAGAAGTTCATAGCACGTGGAGTTACTATTCTCAATGGATGACACCATCTACCAGCAGTGAGAAGAGTTAACAATTTGTCTCCTGAACAAGAAATAAATGCCTACTTAGCAGAAATACTGCTTCCACCGTCTGAAGACATCTTTAAATACTGGAAGGACAACAAAAAATATCAAAATTTGAGAACTATCTAAAAAGTTCTTAATCACACCACCATCGACAGTAATGTCAGAAAGACTATTCAGCACATCAGGTGTCATAGCTGATAAAAAAAACAAAGTAGGCTATACCTAGAGCGACTTAAAATGCTAGTGTTTTTAAATAAAACTCTTCATTAAAGGTTTCCGATTTTTTTACATTGCCCTGAAAGAGTTCAGTGTTTAGTGTTTTTAGTAACTCTTAAAACAAACATGTTTTTGATTTTTCTTAGTTTTCTGGAAAGAATTTGCTCAATATAGTGGTTCCAGGTGTTTATCTACATTAACTCTTGAAATAATCCTACCTACCTCTACACTTGCTTTGATTTTAAACGGTTTTGGAACTTATGTTATTAAAAAAAATATCAAAAATATGAATTGTTACTCAAATATGTTTTTGTCAAATTATGTTCAGAAAATGGAAAGACTCAAGAGTTATGTACATCATTTAGTAAATGTAAATTATAAATTTCATTTGTATCTTCTTAATAAGTATGGGAATGTTTTTTGAAAACCGTATTCTTTAATTTGTTTTTCATTAATCACAGATTTCAAATTTTGCTTCAATTACAAACTTTTAATTTTAAGTAAAAGTCTTTTTTCTTATAATTTACGCTTTCCAACCGTAGGTTGAAGAAGCGTATATGCTCCAACTTTGTCTGTCTGTCCGCCCGCACGATAATTCGCGTGAAAATGATTCGATTTCGATGACATTTTAGTATGTGGTAAGGGACCATCTGGGACGGAACCTATTGAAAATGGAGGAAATGGGGTCAAAGGTCACGACATAGGAGCGGGATCTTATTCCACTACCCTTATGTGTCATAACTTTAGTAAAAATGGTTCGATTTCGGTGAAACTTTAGTATGTGGTAGGCGATCAACTGGGGACTAACTCTGTTGAAAATGGGCGAAAGGGAGTCAAAGACAAAGACATAGGAGCGGGATCTATTCCATCCCCCTTATGCGTAATAATTTGATTTCGATTTCGATGAAAATTTACAATGTGGTAAGGGACCACCAGCGGACGAACCCTGTTGAAAATGGGAGAAAGGGGGTCAAAGGTCACGACATAGAAGCGGGATCCATTCCATTGCACTTATGCGTTTTGACCTGTGTAAAAATGGTTGCATTCTGATGAATTTTTAGTATGTTATAAGGGACCACTCGGGACGAACCCTATTGAAAATAGGCGAAATGGGGTTAAAGGTCAGGACATAGGATCGCGATCGATTCCATCGCCCTTATGCGTTATAACTTATGTAAAAATGCTTCGATTGAGACAAAACTTTATCATGTTGTTCCGAAAGTATACTTTCCTGGTTCTGTTAAATGTCATCGAAATGGGGTCAAAGGTCACGTCATAGGAGCGAGATTTATTTCACAGCCATTATTTTCAAAATTTGAGTAATAATGTGAGTCATGATTTCTGGTATGTTGGAAAGCGTATCATAATCAATGCATTGCATGATTTTACTAACTTGTTTTTTTATATAAAGGATTCGATAGATTCGATATTCGGAAGATTGAAGGGATTCGAGAACTTTTTGGGATTCGGATTCGGATTCGGATTCGAGAAAATTTAGGATTGGTTCCACCTCTAGTTTTTATAATAAAAATATGACTACATTAATTATCAAAGAAGTGGTCATTTCATCCCCCGAAATACTGTCTATTGCATTGAATACAGGTATCCCAACGTTTCTTCCGCTTTTTGAATGTATTCTAGAATTCTTCTGAAATGCTGTTGGAGCACCCCCGCGAACCTGTAATTACATTGGCGGAAAGTGAAAAAAGAACACCTAGAAGGAAATGGCGGACGATCATGAAATTTACATATGTTAATTGGGTCAAGTTTAGGTAGGTGTGATGTTAATTTCGGGACCAACCGAGGAGCGCTTACGCCACAGCACCGCACAATATGCAAATTATCGTCGCTGGTATTTAAGGAGTACGGCGAAGTGAATGTAATCAGTCGTCGGCGTACGGACACGTGCGAAGACCCTGAAGAAGCTGCAATGCCTGAACATGGAAGACGTGTACGATTTCAGCAGTTATCGGACTTTGAGCGAAGTCGTCTAGTCGGACTCCGCGAGGCCGGGTGGTCGTATCGTCGTATTGCGGAGCGAATTGGACGGGAAGTATCGGTGGTGGTACGATGGTGGCGTAGATGGTCCGAGGAACATTCCTACACGAGAAGACGTGGAACCGGGAGTCACAGACGGACTGATGAGCGGACCGATCGACGCATAGGAAGAGCGGCGTTGTCAAGCAGAACATCCACTGCGACGCAAATCCGAGCTGCCGTTGCACCTGAGGTGACTGTGCGAACAATCCTCAACCGTCTACTGGATGCAGGACTACATGCACGTGTGCCTCTGGCATGTGTACCTCTGACTCCAGCCCACCGTCAGGAACGGCTGCAGTGGTGTCGCCAACGTCTGCAGTGGAGAACGCAATGGCGATCTCTCCTGTTCAGCTATGAAAGCAGATCCTGCTTGGGAGCTTCCGGTGGCCGTATGCGTGTTCGCAGACGCACAGGGGAGCGTCTCTACTCATCTTGCATCTGCCAGCGACACACAGGGCCTACAACTGGTCTCCTGTTGCGGGGAGCGATCAGCTATCACTCCCGTACACAACTAGTGTTTGTACCGGGTACGTTAAACAGCACCTCCTTCATCAAAAACATCATTCAGCCGGTTGTTGTGCCATTTGTAAGGTCGGTCCATCGTGGTGTTTTCCAGCAAGATAACGCACGCCCACACACGGCACGTGCAACGCAACATGCACTTCAGGGTGTGAGACAACTTCCATTGCCTGCACGTTCACCGGATTTGTCCCCCATTGAGCACGTGTGGGATTTTATGAGACGACTTATCCGGTCTCCACGGCCAGCCACGGCCATCCCCGATTTACGCGTCCAGGTTGAGGATGCTTGGAACTCAATACCCCAAACTTACATCCAACATCTGTACGACAGACCTCCATTCCAGAATTGCACAGTGTGACGCTGTTCAGGGCGTTTCAACTGCGTACAAACCATGTTACACGGAAATGTTATTTTTCAGTTTACCAGCAAATACAGCTGTTTTTTGCCATAATGTTTTGATCACGTTTTCCTTTTTATTCCGTTATTATACTGTATAAATTTCGTTGGTATCAGACGTCTCCTTTTTGGTGTTCTTTTTTCACTTTCCGACAGTGTATTTATTGCTCGGTCTCAAATTATCGTTCCCGTAATGTTTTTTTGTGTTTTTTTGTAAATGGAGAAGAACCGGAAGCCACTAGGTGACAAGTCTGGATCATATGCAGGTTGGGGCCTCAACTTAATATTCATTTTCTCCAAATAAGAAATGGCAGAACTGGCCGTGTGCGGCCTTGTATTGCGCAGCACATGAAAAGAGATGGGGAACCCAAGTACAACAAACTCGTTTCATGCACAAACGCTCGGTTAAGGTTCTGTGCATTGACGATTTTGACATGTGAACCATAATCATCCATAATTCTAATTGATAGGTGCTTGTCTTCCCGCATAATAACACCTATTGTGCTGATATTTACCTCTGTAACACTCGCTGAAGGTCTTCTTCCATGCGCGATTAAAGCCGCCTACTCATGGCCATCCATAAATTCTTTATGCCATTTGCAAATTGTTGATTTTCCTACACGTTCATTTGTAAAAGCCTCTTGCATAAGACGGAAAATCTCTTCCACAGATTTCCTAAGTCGAAAGCAAAATTTAATGACGCATCTTTGTTCCCCTTTCACATCCATTGCTTTGAAAAATCACAGCACAAAAACACTTTTTAGGGGTTCACGAAATAAACCTTGTTGAACTGCGAACTACAGACAACACATACGTGATAAACAGGGGTGACCGATTGCTAACAACGACTGATGTTTCTCCGAGACTCCTGCCAAGGTCGGACGCAGTATTGCACATTTTTTTATGAAACCATAATCTTTGGTTTAGGGCAAGCTACGTATTAGTATAAGCAAAAACTTTTATTTGATGTCTTCTGAAGTAAATTATCAGTTATACAGTAGCGAACAAAAGTATTTGGCGAAACACTTTTTCGACCATAATTTTTTTCTGCTGTACCAAATCGGGTCATTTTGGGATAAGATATGTGTTGATTTGTGGGTTACAATGCCGCGTAGTTTGTATTTCTCTCAGAGCGAATTTGTCTTTCAAAATGGGCCATATTCAAGAGTCGCCAATCATTACCCATTTGTTTGCTGCATGTATTAATGTTTTTCTTTTGATTTTTGTGGGTTTTGTGATGTGTAGTGTGTTAGTAAGTCAATCTTAGGTTTTCCGTAATGGGTAAAATGGCGGAGATCCCTGTTGGAGCTCTCCAGGCGGCCGTTAACATGATGGAATCGGGAATGCGCATCACCGACATTGCGAGGGCCCTGAAGATCCGACACCAGTCCATTTAAGCTATCCTGCAACGTTATAAGAAGACTGGGACCGTCGAGAACAGTCCGCGATGTGGAAGCCCTCGTTCCACTACGTTGCGTCAGGATAGACGCATCCTCCGTCGATCTCGTGCTGATCCCACCTTGACTGCTGTGGACATCGCCACCGAATTCCGCGACAGCGACGACCTGAACGTCAGCCGAATGACCATCTCCTGTCGTCTCATTTCTGGTGGATTGAATGGAAGACGCCCCGCCAAGAAACCACTCACCGGAGTCAAGAATCGACGAGCCAGAGTCGCGTTCGCGCGCCGTCATCGACACTGGACCGCGGCGGACTGGAGTAAGGTGCTTTTCCCCGACGAGAGCAAGTTCAACTTGTTCGGAAGTGATGGCATCCGATACGTACGACGCCCGTGTGGCCAGAGATTCAACCCCCAGTTCATTCAGCCGGCTGTCAAGCACGGAGGAGGATCGCTCATGGTTTACAGCGGCTTCTCTCGCAATGGAATATGCCCCATCATCAAGATTGACGGAATAATGACTGGACAGAGCTACACGAACATGCTCATCAACGATGTCTTCCCATGGGCAAACCAGAACATGCCACCCGGATGTATCATGCAGCAAGACAACGACCCGAAGCACACCTCCAGCGTAGCGAAGGCAGCCGTCCAGCAGCAACAGGTCACACTTCTAGACTGGCCAAGCCAATCTCCAGACCTCAACCCTATCGAGCACATGAGGGAGCAGCTGGAGAGACAATGTGCGAAGAAAACCTGCCGGAATAAGTCCCAGAAGATCTACCAGCTGTCTGAAGAATAAGCGCGAATTCCGCAGGTCACCGTCGAGAAGCTAGTGGACTCGATGCTCACCCGTTGTGCAGCTGTTATTAAATCTCGTGGTTATCCCACTAAGTATTAGTTATTGTTTTGTCGTTTTCTCGTACTTGTTTTCTGTTATCGTTGCATTAAATGAATGTGATACACACCTACTTTGTTGGTCAATTCGTACGATCTTTGCGATTAAGCTCGGTACCTGATCTGTGTTAAGGTTTCCGATCCATCTACATATGGGTCATGTTTACAACTGAATAACACATATCATATCCCAAAATGACCCGATTTGGTCCAGCAGAAAAAATAATCATGGTCGAAAAAGTGTTTCGCCAAATACTTTTGTTCGCTACTGTAAATACACATTTGACGTGAACTAGGAACATCAGATAGAAGTCATTGCTCTTTCCACGTTTATAAGTGAGTCACAGAAAAATTCTCATCGGCCGCCAGCGGGAATCGAACCCAGTTACGTATGTGAGTCTAAAGAATTTCGAGGCCGCTGTGGTGTAGTGGAAGCATATCCGGCGCGTAACTAGAAAAACCTGGGTTCGATTCGCGGTGGCGGCCGATGATAATTTTTCCGCGACTCACTTATAAACGTGGAAAGACTTCTATTTAATAAATTATGAGTCACTGATGTAAGTTTTATTTTCGTTGCGGGGATTATTGAACAACATACGGATTGTAAGCCGTCGTCCTTTCCTGACTTTGGGCCGCTGTTTCCAGGGAGGTAAGATGTAGGAGAACCGGGGAGCCCGTTACAATGCTATCCAGTTTTTTTTTGTTTTTTTTTTCGCTGAATTTTATTTCGACTTTATTTACACTAAAAATAAAAACAAATGGAAGAAACGCAAATTTATGCATTTATTGCGGAATTTTGGAAAATATGTGTTCTTATATGAAAACATTTATTTACGTAAAATACCATTCCGTAGTAACGACTCGATCCTTATTTTACGCTTTCCAACAGTAGGTTGAAGAAGCGTATATGCTCCAGCTTTGTCCGTCCGTCCGTCCGTCCGCACGTTAACTGGCGTAAAAATGGTTCGATTTCGATTAAATTTTAGTATGTGGTAGGGGACCACCTAGGGACGAATCCTATTGAAAGTGGGATAAATGGGGTCAAAGGTCACGACGTAGGAGCGGAATCATTCCATTGCCCTTTTGCGCCATAACTTAGGTAAATATGGATCGATTTCAATGAAACTTTACTATGTGGCAGGGGACCACCTAGGGACAAACCCTATTGAAAATGGGACAAATGGGGTCAAACGTCACAACGTAGGAGCGGGATCATTCCATTACCCTTATGCGTCATAACTTGCGTAAATATGGTTAGATTTCAATGAAAGTTTACTATGTGGCAGGAGACCGCCTGGGGACAAACCCTATTCAACATGGGTGAAGTGAGGTTTAAGGTCAGGCCATGAGATCCGGATGCATTCCATTGCCCTTATGCGTCATAACTTGCGCAAAAATGGTTCGATTACGATGACATTTCAGTATGTAGTAGGGGACCACCTGGGGACGAACCCTATTGAAAATGGACGAAATGTGGTCAAAGGTCAGGACATAGGATTGCGATCCTTTCCATTGCCCTTATCCCATATTATTAACGCGGACGTCAAGTAATTTTTCTTCCTACACTTCCAATGGAAAAAGTTTTGTAAACATTTCCTTCATAATTAATGTGTTCCCAAGGATGAAAATTTTAACATCGATTAAAATAACTTCATATTATAACTCGGAAAACTTAATATTTTCTAAAACATAACCATAATCATATTAAAAATCAATAACTTTTCCTTTGGTTGTGTTGAAACCAGAGAAAAGATGGCGCGACCTGTACTTTGATGACGTCAGTGGGCGAAAAAATGTTGGATTGCATAATTACGGTTATGGTTTAGAAAATATTAAGTACTCCCAGTTATGAAATGAAGCTATTTTAATCATTGTCCAAATTTTCATCCTTGTGAACGAATTAATTGTCCTGAAAAAAGATGGCGCGACCTGTGTTTTCATGACGTCAGTAGACAAACAAATGTTGAATTGCATAATTATGGTTATGTTTTAGAAAATATTAAGTATTGCAAGTTATAAAATGGAGATATTTTAATCGATGTTCAAATTTTCATCCTTGGGAACGCATTAATTGTGAAGAAAATGTGTACAGAAGTTTTTCCATTGGAAATATAGGAAGCAAAATTACTTGACGTCCACCTTAAAGTAGCAATTCTTCTATGTTTGTATGTACATTTTATTTTGAAAACAGCTCTAAGCATTTTGATGAAAGTCGTTAACCTACCGTTTTCTGGTACTAGAAATGGATTTAGCTTGATCTCGACTTAAGGAGAATTCGTTCAGTGGGTTAAATAACCACCCCGAATTATAATGTTTTTAGTGATGGCGTTGTTCCATTATTCCATTAATGTTACCAATGCTTAGAAATCTTATGACGTCACAATCTCGCCGCGTTTGAGAATGTTGGCGCCCGGTCACGCTATCTGTCTCATTACGTCACGCGTTGTGTGTGGATCCTATTAAAGTTTTATGACGTCACACTTGCGGCGAGCGATGGTTGCGATTCCCATCTGTCTCATTACGTCACGCGTTGAGTGATTGTGTCCGTCCGCACAATAACTCGCGTAACAATCGTTCGATTTCGATGAAATTTTAGTATCTGGTAGGGGATCACCTGGGAAGGTACCCTATTTAAAGTGAACGAAATGGGGTCAAAGGTCAGTACATAGGAGCGGGATCCATTGTACTGCTATTATGCTTCATAACTAACGTAAAAAATGATCGATTTCGATGAAATTTTAGTATGTGGTAGAAAACCACCTGGCGACAAACCTTATTGGAAATGGGCGAAATGGGGTCAAAGGTCAGAACATAGAAGCGGAATCACTTCCATCGCTATTATGCATCAAAACTTACGTGAAAATGCTTCGATTTGGATGAAATGTTAGTATGTTGTAGGGTCTTGCCTGGGGACGAATTCTATTGAAAATGGGCGAAATGGGGTCAAAGGTTAGGGCACAGGAGCGGGATCTATTCCATAGCCCTTATGCATCATAACTTACGTAAAAATGCTTCGATTGCGACAAAACTTTATCATGTTATTTCGGAGGTATACCAAACCGGTTCTGTTGAATATCATCGAAATGGGCTCAAAGCGAGATTTATTCCACAGCCATTATCCTCATAACTTCAGTAATGATTTCTGGTATGTTGGAAAGCGTATTATAATCAATGCATTGCATGATTTTACTAACTTGTAGATTCCTTTAAAAATATCAGCGCTTATTCTAATCTTTTAATATTCCGAGCTCATTTCAAGCCAGCTGCACTAAATTATGTTTACGCAAATAATGATAAAAGCGCTTGCGTTCAGAAGCTGTAAACAAATGTGATTTACGTGTTCCATCTTGTGTTACAAGTGTTTGCACCCATTTGTTATCAGAACTCGTATGTCTAAAACGGAGGTTGTAGTAATTGTTGTGTTAAAATATTTATACGATTAGTATTCAGAAATGAAATTGAAATGGATTTACGCATAACCAGGGCTTGAAAATTTTGATGCTGGTTCGCCAGTATCTCACTCGCCAGCTGAAAATCGACAGCTTCACAGGGCTGCGGTTTTGTTTCGTGTTTTCAAAGTTTGATATATTAAAAATTTATACACATTTCTTGAATAATATTTTATCGCTAACCTAATTCCAGCGATTTATTATTGAATAACCCGTCCTAAGAACGTGAAATGTTTAATTGAAGCGGATTGTAAACAAATCAATTAGACGCCGGCTTTTTGGAAAGGAAATATAGTAAAAATTTATATAGTAAGAACATGTTCATGTAAGAACTGAAAATTATATGCTATTATTTTCCGTTTTTGGAAAGACCTCGCGATAAATATTCTGCGCGAAATATTTGTTGTTCTTCAACAATTTTTCTTGTGGTCCAGTTGTTTTCGCGTAAACTTACCTTATCTTCTGCTTTGATTTTTCGCGTTAAATTAGTTTTTCTCCGGCACACATGTTATTCCGCACACGGCTTGCTTTAGACTGTCCTATCCGAAGTTTAGTTTGAAGCTTTATACCAAAGCATTTTCTACAAAACAATGCGACATCTGGTATTACACATCGGAACTATCTAAATTCTCGACAATGTGCTATTGGGGCGACACCTGTTTTTAGATGCAATTTTACTTACTTTGACATCTCAAGATTTCAGTTTCTGTTGTGGGTCAGAGCGTTTAGACAGATCAATATTTTGCAAAATGTGTAATATAATCAGCACTAAACTCGCAAAATTAGTTAAATTTAAAAGTAAAAATTAATTAAAGCGTACAAATTAATATTCGAATTGTGCTAAATTAAATCAATATAGAAACGCAACTTGCGGCGGTATTAAGATTTTAATTTCAATTTTGTAGATCGGATAAATAAAACTCGAGTCATTGATAATGTAATGTTTTTAAATGAGGACGAGATCACCTTGACATCTCAACGAGATCGCGTGCAAACTCAACTTGCTGTGATATTAAGAATTCAATTCGAATTTTGTAGATCGGAAAAACAGAACTCGAGTCAATAATTATCCAATGTTTTTAAATTAGCACGCGAGCACCTTGACATCTGAAAGTGATCTCGTGATATTTATTATATAGCAGGCAATCGTTTTGACATTGATAGAGCACGCACGAATTGATGGATAAGTGATGACGCAACAATGCACACGTTGGTGTGACGTCAAGTGTTCCGCCGAGACGGGTCTGAGTGTTTATATTATTTATAATGAAACTCAGTTTTCTCCCGCTACAATAGATGGTGCAAGAGTTCTTCAATATTTTACAACTTGCTTAACAGCTCCGCGGAAACACGGATTCCTTTGTTTGCTCTTTGACCTACGACAGCAATTAGTAAAGCGGCAGCTCGCGAGGCGCAAGTGACTCTTACACTTCTTATCTTTTCACACACCGTTTGGGGAAATCATACTACGGGGATTGCGGCTTCTTACCTGGCGATCCCTGCTAAGCTCACAGTGGCCGGATGTTTTGACTCACGGCATTCTCTGTCCAATTTCTTTCGCGGAAGAACAGGTTTTCCATGCTGGCTCCCGATCAAACATCATTTCTGCGAATTAAAATAAGCTTTATTAAGTTTTACGTTTCCAGCAATAGGCATATTAACATATAAATAATTGCCGACAGAGCAATAGGCATATTAACGAGTAAATATTTGCCGAGAGAGCAATAGGCATACTAACGTATAAATAATTGCCGACAGAGCAATAGGCATATTAACGAGTAAATATTTGCCGAGAGAGCAATAGGCATACTAACGTATAAATAATTGCCGACAGACCAATAGGCATATTACCGTATAAATAATTGCCGACAGAGCAATAGACATATTAACGTATAAATAACTGCCGACAGAGCAATAGGCATATTAACATATAAATAATTGCCGACAGAGCAATAGGCATATTAACGTATAAATAATTGCCGACAGAGCAATAGGCATATTAACGTACAAATAATTGCCGACAGAGCAATAGGCATATTAACGTATAAATAATTGCCGACAGAGCAATAGACATATTAACGTATAAATAATTGCCGACAGAGTTTAAATTGCTCTACTGAATTTTTTATTCATCAACTAAACCTTTTCTTTCCTTACAGATGAGCAGACAACCGCATTTTCTAAGCCTTGCGCATAACTGAAAAATTCTGAGTGAAACATCTCAGTGTCAGATATGTTAGAGAGAGGCATATTGTTCAAGATTTGCAAATACACTGCGTGATCAAAAATAACCGGAAACCTCTTTTGAGTTGTGAATTTTCCCATATACCTCACAGCCGCAGCCCATAAAAACACGAACGTGGCCAAGTAAACATCATGGATAAGCATGAATAGCAGAATGGACCGAAATCAATAACTTTCAAAGTGGCACGCTGGATTCCATCGCAGCAACAAGTCGGTTCGGAAATTATTTCCCTGTTGCAGCTGCCGCGATCAACTGTAAGTTACAGGAGTTGGACAGAATGATATGAACACCTAGGAAAAGAAGGTTTTACGTACCAAATAGCATGCGGGACCACTTTTGGCATTCAAAACCGCCCGAAGCCTCATGGGAATAGACACATACAAATCCTGGATGGTGGCTAGTGGGATGTTACACCATTCTTCATGCAGAAACTGCTCCAGGTCCATGAGATATGCAGGCGGAGGATAGCGAGATTGTACCCTATTTTCCAAGACAGACCACAGTGGTTCGATGATGTTTAAGTCAAGTAACTGAGTAGGCCAAAGAAGGTTTGGCATTCCGAGTTCTGTGAATTGGGGCGTTATCATCTTGATAGATGGCATCCCCTACAGGAAACAATACCTGAGTCATTGGATGGAGTTGGTCGGCCAAAAAGGTTTCGTACGCTCTGTCAGTCATTCGTCCTTTCAAGGTGATCAATGGACTTTCTGAAAACCACGATATGACCGCCCAGAGCATGACAGAACCACCACCATGCTTCACTGTTGGGAGCAGACAGTCTGGGTTGTACGCTACCGACGGTGTTCTCCACACGTTAACACATCCTGCGGTGGGGAATAGTGTGAATGTAGATTCATCCAATCACATTACAGGCTTTCATGTATCGGCAGTCCACGTTGTATGCTCCTGGCACCAATGTCGTCGCCCTTGTGCATTTACCCGTACCAGCAGAGGTTTTGCAATAGCAGCTCTGCCATGAATATTTTGTTTATGGAATTCAGTGCGCACTGTTTTCGTTGATACTGGGGTCTGGAGATGCAGATTGAGCTCCGCAGCGCCGTAGTCTTCTTATTATGGGTAACAATCCTTTTAACGCTCTTCTGTATCTATCAGCCAGGGTCGTTTGAAAGCCGCTCTTGCGTTTCTCAGACGAGGTTTTACCACGAACACGATATGCTGTCATGACGCTTGACACAGTAGCTCTCGATACCCTCACTGCCTTGGCGACTGTTGTCACGGAGACACCAACTAGCCGGCCACCAACAATGAGCCTCTTCCGAAGTCATAAAATCAGTATGCTGTCATGACGCTATACACAGTAGCTCTCGATACCCCCACTACGCTGGCGACTGTTGTCACGGAGGTACCAACTAACCGGCCACCAACAATTAGCCTCTTCCGAAGTCATGAACAAAGTACTCTGTCATGACGCAAGACACAGTAGCTCTCGATACCCCAACTACCATGGCGACTGTTGTCACGGAGGTACCAACTAACCGGCCACCAACAATTAGCCTCTTCCGAAGTTATGAACACAGTATGCTGTCATGACGCTAGACACAGTAGCTCTCGATACCTCCACTACCATGACGACTGTTGTCACGGAGGCACCAACTAGCCGGCCACCAACAATTTGCCTCTTCCGAAGTCATGAACACAGTATGCTGTCATGACGCTAGACACAGTAGCTCTCGATACCTCCACTACCATGACGACTGTTGTCACGGAGGCACCAACTAGCCGGCCACCAACAATTAGCCTCTTCCGAAGTCATGAACACAGTATGCTTTCATGACGCTAGACACAGTAGCTCTCGACACAGCCACTACCCTGGCGACTGTTGTCACGGAGGTACCAACTAACCAGCCACCAACAATTAGCCCTCTTTCGAAGTCCGTTAGGTTGCTCATTTCGTCGACACACGGAAAGAAATTTTGCAACATGACACATTAAATGCACGTAAACAGGACCTTGAGGTTCTAAAGAAAGCTACTGCAACCAAAACGTGGTAGATACCTTGGCGCATTGTGACGTACGCAGCTGCATTAAAAGGCACGTCTCTGAGCGTGGTGTTCACATAATACTGGCCAATCCCTGTATGTTATTATGAAGTAGAAATGCCTAAGTGTAACGACAGCGCAATCGGTCTCCGATACGTTAGGTAAGAAATGGGTTGCTCGACAAAAACTTGTGGCCTTGGTTGCAACACTCACCACAGATTTCCAAAATGCCTCTGGACGCAATTCCAGCACCTCAAAGTTTCGTCGAGACCTGAAGCGAATGGATTATCATGGCTTAGCAGCTGCACATGCAAGCGTGAAAATAGCAAAATCAATGCCAGGTTTCCGTTGGAGAGATACAAAGCTCGGCGGTAGATTGATTGGAGGTTTAACGACCACCGTGAGCAACTCAATGGGCTATAAGCAGTCTCCCGTCCCTACTTTAAGGTCACTGGTTCCAGGGAAGGGCTCTAGAGAGCCAGTGTCGTAAGACGAACAAAACATCCATGCCTCACCGGGATTCGAACCCGGACCCCTTACGGACGAATGATCAGAGGCCATCGCTTAGACCACTGCGACACCGGGGTGGCGGCGGCGGCAGCGGCGGCAGAGGACTATGCAAGAGTAGAAAGCGTTCTCTGGAGTGCTGATTCACTCTTAATCATCTGGTAGTGCGAAGAACAAGCCTGAGCGGGGAGAATGTGTAACTCTGCCTGTCCGACTGTGTTGTGCCAACTACGAAGTTTGATGGAGGAGGGATGTTTCCATGGGGATGTTTTTAATGGTTTGGGCTTGCCCTCTTCGTTCCAGTGCCAGTAAATCTTAACGCTGCTGCCCATAATGATATTCTCGATCGAACTTTAGCAACATTATGGCAGAAAAGCTCGATCAAGGCCCTTTCCTTTACCAATATGACAATGCCTCTGTCTACAAAGCGAGTCCCTGTAGGAGTAGTTTGATGAGATGGGTATATAAGACCTTGATCTGCCTACACAGAGCGCGATTTCAACACTATGGAACACCTTTGGGATGCATTGGAAAACCGAATGCGTGCCAGGACTAACTCCCAGGCATCGGTGACCGATCTCACTAATGATGCCAGGCCTAATTCCCAGGCATCGGTGACCGATGTCCCTAACGATGCCAGGACTAATTCCCAGGCATCGGTGACCGATCTCACTAACGAAGCCAGGACTAATTCCCAGGCATCGGTGACCGACCTCACTAACGATGCCAGGACTAATTCCTAGGCATCGGTGACCGATCTCACTAACGATGCCAGGACTAATTCCCAGGCATCGGTGACCGATCTCACTAACGATGCCAGGACTAAATCCCAGGCATCGGTGACCGATCTCACTAACGATGCCAGGACTGATTCCCTGGCATCGGTGACCGACTCACTAACGATGCCAGGCCTAATTCCCAGGCATCGGTGACCGATCTCACTAACGATGCCAGGACTAATTCCCAGGCATCGGTGACCGATCTCACTAACGTTGCCAGGACTAATTCCCAGACGTCGGTGACCGATCTCACTAACGTTGCCAGGACTAATTCCCAGACGTCGGTGACCGATCTCACGAACGAAGCCAGGACTAATTCCCTGGCATCGGCGACCGATCTCACTAACGAAGCCAGGACTAATTCCCAGGCATCGGTGACCGATCTCACTAACGATGCCAGGACTAATTCTCAGGCATCGGTGACCGATCTCACTAACGATGCCAGGACTAATTCCCAGGCATCGGTGACCGATCTCACTAACGATGCCAGGACAAATTCGCAGGCTTCGGTGACCGATCTCACTAACGATGCCAGGACCAATTCCCAGTCATCGGTGACCGATCTCACTAACGATGCCAGGACTAATTCCCTGGCATCGGTGACCGATCTCACTAACGAAGCCAGGACTAATTCCCTGGCTTCGGCGACCGATCTCACTAACGAAGCCAGGACAAATTCGCAGGCTTCGGTGACCGATCTCACTAACGATGCCAGGACTAATTCCCAGACGTCGGTGACCGATCTCACTAACGATGCCAGGACTAATTCTCAGGCATGGGTGACCGATCTCACGAACGTTGCCAGGACTAATTCTCAGACGTCGGTGACCGATCTCACTAACGTTGTTAGGACTAATTCCCAGACGTCGGTGACCGATATTACTAAAGATGCTAGGACTAATTCCCAGGCATCGGTGACCGATATCACTAACGATGCCAGGACTAATATCCGGGCGTCGGCGACCGATCTCACTAACGTTGCCAGGACTACTTCCTAGGCATCGGTGACCGATCTCACTACCCAAATCTAGTGCAAACCGTTTTCAGCAGAGTGGAGGCTGTGGTAGCAGAAAAATGATTGACCAACTGGATATTAATTCTGTGAGGATCTCGGCGAGAGAGAGGTCTCTATAGATATTTAAATATGATTTAGATATTCAATTTATGCATTATTCAAATTTGCCTTATACTGATGAATATGATTTTTTCGTGTGTATATGTGTTTAAGTAACGGCAGTGTAAGATATATTGCATATGAATGAACAATTTATTCTTACAAACCCACTGTTAGACCTTTCGTGAAACCTTTCCTAAAAGACGCCATCTTGTTCTGACTGCTAAGAGGGTCGTTGTTTGTTAATTACATGGTGATATTCTGTTGGCCTTCTTACATGCTTGGGGTCGGAACCAAAGTGACATTCGTTACGAGGTGTCAAGATTGCGACCCCCAAAGAGTTGAGGGGATCTCGGGGAGAAAAGAGACGAGAAGGACATTCGAGGCAGACAGAGAAAAGGAGATGTCACGGAGATCTGTGTAATATGTTTTCGTTGTTTCGGATATAACTCCTAAAGTATGTATATAATGTATGTATATATAATGCACATATATACATCTTGGTTCGAAAAGAAATAAAATTTCAATGCAAAATTTCATTGCAAATTTTTGGATTTACAAAAGCGTCAAACAACAGAGAAATCAGTTAGCACGTAGTGAAGCAGTGACTGCATGGAAACATTTATGTATATCATGAATGAATAATCGGCCCTTATATTAAGGGATTCCTGAAGCTTTTTCAATAAAGGGCAGGTTTCATGCAGTCTAATGCAACGGGCATACGAACCGACAGAAATAAGGGCCTGCTAGGATACATTTGTGGAACCCACAGGCCCGCTAGCACATCACAAATTCCTTTCCTACACTGGTGTGCAAAAATTAAGGACGAAGAGGAGAAATTAGCATAACAGCGGAACAAGCAGGCAGAACGGACTGAAAGACCACTCAGGAGATAAACTAGGGTCAGGTACGGTAGGGCATGCGTATATATGCAGCATGACGTAGGGGGGGGGGAGGTGAGTGTCGGAAGGGTATAAAGCACACGAGCGGTGTACGCTCAGCAATTCAGTCGGTTTGAACAACGTCGAGTTGCTGCCACCGTGTGATATGGCCAACAGTAGACGACATCAGGATGACTTTACCCAAAGTCGCGTCATTGGGAAGTTGGAAGAGAAGAAGGTCGAAGTGTGACTAGTGTGGTCGAGGAGTTCGGGATCGCTCACAGCATCATTTCACAAACTTGCAGAACATTTCAAATGACAGGAACAGCTGTCCGAGAGTTTAGCAGTGGTCGTCCATGAGCAACCACGGCGGCGGACGACTGGTATATTGTCTTACAGGCGAGAAGAAACAGACTATAGACAGCGGGAGAAATCGCAAGGCCCACGCAATAGACAACTGGACGTCCATTATCGCGTTTTACCATGGCCAGGATGCTGCACAAATGTGGTCTGTTTGCACGACGACCATTACGGCGTGTGCCATTAACGCCTGCTCCTCGGAGACGGCGGTTTCTGTGGTGCCAGGAACACAAGAACATCAGCAATGGGGTCGAGTTCTCTTTACGGATAAGAGCCGATTTAGTCTGGCGAGCGATTCTGAACGTATACACATCTGGAGAGAGCAGGGAACACAAAATCACACCTGCAACATCATAGAAAGGGACCGGTTTGGAGGTGGCGGAGTTCTCGTTTGGGGAGGTATCATGCTTGGTAGCCGTACTGACCGCCACATCTTCCAAGGAGGATCAGTCACTGGTGTCCGCTATTGTACCGAGGTTCCCCTGACTCACGTGCGCCTGTTTAGAAGTGCTGTGGGTCCTGAGTTCCTCTTCATAGACGACAACGCTACGCCTCATCGTACAGTATCTGTCACAGAGCTGTTGGAGAGTGAAGATATTCAACGCATGGATTGGCCCGCAAGGTCCCTGGACCTAAATCCAATCGAGTATGTGTGAGACCTTCTCAGGAGACGCTTGGCAGCACGTCACCAGTCGCCAGCAACGATTCAGCAGCTGCGATTGGCGCTACAAGAGGAATGGGCCGCGATGCCTCAACAGCTCGTTGACAACCTCGTCCTGAATACGGACCGAAGTTGTAAATCCTGCAACGCAGTCAGGGGTGATCATATCCCCTACTAAAGACTGGAATTTTCTTGGCAGCCGTCTGTCACATGGACGTTTCTGTCTTCTGTTCAGTTGTGCTCCAAGCTAACTTTTCAATAAAGTGCCTTTGTATCCTTTGGATTCCTTGTTTGGATGGTTTTGCTCACTTGTCCCCTATTCGTACATCTTGGGGATCTTATGGTATGATCTGAGTTGATGTGGAGCACTTCTGCACGACGTTACATTCGAAAAACCGTCTCGTCCTTAATTTTTGCACGCTAGAGTATTACAGAGAATTTGTGGATACGAAAGTTTCCAGATACATCTGATCAGATAGTTCAAAGAATCTTATATTTCACATTGGAGAGGGACAAATTTTTCAAGATTTATAAATACCATGTCAATTAGGAAAACACGTGGAACGAATATTTTCTTTCAGTTGGCATGATATGGTTATTGCTTTGCTTCAACAAAAAACAGGCGTGGTCGGAATTGAGTGAATTAACACAAAACTCAAGCATGAGAATGTAGTGTCAAAATACATTTTAATTTACTCGCACATATATATTTTTTTGAATTCCCTAAGGAATGCAACAATTGCTCAAAACACTCTTTCAGCTAATAAATAGAAGCATATTTTTTAAGGTCTGGAATTAGCACATATGGGGGAAATAATCCCCGCACTTCTACTTCCACTCAACGGCCGGGAACGCGCTCGCATCTAACGTATGACTCGTGGATTATACATAACCGTAAGTACTTCCTAATACTACACTAGCTTATAGCCTGTGCCGTATACGAGTGAAAAAGCTGTGACTGAAATTTTTTATAACACGAATCGTGAAATACATATACATAACTGTAATAAACGGTTGAATTATCAATGGACAGTCTATAAGATAGGTCACCAACAACAAAATTTTCGTAATATTCCCATTCAATATTCTGCTGATTCCTGTTTATGAAATTAAATAACGCTGATTCCTTTTTATGAAATTGCTCTGCAAAGGGAAGAAAATGAAATAAAGCACGACATTACACCTACAGAACAGAACATACGTCCCAGACAGTTGTTCTAGCACGTGCGTTTTGCCACAGAGGAAGTCGTTTGTCTCACTAACTTTATTTTATTTACCAGTATTTTTCCTTGATTATACGTATCGTGCGATAGCAGTGAGCTTAGTTCCGATTTTGGCCACCATATAAAAGTAGGTGCCGCTGCAAGTACTGAATGACGTCAGAGCGTTAGAGACAAACGTTGTCTGCTATATAG
This sequence comes from Macrothele yani, assembly GCA_039090855.1. NCBI lineage: Eukaryota > Metazoa > Arthropoda > Arachnida > Araneae > Macrothelidae > Macrothele > Macrothele yani. Next base: position 146,234,573 of record CM077002.1, on the reverse strand, counting down.
GTTTTATCTATGTCTCAGAGACATCATCTAGATGATCTCACGCGAGAAAGAGTCATAGGAAAGCTGCAAGAAGGCCGCCGAGCGAGTGATGTTACCAGGGATTTTGGAATCGCGCATACTCTGGTATCCGGGCTCTAGGCAGGGTTTCAAACCAACAGTATTTGTTCTAGATGCATGCTAGGAGGTCGCCCTCGCTCTACTACGATGCATGGCGACAGATGTTTAATTGCAACAGCGAAACCTAATCGCCGCACCACGGCCGTTCAGCATGCGAGTTGCCTCAATTCCAGCACAGGAACGCGGTTATCCCGAAAAACTGTGGCAAGACGGCTGCAGCATGTATGGCCGAAGGCATGTAGTCTGTGTCTTTCCACCCAGAGCTCAAAGTAGCACACGTTTTTAGCGGTGTCTTGGCCGCTGAAATTGGATGTTTCATCAATGGGAGAATGTTCGTTCCAGTCTGTCCTCGGGTTCTAGACATCAGTTGACCTAGCGTGAAAGTGGTACTGCGTATTAGCACGAGAATGTGCTGGAAATGGACAGATACGGCGGTACCGGGGTCATGGTATGGGGCAGCATCATAATTAATGGACGCATAGAACTACAGGTGTTGTAAAATGGGACTATGACGGGCAAACGATATTGCAACAAAGTTCTTTTACGTCATGTTCGATTATTCCGGGGTGCTGTAATCGAAGACGTTCTTTTCATGGATGACAACGCGACACCTCATCGTACGGGAGCAATGTAGACACTTCTGGAGACCGAGGATATTCATCGCATCGACTGGCCATCACGCTCGCCCATCGAACACGTCTGGAATGCAATGGGGAGACGCATTGGTGCTCTAAATCACCCTCCAGTAAACAAGCAGGGTCTCATCAATGCTCTGAGGGAGGACCTGACACAAGGATTTCTGGATCATGTGGTGCTCAGCATACAACGCCGTTGTAAGAACTGCGTCGTACTCTTCACAGAGGAAAAGTGAGAAACTGTAAGGGTTTTAGATATGACGTTAAGAGCAGAAGTGTGAACGAGAGACAAATAGTATTTACAGATGAAGCAAAAACGAAAGTTAAAATAGTTTTATATTTTACAGTATATGAAGAAATGTATCCCTAAATATTTCTGTTCAAATATTATATTTTGGAAAAACAAATTCAAACTTTTCCGCACTAAAGATTGAAGATACAGAAATCCGTGTGAAGCAAATAGATGGATCATTTAGGGGTTGCAAATCTGAGAAAAATCTACATCGGGGAACTCTGAAATCTATGAGCAATGCAAAAGTAAGCTACTTTGATGAATTTAAACGACATTCTAGGAACCATTTAGTTTAAAACGTTCGCTTGAGAAAATTTAAAGTCTTTTTCGTAAAATGTAAATACATTTACTTGGAAAAAATGCGAAATGTGGTCATTAAAGATATCAGTGCAGTAACTTCCACAAGTAGTACGGTTTTTAATGGCTCTCATAAATCATGACACTCATAACACAATTTCTGTGAAGAATGATGTATCACAGCTTAAGCATGATGAGAAATTTGCATCTGAGTCAAAGTTCAAGCCTAGTTTATTTGTCATGAGATCAGTGGCGTCATTTTTATCAGAAACAAGCTCATACTGGAGAGGAGTAACAACTTTCGCCAGTGGCTGTGATTTAATTTCCCCCTTTACTCATTTCGATGACCCGTTTTCTGTATCCTCAGGGGAAATTTGAGACGTGAAATATTTCAAAAGTTGAAACACTGTAAATAGAATGTGGTTCATAAAATATACTGGGAATCTGAACCGCCGCTAAAAGGAAGTGCTCTTAAATGTGAAATATTCGACTGCCCTGAACCTCTATTAACTGCAGACTCTTCCACTAGGTGTCCTTCCCCAACCGTTGCCAGTCGCACGTGTGATAAATTAAATTAATTTCTGCCGCAGTTCCGGCTCTCAGCCTTCTTGCTCGTGTTGCCAGGTACGGTTAAGCTCACTTTCCAAGAAAAATCGACCTTCCAGTTTATCAAAGGCCAATTAATCATCAGAGCTAGAAGCCGCTTCTTTCGCTTTCCTAAATTCTGATTCTTTTTGTTTTTATTTCCTTGAGAACTTTTCTTTTTTCGAAAAAATGCAGAAAAAAAAAACCAGGAGAAAAAAGCCTACTTGTTCAGTGTTGACATGCTGTTTTTAGCCCTTGATTTATGAAATTTGAGGTATCGGATATGCTAATAATCAAGAGCGAAAGTTCGAAATTAAGGGGATTTAAAGTTCCGTCCGTAAAATTAACCCAAGTGTTTGAGGTTCGCTCTGCGTAAAATTAAAAATGTTATTTGCTCTTAAAATTAGGACCAGGAATATTTCATTAAGACGGCTTCTAACTTCACTTCCAAATCTTGAATATCGCTGCGGTTATCGGGAAAAATAATTCTTTAAATGTGTGAAATAAACTTTTACATATTGTTCAGGAACTTCTACGTACGTCCATCATATCACACTTAGTCAGTACTCTTTCTTCACAACAAGATGACGCACAGCAATTTATTCGTTAAAGTTCAAGACATTTTGTCGACAAACACTTAAAAGTGTTTCTTAATTTAAGCAGGTCTGAAAACTCGCTGAATCTATCACTAATTCCATTTTAATTTCTTTCTGTATGTTTTTTGCTTTTTGTACATATTTTAAAGCAAAGATGTTTTGTAGCATCAGTTGTCCGTCCGTCAATAAACATATCTCAGTATCCATATTGTAACGTACTATGTGAGATGACGTAGATGACGTACTATGTGCCATGCCGTACATGACGTTCTATATGGTATGTCGTAGATAACGTTCTACTTGACATGACAGAGATGACACACTACGTGACATGACGTAGACGACGCACTTAGTGGTATGACGTATACGACGTACTTAGTGGTATGACGTACTGCGTGGCATGACGTAAATGACGTTCTATGTGGGCTGCCTCAGATGACGTTCTACGTGGCATGATGTAGACCACGTTCTACTTGACATGACATAGATGACGCACTACGTGACATGACGTAGATGACGCACTACTGAGTGGCATGGCGTAGATGACGTGCTACGTGACTCGACGTAGATGACGCACTACTGAGGTGAGGCATGAGTTAAGTAGACAGTGAAGCAGCGATAAGCTTGCCGACGTAGTTCAACTGAGAGAACAGTCGCTTCGGAATAGGAAAATGTGGGTTCGAATCCCGCCGCCGACCAAAAGGCTATATGTTATAGTATATCAGATTCGGAAAAGTCTTTATGCATCGGATGGGGCTAACCATTAGGCTCGTGATTCACATTTCACTCTTTTAGGTGGCATAGAATCGATTTTATGTTTCGCTCAGTTGTGACGTACTACAGAGCATGTGTCAACACGACGAATCTGCGTCCCTACATTTCGCCGGTACAGTTCAGTCGGTTTGAACAACAAACTCCTGAGCGAGGAGGCACGACTTTGATCTCCGTTATAGACAAATTGCGAATCTCACAGGCTATCTGCACTTTTAAAAGTATTGATGGAAAAATTCCTTTTGCATTCAATAGCTGAAGCATGTGCATAACGTTCAAGATATTTCTATACTGGAGTAAGTGGTTATATCTGTACTTTATGGTGTATAACGAATTAAATTTCTCCGTCATTTTTGGTCTACGCCGGGATTCGAACCCGAGGCCGCTTATTCCGGAACAAGTCGCTCTACCAACTGAGCTACGCAGACGATTATTCTGATTCCTATCTGCCTTTATGTCGTGTGCATCCTGCTGGCAGGTACGTCACATCTCCCCCCCCGAAAGAGGGCCGGGGGCATGGTCCACGGGTCAGCCGTGACCATTAATCGTTGCAGGCAGCCATCCACTGTAGAACGTGCACTTGAGAACTCCCAGTCAATCTGCTGTGTGGAATGCAACATCACACATTTTTATTTTTCCTGTCTCGCGGTGTGGAAATAACATCACACCAATGCGAGAATTTGAACGGCCGGGTCATCCGGATAGTTCGGGCGCCATTATAACGAAGTAAATTTCTCCGTCATTTTTGGTCTACGCCGGGATTCGAACCCGAGGTCGCTTATTCCAGAACAAGTCGCTCTACCAACTGAGCTACGCAGACGATTATTCTGATTCCTATCTGCCTTTATGTCGTGTGCGTCCTGCTGGCAGGTACGTCACAGGTGGTTATAAAGTAACCTGACCAACTCAAAGTGCCCCAGGAATCACTGCGGTGCGCGAATGTGATTCAGATTCGGTACACAGACACTGCTTGCAGGGAAACCAGATGTTCGAAATTTAGGTGATGGGTTGTCTGAGAGTTGTTCTTGCTATACTTCAAACATTTCGGACACAAGTGCCCGCATTGCGTGATGTAAGAATTGCATGCAATGCATTGATTATGATACGCTTTCCAACATACCAGGAATCATTACTCAAGTGATTACTCAAATTATGAGGATAATGGATGTGGAATACATCTCGCTTCTGTGCTCTGACTTTTGACCCCATTTCGACGATATTCAACAGGACCAGTTCAATATACATCCAAAATAACATGATGAAGTTTTGTCGCAATCGAAGCATTTTCACATAAGTTATGACGCATAAGAACGATGGAATAGATCGCTCTCCTATGTCCTGAACTTTGACCCCATTTTCGTCTATTTTCAATAGGGTTTGTCCCCAGGTGGTCCCCTACAACTACTAAAATTTCATCAAAATCGAACCATTTTTACGCGAAGTATCGTGCGGACAGACAGACAGACAGACAGAAGGACAAAGCTAGAGCATATACGCTTCTTCAACCTACGGTTGGAAAGCGTAAGAAACAGAGTATAGATCTGGAACGGAGTCGAAATGCCGGAAACATCGCTTCGTCTCTCATATCTTCCATCTTTTTGTACACACGTTTTCGTGACATACGTTTTTAGCCGTCAGTGGGAGTAAGTAGTTATATCCATTTCTGGATGGTATATCACTTTTAAAAATCCGGTTTATCTTTTTTCTAACTGGTTTCGTATTTTCTGTTTCTTTTCTGACTAATTCAAATAACTTTGAAATATCTTATTTTCGATGAATGAAATACGGGATTACACCAATGTACAATGCGAAATTTGGAAGATGTGATTCCGTTTATTGGTGTAAATATGGCATGGATGTTAAGTCAGATAATATCCAGAAACGTGAAAATTTCGTTGCCCTGGAGCGGGAACCGAAACGTCCTCTCCAGCATAGCTCCCGAGTATGCTAACCTCTACACCAACTAGAATGTCCAAGTTTCAAGTTTCCAATTAATTTGAATATAACCAACACAGGACGACGAAATTTCGAAGTTTTCGGATATTATCTGACTTCACATCCATGCCATATTTACACCAATAAACGGAATCACATCTTCCAAATTTGTATTGTACAATGGTGTAATCCCGTATTTTATTCACTGATATTCTGCGCCTCCGGGCAATCACGAGAATGAATTCTAAACCTCCAGATTCGCTAAACATGAATGTCAGTTGCTTCGAATAGCGAATCCTGTAATGGTTATGTCCAAATTAATCGGAAACTTGAGACTTGGCCGTTCTGGGTGGTGTAGTATTTAGCATACTCAGGCGTTATCAGGGAGAAGCGGATTCGGCTCCCGCTTCAGGACAATGAAATTTTCAAGTTTCCGGGTATTATCTGATTTAACATCCATGTCATATTTATACCAATAAACGCTTTCACAACTTCCAAATTTGTATTGTACACTGGTGTGATCCCATATTTCATTCATTGATATTCTGCGCCTCCGAGGAATTACGGGAATTAATTCTAAACCTCCTGATTCGCTATAAATGAATGCCGGCTGCTTCGATTAGCGAATCCTGTGATGATTATATTCAAATTAATTGGAAACTTAAAACTCCGTCGTTCTGGGTTTTGTAGTGGTTAGTATACTTGGGCGTTATCCGGCAGACGCGGATTCGGTTCCCGCTCCAAGACAACGAAATTTTCAAGTTTCAGGATATGATCTGACTTAACATCCATTGTCATATTTACACCAATAAACGGATTAACATTTTCCAAATCTTTTTTTTTTTTTTTTTTTTTTTGTGTGTAGGAAAGAGACGTGCTTACTACAACTGAAAATTAGATGAACTTATCATACCCAAAAATTAGATGTGACCTTTCTCGTTGGAATTATGAATTCAAAATATTCTTGTCAAAGATAGCAAACACTCCAGCTAGGAGTTTTGTGGCATAAATCATGTTTTCGTTTTTTATTGAGACGAGACAAAGGAAATACTGTTGCTCCATTTTAATTTTCAGGAGAATGCAGAAGCTATGGATGTTTCAATGAGTTTTTCTTTTTCAGACTAACTCATAAGTAATATAAGAGATGGAAGTGTGTCTCTGCCGCATGTTGTAAGATCTCGCCAAAAATAAAAAAACGGAATAGAGATAGAAAAAATATTACGCGGAAGCAGTAATTGCGATTGAAATAGCACAAAGAAGCTTTCGCAAGATGTTCAAAATAGTGTTAAGGATGGGGATGGAAAAAAGCTAGGAACATGCATGTTGGAATGTACTAATTAACAAATGCAACAGATGACCTGCATCACAGATGGAGACTAAATGAGTAATTCAATTCTAAAAATTATCTGTTTTGTTTTTTCGCTTCTCAATTATTCTTGTATTTTATTAAATTCGGAGAGCAGTTTCATTCCACTGTAATTTTTTTTGCTCGGAAAGGAAAGCAATTTTTTCCAAATAATGAGCAACAGTTTCGGTTTGGTTTATTTAAAAAATGTAACAGGATAAAATGGAAGTAATATCACATGCATAAAAATGGCGAAAAAATAGTTTTAATGAGTCCGTTTTCTATATGATATCTTGTTTCCTTCTGACTTCGTAGAAGATCCAAAAATGTCTTTTCTTGGAAATACTATAATAAACAGTTACTTATGTCATTATACTTGTGCAAAGAAATGCGAATAGAGCATCAGTTTACTGCAAAGCGGTGGTTTTAAAAATTTGATGTTTTTACTAGATTCCTGATACGCAAGGTTGTTGAAGAAAAAAGTTCTTAATGAAGTAGTTTTGCTGACTTTATTCTTTTTCTTTTTTTACGAAAACACCAAGCCTCTGCGGCTAAAGAAAGCCAAACTCTGGTACATAAAGAACTGTGATATCGTAGTTACAAAGTGACATTCTACCCCAGAAAAGTTTGTGAACACCACTTTTTTCTTTGTAGAAAACTTCCATCTCCTAAGAAGTTGTTACGTTTTCATACTAGGGTGGTCCATAAGTTCGTTCGTTTTTTTGTTGTTGTTGAAAATTCAAATGTAAATGTAACAACAACAAATAAATATTATTCTTCGAAGTAAAGACCATTGGAAACAATGGTTCGAATCCATCTTTCGGCGAGTTGTTCGATTCTGCAGCGGTACAACACCTTGTTCTTGGGTGGCAAAAACTCGTGGAAACCCACTCTCGACATCGTCCAAAGTTTGGAAGTTGCGCCCTCGCAAGAAATGTGCTTTAGCCCGAATAAGATCGGGCAATATCCGGGCTGTATGCAAAATGCGGCAAAAGTTCATGGTGTCGAGTTCTCGAAGCTAGGCCATTGTTTGCCTGAAGCGTTATCCGGCTGCAAGAGGACTCACTTTCTGATGACCAAAGCCGGGTATTTTTGCTTCAGCCCCGCATAAATTAGCTCGAGTTGTACATAGTAATAGTTCGGCGTTGATGACTCGGTTGTTTGGAACAAGCTCAAAGTGGATGATGCCTTCGAAATTCCACCAAACACAGAGCATTACCTTCATGAGGAATCTGCTACATTTGCCCATAGGTTCCGCCACTTGGCCAGGGTCCAATCATTGATTTCCATTATCAGGGTTAGAGCAATAAATCCACTTCTTATCGCAGGTTACAATTTGGCAAATGAGATGAACTCTCCTCACGAGGATTCTGCAGCGGTTGACGACAAATGTTGACACACCGCTGCACTTGATCCGGCGTCAATTCATGCGGAACTTCACGACAGCAACTGTTGACCTTGCCGAGCAGGTGAAGATGCCGAACAACTGATGTCCGTGGAATGTGGAGTTCATTGGGCAACCGGCAAGTGCTGGTTGATGACATTGCTTTGACAGCTTCGCGAATGACTTCAGGATTTACCGTCACAGGGAAACGGTAGCGTTGGTATCATCGAGACTGGTCTCGCCGTCTTTGGATTTTTTGAACGACTTCTGCACTGCACGAATTAAAACGACTTTTACTCCTTCCACTTGGCATATTTTCTTCGCCGCTGTGGCAGCTTTGAAGCTCTGTTTCCTGTAGTGACGTAAAAGTACACGATTTTCAAACTTTTCCATATTTCTTTCTAAAGTAATAATGCGATAGAACACAATTAATTAATCAAATGAAATATACACCAGCAAAATGCAAGTCAACAGATACAAAATGACCTATTACACACAAAAAACAATAATTTATTTATTTTAAAAACTAGTACGAAAGTCATTTATACAAAAAACGCACGAACTGATAGACCACCCTAATAAATAGCGGTCCTCTACACGTAATTAAATTTCCCAAAGTTCCCGTGAAAGAAATATTACCCTTTCAAGCAACTTCCTTCCGTGTCCCTTACCAGAGAATAAACACAGGTTGTTTCAGCGGGAAGTTCCCATTTTTTAAATAGGAAAATCGTTCGATTTAATAACTAAACAGTAATGTAACTGCGTGTAAATGAGAGGTTAATTAGGGAAGAATGACTGAGCATCACATCCAGTGCTGAAAGTGTCCTCCCCCTTTTTTGAGACACATTTGCACACGTTACACAATGTTTTCTGATATACGCCTCAACATGTCTCTGTCAATATTGTTTATTTACATCGTGATGTCTACCGGAGATTCTGAATAGTTCGTGGTCCGTTTTTTTAGATTCACTCCTTAAGATAGCCCCACAAGAAGTAATCCGCTGAGGTCAAGTCTTGCGACCTGCGGGGCTACAGGTCTGCAGATAACACGGTCAACGAAAAAGATGTCGATGAGTACCATGGACTCAAAACTCTGGCACGTGGCACCATCCTGTTGGAAGTACCCCTGCGTAAGCTTGATGTCGTCTAGTTGCTCGACGAAGGTCATGAAAATATCTTTGAATACGGCAGTGTTTACAATCCCTTCAAAGAAAATTGGTTCAATGAAACTCTTAGCTGAAATTGCACACCACACACTCAGCTTTTGCGGATGAAGTGGTGTCTCATGTATCGAATGAGGGTTTTCTGATGCCCAAATCCTCATGTCTTAGGAATTTACATATCCCGAGAGATGAAAACAAGCTTCATCGGTAAACCATGTCATCGTCAATATTCCATCGTCAATGTTCGTAATGTCTCCCGGAGATTCTGAATATTTCGTGGTCTGTTTTTTTAGATTCACTCCTTAAGATAGCCCCACAAGAAGTAATCCGCTGAGGTCAAGTCTGGCGACCTGCGGGTCTATAGGTCTGGAGGTTACACGGTCAATGAAAAAGAAGTCGATGAGTGTCATGGACTCAAAACTCTGGCACGTGGCACCATCCTGTTGGAAGTACCCCTGCGTGAGCTTGATGTAGTCTAGTTGCTCCTCGAAGGTCATGACATTGTCCTTGTATACGGCAGTGTTTACAATCTTTTCAAAGAACTTTGGTTCAATGAAACTCTTAGCTAAAATTGCACACCACACACTCACTTTTTGCGGATGAAGTGGTGTCTCATGTATCGAATGAGTGTTTTCTGTTGCCCAAATCCTCGTGTTTTAAGAATTTACATATTCCGAGAGATGAAACCAAGCTTCATCGGTAAAACATGCCCTCGTTAATATTCCAGGGTTTCTTTCCACCCAGTGGAGGAACCAATAACGTACATGCTTGATTTTGTCAAGCTCTGTCAGCTGGTGTACCGCTATCATCCTGTATGGCGTGATTTTTGCGTTCTTAGCTGCTCTATATCACGTCGTCAAAATGTAGCTGGTCTCCTGTCACAACCAGCGTAATGATTTCTTGAGGGAGCGAAACAATCACGTACGCACAATATCTGCACCTTGTGGCACTCCTGACGGCGGATTGTGTTTCTTCAGATTCTACACGAACTTATGAATCTTCTTCTGGTTAGGACCAGCACGAGCATTGCACTCGTGTCAGTAAGCCCTTTGCGTGGCAGTAACAGAATTAGTAAGCCAGTAATTCTTTACGATAAAAACGCTTTGCTGCACTGTGTTCAACATCTTACTGCCTGTGGCGAGAACTGACGAGTTCGCGCCGGCAGCATAGTGGTCTAAGAGCTGGCATGTTAACATTCATCCGAAATGGGTCCGGGTTCGACTCCCGGTGTGGCATGGGTTTTGTGTTTGGCCTTACGGAACTGGCTATCTCCCTTCCTTGGAACCAGTGACTCTAAATTAGGGACGGAAGATAGCCCATTGAGTTCCTCACAGTGGCAGTTAAAGAACAACAACAAAAAAGAACTGAGGAGTGAACGCGGGACAGCAGCTAAAGGCCTCACGGACGCCATCTGCAGAAAACGTGATGTGATGGCAAGTCATTCTCCCATTATTAACCTCTCATTTAGAAGTAGTCATGTTACAGTTTAGTTATTGAATCGAACAGTTAACCCACTTAGAACGTAGGAATTCCCGCTGAAACACCCTGTATTTTCTCTGTATAAGAAAAGCTCTCATGTAAGGAATGTCTTTCATCATGCAAACAGCATCATTTCGCATTTAAAGAGTGCGCTAAATCGAATTTGTGACCAACATCTTTCTGCATGCAAGTGGTACAGGCTGTTCAGGGCAGCGATTTGCCGTTCGGTCAGAAAATGCTTAGCCATGAAGCAACGCAATTTACATAACAAAACAGAAACTCTAATAGAAGCCTAAATGGTCACAGTTGTTCCCTTCTATATAGTATAAGCAACGTTCTCGCTGTTAGTAACTGACTTTTTGGGGTAAACCTAGTTCTCCGTGTTAATAAATGTTTCCTCTATAGAAGTAGTAACCCATTTCATGTAAGTAACGTTGTATTCTAATTTTACGACATTTTCGCCATGTGAGTAAAGTTAACGGGTAAGCGAGTCTCTCGTCCCTGTAAGTAACGAGGCTTTCCACGTACGTTGCATTGAGTATTTCCTGCAGCATAGATGATTCAGAGGAGCCCTGATCTAAGTGTGGTAATCCCACGTAAAGTAAAATTACGTCGAGACATTTCCGGACACAAAAAAGCCATGAAGATTTGCAATTTTTTTTAGTTCGTCAGGAACTCCACCGTACAGATATTTAAGGCCGTACTGCAATCTACAAATTTCTGATTACCAGCATTAATGCAACAAAACCTGTAAGGTGCTGCAAAGCACATGAAAACTGGGATGCTAAAGACTGGCAATGTGTCATCTGGTCCCACGAATTGTGTTTCACATTGTTTTGCACCATTGGTGGAGAGTACATCTGGCGTAAACCTGCAGAAGCGTACCACCGCGACTGTTTGGTTCCGACTGTGAAGCATGGAGGTGGAACCCTGATGCTGCGGGGTGCAGTATCAGGGCATTCCTTAGGGATATTTTTAATATGCAGAATAGTGTCACATCTGCAACATAAGAATCCATTCTTCTGCACCCAAAGTTGCAGGCATCGTTCCTTAATGAACTTCTCTGGTTTCAGGCAGATAATGCACCAGAGTACAGTGCGAAACTTATCATCAAGTTGGGGTTTGTGGCGCATGAGAATGAGGTACAGGAAGTACACTGGCCACTAAATCTTCGTACCTCTATATAATTGAATATTTGGGGGAATATCTAGAGCAAAAGGTCATATCACACTTTCCACCTTCAACATCACTGGGCCAGTTGGGACATATGTTACAGGAGAATAGTCCCGTACTCCATTACCGTATAAGCGTGGCTTGCATAAGTCTATTCCAAGTATATTTCGCCGCCCCGGTGGCGCAGTGGTCTAAGGCGCTGGCCTCTGATCATTCGTCCGTAAGGGGTCCAGGTTCGAATCCCGGTCAGGCATGGGTGTTCTGTTTGTCTTACGGCACTGGCTCTCTCCCTTCCCTGGAACCAGTGACCCTAAATTAGGGACGGACGACTGCTTATAGCCCATTGAGTTGCTCACGGTGGTCGTTAAACCTCCAATCAAAAAAAAAAAAAAAAGTATATTTCATTATCGTATATGCGTGGCTTGCATAAGTCTATTCCAAGTATATACCATTTTATCGTATACGCCCCATAGTTCCATTATCGTATACGCGTGGTTTGCATAAGTATATTCCATTATCGTAAACGCGTAGCTTGCATAAGTCTATTCCAAGTATATTCTATTATCGTATACGCCCCATATTACACTATCGTATACGCTTGGCTTGCATAAGTCTATTCCAAGTATATTACATTATCGTATACGCCCCATATTCCATTATCGTATACGCCCCATGTTCCATTATCGTATACGCCCCATATTCCATTATCGTATACGCCCCATATTCCATTATCGTATACGCGCCATATTCCATTATCGTATACGCGTGGCTTGCATAAGTCTATTGCAAGTATATTACATTATCGCATACGCCCCATATTCCATTATCGTATACGCGTGGCTTGCATAAGTCTATTTCAAGTATATTTCATTATCGTATACGTGTGGCTTGCATAAGTCTATTGCAAGTATATACCATTATATCGTATACGTGTGGTTTGTATTAGTCTATTCCAAGTATATTCCATTATCGTATACGCGTGGTTTGCATAAGACTATTTCAAGTTTATTCCATTATCGTATACGCCCCATATTCCATTATCGTATACGCGTGGCTTGCATAAGTCTATTCCAAGTATATTCCATTATCGTATACGTGTGGTTTGCATAAGTCTATTCCAAGTATATTCCATTATCGTATACGCCCCATATTCCATTATCGTACACGCGTGGTTTGCATAAGTCTATTCCATTATCGTATACGCCTCATATTCCATTATCGTATACGCGTGGTTTGCATAAGTCTGTTCCAAGTATATTCCATTATCGTATACGTCCCATATTCCATTATCGTATACGCGTGGCTTGCATAAGTCTATACCAAGTATATTCCATTATCGTATACGTGTGGTTTGCATAAGTCTATTCCAAGTATATTCCACTATCGTATACGCGTGGTTTGTATGAGTCTGTTCCAAGTATATTCCATTATCGTATACGCCCCATATTCCATTATCGTATATGCGTGGCTTGCATAAGTCTATTCCAAGTATATTCTATTATCGTATACGCCTCATATTCCATTATCCTATATGCTTGGCTTGCATAAGTGTATTTCAAGTATATTCCATTATTGTATACGCCCCACATTCCATTATCGTATACGCCCCATATTCCATTATCGTATACGCGTGGCTTGCATAAGTCTATTTCAAGTATATTACAGTATCGTATACGCCCCATATTCCATTATCGTATACACGTGGCTTGCATAAGTCTATTTCAAGTATATTCCATTATCGTATACGCCCCATATTCCATTATCGTATACGTGTGGTTTGCATAAGTCTATTCGAAGTATATTCCATTATCGTATACGTGTCGCTTGCATAAGTCTATTCCAAGTATATTCCATTATCGTATACGCCCCATATTCCATTATCGTATACGCGTGGTTTGCATAAGTCCATTACAAGTATATTCCATTATCGTATACGCCCCATATTCCATTATCGTATACGCGTGGTTTGCATAAGTCTATTCCAAGTATATTCCATTATCGTATACGCCCCATATTCCATTATCGTATACGCGTGGTTTGCATAAGTCTATTCCAAGTCTATTCCATTATCGTATACGCCCCATATTCCATTATCGTATACGCGTGGTTTGTATAAGTCTATTGCAAGTATATTCCATTATCGCATAACCCCATATTCCATTATCGTATACGCGTGGTTTGCATAAGACTATTTCAAGTTTATTCCATTATCGTATACGCCCCATATTCCATTATCGTATACGTGTGGCTTGCATAAGTCTATACCAAGTATATACCATTATCGTATACGTGTGGTTTGCATGAGTCTGTTCCAAGTATATTCCATTATCGTATACGTCCCATATTCCATTATCGTATACACGTGGCTTGCATAAGTCTAGTCCAAGTATATTCTATTATCGTATACGCCTCATATTCCATTATCCTATATGCTTGGCTTGCATAAGTCTATTCCAAGTATATTCCATTATCGTATACGTCCCATATTCCATTATCGTATACGCGTGGCTTGCATATGTCTATTCCAAGTATATTCTATTATCGTATACGCCCCATATTCCATTATCCTATATGCTTGGCTTGCATAAGTCTATTCCAAGTATATTCCATTATCGTATGCGCTCCATATTCCATTATCGTATACGCGTGGTTTGCATAAGTCTATTCCAAGTATATTCCATTATCGTATACGCCCCATATTCCATTATCGTATACGCGTGGTTTGCATAAGTCTATTCCAAGTATATTCCATTATCGTATACGCCCCATATTCCATTATCGTATACGCGTGGCTTGCATAAGTCTATTTCAAGTATATTCCATTATCGTATACGCATGGCTTGCATAAGTCTATTGCAAGTATATTCCATTATCGCATAGCCCCATATTCCATTATCGTATACGCGCGTGGTTTGCATAAGACTATTTCAAGTGTATTCCATTATCGTATACGCCCCATATTCCATTATCGTATACGTGTGGCTTGCATAAGTCTATTCCAAGTATATACCATTATCGTATACGTGTGGTTTGCATGAGTCTGTTCCAAGTATATTCCATTATCGTATACGTCCCATGTTCCATTATCGTATACGCGTGGCTTGCATAAGTCTATTCCAAGTATATTCTATTATCGTATACGCTTCATATTCCATTTTCCTATATGCTTGGCTTGCATAAGTCTATTTCAAGTATATTCCATTATCGTATACGCCCCATATTCCGTTATCGTATATGCGTGGTTCGCATAAGACTATTCCAAGTAGAATTCATTCTGTTGTAAAACCCGGTGATGAGCCTACAACTTAAAAATAAAAAAGTTTTTAACAGACAGTGTTTCCGTCATTTTGATAATCCCCTGTACACGTGCGGGACAATTATGCGCTACCATCACTGAGGCAGTACTGTGGAGATAACACATAAGTACACCTGA
Organism: Macrothele yani; assembly: GCA_039090855.1. Lineage (NCBI taxonomy): Eukaryota > Metazoa > Arthropoda > Arachnida > Araneae > Macrothelidae > Macrothele > Macrothele yani. The sequence continues at coordinate 146,219,368 of CM077002.1, read as the reverse complement.
CCAAAAATTAGTCACCCCTGTCAAAACATATCTAATAACTGGTGACGGCGCCTCTTGCCTTGATAACAGCATGAATCCGGTGTGGTAGAAACTCCAGGAGTTTGTGGACGTATTTTACATCGATTTGAAGTCACTCGTCCGTCTGTTGGTCCCAAAGTTCCGCCATAGTACTTGGGTGTCTATTCCGGCGTTTCACCTTCTGTTTCAAATTATCCCACATATTCCCAATAGGATTTAAATCTGAGGATTTGGCGAGCCGGTCGAGGTGAGACACTGTTGATGATTGTCCGTCGTTCTACCGAGACACAAGTTTAGCCCTGTGCACACGCAATTGTCGTCTTCGTAGACAGGAGTGGCAATGTGATGCTGCTCCTGGAGATGTGGGACAAAGGAAAGCACTTCGTCGTTCAGAATGCGGAGGCACGCATGCTGGTTCAAACTCACCCTCACTGCAAAGAGCGGGCCCATTTCGTGGTACGAAAAACATCCCCGAAACATCTCAGAACCCCCTCTAGCTTGAACAACACCTTCGACACAATTAGGATTGCCGCCCCGGTGGCGTAGTAGTCTAAGCGATGGCCTCTGATCATTCAAATGAAAGGGGTCCGGGTTCGAATCCCGGTGAGGCATGGATGTTGTGTTTGTTTTACGGCACTGGCTCTTTCCCTTCCCTGGAGCCAGTCACCCTAAATTATGGACGGGCGACTGCTTATAGCCCATTGAGTAGCTCATGGTGGTCGTTAAACCTCCAATTAAAAAAAAACAAAAAAACCCCAAAAAAAACGATTAGGATTAAAGGCTTCACTGAGCCTGGATGCTCTCGTCGTCTCCCATTATTGAAGTACAGACAAAAACGGGATTCATCAGATCAAATTACTCGTTTTCAATCCTCCACAGTAAAGTTTTGTTGCCTCTGAGCCCATTGATGACATGCGACTTTGTGACCTGCTGTTAAAAGAGACCACTTTTCTGGTTCTCTGCTCCAGATGTCCGTCGCATGCATCTCTCGTCGCAGTGTCCTTTCGCAAATTGGTTGGAGTGGACTTTCTTTAACTGTTTGGAGCAATTGTTGCCTGTTTTGAAACCGATTTGCAGTTACTAGGTGTGAAACATGGCGGCGGTCCCTGTTGGTGAAAATCGTTTTCCGGCCACAGTTACGTCGCCGATTTTCAGTTGACGTAGAACTACACCACTGTTTGTAGACCCGCTGGACAGTTCGCTTCGACACACCAACAAATTGGGCGACTTCATTCTATTTGTGTCCGTGGGCTCGCCCAAAACACGATGGCTCCTTTTGGCCAATCAGTATTGCCTGTCTTACGAACCATATTGTAGACTAAATTTAACACACACGTTGCTCCTCACTACTGCTCGAGACATTATCTCCAAACAATGCTATCACGGCGCCCTCTGTGCAACCGGAAACTTCCTACTGCTATTTCTGTTACAGCTGACTACTTTTTTGTCCTGTGTGCTTATTTGTACCAGCAAGACGAACCAAGCTTCTCATTCTTAGCGGTTGAGTTGAGGATATCGAAGTCGGGAAGTTTGATTCACAAGATCAGCGTCCTGACTTGAACCTTGTAGAGAATTCTTTCTCTGGGAAGAATTGCATCGGCGTGTGCATGAAAGAAGATATCGGCAAACAATGAAAATAAACTAGAGTAGTCATTGCTTTGAAGGCTGAATGGACTCTCTAATAACTTCTTTGTTTTAAAGGCCTGGAAGGCAGTATTCAGATAAGAGTCATTTTGTGAAAAATTCTCAAGTATATCAATGTGATGGATTAATTATTACTGTCTCTTATCTGTTATATACAATGTGAATGATTCATATTTAATGGCACATTTTATTTTCAGGTGTTGTTCTAATTAACTTTCTGTGGAATGTACTCAAACCGAACAATGACGTAAGATTCCGTTTTAAGTAGCGCATCTGCTTATTTTGTAGGTCCTAAATATAAGTATCTTAACTAAAAATTAGCTACTGTTAATCGATAACTTACTTTTAAAAAAGAAGTTATTTTAGATATAAAATACTTATGTCTACCTTACTTGATGTTACTGTTTTAGACAAATTGCAGAAAAATAAATCTCCAACTACATCGACGAATCCAGTTGCAGAGTAGAATCAAAATTACGAGGCCTGTTTTGTAAACATATTGGCCAATGGATTCTTTACCGAAAGCAAATGCAGTCCCGATTACCCAATAGTCTGAGGCACTGGCTTCCAATAATTCCTCCTACATAAGACCACATATGGGATGGATGCTGTACTTATCTGATGGATATAAGACCACATATGGCATGGATGCTGTACTTATCTGATGGATATAAGACCACTTATGGCATGGATGCTGTACTTATCTGACGGATATAAGACCACGTATGGCATGGGTGCTGTACTTATCTGATGGATATAAGACAACATATGGCATGGATGCTGTACTTATCTGATGGATATAAGACCACATATGGCATGGATGCTGTACTTATCTGACAGATATAAGACCAAATATGGCATGGATACTGTACTTATCTGATGGATATAAGACCACATATGGCATGGATGCTGTACTTATCCGATGGATATAAAACCATATATGGCACGGATGGTGTACTGGTTCCACTGAAGGCTCTGCTCCTTCCTTGGAGCCAGTGGACATAAATTAGGGACCAGCGAATGCATATATAACTTATCGTCATTCATCGCGGTCGTTACATCAGGAAATAAAAAACTTACCGTTGTGCAGAGACATAATTGCCGGTGACGCAGATCGAATCTGCGCCTAACAGACAGAAATTCAGCGCAGATTCATTCCGTCGGTGTATTTCTAACAGACAGAAATACACCGACGGAATGAATCTGCGCTGAATCGTCGTCTTGATACGTGCTTCGCCTCTGTAATATGCCACACATCATCATCATCATATCACTAACTATTGTCTGAGATTTAGAGGTTATCTCTACAAAGAAATACATACTACCAGATAAATTTTTAACTGATTATTTACTTACTGTTGCCGTATCAAACTTCTCCATTTACAGCGATCTTGCCACACAACTCGGGCTTCACTGACATCCATCCCTCGACGTACACAAGACCTTCTATACTTCATAATCCTAATCTTTTTGTCATGCAGACGCTCCTGAATCTGATCCTCCCACGACTTCCTTGGCCTTACTCTGCGTTTCCTTCCTGCTACTTGGGCTAAAAAAAATTCTTACTATGCATCACATTCTTTCAACATGCCTAAACCACCTAAGAATATTAGTCTCCGCCTTGCTAACAAAATTTTGCTTTTCATTATACAACTGCAACACATCTTCGTTCCTCACACGATCAGAACGTGTCTTGCAACAAACCCCCCGTAAATAATACATTTCTCCAGCACACAAACGACTCCTATATTTCTCCTGAAGTATCCATGTTTCACTGCCATACATCTGAGTAGGAACAATTACACTTTCATACACAGCCATGCGGGACTTGAGAACCCATCGTTCCTGTGAAAACATCCCAAAGCAGCTGTGACTTTCAATAAAGAATTCCCTCGCCAACTAATTTCACCATTCAATTTATTCTCTCTATTAAACATGGTTCCTAAATACACAAACTCACTCAGGTCAATCACTGTGCCATTTAGAATTGTATTACATTCGGTGCTAACATTTCCTCGCTCAAAAACCATAATTTTGGTATTTCCCTTATTTATACTCATTTTGAATTTCATGCAAACTTCGTACATCACAGACAAAATGTTCTGCAACTCACTTTTGCTCTCTGCCAACAGGACTGTGTCATCAGCATACATAATACGTGACACCTTTCACCGATTGACCTTCCGATGAACCGAACTTTTAGGTAAAGTTCGCTTCACCATGAAGGTACCTGTTCTTGAACAAAGAGGAAAAATAATCTTTCGTAAAAATTATATTTTCCGTCCGAGAACACTTCGTTAAACTGACCTTTGCGGATAAATGACGTTTCGGTAAAGTGACCGTAGAGGAGATGAACTACACTCCTTTTTTGAAATACGTGATTTAACTGTAATTATTGAAAATGGCGAGAGGCTTTTATTGAATCATGTAAGAAATTTCATTACAAGTTGAAACAGCAATTTTCTTTAGATCCACACTGACAAACGTTATTTGATATGTTGCACCAAAAAGTGGTGCACAGCAGCTGCACCATCTTTGGATTAAAAATGTACCCATTGTTTGATGCATGAAAGCGCAACAGTATGCACTACATAATGGTGTGCATGTTGAAACAAAAATTGCTCTGCACTACATTCTAGTGCAAAATGCCACAGAATATTTAACAGCGCCATGTAAAGATTTTCTTTTTAAAGTGAAACCAGCTTTTATTCGACATACTGGGTATTCAACAAAATTCAAAGAAAGAACTTGTGTTTAAGACGATTCTTTAATGCATCTTGTGCCTTTTGCATACATTTAAGGACTTTGTTTTAAATTGCCACCCGAACACTTATATTGCCCGGATGTTTGCTTAGTGTGATATCCAACATGTCGGTGTGCAATTTAATAAATATTGAATAAGAAAAGCTTTCATTCCAAATGAGAAATGGAACTAACGGTGCATGAAGCTTGGTAAAAAGTGCCGTCAGGACGAAATCCGCGAGTTGGCGTTGCAACCGTGAACGCAAATGCAACTGACGATGCATGAATCATGGTAAAACGTATCGTCCGGACGAAATACGCGAGTTGGTGTTGCAACCGTGAACGCAAATGCAACTGACGATGCATGAATCATGGTAAAACGTATCGTCCGGACGAAATACGCGAGTTGGTGTTGCAACCGTGAACGCAAATGCAACTGATGATGCATGAATCATGGTAAAACGTATCGTCCGGACGAAATACGCGAGTTGGTGTTGCAACCGTGAACGCAAATGCAACTGACGATGCATGAATCATGGTAAAACGTATCGTCCGGACGAAATACGCGAGTTGGTGTTGTAACCGTGAACGCACATTGCAGTTGTAGGGTTCTACGTATAAAACTGAATGCATTTACTGCCTAAAGTGTTATAACAAAGTACATTTCTCCGTCATTTATGGTCCACGCCGGGAATCGAACACGAGTCCACTTATTCTGGAACAAGTCGCTGTACCAACTGAGCTACGCAGACGTTCGTTCTCGCTCTTATCTGCGTTTATGTTGTGTGCGTCACGTCACATCACATCCCCCTCCCCCCACGAAAGAGGGCCTTGCCCACGGGTCAGCCGTGACCCTGAATCGTTGCAGGCAGCCATCCGCTGTAGAACGTGCACTTGAGAACTCCCAGTCAATCTGGTGTGTGGAATGCAAAATCACACACATTTATTTTTCGAAGCGCTGGAGAAGGGATTCTCTTATTTTTCCTACCTCGCGGTGTAGAAAGAACATCGCACCGTTGCGAGATCTTGAACTGCCGGATCATCCGGGAAGTTCGGGTGCCATTAAGACGAAGTAAATTTCTCCTTCATTTTTGGTCCACGCCGGGAAACGAACCCGAGTCCACTTATTCCGGAACAAGTCGCTCTACCAACTGAGCTACGCCGACGTTCGTTCTCGCTGCTATCTGCCTTTATATCGTGTGCGTCCTGCAGGGCAGGCACGTCACAGTGTGAATGAAATATTTCTTCTTTTCCCTTCTGCTAAGTTAAAATTGAATAACTCCAGTAGCATACTTTAAATTACAGGTTTTTTTAGTTTTGAAGTAATAGGGTGGCGCATGTTTTAATACATGTTTTCTTTAATATACATATGTGATCTTTTTCGAGCTTCAGCTGCATTTTCATACTTGGTTCGGTTATTTCGCAATACCATTCTTGGTTCAATAGCATCTTGTCTATTATTCCTGTCCACTGGAATGAGTTATTCTGAATATTCACTTACGCGAAAAGAAATGAACGCTATTTGATGTTCGATCTGAAAGGGTAGCAAGGAATCACATACGAGTGTGTGTGTGTGTGTGCTTTCATCTGAGCCCCATCATAACCAGGCGAAACAAAGCTTGTGCGACCAGTCAAGTGAGAAATGGCCAAATCATAAAATAAGGAACGTTCCTCAGAGCGTGCCTCGGGGGCTTAGCTACAGTGCTCAATTCCGCTCTATCCACATATTGTTCCTCTTTTAATAGATGAGCTTTATGCACGGGATGTTTGCATGAAAGTGAATTTCACCGTGGCCCGATATCATTCACTCTCTGTTGTTTACTTCATTTCTGAAGGAAGGAGGAAAAAGAAATATAATTTGTTGTATGCTCTGCGAAGCAGCTGATGTGCGTCTATCGATCCTTTCTAATCTCATGCATTTCAGCTTGATCTCAATTTTTAATGGAATGAAAGGGGTTTTATCTCTAATAAGATTCGGGGCAAAGAACGATGGCAGGAAATCAATAAACTTTTTTGCAAACAACTTCTGAAGAAAGAAACACTTTTAAAGTAAAGAATCTCCCGAAAGAACTTCGAAAACAGACTGGATGATGCATTGAACAGTTGAGGCGGTTTCGTTTAAGACCTAATAATCTACCCTATGTCTAGCTTCACAAAAACAAATACGTTCAGAAGATAATCGCAGAGAGATAGGAAGCACAATAAAGGGAAAATAAGATACAAATATGTAATAAAATCAGTTAAGTGACTCAAACAAATTTTTCTGCTTTATCTGGAGGCTGATGAGAATAATATTAGGTCAGACTGTATAAAGTAAGGCTTTCACCTGGGGGTGTAGAATAATTTACGTTTAAGATAGTTTCGCCTGAAACCACTGCGCTGTGTTTCCGATGCTAAAAAAATTATGTTGACATTTTTTCGCATTGAATATCTTCGGTTGATGCGAATGAAATGTCCGGCGCGAAGGAGCAGTGAAGACAGCCCCTCCACTCACAGCGGCAATGGACCCACCCACAGGTGTTGCGAGTATTACGTCATAGAGTTATTGTAAATATCTAGAAGGTGTATGAAGAATAAGGTTCAGGCGTGGTTTGTTTGGACGGAACGTGGCTTGCAAGGGAAACATGCAGACGCCAGATTTGACAGTCGTCTTCCTCTATGAATTTAAACTGTGCCATTCTGCAGGAACTGCAACTCGAAACGTTAACAAAGCGTTTGGGTAGAATACAGCCAACGAACGAACCATTCGCCGATGGTTTGTGAAGTTTCGAAGCGGAGATACGGACTTGCAAAACGAATCACGTTTTTACCAACCTGTTGCTGCTTCTGACGATGTTCTACTACGTGTGGTTGAAGCCGACTCCCGAAAAACGTAAGATAGCGGCAGAGGTAGGTGTCTACCACACGTCAGTTTTTTCGGCGTCTGGCTGAGCTGGGTAAGATAAAAAAGCTGGACATGTGGCTGCTGCATGAGTTGACAACTGCCAACAAGACTAGGCGTTTGGAAGTATGCACATCGCTGCTTGCCAGGAATAAACGGGAACCTCTACTGCATCGATTCGTCACCTGCGACGAGAAGTGAGTCCTTCATGATAATCGGAAACGTTCTGCACAACGGTTAAGCAAGGCACAGCCTGCAGGATCGCATCCTAAGCCACCCCTAAACACCAAGAAAATGACGCTCCTTCTCAGGTGGTCCACAACCGGGATGATTCATCGGAGTTTCTTGGCAAGAAGCCAAATCATCCCTGCAGAACGTTATCATGCTGAATTACACCAGATTTACCGGACGGAAATTGCTGCAGAAACAACCAGTTTCGGTCAACAGACATGGTGTTCTTCTGCTCCAGGACAACTTCCGCCCTCACTAAGTGCCTTGGACTATGAAGCACTGCCTCATCTTGCCTATTACCCGGACGTTTCACGACAGACAACGTGCTCCAATGTGCAGCTGATGACTTCTTCGGGTCCCAGCCACAAGACTTCTTTCGTTCAGGGATCATGGCTTGGCCGGACAGATGGCGGTTATGTGTCAATGCCGAGGGCGATTATTTTCCCAAGCTACTTTTCCGTTCTCGCCGTCCACGTGTGCTGACCCTTTGCCGGACATTTCATTCGCACCAACCTAATATAATTTGTGTATTTTGTATTTTGTATTTCCACATACTGTGTTTTATGGACAAAGATATAATTTTCCGAAGGGAATCAGAATTTGAGTGTATCCGTGTGATAGTGCGAAACTTTTCGAATGATTTGAGACACTCAGAGCAGTGGTTACGAACTTGTATGCTTCACGTACCCCCTGGAAATACGTATATAACTGGCGTACCTCTTGTATAGATAGATAAAACTATAGTTATAGTATAACAATGGGAATAAAATAAAACATATGCATATACACAGTATATACATTAACTTTTGTATTAATAAATTACATATATCGATAAACGCAAAAAGTGATATAAACAATTTAACAAATATTATAAAATTATGAACTATTTACTGGGTAATCAATGAGATGGGTGTGCTTCTTTACGCTTGCACATTTCATTCACGTGGAACTGTGAAAAATAAATTTCGCTACTTCTCTCTCCTTCCTGTGCAGCTCTCACGGCGTGCCTCAAAAGTTTCACCGCGTACCCCCAAGAGGTACGCGTAACCCACGTTGAGATCCCCTAAATTAGAGTAAGTATTCTGAAAATAATTTAACTGAAAATGTCAACAGAACTACAGGTAATGCTGAGTTACAATTCCGAAATAGGCCATCAAACATTTGTTTTGTCCATTGACGTCATTGATATACATGTCGCGCCATCTATTAGCAGGTATCAACATTACCCAAGAAAAAACTGAGTGAAATACGTGCTTTTTTTTTGTATGTCATTGACTTGATGACATATTTCCCCATTTATTGATTGGGAGGAGAGGAACAGTGAAGTAGGTTTCACGATCACCTAACCTTAACCCGCTGCGCTTTCCATTTTGGAAATTCCTGAAGACACAGGTGTATGCTGTAAAAGTCCGCGATGTTCGTCATCTCAGGAAGAGAATTACAGAGGCTTGCCGATACCGATATGCTAAGAATACAAGAAAAAAACAGGTAGGCAAAGTTCTGATTGAGCCGTCAGTTTGGAACGTAGGATTACGACTTGCAGATCGGAGAGTTGAAATGCGCTAGTCGGTTATGGTTTCAAAGCTTTTATTTAATTTGTTTTATCCAATACAGGTTTATAATGTAAAAAATAGCTGACATAATTTTAACAAATAATGCTGGATACATGGCGAACACAAAGCAAAGTTCAAGACGTGCCGGGTACGGGTTCGATCGGTGTGTTGGATTTTTATTTGACGACGGCTTCTTTCAAGCGTTCTCGATACTCTCTAGTTCGTTCGGCTGCAGTCTTCTTGGGGTTCTTACATTCCTCATGACTTGCTCTTGCCTCACGTTTTGTTTTTTTCCAATTTCGCTTGCTTTCATTCTGCAAATGTTGCAGCATTATTGAAAATGTTAACCCGTTCACACGAAAACAATCTTTTAAAATTTTATTTTAAACCACTGCGGTATGTTCTTATATATTTTTATAGATCTTGTCGAGATCTTTAAAACGATACCACGCACAGTCGTTTTGCACTCACAGTTGTCCAGATAAACCGCGATATTGTAAAAAGTGTTAATCGGTTCACAAGAAAACAATTTTCAAAATGTTCAGTTGAAACCACTGCGAAATGTTCTTCGTGTATTTGAATAGATCTCGTTGAAGGCTCTAAAGCAAAACCACGCACAGTCGTGTTGCGCTCATGGTTGCCAAGATAGACTGAGTAAAACGCAGCGGCACACGCAGAAATATTGCATTATCTCTCCCGCATAAATATTGCATTACCCCCGCATAAATATTGCATCATCTCCCCTGCATAAATATTGTATCATCTCTCCCGCAAAAATATTTCATTATCTCCCTCGCAGAAATATTGCATCATCTCTCACGCAGAAATATTGCATAATCTCCCCCGCAGAAATATTGCATCATCTCCCCCGCAGAAATATTGCATTAACCCCCGCAGAAATATTGCATCATCTCCCCCGCAGAAATATTGCGTCATCTCTCCCGCATAAATATTGCATTAACCCCCGCATAAATATTGCATCATCTCCCCTGCATAAATATTGTATCATCTCTCCCGCAGAAATATTGCATTATCTCTCACGCATAAATATTGCATCATCTCCCCCGCATAAATATGGCATCATCTCCCCCGCAGAAATATTGCGTCATCTCCCCCGCAGAAATATTGCATCATCTCTCACGCAGAAATATTGCATCATCTACCCCGCAGAAATATTGCATCATATCCCCCGCAGAAATATTGCATCATCTCCCCCGCAGAAATATTGCGTCATCTCTCCCGCAGAAACATTGCATCATCTCCCCCGCAGAAATATTGCATCATCTCCCCCGCAGAAATATTGCGTCATCTCTCCCGCATAAATATTGCATCATCTCCCCTGCATAAATATTGTATCATCTCTCCCGCAGAAATATTGCATTATCTCCCCCGCAGAAATATTGCATCATCTCCCCCGCAGAAATATTGCATCATCTCCTCCGCAGAAATATTGCATCATCTCCCCCGCAGAAATATTGCATCATCTCCCCTGCAGAAATATTGCGTCATCTCTCCCGCATAAATATTGCATCATCTCTCACGCAGAAATATTGCATCACCTACTCCGCAGAAATATTGCATCATCTCCCCCGCAGAAATATTGCATCATCTCCCAAGCATAAATATTGCATCATCTCCCAAGCAGAAATATTGCATCATCTCCCCGCAGAAATATTGCATCATCTCCTCCGCAGAAATATTGCATCATCTCCCCCGCGCACAGAGAGCGAGGGGAGCGTCGTACGCACGATGTATTGCGCAGAACGTGAATTGGACTTCATCCTGCTTACGAATATGCTAACACGATCAGTGCACGACTCGTATTTTTAACGCTATAACGATTTCAAACGGGACCTATTTTTGTCACTGACAGTCGGCCGTAAGTCGCCCCGTACTATCCGTGGGGTTAGACGTATTCCTACGTCAAAACATCCGCGGAGTTAGACGTGGTCCTACGTTACACCGGCTTAGAAAATGTGTGGAGCGTCACGATGGAAACGTGGAACCATGGGCGCCGACTTGAAAAATTATTAGGGTTTCCGGAAATTTTTAATCGAATTACCCATGCATTTTTCAAAGTATTTAAGTCTAATTTAAATTTCATTCAGTGAGATTATCTGGCACAATAAGATGCCTGAAATGCTAAAATGAAGCAAATTATAGTTAATGACAGAATTTTTTTCTCTTGATAATTATTTATTTCGCTTTTGCTGGCGCGACGTTATTATATACAATACACAAATACTGTGTGAATTTCCAACTCAATTGTCTTGTAAAAGTAACAAAAACATGTAAAATTTACTTGAAGATTTTTTTTACCAATTTTAAAAATGCCAACAATGTTTTTCTTCAAATGATTTCTGAGTTAAAATAGGAGATTAGAAGGGAGAGGACATGGCATCAGCCGCTCGCTATGCGTTTACCAAGTTGGGCATACTGTGCATGCCCAGTATGCCCAACTTGGGCTGCTTCTATACTTTTCTATGGAGAAATCGTTGACTTTGAAGAGGTTTTAGAGGCACTTGTGCAGCATGTACATTGTACAGTCAGGAAAAAATGAGACCGAAATATTCATGCACATAACTACAAATTTGCAAAAAGTTACAGAAATACTATTTAGTATTTTCTAAAGAAATTAAACAAAATTATGCCTCGTCGACCGGAAGTGCAAATTGCGTGTTAACCTATCACGGCCTTGCTAAAGCTGTGGGAGCCTTGTTGACTTTATGGGATTGCTGCAGAGAGTAAGAGACGGCCGCTATCAACCTATGGTACAGCAAAAGTCTTCAGTAAGTGACGTCGCGTCACTGAACCCTCCCCACCCGGAGGGCGTAAGAAACCTGAGGATCAGATTTGGCTTCACCAGAGGCTGCTGATGCCATCTTCTCTGTGTTCTAAACTCCTTAGTCCCCGACTGCCCGAAGATAGGGTGGTTCAACTGACTGTACAACATACTTCCGCCTTTATCACTATGACCTCGAATAGGTTGTCGTCTCCGAATGTAGAGCCAGACTTTTGTATTTTGTGGGAACCCAGACAAACCGAGATTTTTCTTTTATAAAGGAGGCAGTTTTAAATGCTCTTAAACAACAGTACTTCAGGTATCGTCTGTCGCGTCAAATTTCATGAGCACTAACAAACACTAATTCTTTTTTGAGGCACAATAAGCAGTCTGAGATGTAATTTTCTTAACACACTTTCTATATGGAGTAAACTGGGAATGAATAATACAAAAACTTGAAGAATTGATAAAGAAAAACTAAATTTATGCACGTATGCGTACGTGTAACTTTCTTACGAAATATGAGAGGAAAATATTAAGGGTTTGAGGAACCCACAACAAAATTATTAGGGGTTCAAAAAGTTTCTCGAACCCACGAAGTCGGCGCCTATGCGTGGAACACATCCTGTAAATGAAAGAAAGCACACAGGGTGAAATCATTTTGATTCGAGACTTTTCGGACAACCATAGTAGTAACAATCACAACTCGCAAACCTTTTAACAATCATTTTGTAGCACGCAGTAATCACAAAGTTGTTATTCTGACAGTGGCTCCACATTCTGTAAATAATAAATGAAGCCCTAAGGATTTAGTGAGAGTGCTATGTTCTGAAATCGGAAGCTGATATTCTGAGAGATATGCAATGAGAGGAGTATGATATGTAATGTAAGACAACTTTATGTGGATTATATTTGACGACGGCGGGAGATACCTGTCAAACGTATGGTGTTACGAAATATTTGCCTGATATGATTTAACCTTGATGTTACAAGCGATGTATTGATGTGGTGAATACTTTCCATGTTGAAAGTTACATTATATTGACAAAAGTCACTAGACACCCTTTCAAAAGCAAATGAACGGACCCGCTGCGTTGTTAAGATGGGCGGTACAGCTGCAAACGGTATAAAAACAAGCCTGCAGCTTACGGCGATCATATCGCACTGTGAGGTTGAGTTAAAACATCGCGGCTGGAGAGAATTGGCTATGAGAAAGGAAAGATTGTTGGGTGTTATATTAGTGGGTTGTCCATAAGAGAGACCGAGAGGCTTTTAAACATACCCAAGTCAACTGTTTTAAATGTACTGAATAAGTGGAAGACACATGGCGTGCCTAAAGCAGCAAAACGTACCGGCGACCAAAAAAAATCAGTGATAGGGGACGTCGAAGCCTCAGGAGAGCCGTTACAGCTAATCGACAGAATATTGCACAAGACCTCACAGTGTACAGGTGAGTAAAAATGCTAGAGCCTCGGTATGTACACGTACCATTCACAGAGAACTTCATTCCATGGGTTACCGTGGTCGTGTACAGCTGCTCATAAGCATTTCATCTATACTCGGAATGCTGCTCGTCATTTAGTGTGGTGTAAAGAACATTTATCGTGGATCGTAGATCAATGGAAACGGGCCCTATGGGCTGATGAATCCAGATACACGATCCATTAGTCTGATGGCCCTGCGTTTGTATGTCTGCAGCTGTGGGAACGCTATTTAATACAGTGTACTGTTCGTATGGTCAAGTTTTGATCTGGCAGTGTAGTCGTGTGAGGATGCTTTTCGTGGTATGGTCCCAACCCATTAGTTATCGTAGACAAACCTGTTAATCAGTTCGTCTACCTCGATATTCTGGACAATTATGCCCTACCAACTTTGTGGCAATGCTATGGAGCCGAGCCTTGTTGGTACCAGCAGGATAATGCACCGAGCCATAAAGCAAGGACTGTTACAGCGTGGTTTGACGATAATTCCGTATCGTGTATGGACTGGCCAGCACAGAGCCCTGATCTGAATCCCATAGGGCACCTATGAGATGAATTAGAGCGCAGCATAAAGAAGTTTGGAACCAAGGCCTACTACTAAGCAACAGTTAGCAGCAGCACTATGTACTGCAATTAAGCGCATACCTATCGCTGTGTTCCAATACCTTGTTGAAAGCATGTCAGTGCATGCATTAAGGCCAAAGGTGGACCAACATCGTACTAATGTATGTCAATAAATGCTATGTTGCGTTTTTCCTCTACGTGTCCGGTAACTTTTGTCAATATAGTGAATATCAGAAAGCGAACTTTTGAGTTTGTAAATCCTGTCTCATCACTTACACTGGATCGTTTATTTCAAAGTGTTTAATTAGAAATCTATCAATGTTCGAATAAAATTGCATCTGTTTCGATCAAGCGATGATATGAACCCCAACAAAAGGGGCTTTAATCTAGATCCAGCAAATTAAGTTCAAGTCCAGTAACATTTAAGTTTAGATTGAAGTTAAGTAAATCGTAAACGTGTACGGTTAATAAGACATTACAGGCATTTAAACCCGACAATTGTACGGTTAATAAGACATTATCTTTATTACTTTTAAAAGTAAAACCTTTACAAATCGTAGATTTAATAGTAATAAAAACTTTAATGAGGTTAAATGCTGTAATAATCAGAAAATTTGTTATTATGGACACAATACTTGTTGTATTGATATTAAGAAAGGACTGTTTAATATAGCGAATTTTCAATGTAACGAATATTTTGGTCTCCATGCGACTTCTTTTTTTTTTTTTTTTTTTGATTGGAGGTTTAACGACCACCGTGAGCAACTCAATGGGCTATAAGCAGTCGCCCGTCCCTAATTTAGGGTCACTGGTTCCAGGGAAGGGAGAGAGCCAGTGCCGTAAGACAAACACAACATCCATGCCTGACCGGGATTCGAACCCGGACCCCTTACGGACGAATGATCAGAGGCCAACGCCTTAGACCACTGCGCCACCGGAGCGGCCCATGCGACTTCATCAAAGAGGTTCCACTTGTATACATCAATCGTTAAAGATGAAAATTTTTTCAACATTTCTGATTTAACTAATCATTTATTCAAGAAAGTACCAGTGAGGATGAAATATTAACTTACGTTTTACTGGGTAAACATTATTGAAACTTTTTTGAACTTAACAGACCTTCAACATGGCGAATTTTCTGTGTCACGCATGTTCTAGACGTCACTATGCTACTTAGTCCAAGAGGTTCCAGTGCATATGAAAAAATCTTTAGCGAGTTTAAAATTGCATAACACTTAGGAGTGTAATTATGGCTACAATTCGTTTTGTGTTGTTATTAAAAAAGATATGTTCAATAGATAGTTTTCTATGTTATCAATATTTTCGCCGTCACCATCCGACTTCATGAGAGAGGTTCCATGGCACATATATCATTCGATAAATTGATTAATTTCTTCAGAATTTTTTACGCTTCCAACCATAGGTTGAAGAAGCTTATGTACTCCAGTTTTGTCTATCCGTCTGTCCGCACGATAATTCGCGTAAATATGGTTCGATTTCCATGAAATTTTACTATGTGGTACGAGACAAACTTGAAACAAACCCTATTGAAAATCGACGAAATGGGGTGAAAGGTCAGGACATGGGAGCGGGATCCATTCCATTGAACTTATGCGTCAAAACTTGTGTAAAAATGCTTCGATTGCGACAAAACGTTATCATGTTTTTTTCGGAGGTATACTGAATCGGTACTGTTGAATACTATCGGAATGGGGTCAAAGATCAGGACACAGGAGCGAGATTTATTCCACAGCCATTATCTTCATAACTTGAATAATAACTTGAGTAATAACATCTGGTATGTTGGAAAGCGTATCATAATCAATGCATTGTATGATTTTACTAACTTGTTGATTTAACTCGGCATTTACTAAAGAAAGTACCAGTGAGATTGAAATACAGTAGAGCGTCGAAAGTCTGAATGAATTGGGACCACTGTCGTTCGGATTATTGAACATGTAAAAAAATACAAATACGCAAACATTTCTATATTACATTATCAAAATACATGTACCAAAAATAAGCAACTATATACAGAAAAATTACAAAAGACAAAGGTTTCTTTTTTGTTGTCATACAATACGAAACAATTTTGCCATTTTTACTACTGCTGTGAAATTTTTAGACATGAAATACAAATTCCAAAACTTACCAATCATTACAAGCTATTTCCGATTGACAAGGGATGCACTTTATGCTAAGTGCAGAGGAGAATAACTTTCCTCACAGCTCACAGTGAACAGTGGGGCTGAGGGATGAAACAAGGGGTGGTACTGCCGTGATACTGGGTGGTAAAATCTTAGTCCCAAAGGGAACAAGTGACTGGATAATTTTTCGTCCATTTTGCCTCTGAGTATCAGAAGTCAACCTTCGACACCTTGCCCTCAAATACTTGCACCACCAAAATTTGGCGATTCCGTTATCATCAAGTACCATATTAAAATGACCAGACTATACTTAAACTTCCCACCACCACTACAACACCAACAATAACAAAAAGTGGAGGGGAGCTTTCTCGGATTTTTGAATTTCTGAATTTCGACGCTCTACTATAAATTTAACTGAATAAACTTAAATGAACCATTTATAAATATAGTAGACCTAATCAACATGGTGAATTTTCTCGGTAACTAATGCTTTGGCCGTCACCATGCAACTTCATCAAAGAGGTTTTAGTGTACATATACCCATAAAATATTTAGCGAATTTAAAATGTCAGAATAATTAGGAGTTTAGTTATTATGGCCACAATTTCTTTTGTATTGATATTAAAAAAGATATGTTCAATAGAGAGTTTTCTATGTAACAAATAGTTTGAACGTCACCATGCGACATCTTCAAAGAGGTTCCACTGTATGTGAATCATTCGTTAAACAAGGTAATTTCTTCATGCTTTCTGATATAAGTAAACCTTCATTCAAGAAAGCCCCTGTGAGGATGAAATACTAAATTAAAATGAACTGGATGAAATTATTTGATTCATTTTCTATTATTCTCTTTTGCCTTTTGTTGTTGAAAACAAGTTATCGATGACAAAAATGACGAACACGTTATACAGGAAAAATTTCTTCACATTTGTGATTTAAGAAAGCATTTGTTTTTGACGCTTCCAGAAAGTATTCTGCTGTGTGACACGCGTATGTTAAGTGCACTTTATTTCGGTTTTTGAAAAGCCCCAGAAATTTCTGCAAAAACTATGAAGAACCACAAAGCACTGAATATTCTGTTCTGATAAATGCGAGAAAGATATTTTCTCTCCAGGAAGCGAGAAAACTTTTCATGAATAAATTGCATCCTTCCTATTCTTCTTCTCGTTTTGACCCTTTTTTTCCTGGAGTGAATTCACAGATTGTAAAAGACCTTTAGGCATTGAAATCGAATCGATACGAAACACTATCCCAAGGGGCTTATTTGCAAAGTAAATTTCCCCACGAACTTTCTTTTTTCTACTTATTTTCGAAGAGCCTCATTAACTCGAGTCCAAAGAGATTGTATCATCTTCGCAAGAATTGTAGCGGATGTTCTTGCTAAAGATTCCCCTGATTGTTTGGCTGCATCAATTTTTTTCTTGATGGCAACTATTTTGTTGAGAAGGTTGAAGATTCGATAATACTACGTTTTTAGAGCATACACATGTTTATCATGGTATGTGTTTTTTTAAAAGAATTTTTCCCTCTTGGAATGAAACAGACTTCTTTATTTTCTCTAGCCTATGCCTGAGGACAAAAACATGTCTTGTATTCTGAAGTAATTGTGAAAATAACTTTAAAAGAAGCAAAGACATAAGTTTAATGCATGTGCCAAAACATAAAACTGACATTAATCAAAAACCCTTGACATGAAATAAGTTTTATGCTCAGAAGGCTGCATAAGCAATAACGTGAGGAAGAATGTAAATGATAAAAATAGTTTCATCAAACTAAAAAAATCCCTCTTATAGTTTTTTAAAATTCTTTGAAGCATATTTATTCTGGCAAAGGCATCTCATGCTATTGATAAAAGAATAACAAGAAACGATTTGTTTGAAATCGTACCTGAAATGTGACTTTTCGTTTTAAATTTTAGTGAATAAATACCATGCGTAAATAGGCGTTCCAAGATCTGGTGACTTTTATGCTATTTAGAAAATTATTTTAGCAGTGTTTCAATAGACAAATTTATGACAGTTCCATGTTTGATAATTTTTTTGCATTTAATGAAGCACGATGTCTAGATTGTCTTTAAGAATTATCTTTCAGAGCGATAAATGGAGACTGTATAGTTTGGCAGGTGTAGTTTTTCACATACACATCTAATTTAATTTGTAAATTTTGCTTTTTGAGCTCCTGTCTTTTTTTCAAACTTATTCTCCCGACAAGAGGCATTGCATGTGTTTTATACCTCTAATATAACCTTTCTTTTGTGTTTCTGGATTCCCAAGTAAATTTGTTTTTTTTCTCGTGAAACGTATTTTTGACTTAACACCAGAAATACCTTCCCGATGAATTTGATTTAACGTTGGTATCAGCCCAAATGCATCTACGTAGTAATACTTGAAAGAGATAGGAGACTGTGTGTTCAGTGTTCATCGTGCTATGTGGATTTGATTATGTTTAGGCGATCCTCTGTGTTTTATATTGTCTTGGAGATGATATATAATCGCCTAGACAATATAAAACGCAACTCCACTTTCCCGTCATTAAAGACAAAACAAGCAAAAACAATTAAGGTGGTAAAAACTAAAATCTTAAATTATTCATCCGCGGAAATGCCATATCTGGTGCCCCTAACATTAAAGGAACCAGTCAATTTCGAAATCCTAAAATCAAAATAGGTATCACTGTAAAAAAATCATTACAAAAGCATGATATTAGTCCCATTTCCCCACACTACAACCACTACATCGTTCTCATTTTATATTAAATGAATTAATTTCTGAAAAGTTATTAAAATAAAACAAACACCCCAGGAAAACCCCTTCATAACTCTAGGAAATCAAAAATAAAATGGATCCCCACCAATCACCAATCTTTAAGACCAGAGCTGCCATCACATCTCCTCCCCCATATATTATCACCAAAAACACCCTCGAAGCTATTGTTTGAACAAAAGAATACTTAAATAATCTCTCCGCCTCACCAGAATTATCATGATGATATCCTAAACTAAAAAATCTTATTATATTCAAGTAGCCATTGAAATCCCAACTACAATGACAGATTTATGATATGAGATATTTATAATCGAGCAGACACTTATTAATCTACGATCCCATGTTGTGAAAGAGTAGAGATCTACGGTGTATTATATTAAGAAAGCTTTGCCGTTTGTTGTAATTCAAGGACTACTGGTTCTGATTCCTACAGAATTGTGGATATTTGAATAATAACGTGTTGATTGAAAATACAAAAAGGTAGTAAAATCATGCAATGCATTGATTATGATACGCTTTCCAACATAACAGAAATCATTACTCAAGTTATGAGAATAATGGCTGTGGAATAAATCTCGGTCTTGTGTCCTGAACTATGATCCTATTTCGATGATATTCGACAGAACCGGTTCAGTGTACCTCCGAAATAACATGATAAAGTTTTGTCGGAATGAAAGCATTTTTACGTAAGTTACGATGCATAAGGGCTATGGAATAGATTCCGCTTCTGTACCCTAACCTTTGACCCCATTTCGCACATTTTCAATAGGATTCGTTGACCCCATTTCGCCCATTTAATAGGCAGGCCCCTACAACATACTAACATTTCATCCAGATCGAGGAATTTTTACGTAAGTTATGACGCATAATGGCGATGGAAGTGATTTCGCTTCTATGTCCTGACCTTTGACCCATTTCACCCATTTTCAATAGGGTTTGTCCCCAGGTGGTTCCCTACCATATACTAAAATTTAATCGAAATCGAACCTTTTTTACGTTAGTTATGACGCATAAGAGCCATGGAATGGATCCCGCTCCTTTGTGATAACCTTTGACTCCATTTCGTTCACGTTCAATAAGGTTCCTTCCCAGGTGATACCCTTGCACATACTAAACGTTCATCAAAATCGAACGATTTTTACGTGAATTATTGTGCGGAAAACCATACGCACACAAAGCGTGACATAATGAGGCAGATGGAAATCGCGACCATCTGCTCGCAAAAGTGTGACGTCAGAAAACTTTAATAGGATCCAAACACAACGCGTGACGTGCGTCAGACAGAGGGCGTGACCGCGCGCCAACATATCATGCGCGAGATTGTGACGTCATAAGATCGTCCCCATGTGGCCCCTTACCACATAATAAACGTTTACCGAAATCGAACCATTTTTACGCACTCTATGACGCATAAAGGCAATGGAATGCATCCCGCTCTTATGTCCTGAACTTTGAGCCCACTTCACCCATTTTCAATAGGGTACATTCCCAGGTGGTCCCCTACAATATACTAAAATTTCATCGAAATCGAACCATATGTACGCAAGTTAGGGCGCATAAGGGCGATGACATAGATCTCGCTCCTATGCCGTGACCTTTGACCCCATTTCGTCCATTTTCAATAGGGTTTGTCCCCAGGTGGTCCCCTACCACATACTAAAATTTCATCGAAATCGAGCCATATTTACGCGAGTTATCGTGCCGGCAGACGGACGGACAAAGCTGGAGCATATACTCTTCTTCAGTTCAACACAATTTTATTAACAAGGTTGGGTTCAGGAGGCGAACATGGGCGTCCTGATACATATATTGTACGGTAAAATATACAAACTCTAAAATTCTATGTACATTATATACAGCACGATGTATTGATTCGCAAAGGAGCCTCGTGGTAAGAGGTGCAGGCAGTTTGCACAAGAACAATAAGATAGATTGTCGAAACATTTCGTCTCGAAGCATAAGTATATTTTAGTGCTGACAAATAACAGAACGAGAATATTATAATGAAGCACTGTACAAAAGGAGAACTATAGATGACAAAGTAGACAATGTGAAACCTAAGGCAAACGGAATTACGATGTCTTAGTACTGGTAGAAAAATTGATAATCTAAGAGAAAACAAGTACGACTATATACATTTGTACAGTATGGTGCATATTATATTCACATTTGTTAGAAGATATAAGCTTTATGTTGAAGTTTGATTCCGAAAACCAATGGTGAGCATGAACGTTGAACCGAAGTTCAACAGAGCTAGGAGCAACGAGGTTATAAACTACCGACAGTCAGTTGCAACGTCGCTGGCATGCCGGCGAACCAGGAAGCGGCTGGAGACCAGGTGGAACGGAAATGTTGTTCTCTCTGTTGGGCAACGGCCACAAGGTTCTTTAGACGAAGTCTTGAGAGGATACGCTCCCGAAAGTGGCACAGTAGTTCCACAGAAGCTTGGTGGATGGTATAAGGAGATGAGATATCTCGGCAGCGCTGATGAAATACGTAGATGACGTGTTTCACCAGGATGAAAATATATGAGCAGATGGGTGGAAGCTTGACTGGCGGAGAGACTTGCAGGAGGAGTGTCTTATAGGCATCGAAAGGAAGATCAGTTGTGGATGAACGTTGAGCAATGGAAAATGCAAGATGGAGTAGTGGAAGGAGGATGACACAATGTAGATAAACGTGAGAGACATCACCTTCTTGAGCACAGAAGGGGCAAAGAGGTGAGTCAAGAATGGTCATGCGGTGGAGGATGGATATAACGGGAAGACGCCAGTGAGTGTTTATTTCAAGAGGAGCTAGAAGAGGAGAAAGGGTGAGAGAGGATTGGGAGACATCAGGATGTGAAGGGATTTTAAAAGTTTCAAGAGGAGCTAGAAGAGGAGAAAGGGTGACAGCGGTGAGAGAGGATTGGGAGACATCAGGGATGTGAAGGGATTTTAAAAGTAACCGATAGAGAACTGAGGTTGAAAGAGAGGAGAGTGGAAGTGTAGATCTGCCGACTGAAATAAAGAAAGGAAGAGGAAGGGAGGCGGAAGGAACAAAGGTTAGGCCGTTGGAGGTTACGAGATGAGGGAACTTAGCAATGATGGTAGAGAGTAGGGAGTCATAGACAGAACGAGAGGAGGGTGAAAGAAGAACAGTGGGGAAGGGGGGGGAGGCTGGCGTAGGGCCGCCAGGACAGATCTGAGGTTATAAGGTCTTTGACGGTTACAACTCCGACTCGGAGCCAAGAAGGAGAGGCGAAGCATGAAAGATGAGGGGGTGAAGAAGAGAGGAGAAGAACAGTGGTTTGGCAAGGAGTTCAGTGGTGGAATCGGGTGGGGAACGAGTGAGCGGGAGAGAGCGGACAAAGGTAAGAGCTCCCGTAAGGCAGGAGGAAGGCAAGAGTGAGTGGTAGTTCGGAGGTCCATTAGAATGAAGGAAGTGAAAGTGAAATTAGTGTTGCTCGAAGAGGTGATGGCATTCCTTGCGGTAACGGCGTCGGCAACAAGTGAAGTATGAAGACGGAGGAACGAAGTAATCCGGAGAGCTTGATAGTACAGTCGTGTATCAATTAGGCCAATGCCACCTTGGTCAGGAGGAAGGCTGAGCTTGGGGGCACTGAGCCAGTGGTGTCCGGTCCAGATAACTGAGGTGAAGCAGCGAGTGATATCATTGAGACGAAGAAGTGGGGATTTAGTAGCAAGCCAGGAATGTGAGCACATGGAGAGAAAGATAGGTTTGCGCAAGACGTGCACGTTGAAAATATGAAGTACAGAACTGCGCCTTTCGCCAAAACGCAGTTGACCGATGAAAACCTGGCTGGATGGTATTCCACGCTGTGCTGGAGGCTTCACCTCGGACGCCAAGATGTACGCCAAGGTAACGTTGAGAGGCTGAAGACCAGTGCGCTCCCCATGGAGAATCCAAGAGGTCAACCCATGAGCCGCACCACAGGCCTGTGCTTTTGGTTGTATTAATCGCAGCTCCGGAGCAGGAGGCGTAATCGGCGAAAAGACTTTGGAGCAAAACGAACTGTGAATCCAGGCGTATACAGAAGGTAACGTCGTCTGCATACGCCACGGAAGTGGTGACATGGTGTCTCGTGCGGGCGATGAGTGGCGGCAGGGTGGCTTGAAAGGAGCGTTGAACGGAACGGAGAAAAGGTTCTAAGGCCATGGCGAAAAGTTGACCGGAGAGTGGGCAGCCTTGCCTCATTCCACGGCGGAAGAGGATTGGTGCTGTAAGAAAGGTGGGCAACTTGACCTGGAAACTGGCTTCCTTGTAGAGGGAGGTGAGGAGAGAAATAAACGGAGGCGGAAATCAAAATCGGAGAAGTGTGGCAGAGAGATAAGTGTGGGAGATATTATCAAAGGCGGACTGTTGGTCTGAAGAGAGGAGGGCAAGGGGTTCAGAGCGGGAGCGTGCAAGGTGAATTAGATCAGTCAGGAGATGGATGTTGTGAGATAGGGAACGGCCGGGAACTGTGTAACTCTGGTAAGGAGAGAGGATGTGAGTGAGGATGGGATTTAGTCGCTGTGAAGGAAGTTTGGTATAAAGTCTGTAGTCGAGATTCAGTAGGGAAATCAGGTGCCAGTTCACCAGGTCAAGGATATCACCTTTCTGGGGGAAAAGGACAGCGTATGCAGTTGTGAATTCCCTCGGGAGAGAAGAGTAAGTGAAGGCAGCAGAGAAAGCGGATAGGGGAAACGGAAGAAGAGGCAGAAATTTTTTATAAAACCTAAAGGTTAGGCCGTCCGGACCCGGAGCGGCACTAAAATTCAGAGAAAAGAATGTAGAGTTTAGTTCATAGGGCGTGGGGGAATCGAGAAGAGAAAAAGCGAGATGGGGGGGGGTCTGAGGAAGATTAGAAAGGAGAGAATCCATTGCTGCATAGGATGGTTGAGGAGGTTCACAGAACTTCATGGAAAAGTACTGATGGACATGAGAACAAAGCGCAATTGGCTCATCTGATTCCTTTCCAGAAGAGAGGCGTAGATGATGAAGTATGGTCGAAGCTCGTCGAGTGTTTTCCACCGACGTCAGGAATTCATAGTTGTGAGCATCCAGCGTCAGGTGTTGCAAACGAAGTCGGCGGAGAGCTTGTTGCGCCAGAGGAGTGAGAAGAGATCGAAGCTCTTCTTGAAAGGAGGAGAAGAGAGGATCACTGAGACTGAGCATGGATAGCATTGAACGAACATTGTCTAGGCGCATATTCTGGAGTGTCTTTAATTGGAATGAGTAGTTTCGGACATGCAGAACGAGCTGTTGCTTGATCTCCATCCAATAATTTAATCCGCAGAGTGCAGATTGAAGCTGCGGTCGTCTGTCAATCAGGAATGACCGGACCGAAGAGCAGAATGCCGGGTCGGAGAGAAGTGCATCATCAAATGTCCACGGGCGTATTTTCCTGGGTTTGAATGGTGCAGTATGGACTATGATGGCAATGGCGCAGTGGTCAGATGAGGCCGTGGGATGCACACTCGATTTTGTCACGGCAAGAAGTAGAGTACTGGAGGCATAAAACCTGTAAAGGCGGGCTAAGAAAAGATTTTGCGCATGAGAGGAGCGCCAAGTGTAATCAGTCGACCATGGATGAACATGCCGATGTACATCATGAAGAGCGTTGTTGGTGACAACTGTCTGGAGCAGGTTCGCCAGTGCATGGCGGCGCTTTCTATTGGTAGAAATCCTATCCAGAAGAGGATCCAGGGTACAGTTATAATCCCCACCAACAAGAACATGGTCTGACGGTGGGATACGGACCAGTGCTCTGCAAAGACGTGTGAAGAGAATCGATAAATGTATTGTAGTGCTTGGAATATAGATGTTGAATAAATGGTATCTGGAAGACGCGATATTATAGGATGCATGCTGTAAGAGATATCGACAAATATTTCGCACAGAGAGGGATGTGATAATAGAATTGAAAGTATGACTAATGCCGAGGGCAAGGCCGCTATGAGATGTTAGTCCATAGGCGTGATGAAACACAAAGTTTCACTGGCGCCATCGAGAATAGACGGTAGTTGGTTTGCAATTTGTCTCTTGAAGGAGGAGAATATCAGCCCCCAACGGGTTGAGGTCTTCATATGCCAGAGAGTTGCTGAGGGGGAAGCGAATCCCCTGCAATTAAGTGACACTATCTTGAATTGTGGGATTCCTTGCTTCTAGCTGAAGATCTTTCAGAGCTGGAGGAAAAGACTTGAGACGATTATAGAAGATTTGTGCCCACGGATGGGTGGGAACATTCTGACGGCAGAAATGCGACACATTGAAGATCTGCTCCAGCACAAGTTGGCGAAGCGATGGATTCTTGACTGCTAAGGCACGTACTATTGCGTAGCTGGTCGGATTCGTTAAGTATGTATGGAGATCAATGTATGATAGTGGTACGGGAGGTATATTTGCAGTCTGGAGAAATGCAGCGAAATTTTCGGCCGTGGGAAAGGAGACTTCGGCTGGCGAGGTGTGTCGAGGAGAACTGCTGGAGAGGGAGGTTGAACGAGTTGAAGTAGAGTTTGTTTTCTTCGCTACTCGTCTGCTGCGGCCAGAAACGCGACGCTTCAGTGGAGGCTCGGTCGTCTCATCCTCACACTGCGTCTCTGGACCAACGGACTCCACATTAGCTGTTTCGGAGGTTCCAGTGGTAATAGCTGGTTGTAAACCCTCTGAAAGGGACTCAGTGGTGGAGCGACGACGTTGCGGGAGTGAGCAGGCAATTGTAGGAAAGTCCTCTAGTGAAAAGGAGGAAGCGTCTGTGTGAGCGTTGCGTTGACCAACGTCTGTAAGTGAACTTTTTTCATCATATCTTGGCTCCGAGGCCTGCTGTGCTGAAGTAGATGGTGTGGTACGCTTCGAGGTAGAAACAGTACCTGTAGGAGCGCCAGTCGGAGTCGGTGGAACTTGATGTGCGAAGTGCAAGCGTAGATGGTTTTCACCATGGCAAAGCGTGCAGTGCAAGGAGGTAATGACGTCGATTCTCCAATGTTGCTGGCCACACCGTGGTTCTACGTCAATTCGTCGCGTGCGTCAATTCGTCGACCGCGTCAATTCGTCGACTGCGACGATTCGTCGCGCGTCAATTCGTCGCCTACGTCAATTCGTCGCGCGTCAATTCGTCGACTACGTCAATTCGTCGCGCGTTAATTCGTCGCGCGTCAATTCGTCGACTGCGTCAATTCGTCGCGGACAAATTCGTCGACTACGTCAATTCGTCGACTACGTCAATTCGTCGCGTTTACAGATTTTGGTTACATACAAAACGAATGCAGGAAAACGTACGATTTCGAACGTCTTGCTCCCTGATCAAATTTATAAAGTTTGGACACGCAGACAGGATAGGAATATTACGTTTTTCTTTGGCACTAAAAATATTAGACGGTAAACGGTTTTTGGAACGGGCCAGGGCCCGGTTGGTCAGAGCCCACCATATACAAAATTTTCGTAAAATCTACAGTTTTCAATTCAGAACCACCAAATCTGGTATACTATCTCGTGGTATTCTAACTTAGACTGTAGACGGTTTTGGGAAGCGGTTGCAGAGAGGGGGGGGTAGAGCCCCCCCTACAGAATTGATGTAAGATATAGTTTTCAATTTAGAACTACCAAATTTGGTGTATTATCTCATGGTACTCTAACTTAGACGGTTTTTGGAACGGGTCAGGGGCCCGGTTGGTCAGAGCCCCCCCCCCACACAAAATATTCGTAAGATCTACATTTCAAAATTGTCTTTATTCTTCAAATAAAAATAGCATTTCTATGTACATGACAGTAGAATTCTGCAGTTATCAATTCAGAACCACCAAATCAGGTATCCTATGTCATAGTACTCTAACTTAGACGGTTGTCGGTTTTTGGAACGGGTCAAGGCCCGGGGAGTCAGAGCCCCCCCCCTCTACATACAAAATTTTCGTAAAATCTAGTTTTCATTTCAGAACCATCAAATTTGGTACCATGAAACTCTAACTTAGACGCTAGACGGTTTTTGGAAGGGGTTGGAGCCCGCGGGGTCGGAGCCCCCCTATAAAAATTTTCGTAAAATCGACAGTTTTTATCTTAGAACCACTAAATTTGGTATACTATGTTATGGTACTCCAACTTAGACGGCAGACCGTTTTTGGAACGGGTCAAGGCCCGGGGGTGAGAACCCCCACATACAAAATTTTCTTAAAAACTACAGTTTTCAATTCAGAACCACCTAATCTGGTATACTATCTCATGGTACTCTAACTTAGACGTTAGACGGTTTTTGGAAGGGGTTGGAGCCCGCGGGGTCGGAGCCCCCCCCCTCATAAAAAATTTCGTAAAATCTACAGTTTTCATCTTAGAACCACCAAATTTTGTATACTATCTTATGGTACTCTAACTTAGACGGCAGACCGTTTTTGGAACGGGTCAAGGCACCGGGGTCAGAGCCCGCCACATACAAAATTTTTTTTAAAACTACAGTTTTCAATTCAGAACCACCTAATCTGGTATACTATGTCATGGTACTCTAACTTAGACGCTAGACGGTTTTTGGAAGGGGTTGGAGCCCAGGATGTCAGACAAACCCCGAAATTTTTTTTTTTTTTGTAAAATCTACAGTTTTCAATTTAGAACCACCAACTTTGGTATACTATCTCATGGTACTCTAACTTAGACAGTAGACCGTTTTTGGAACGGATCAAGGCCCGGGGAGTCAGAGCCCCCACATACAAAATTTTCTTAAAAACTGCAGTTTTCAATTCAGAAGTTTTCAATTTAGAACCACCAAATTTGGTATACTATCTCATGGTACTCTAACTTAGACGCTAGACGGTTTTTGGAAGGTGTTGGAGCCCGGGGGTAAGAGCCCCCCCCCCCATTAAAATGCCGCGTAAAATCTACAGTTTTCAATTTAGAACCACCAAATTTGGTATACTATCTCATGGTACTTTAACTTAGACGGTCGACGGTTTTTGGGACGGGTCAAGGCCCTCGGGGTCGGAGACCCCCGCCCCCACACACAGACATACAACATTTTCCTAAAAACTACAGTTTTCAATTCAGAACCACAAAATTTGGTATCATGAAACTATAACTTAGACGCTAGACGGTTTTTGGAAGGGGCTGGAACCCCGGGGTGAGAGCCCCTCCCCCTCCTCATAAAAATTTCGTAAAATCTACAGTTTTCAATTTAGGACAACCAGATTTGGTATACTACTTATGGTTATCTAACTTAGACGGTAGACGGTTTTTGGAAGGGGTCGGGGCCCGGGTCAAGGTAGCCCCATGCAAAATTTTCGTAAAAAGTTCCGTTTTTTACTCTTAAGAATACCCTATTTACGTTCTAAGGCGCTCTTTGGCCCTTTGAGGGCCTTGCACCATAAACCATCAACCAACTAACCAACCAACCAACTAACCAACCTGCGGTCTAAGTTAGGGACTGTAGATAACAATAAAGTGCAAAAATATGCGTTTAATGGTGTATTAAAAACACAAATCTATATAGTTTAGCTTTCACTACCAACGAACGGCTTATCAGAAAGAAATATAATGTAATGTAAACAGAGAGTTCCAGATATTCAAAATTCAAAACGGTAAGAAAAAGATGATCAATGCCAATGTGAAGTCGTATGCATGCGACATCACATAGGTACATTGCATTTCTGTGTTTCGCGGGATTCACAGAAGCACACGCCAGATGTACGGCAGTTCTATAGATGTCTCCTAGAAGGTAAGTATTCCCATTCCTTTTTCCTTCTTTTTTTGTTTCGCAAAATTAAATTAACTAAATCAAAAAATTTAAAATAAGTTTACTGGAAAATTGCAGGAATATCTTTTTCATTCATTAACTTTCACCCGCTGAACTTGGTGATTCCACAAATAGTAATATGTACCTGGCAAATAACTGGTATCCCTGCTAGTACAAATTATATTAATGATTTATTTGCGTCCAGTTCAATCTAGTATGTCCATAAGAGCGTTTGGGGCCGTGTGAAAAATACATTTCAACGTGTGCCGCTACGGCGGCGGAGTGATCTAGGCGCTGGCTTCTGACCACTTGTCGAGAAGGATCCTGGTTCAAATCTCGGTGAATCATGGACGTTGTGCTTGACTTCTGGCACTGGCTGTCCCCCTTCCCAGGAACCAGTGGCCCAAAATTGGGAATGTCCGACTGCTTATAGCACACTGAATTGATCACGGTGGTCGTTAACCCCCCCCCCCAAAGATTGCGACGTGTCCATTGCTATTTGTTGTGGACCGTACAAAAAGTATGTTTTTGATATCAAAGTGTCCACTTCCATGTAGGCTGGCCATAAAATGTTAGGGGACCGTACAAAATTGCACTTTTGTTTTCACCATGTCAGCGCTTCGGTATATGGTTGAAGTATACGTACATATAGTTGGGCCATTTCAGCACGTAGTTTGGTTTATATAGAAAATTAAGATAATGTTACATTTTTACTCAGCTACAACACATTAATCCCAAAGGCTATTTGTTGAAATCTTTAATCCACCGTGCTCATATTCACAACGTTAACATAACATGTCAAGTTATTAATGTTGCAGTTTTACCCTGTCACAAAACTTTAGTTACAAGACCTTAGGCGTAAATTTTTTTAGGAATTTTTAGTCCGACGTATTCATAAGGTTTCGATAACATGCCAAGGTTATGGTACTGCGTTTTGACTGAGGCACAAAAATTAATAAACAGGCCTTAAGCCTTTTTATCAGTTTTCAATCAACCGTGCCCATATACATAAAATTTTCAGAGAAAGTCAAGTTTACTGTGTTGCGCGTACAAAACTATAAACAGCCATTAACTTTCACCCGCTGAACTTGGTGATTCCTCAATTCATCCATTAACAAGTCTTTTAAGTGATTGTATGCTATGGTCATATTAATAATGTTTGATGACAAGTCAGGTTAATGATATTGCACTTATTAAAGACTTAAAAAGGTGTAGAGGCTAGTAATTATTATTTGAAGTCTAAGTAAAAGCTCATTTTTAACTTGACTCGTCATGAAATCCTTGTGAATATGGCATTTATTTTATTTTGTACATTTTACAAAGCGTATGCATTTTTTTTGGCATTTGTTTTATTTTGTGTTGTACTTGTTACATAGCGTTTCGCATTTTTGTAATGCTTGTGACTTGTGATTGCAGTTTGAATTTTTATTTGTTTCACATTTTGAATTTTTATATGTTTCACATTTTGGATTACTTTTTGACATTTTCTGTTTTTGACATGCTATTTTGAAAATTTTGACTTTTTAAATTTTGCGTTGTGTTTTACATTCTTGCATCTTCGGCGGAATTACATTCTTGAAAAATTCAAATACAAGTTAGTAAAAGGTATAATTCAATTAGTGAGAAATACCAGCACATTTTAGTAAAGGGTAGAATTATATGAAATTCCTCTTAAAATGTCCAGCATGTTAACATTGTCTCTGTGCACCAAAGAAGTTCGAATTCCTTTTTATCTTGCCAGCGTTTCTCTTCTGGGTGGATTTGTTGGAATCTGTGCTATCACTCTTTCGATTTTAGCCATAGTTGTTCTCTGCTCTTTCGCAATTTCACTGATTATTTCGTACAGTCACAGTTTTTTCTCTCCCAGAATTGTATTCCAGCGTCTGTCTAATCTTTCAAGTTCGTTTTGTGTTCTGGGAAAGCCAAATAAATTGTTTTCACTAACTGACCAAATTGTTGGCGGGAACAGCGGAGGGCTTCTGCTTGGATTGTTTCTTCTGCTTCCACGAAATTTTCCAAGAACATAATTTTCCTCAAACCACTGAACTACAGAATCTGCATATTCTAGTAAAATTGATTTCACTTCTTCAAAAGCAGCTGGAATTTCATCAGATGAAAAAAATGCGAGTGCTTGCAAATGTCTGACTTTGAGAGCAAACTCACTGTTTTCCTTATATTCCAAGGCTATGCCAGAGGATGGATATTCCTCAGCACATTTTTTTCCGGGATGAAACCAACAACATTTGTGTGTGCTGCTTCCAAATTCCTTTTTAGCAGCATTATAACGGTAGCTATTTCAAAATCTATTATTATGCGTATATTGTGGTGCAAGCTGAATATCATAGTCTGATGCATAGTCTTGTAAATCCTACAAAAATACTTTATAATAGTATTATGTTATTTATACTTGCTGGAAAGTAACCCATAAACTAGTGGGACAAGTCTGTGCATAACTGGATTCGTTTCAACCATAGCATGAATGGAACATAATTGCCTAAAAAGGGTTGGACAAGTTTCAAATGTTCCATCCATAATCCAGAGGGGTGCTTCTTTAAGCTTTCGTAAATTATTCTCTGTTAAAAATAAAATAATTCTTTGATGTCTAAATGCGCTATCTCTGCCAAGAAATTCTGCACCATCTTCTCCTGTAAATTTATTGGGGCATCGATCCGTTCTGAAGTCGTAGGCTCCGCAGGCATGTCTTGGCATGTCTTCTCTTTTTTACAACTTGCCTTAGTGCATCCATATTAGGCATGTAAGCTGCATTTACTGTAGCCATTGACGTTGTCACGGTTTGAATAATTTGTGCAGGGGGCTTGGTCCGTATTTCTCGCTCGTTCTTTTATTTGCGCTCTTGCAACAGCAACATCACTTTTCTCCGGTCTTGGAGCATGATTATGTGGTTTCTCATTGCGCATCCTGTGTTCATCTCCAATAAGAATAGTACTAGCAAAGCCAGTACAATTTCCATAATTTCTTTCAATACAGTGACAATACCGTAAATCACCTCGCACTCTGTTATGGCAAAATAAATACCCTTTCCATTTCAGCAAATCATTTTCTTTTTGTGAGTTAACTATTTATGTTGCATTCTTCATCTGCATAGTGCCTTCGGAAAACAATGCACTTTCTCTTTCCAAAATATTTAGAATGATATATTTCCACTATTATCACTTGACAACGCACAACAAAGGTTTCAACAAGCACGTTCTCTGTTCTCCAGTCAACTACGAACTAATGAGCAACCATTCAATAAAACACTCAGAATACAGACAATCACGTGAAGCTTGTTCCTCCAGTTAGGGTTTAAGCGAAGTTCAAGATTTTCGTACCTGCGGTCACAAGAAGTGGTTAATTTTAAGGATCTGCATCTTATCTTTTGTTTTTCCAAAACGCAGAGGTACATGTATTTTACAGCTGGGACGCTCCAGGCGGGGATCAACAGATGCGAAGAACCCGGGAGCCAGGTTCCGGTGGCAGCAGCAGGCGCGGACTGGGCAGCTGTACTCTGGGCCGGTAGGCGTCATGCTAATTCTCAAAAATAAATTCAATTTTTTTGTGTTGCACCATGCGTATGAAAGAAAATTGTTATACTGAAAAGACAATTTGTTTACCCCGTAACATATTAAACGAAACCTACGTCCCTACGTGCCAAATGATCTGCAAGCCAAACACAGTTTTTCATGCAACACCTTCTCCCGACTTTCTAAGTTCAGATCTGTCTCGTTCGACTTATTTCCTGTACCGTCCCTCTCTTTCGCTAATTGCAGTTAATTGCCGTGAAATTGGTGTTTTACGTTGGGGTGTATTGCCGCCTGTCCTGAAGACTATAGTGAAATCGGTGAACCCCAGGGGAAAAGTATTCCATCAAAAGCAACAGAAATCCAATGCGAGAGCAAAACTTTGTTCGTTGGCATTACATCCAAGCAATTTAGGCGAAGTAGGAAGTGTGTTTTTCTACTACGACACCAGAAGATTGTCGCGAATGCTCAGGCAATTACGATACAGATGTGTCCTTAAGACTTCTCTTTCAAGACGTCCAAAGGCCGGCACTAGGGGATGGGGAGAGATACAGTGCGGATGCTCTTTTTTGTTGCAGTTAGAAATTCTTAAGCTCATTCTTCCTAAAAACTTTGCCTGGTTACCAGTAAGTACTGTCTCATGCCTCAACCATTGCACAGATTTGTTGTTTTTGTTTTCATTCTTTGAGTTAACAGAGGGAAAATATCTGAACTGCGTTGTTTCAGTTGGAAATATTTTTTTTTACTTCAGCAACAGGGCTTCACGTATAATTGCAAAATACTTCGATAGAATAAACATACCTTACATAAAGAGTTTGCACGAGAAAATAGATTAATAATAAGGAAAATATTCTAAAACCAAAAAAAGAAATTGCGGAACCGAAAGAGCTAGGTAGAGGAAACAAAAGGCTCTAAGAAAAAGTTCATATTTAAAGAAACCTGTAGTCGCTTAATGAGTAAGTGGTATAACTCAATACAAAATCATGTGCTGTATTTGAAAAAAAAATTAGAAGCAAGTAGGCATCGTGACTGTCCCCAGTTTCCCCTTTTCATCCTGTCGACATTACAACTACCACAGAAAAGAAAATAACAAAAACATAACAAAAACACCCATACAAAGTAAAATGCCCAAAACATAAAAAGAAGTAACCACACAAAATGAAATGCCCAAAACATTAAAAAAACTGCAACCACACGAAACAAAATAATCAAAACATGGTAAGAAATTCTGTTGAAAGCACAATGAAGGTATACGATAGGAGAAATATATGTTTTTAAAACTTAATACAAGTGTCAAAACTGAAATAAAAAGAAAGAAAAAAGAAATATTCCAAATTTAATTGTTACTTTAGATATTTTGACCTGTTGACATTTCGTAAATTGTACTTGCACTCGGTCAAAAAATATTACTTACAAGGACTGTTTAGTAACTTTTAATCGCTGTGGTCGTATTTATAAGGTTTGCATAACAAATCAAGTTAATAATGTTGCGCTTTCACTTACCGTCTCCCGCTAAGTTAGAGTTTCATGACACAAAATTTGGTGGTTCTGAATTGAAAAATAAAAATTTTAAGAAAATTTTGTATGTGGGGGGGGTCTTATCCCCGGGCCTTGATCCGTTCCAAAAACCTTCTACTATCTAAGTTAGAGTACCATGAGATAATATACAAAATTTGGTGGTTCTAAATTGAAAACTATAGATTTTACGAAAGTTTGTGTGTAGGGGGGGGGGTAACCACCCTTGCCCCGACCCGTTCTGAAAACCGTCTACCGTTTAATTTAGAACACCATTATATAGTATACCAAATTTGGTAGCTCTAAATTGAAAACTTTAGTTTTTACGAAAAATATTTATGGGAGGAGGGACTCTGACCCCGTGCCCGACCCGTTCCAAAAACCATCTACCGTCTAAGTTAGAGTACCATGAGAGAGTATGCCAAATTTGGTGGTTCTAAATTGAAAACTGTAGATTTTACGCGGCATTTTTATGGGGGGGGGCTTTACCCCCGGGCTCCAACTCCTTCCAAAAACTGTCTACTGTCTAAGTTAGAGTACCATGAAATAGTATACCAAATTTGGTGGTTCTAAATTGAAAACTAGATTTTACGAAAAAGTTTTTATTCGGAGGGGTGGTCTGACCCCCGGGCTCCAACCCATTCCAAAACCCGTCTGGCGTCTAAGTTAGAGTACCATGAGATAGTATACCAGATTAGGTGGTTCTGAATTGAAAACTGTAGTTTTTAAGAAAATTTTTTATGTGGGGGGCTCTGACCCCCGGGCCTTGACCCGTTCCAAAGACGGTCTGCCGTCTAAGTTAGAGTACCATAAGATAGTATACCAAATTTGGTGGTTCTAAGATGAAAACTGTAGATTTTACGAAATTTTTATGAAGGGGGTCTGACCCCCGGGCTCCAACCCCTTCTAAAAACAGTCTAGCGTCTAAGTTAGAGTACCATGAGATAGTATACCAGATTAGGTGGTTCTGAATTGAAAACTGTAGTTTTTAAGAAAATTTTATATGTGGGGGCTCTGACCCCCGGGCCTTGACCCGTTCCAAAAACGGTCTGCCGCCTAAGTTAGAGTACTATAAGATAGTATACCAAATTTGGTGGTTCTAATATGAAAACTGTAGATTTTACGAAATTTTTATGAGGGGGCCGACCCCCGGGCTTCAACCCCTTCAAAAAACCTTCTAGCGTCTAAGATAGAGTACCATGAGATAGTATACCAAATTTGGTGGTTCTAAATTGAAAACTGTATTCGGGGGTGTCTGACCCCCGGGCTCCAACCCCTTCCAAAAACCGTCTAGCGTCTGAGTTAGAGTACGATGAGATAGTATACCAGATTAGGTGGTTCTGAATTGAAAACTGTAGTTTTTAAGAAAATTTTGCATGTGGGGGGCTCTGACCCCCGGGCCTTGACCCGTTCCAAAAACGGTCTGCCGACTAAGTTAGAGTACCATAAGATAGTATACCAAATTTGGTGGTTCTAATATGAAAACTGTAGATTTTACGAAATTTTTATGAGGGGGGCCGACCCGCCGGGCTGCAACCCCTTCAAAAAACCTTCTAGCGTCTAAGATAGAGTACCATGAGATAGTATACCAAATTTGGTGGTTCTAAATTGAAAACTGTAGTATTTACGAAAAAGTTTTTATTCGGGGGGGTCTGACCCCCCGGGCTCTAACCCTTCCAAAAACCGTCTAGCGTCTGAGTTAGAGTACCATGAGATAGTATACCAGATTAGGTGGTTCTGAATTGAAAACTGTAGTTTTTAAGAAAATTTTTTATGTGGGGGGCTCTGACCCCCGGGCCTTGACCCGTGTCAAAAACGGTCTGCCGACTAAGTTAGAGTACCATAAGATAGTATACCAAATTTGGTGGTTCTAAGATAAAAACTGTAGATTTTACGAAATTTTTTATGAGAGGGGGGGGCGACCCCGCGGGCTCCAACCCCTTCCAAAAGCCGTCTAGCGTCTAAGTTAGAGTTTCATGATACCAAATTTGATGGTTCTGAAATGAAAACTAGATTTTACCAAAATTTTGTATGTACGAGGGGGGGGGCTCTGACTCCTCGGGCCTTGACCCGTTCCAAAAACTGACAACCGTCTAAGTTAGAGTACTATGAGATAGGATACCTGATTTGGTGGTTCTGAATTGAAAACTGTTCTAAATTGAAAACTATATTTTACGGCAATTCTGTAGGGGGGGGGGGGCTCTAACCTCCCCCTCTTCAACCGCTTCCCAAAACCGTCTACAGTCTAAGTTAGAATACCACGAGATAGTATACCAGATTTGGTGGTTCTGAATTGAAAACTGTAGATTTTACGAAAATTTTGTATATGGGGGCTCTGACCAACCTGGCCCTGCCCCGTTCCAAAAACCGTTTACCGTCTAATATTTTTAGTGCCAAAGAAAAACGTAATATTCCTATCCTGTCTGCGTGTCCAAACTTTATAAATTTGATCAGGGAGCAAGACGTTCGAAATCGTACGTTTTCCTGCATTCGTTTTGTATGTAACCAAAATCTGTAAACGCGACGAATTGACGTAGTCGACGAATTGACGTAGTCGACGAATTTGTCCGCGACGAATTGACGCGCGACGAATCGTCGTGGTCGACGAATTGACGCGCGACGAATTGACGCATGCGACGAATTGTCGTAGTCGACGAATTGACGCGCGACGAATTGACGCAGGCGACGAATTGACGTAGTCGACGAATTGACGCACGCGACGAATTGTCGTGACACCCCACACCGTATGGTTAGGATCTTCGGGCACGGAAACAGATGATCGTCCGACGGAAATATGACACGAGTACTTCGACGAAACCCTGCAATGGATTTGTCATCGGGATCTCTGGGCGCCGCCGAAAGAGTCGTTATTGGTCCAACCACTCGGCCAAATTTGCTGAGTAAAGTGCAAAAAGCGACATCTGAGACTTCAGGCGGGACTGGGTGGAAAGTGACCTGGATAGGTCGATGCGCCACATGTTCAGCCAGAAGATGCTCATCTTTGATGGATAGGCCAGCAGTCATCACAAGGTCTGCATGTTCTTTACGGGCAAAATACACTAATACGGCCCGTGGCGTTCGAGCCATATGAGTGATATAAGCTCCTGTAGGAAGCATCTTCTTTAGGGCAATACTATATTCCTTGAGTTTCGTGCCTGGTAATGCATCAAAACAGACACCAAAATCCATTGTGGAGAAAAATTGTTTCCCGGCTGGGGAATCTCTGGAATATCGATGGTGGCACAACTACCCTCAGCACTGACGTAAGAGTCAGGAAAAACTGGAGCAATAAACTTGGAAGGAACTCTCGCTCCAGAGGTCACTTTGGAGTAAGTGAGAGAAATAGAGTTGGCAGGGGAAGCCTGCGACACATTGCTGATTGCTGGTAGCGGCTTGGTAAACTGAGTTGAGCCAGTGAAAGACAACGCAACCGTGTAATCGGTCACATCCATAGCTTCGGCAAATGAACCAGGGATGTGCGCCAAGGTGACGTCACTCTCCTGGGCAGGGATACCAACTTGAGCCTTTGCAGATCAGGCGCGCGTCTCATCTTGTATGCGTATGACGTCTTTCACGAACATAAATGCTGATTGGTCTCCTGAGAGTGAGGAGGAGGAGGGGGTTGAATGAGCATTCCTGATGTGGGCGTGGACTTTACCCTTCTCAGTGCCCGACATTGTAAATGGCGAGGACTAATTTAAGGATCGATCAGCTTGATCGAAAATAATAAAACACTGAATGCAAACAAAATATGCAACTCACCGACTTGGGAGCTGAGCTAAAAGAAAGTACAGATCTTCTTCTGGAAGGGGAACACAAAAATAGGAACAAACACTCACTATATACTTCCAAAAACTGGGCACAAACACAGAGCTCGAAAGGAACGTGACTATATCGGTTATACGCTTCAACATACGGTTGTAAAGCATAAAAAAGAATTGGATTTGTAGGTAATCTTTGCTTTCTCTGAACATTTCGCCTGTCCTGTTGCAGATATATATTCACGGAGAAGAAATGTCAGGTGTCACGGAGAAGAAATGCCAGGTGTCACGGAGAGGCAATGCCAGGTGTTACGGAGAAGAAATGCCAGGTGTCACCGAGACGCAATGTCAGGTGTTACGGAGAAGAAATGCCAGGTGTCACGGAGAAAAAATGTCAGGTGTCACGGAGAAGAAATGCCAGGTGTCCTAGTGAAGAAATGCCAGGTTTCATGGAGAAGAAATATCTGGTGCCATGGAGAAGAAATGCCAGGTGTCACGGAGAAGAAATGCCAGAAGTCACGGAGAAGGAATGTCAGGTGTCACGGAGAAGAAAAGCCAGGTGTCACGGAGAAGAAAAGCCAGGTGTCACGGAGAAGAAATGCCAGATGTCACGGAGGAGAAATGTTAGGTGTCACTGTGAAGGAATGTCAGGTGTCATGGAGAAGAAATGCCACGTGTCACGGAGAAGAATTGCCAGTTGTCACGGAGAAAAAATGCCAGGTGTAACGGAGAACAATGTCAGGTGTCACCGAGAAGAAATGCCAGGTGTCACCGAGAAGAAATGCTAGGTGTCACGGAGAAGAAAGTCCAGGTGTCACGGAGAAGAAATGTCAGGTGTGACGGAGAAAAAATGCCATGTGTCACGGAGAACGAATGTCAGGTGTCACCGTGAAAAAAGGCCAGGTGTCACGGAGAAGAAATGCCAAGTGTCCGGGAGAAGAAATGCCAGGTGTTACGGAGAAGAAATGCCAGGTGTCACGGAGAAGAAATGCCAGGTGTCACGAAGGAGAAATGACAGGTGTCACGGAGTAGAAATGCCAGGTGTTACGGAGAAGAAATGCCAGGTGTGAAGAAGGAATGTCAGGCGTAACGAAGAAGCAATGCCAGGTGGCACGGAGAAGAAATGTCAGGTGTCACGGAGAAGAAATGCCAGCTGTCACGGAGAAGAAATGCCAGCTGTCACGGAGAAGAAATGCCAGGTGTCACGGAGAGGAAATGCCAGGTGTCACGGAGAAGTAATGTTAGGTGTCACCGAGAAGAAATGCCAGGTGTCACGGAGAATAAATGTAAGGTGTCACGGAGAATAAATGTCAGGTGTCGCGGAGAAGGAATGCCTGGTGTCACGGAGCAGAAATGTCAGGTGTCACGGAGAAGAAATGTCAGGTGTCACGAAGAAGAAATGTCAGGTGTCACGGAGAAGAAATTCCAGGAGTCACGGAGAAGAAATTCCAGGTGTCACGGAGAAGAAATGCCAGGTGTCACGTAGAAGAAATCTCAGGTGTCACGGAGAAGAAATGCCAGGTGACACGGAGAAGAAATGTCATGTGTCACGGAGAAGAAATGCCAGGTGTCACGGAGAAGGAATATCAGGGGTCACAGAGCAGAAATGCCAGGAGTCACGGAGAAGGAATGTCTGGTGTCACGGAGAAGAAATGCCAGATGTCACGCAGAAGAAATGCCAGGTCTCACGGAGATGGAATGTCAGGTGTCACGGAGAAGTATCAGGTGTCACGGAGAAGAAATTCCAGGTGTCACGGAGAAGAAATTCCAGGTGTCACGGAGAAGAAATGCCAGGTGTCATGGAGGAGAAATGCCAGGTGTCACGGAGGAGAAATGCCAGGTGTCACGTAGAAGAAATGTCAGGTGTCACGGAGAAGAAATGTCATGTGTCACGGAGAAGAAATGCCAGGTGTCACGGAGAAGGAATATCAGGTGTCACTGAGAAGAAATGCCAGGCGTCACGGAGAAGAAATGTTAGATGTCACGAGAAGAAATGCTAGGTGTCATTGGGAAGAAATGCCAGGTGTCATTGGGAAGAAATGCCAGGTGTCATTGGGAAGAAATGACAGGTGTCACGCAGATGAAATGCCAGGTGTCACGGAGAAGAAATGCCAGGTGTCACGGAGAAGGGATGTGAGGTGTCACCGATAAGAAATGCAAGGTGTCAGGAAGAAGGAATATCAGGTGTCATGAAGAGGAATTGCCAGGTGTCATGGAGAAGGAATGTCAGGTGCCACAGAGAAGAAATGCTAAATGTGACGGAGAAGAAATGCCAGGTATCACGGAGAAAAAATGTCAGGTGTCACGGAGAAGAAATGTTAGGTGTCACGGAGAAGAAATGCCAGGTGTCACCGAGAAGAAATGCCAGGTATCACGGAGAAGAAATGTCAGGTGTCACGGAGAAGAAATGTCAGGTGTCACGGAGAAGGAATATCAGGTGTCACTGAGAAGAAATGTCAGGTGCCACAGAGAAGAAATGCTAAATGTCACGGAGAAGAAATGCCAGGTATCACGGAGAAGAAATGTCAGGTGTCACGGAGAAGAAATGTCAGGTGTCACGGAGAAGAAATGTCAGGTATCACGGAGAAAAAATGTCAGGTGTCACGGAGAAGAAATGTCAGGTGTCACGGAGAAGAAATGCCAGGTGTCACCGAGAAGAAATGCCAGGTATCACGGAGAAGAAATGTCAGGTGTCACGGAGAAGAAATGTCAGGTGTCACGGAGAAGGAATATCAGGTGTCACTGAGAAGAAATGTCAGGTGCCACAGAGAAGAAATGCTAAATGTCACGGAGAAGAAATGCCAGGTATCACGGAGAAGAAATGTCAGGTGTCACGGAGAAGAAATGTCAGGTGTCACCGAGAAGAAATTCCAGGTGTCACGGAGAAGAAATTCCAGGTATCACCCTGAGGGCAATTTCCTCCCTCAAGTTAAGACTAACGAGAGAAAAAATGCGTAGTGTTTTATAATAAACAGAAGTTAACAATAAGCTAACCAATATTGGCTTGGAAAAAAACAATGTCTGCAATCCCAAACAACTGAACAGTGCTAATTACTGTAAATACAAATACAAATCAGTCCAAAATATAGTGGCCATCGTTTGCCACGACGTGCTCTCATCGTCTGGGTAGCTCTTGACTACCTTCTCTGTAGAATTGTTGAAGCTTGGACTCGAAGAAGTGATTAAGTTCTCATTCGACATCGTCTCGGTTGGTGAACCACTGTCTGCCCATGAAATCGACTGGATTCGGCAGCAGCTCGCAGCCCTGGTCCCTGATCTATTGGCAAGTCACCCTTGCTGTGTGAGGTCTTGCTATGTACTGCTGCTGGACGTCCTTGCGATTCAGGAGTGACGGTGGTACCGATGTGGACGATGCGTACGGATCGTCGATCTGACGGCAGCACACATCGGCGGCGATAGTGATGTTGTCCAGCAGCAGCTGAAAAAAGAACTCTGCATATGCCACCAAACAAACAGCAGGACCTTACTTCAGGGGCGGATCCAGAAGTTTTCTCTAGGGGAGAGAGGTATTTCGAGTATAGAAAGGTGGCAGAAGCCATTACGAAAGTATTTTTAGATGTAACGTTAGTATATATATCATCATCATCATCATCATCATCATCCTTTTCAACCATTATCAATCCACTGCTGGATGAATGTCTCACCAAGTTTCTTCCAAAATGGTCTGTCATCTCCTGCTACTAACATTATATATATATATATATATATATATATATATATATATAAGGGATGTAAGGTCAGGTGATGCGTAACATCACAGCCTCTCCTTGACAAATGTCAACCCCGCCTTCTCGTGGTGCATCCTGTTCCCACTAAAGGGGCTCTGACGACCGCAAATAGCGGTATAACTATACCATCGGGATCAGAGGAAATGCTATCCCACACTCACCAACCCGCTTGGCCAGCGTGGTGAGTTATGGCCAAACACCTCCAAAATGACTCTACAACTTAAATCTTGGCCCTCAGTCTCCGGCAGCTGGAATGTACCTGGCCAAGGCAGCGGCCAGTGCGACATGAAGGCAGAGGGTGCTAAGAATCCCCGGAGGACCGGACTAGGCTGCCATTTGATGCTGACCTTGGCTACCTACAACGGACGCTCCCTATCTTCTGATTCAAGGCTTCTTGAATTGGAAGAGGAACTACAAAGGATCAAGTGGGACATCGTCGGGCTGAGTGAGGTAAGGAGAAAGGAGAAGATCTCATTGAACTGAAAAGTGGACATCTCTTCTATTATCGTGGGACAGATACTGGCAGAACTAGTGGTGTTGGATTTATAATAAACAAGAAACTGAAGGATAAAGTGGTAGAAGTTGAAAGTTCCTCTGACAGAGCTGCACGACTCGTTATCCAACTATCGAGAAGATACCAGGCTCAGATTATTCAAACTTATGCACCCACCACAAGTCATCCTGAAGAAGAAATTGAAGAATTTTATGAGGAAATTCGTGATCTAAATAATAAAGGTAAGCAGCACTTGAAGATAATTATGGGAGATTTCAATGCAAAATAGGGCACCGGCAACAGAATGAAACTTCAGTAGGTAAATTCGGTCACGGCAACAGAAACCAGCGTGGAAATACTCTCGTTGAATTTGCAGAGGCAGAAGGATTTTTCATCTTGAATTCCTTTTTCAAGAAAAAGCCACACAGGAAATGGACATGGAGACATCCAATTGGGACGACAAGTGAAATTGATTTTATTATGTGTAACAAAAAATTCGTCATCGAAGACTGCAGTGTGCTAAACAAGTTCAACACAGGTAGTGACCATAGATTGGTGAGATGTAAGATGCACCTCAACACTAAACTGGAACGTGGCAAGCTCATAAGACAAACAAAATGTATTGACATAACCAACCTTAAAAAACACCATAATACTTTCAAGTTGGAACTGAAGAACAGGTTCTCTGCTTTAGAAGGCCTAACATCGGAAGAAGTGGATATTTCTGAAGTTAACAGAAAAGTAACCAAAGCTCTTATGGAAACAGCAACAAAATTAGCTGGGTCTAAGAACAAGTTGCATGTAAACAAATTATCAGGAAAAACCAAAATGTTGATGCAAAAAAGAAGAGAGATGAGGACAACTAAAGAAGATGTGACTTCCAAAGTGGAATATATAGAGCTATGCAAGACAGCACGAAAAAGTATCACTGAAGACGTAAGGAAATTCAACTGTGAGCTAGTGAGGAAAGCAATTGAAAACAACAAAAGCCTAAAGATAGCAAAGGGACATCTCAGTAAGGGAAGAAAACAGATTATGGCTCTGAGAAAAGAAGATGGTTCTATAACAAGAAATAGAGGCGAAATTTTGACAAGAGTGAAAGATTTCTACTCCAAACTATATGAAAGGGATGATACATGTACTCAGACATCATGAAAGGTACCAGAGTTCTTCCAGTCCTCCCAGCAGAAGTTGCTCATGCAATCAAGAACATGAAGCGGGGGAAAGCTCCAGGAGAAGATGGAATTACTATAGACATCATACAAGAAGCAAGTGGAGAAATTGAAACAGTACTCGCCCAAATTTTCACTCGATGCCTTAATGA
This sequence comes from Macrothele yani, assembly GCA_039090855.1. NCBI lineage: Eukaryota > Metazoa > Arthropoda > Arachnida > Araneae > Macrothelidae > Macrothele > Macrothele yani. Next base: position 146,176,500 of record CM077002.1, on the reverse strand, counting down.
AGGAAGATTCCTGAGGATTGGAACAATGCTACAATGATCCTGCTACATAAAAAAGGTGACATTGAGGATCTCAGGAACTACAGACCTATCAGCCTCCTATCAGTGGTTTATAAAATCTTCACTAAAGTTCTTTCACACCGCTTGAAGGTAACACTGGACATGGCTCAACCGAGAGAACAAGCTGGATTCAGGAGTGGCTACAGCACAATAGATCATATCCACGTACTGAGAGAACTAATTGAAAGAGCGAGGGAATATGAACTTCCATTGTGCATGGCTTTTATCGATTATGAAAAAGCCTTTGATTCGGTGAAACCATCAGCAGTTACCACGGCTCTGAAATCCTGCGGTATTGAAGATGCATACATTAATATTATTAATAACATCTATGAAAATGCAAGTGCAAAGATTCGGCTGTTTGAAAATACAACACACATAAAAATTGGAAAGGGAGTGAGACAAGGTGACACCATATCTCCGAAGCTCTTTAATGCCACATTGGAAAATGTCTTTCAATCACTGAACTGGGAAAACAAAGGGATAAAGATTAATGGAGATTATCTAACCCACCTTCGTTTTGCTGATGACGTAGTCATTTTTGCAACTACCCCATCAGAGCTGCAGAGTATGATCCAGGAACTTGCTGACAAGAGTAAAGAAGTGGGATTAAAAATGAACTTTCAGAAGACAAAAGTGATGTTCAATGCTTTTACAAGAAATGAAGATTTATCGATTGATGGAGAAAAACTGGAGATAACAGATACGTATGTTTATCTTGGACAGCAGATATCAAGTGAGGGTCACATTGATGAAGAAATTAATCGGCGTACAAAACTTGCCTGGAGAGCTTTTGGAAGAAACAGCATAATTTTCAAGAGCAATATGCCATTATGTCTTAAAAGAAAAGTGTTTGATCAATGCATCCTTCCAGTGCTTACGTATGGTGCAGAGACGTGGACCTTAACTAAAAGAGACATACAAAGGCTGCAGACAACTCAAAGGAATATGGAGAGGTGCATGCTTGGTATAACCAGGAGAGATAAGAAGAGGAACTCGTGGATCCGAAAAATGACGAGAGTGGAAGACATCATGATCAGAGTTAAATCCCTGAAATGGCAATGGGCTGGACATACTGCCAGAAGGACAGACCATAGATGGACAGCCGAAATTTTAGATTGGATTCCAAGGGACAGGAAAAGACCCAGAAAAAGACCACATGGGAGATGGGTGGATGAAATTCGTAAATATGCGGGAGTGACATGGAGGAGACTGGCACAAGACAGACCGTTGTGGAGGAAACTTGGGGAGACCTTCGTCCAGCAGTGGATTGATAATGGTTGACAATGATGATGATGATGATATATATAATACATAAATAATGCAGACACTACAAGCACAATAGAACTTTATTAAATATGTGACTACCATAAATAATATAAGTTCAGCCACCGGGTGCCAATCTTCAGGGGAGGATGCACCCGAAGGCTGAGCTTCTGACAGGTTTCATGTGGACGTCCTAATTTAGCAACCCCGACCGAATAAAAATAAACTGGACATCCCATCCTCCCTACCTGTCAGGAAATATACTTTAAAATCAACTTAAGTAATAAATTTAAACATTCAAAATAGACCTACCTTAAGCCTGACTGGTGCCCACGACCGGTAAATACAATTTACCGTGGCCATCCACCTTTAGAGTTCAAAATTGGGTTAATGCGTAGGCAAAGGGTACGTTCAGAATTATATAGAAGAGTGTAGTTGTCCTTCCTCACTGTAGATTATACCATGTATGCTAGGAAAGAATGATTTAATGTTCCGGGGCAACTCGGAAGAAATTTTTATTAATTTTATTCGGTCGGGGTTGCTAAATTAGGACGTCCACATGAAACCTGTCAGAAGCTCAGCCGTCGGGTGCATCCTCCCCTGAAGATTGGCACCCGGTGGTTGACCTTATATTATTTATGGTAGTCACATATTTAATAAAGTTCTATTGTGCTTGTAGTGTCTGCATTATTTATGTATTTTATTTCAGGTGACATTGACCCCTGCAGCAGAGCGCGAGGTCATGGAATTATATTTTTGCAATTTTATGTTTACTATGTTTTTGTATATATATATATATATATATATATATATATAGAATGAAATCATTACAGGACAAGTACAAAATTAAAAGAAAAGGACCTTCAAAACAAGTGAAAACAAAAACCAGGTTGCCGTCATCAGGAGAGCATCAACCTGCAGGAGTGGCCTTTCTAGTACCAACAAACGACGAGGTGAGCCAAAATTGTCGGTTGGTCATGCTCCCTAGGCCACCAACCAAATTCCAGAACTAGGACAACAAGTATATATTTGAGTTCTTGTGGGTGTTCTGTTCAGTTTCGTTTGTTGTCCTGTCATGTTGGTTTTGTTCTGCCGGTAAGCTCTTAATTAATTTTTTTAGCGGTATAAATTTGATTCTTGGAATTCTTGTCCTTGTTCTGGAATTTCGTTTGGTGGCCTAGGGAGCATGACCAACTGACAATTTTGGCTCGCCCTGTCGTTTGTTGGTACTAGAAAGGCCACTCCTGCAGGTTGATGCTCTCCTGATGACGGCAACCTGGTTTTTGTTTTCACTTGTTTTGAAGGTCCTTTTTTTAATTTTGTACTAGTTCTGTAACGTTTTCATTCTATATATGCTACTACATATGGTTTAGCCGCCTTCAGCGCTTTTCATGGTATTAGCCGTTTTTTTTTGCCTAATTCCTTTTGTGTTATAAGAATTTTTTTATATTTTTTTTTATTTTATTTGCATACTATATATATATATATATATATATATATATATATATATATATATATATATATATGTAGTAATGAGTTCAACCACAGATAAATTAGAATCCTAATACATAACCCAATAAGAACACCCCTAAACTCCTGACAAGAGGGAATATCCTTCAAAAATAAAATAACCCTCCTCCCCCCCCCTTTCCCCCAAACCATCATCACCACCAAAAAAATTTCAAACATTTTTTAATATATAACTGTACCCCAGAACACCAGATCACTCATCAGGGAAAGACATCCGGTACCCTAGGGTAGAGGTTCAGGTTTCATGAGAGTGCTAAATTTTGAAGCCAATAGATAGATATAATAAATTTTGTATAAAAATATATATCTCTTTTATGCGCTCTTTCTTCCATACCTGAACCTATTTGTAGAGCTTAAAGAACATAAAACAAAAAGAACTTACATGTAACTTCTAAAATAACAACATACAGCCTGAAATGGAGTGTTGAAACATAGACTCAAAAACTCAAACTCAAAATTCCCCAAGGCAGTAAAGTAAAACACCTGGCGGTCAAGGTCGGTAATCACTTACCATGGTGATATTTAGGTCGATTGAGGTACTTTCCGAAAATAATACAAAGTTGTTATTACGTCATGGATGAAAGTTCGGTCTGTTAGAGTTCTCCGATGCGACTCGGAGGAAATGAAGTTTTTTTGTGGCCTTAAGAACAGGTTAATAATAAAGTAATTAAGTTGGTATAATGTTACATAACCTAATAGAAAAGTTTGATTTAGAATTAAAAGAAGACAATAAATTTTGAAAATACAATTGCAGAAATTATGAGGATAGTTCTTTTTCAACAAATTAGAATATAGTAATTTAAGTGCTTTTATGGTACTACGTTTATTATTGCAAATATTGGAAATCCTTAAGAACTGTGAAATAATAATATTCCGGTGAATTCTTTTGGGGATTTTTGAGTTTCAAATACTTAAAAGTAGCGGAACAAATTCAAATTCTATTTATTTATCAAAAAGTTCCGTGAGAACTCCTTTACGAGTCCGAACTACCTCCAAATCCAAAAAGGTAGTTCTGAAACCTTCACTGGTTTTTACCAAGACAAGTTCTTATAACGAAGTAAATTTCTCCGTCATTTTTGGTCTACGCCGGGATTCGAACCCGAGGCCGCTTATTCCGGAACAAGTCGCTCTACCAACTGAGCTACGCGGACATTTGTTCTGATTCCTATCTGCCGTGTGCGTCCTGCTGGCAGGTACGTCACATCTCCCCCCTCCGAAAGAGGGCCGGGGGCATGGCCCACGGGTCAGCCGTGACCATGAATCGTTGCAGGCAGCCATCCACTGTAGAACGTGCACTTGAGAACTCCCAGTCAATCTGCTGTGTGAAATGCAACATCACACATTTTTTTTTATTTTTCGAAGCGCTGGAGAAGGAATTCTCCGATTTTTCCTGTCTCGCGGTGTGGAAATAACATCACACCAATGCGAGATTTTGAACGGCCGGGTCATCCGGATAGTTCGGGCGCCATTATAACGAAGTAAATTTCTCCGTCATTTTTGGTCTACGCCGGGATTCGAACCCGAGGCCGCTTATTCCGGAACAAGTCGCTCTACCAACTGAGCTACGCAGACATTTGTTCTGATTCCTATCTGCCGTGTACGTCACATCCTGATGTGTAAAAAGTCTGAAGTGGGAAGATTTTCCCATGAATCTGAAAACGTATTAGGTCATCTATGTATCTGAAATGTGTTACTTTATCAGACACAATATTCCTTTCATAGTAATGTAAATATAAGTTTGCAAGTAAACTAGAAAAAGTGGTCCCCATCGGTATCCACGATTCTGAATCAAAAGGTTCTTCTAGTCATAGATGTAGTTTTGAAAACTGCAAAAATTACACAATGTACACCAATATTCTTTGGAAATCTTTAAAATATGTTCAAATTCTTCAAAATATTTCATTAAAACGTCTTTGAGGTCCTTAAGTTCAATTGAGGTGAAAAGGTTTTGGAAGTCATATGTAATAATTTCTCCTGTAAAGGGTTTATTATGTTTTATATATTGTAGTATCTTGTTGTTATTTGTAACTATCCAAGTGATCTGTAAAATGTTGTCATACAGAATTTGTAACAATCTCTGAAAGATCTTACCTGCCTTTAAATTATAGCAGTAGGAACCACAAGTAATAAATCTAAAACCCACAGGATTTTTAGGTAATTTTTGGTGTTTGCAATAAGGTATGGAAACTGAATTTTGTTTTCTCTGATTTTCAAAATTCTAAGGTAACTCAGTATTCTTTTTTGTACAATATTAAACTCAGATGGTACCTTTTTTATATATGTGCCTTCATTATCGATTTCCATAATCATAATATTGTAATATAGTCTTTTACACGAAAAAGCAAAATTATTTCTACATTTATCAATAGTGGTAATTATGAAATTCTTTTGTAAATCCTCAATTCCTGTTCTAACTTCTCTCCATCCAGCAAGAAATTTTCTCCTATCATACAGTCTATTTACTTGAGCAAAAATCTTTTGCAAAATATCAGTGATCCAATGGAAAAATTCTTGCACATTTATTATGATAACTATGAAATCATATATATATATATATATATATAAGGGATGCAAGGTCAGGTGATGCGTAACATCACAGCCTCTCCTTGACAAATGTCAACCCCGCCTTCTCGTGGTGCATCCTGTTCCCACTAAAGGGGCTCTGACGACCGCCCATAGCGGTATAACTATACCATCGGGATCAGAGGAAATTCTATCCCACACTCACCAACCCGCTTGGCCAGCGTGGTGAGTTATGGCCAAACCCCTCCAAAATGATTCCACAACTTAAATCTTGGCCCTCAGTCTCCGGCAGCTGGAATGTACCTGGCCAAGGCAGCGGCCAGTGCGACATGAAGGCAGAGGGTGCTAAGAATCCCCGGAGGACCGGACTAGGCTGCCATCTGATGCTGACCTTGGCTACTTACAATGGACGCTCCCTATCTTCTGATTCAAGGCTTCTTGAATTGGAAGAGGAACTACAAAGGATCAAGTGGGACATCGTGGGGCTAAGTGAGGTAAGGAGAAAAAGGAGAAGATCTCATCGAACTGAAAAGTGGACATCTCTTCTACTATCGTGGGACAGATACTGGCAGAACTAGTGGTGTTGGATTTATAATAAACAAGAAACTGAAGGATAAAGTTGTAGAAGTTGAAAGTTCCTCTGACAGAGCTGCACGACTCGTTATCCAACTCTCGAGAAGATACCAGGCTCAGATTATTCAAACTTATGCACCCACCACAAGTCATCCTGAAGAAGAAATTGAAGAATTTTATGAGGAAATTTGTCATCTAAATAATAAAGGTAAGCAGCACTTAAAAATAATTATAGGAGATTTCAATGCAAAAATAGGGCAACGGCAACAGAATGAAACTTCAGTAGGTAAATTCGGTCATGGCAACAGAAACCAGCGTGGAAATACTCTCGTTGAGTTTGCAGAGGCAGAAGGGTTTTTCATCTTGAACTCCTTCTTCAAGAAAAAGCCACACAGGAAATGGACATGGAGACATCCAAATGGGACAACAAGTGAAATTGATTTTATTATGTGTAACAAAAAATTCGTCATAGAAGACTGCAGTGTGCTAAACAAGTTCAACACAGGTAGTGACCATAGATTGGTGAGATGTAAGATGCACCTCAACACTAAACTTGAACGTGGCAAGCTCATAAGACAAACAAAATCTATTGACATAACCAACCTTAAAAAACACCATAATACCTTCAAATTAGAACTGAAGAACAGGTTCTCTGCTTTAGAAGGCCTAACATCGGAAGAAGTGGACATCTCTGAAGTTAACAGAAAAGTAACCAAAGCTCTTATGGAAACAGCAACAAAATTAGCTGGGTCTAAGAACAAGTTGCATGTGAACAAATTATCAGGAAAAACCAAAATGTTGATGCAAAAAAAGAAGAGAGATGAGGACAACTAAAGAAGATGTGACTTCCAAAGTGGAATATATAGAGCTATGCAAGACAGTAAGAAAAAAGTATCATTGAAGACGTAAGGAAATTCAACTGTGAACTAGTGAGGAAAGCAATTGAAAGCAACCAAAGCCTAAAGATAGCAAAGGGACATCTCAGTAAGGGAAGAAAACAGATTATGGCACTGAGAAAAGAAGATGGTTCTGTAACAAGAAATAGAGGCGAAATTTTGACAAGAGTGAAAGATTTCTACTCCAGATTATATGAAAGGGATGATATATGCACTCCAGACATCATGAAAGATACCAGTACCAGAGTTCCTCCAGTCCTTCCAGCAGAAGTTGCACATGCAATCAAGAACATGAAGCGAGGAAAAGCTCCAGGAGAAGATGGAATTACTGTAGACATCATACAAGAAGCAAGTGGAGAAATCGAAACAGTACTCGCCCAAATTTTCACTCGATGCCTTAATGAAGGAAAGATTCCTGAGGATTGGAACACCGCTACAATGATCCTGCTACATAAGAAAGGTGACATTGAGGATCTCGGAAACTACAGACCTATCAGCCTCCTATCAGTAGTTTATAAAATCTTCACTAAAGTTCTTTCACACCGCTTGAAGGTAGCACTAGACATGGCTCAACCGAGAGAACAAGCTGGATTCAGGAGTGGCTACAGCACAATAGATCATATCCACGTGCTGAGAGAACTAATTGAAAGAGCGAGGGAATATGAACTTCCATTGTGCATGGCTTTTATCGATTATGAAAAAGCCTTTGATTCGGTGAAACCATCAGCAGTTACAATGGCTCTGAAAACCTGCGGTATTGAAGATGCATACATTAATATTATTAATAACATCTATGAAAATGCAAGTGCAAAGATTAGGCTGTTTGAAAATACAACACACGTAAAAATTGGAAAGGGAGTGAGACAAGGTGACACCATATCTCCGAAGCTCTTTAATGCCACATTGGAGGGTGTTTTTCAGTCGCTGAGCTGGGAAAACAAGGGGATAAAGATTAATGGAGATTATCTAACCCACCTTCGTTTTGCTGATGACGTAGTCATTTTTGCAACTACCTCATCAGAGCTGCAGAGTATGATCCAGGAACTTGCTGACAAGAGTAAAGAAGTGGGATTAAAAATGAACTTTCAGAAGACAAAAGTGATGTTCAATGCTTTTACAAGAAATGAAGATTTATCGATTGATGGAGAAAAGCTGGAGATAACAGACACGTACGTTTATCTTGGACAGCAGATATCAAGTGAGGGTCACATTGATGAAGAAATTAATCGGCGTACAAAACTTGCCTGGAGAGCTTTTGGAAGAAACAGCATAATTTTCAAGAGCAATATGCCATTATGTCTTAAAAGAAAAGTGTTTGATCAATGCATCCTTCCAGTGCTTACGTATGGTGCAGAGACGTGGACCTTAACTAAAAGAGACATACAAAGGCTGCAGACAACTCAAAGAAGCATGGAGAGGTGCATGCTTGGTGTAACCAGGAGAGATAAGAAGAGGAACTCGTGGATCCGAAAAATGACAAGAGTGGAAGACATCATGATCAGATTTAAATCCCTGAAATGGCAATGGGCTGGACATACTGCCAGAAGGACAGATCATCGATGGACAGCCGAAATTTTAGATTGGATTCCAAGGGACAGGAAAAGACCCAGAAGAAGACCACATAGGAGATGGGTGGATGAAATTCGAAAGTATGCAGGGGTGACATGGAGGAGACTGGCACAAGACAGACCGTTGTGGAGGAAACTTGGGGAGACCTTCGTCCAGCAGTGGATTGATAATGGTTGACAATGATGATGATGATGATATATATGCATGGCTTTTATCGATTATGAAAAAGCCTTTGATTCGGTGAAACCATCAGAAGTTACAATGGTTCTGAAATCCTGCGGTATTGAAGATGCATACATTAATATTATTAATAACATCTATGAAAATGCAAGTGCAAAGATTCGGCTGTTTGAAAATACAACACACATAAAAATTGGAAAAGGAGTGAGACAAGGTGACACCATATCTCCGAAGCTCTTTAATGCCACATTGGAAAATGTCTTTCAATCACTAACAAAGGGATAAAGAAATGAAAAAGCCATCTGGTTGATGCGCGAAAGCTTGAAAAGGGATGAAAAAGCCATCTGGTTGATGCGCGAAAGCTTGAAAAGGGATGAAAAAGCCATCTGGTTGATGCGCGAAAGCTTGGAAACTTTGAATTATATTTTACCCCAAATAATTCGTATAACTAGTATAGTTTCAGTAATTTTTAAGAATAAGCTGGATTGAGAAGTGGATACAGCACTCGCGGTCATATGCATATATTGAGAGAACTAATTGAAAGAGCAAGTGAATATGAATTCTCATTATGTATGGATTCTTTGATTATGAAAAGGGTTTTGATTCGGTGAAATCATCAGCAGTTTTAAACTTTATTTAAAACCTGTAGTATTGAAGATGCATACATTAATATTATTACCTATTAAAATGCGAGCGTAAACGTTTGATTATACGAGGAAACGGCACATACAAAAACAGGAAAGGGTGTTAGACAAGGTGACAAAGTAACGTCCAAGTTCCTTAAGAAGCACGGCCTTGCAATTTAACGTAGGCCCAACTTTTACCACATTCTTTTAGGAATAGAAGACGTTGGCTTGGGTATGTAACGATTGGTCGACGTAACGATTGGAAGAAATGTCAACTAATCATTTCTGTCGATTGGTCGACAGAAATGATTAGTTGACATAACGATTGGTCGAGACTAATGATTAGTCGACAGTAACGATTGGTCGATAGCACGTTTGATCGACACAACGATTGGTCGACAGTTACGACTGGTCGATATAACGATTAGTCGACATTGGCCGACATAAAATGGTCAACAGAACTTGGAAAATTTTTTTTTTAGAATATGTGCAAACAGTTTGGCGGTAAATTGCCCCACCGGAAGATTGCCACACATCTTTTAGCAACCCCGAAAATTGCTACACACAGAAAAACTGCCCCACCGGAAAATTGTCACATGGTTTTCATTAAGGGGACGAGCACAAATCGCCGTTCGTTCGAGAAACGCTTTGAATGTGTGGCAATTTTCGGGGGGGGGGTATTCCGAGTTTCCGAATCATGTGTGGCAGTTTCCCCAAGGTGCCTAATCCTCAAGTGCCCCGGGGCTCTTTCGGAAATAACATCGTTCAGAAGGCCCTCTGTATATATTTCACTTAGAGTACAAAAGATGACACGGGGGCCTATTTGGAAATAATATGTTATAATGCTGTACGTTCTGAGGACTACATTCTAAAAGATATTATTTCCAAAAAGGAACGTTACGTTTTGAGAGGTACCGCCGCGAATGTAAACCATAATCCTCTGAACCAATGATTATCTCGACCAATCGTGCTGTCGACCAATCGTTGTGTCGACCAGTCGTTACGGTAACGACTTAGATCGAAAACGCTTCCTCAAGTCTTGACGAATCTTCTACAGATGTAAGAATCTTTTACGCACATTGGCGAAATCTGTATCTGTATGGTCTACACCAACTTCTTTAATATCTTGTAATGACATAGATGGCGGGAGGGGAATCAAATCTTTACCATCTTCAGAAAAATATGTCAAAGGTCGAGAATTAATCAAACATTCTGTATCACAAAGCACTGTTTTCAATTCTTCGTATCCAAGAGAAGCCTGGCCGAAAACTCTTCGTAGGATCTGTTTCATCATACCAATTAGTATCTTCCACCATCCTCCCCCCATGGGGCAGAAGGAGGAATGAATTTCCAAGTTGTATTTTTCAAGGTGGCTTCAGAATGTAATGTTTTCAAATCAATCTTCTCCTAAACGCCACCAGCTCCGCTCAGATTACTACCGTTATCTGAATAGATAGTGGAGGGCCGGCCCCTTTGAGCGACAAAACGCCTCAGTGTTTGCAAAAAAATCTCCAGTCGTTAGGGAAGTCACCAGTTGGAGATGTACAGCTCTAAATACACTGCAAGTAAACAGCACAACCAACGATTTCTGACCATCCCTTCAGGATAAGAGGTCCGGCCAAATCCATCCCCACAACCTCAAAAACGGCGGCATCTCTGACTCGATCTTCAGAGAAGGCGGTAGCCTGTACTCCTGAAGCGGATGCAGTAAATATCGACAACGAACACATTTGTGTATAATCTGTCTGATCGTTCTTCGACTTTTCCATATCCAGTAATTTTCTCTTAGATTGTTCATTAAAAGTTGCGTTCCAGCATGCCCAAGCTTTTCATGACTACAGGAAATGAGTTTGTGTACAACCGGATGATCCGAAGGAAGGATCAGTATCAGGATACGAAAATATGTCGTATCTTGCCTCATCAAGGTGAGTGCCTATATTCCGAGGACTACGTTTTCGTCAATTACAGGTTGCAAAGAACGGATTTTGTCATCGTTGATACCCTTTGGAAATCCTTCTCGTTGAATACATCTGATCAAAATGAACTCAGTTTCCTTATCTCGTCCACACTCAGATCACCCGAGGTACGAAAAAACTCGAGTAGATTTAGAATTTCTGAAACATCTATAAATCCAAGCTGTGACACGAACGATTTTCATAAAAGAAGAGAGTCGATTATACTAATTGTCCTTTTCACTCTCTGTATAGATATACGTCACAATACTTCTTTTTTCTCTGAATTAATGATCTCTGTGGAGGGTGAAATGAAAATCCTGGGCCACTCTTCTTTCGGTTTTCTCAAAAACATCGGGGCCCTCCCACCATCGCCTCTCTATCAAAACTTCAGGAGAACACCCTCTGGATGAAAGATGAGCTGGATTCAAGATCCCGGGTACATGATGCTAGTCATCCTCATTACTCAGAGACCTTATTTCAATTACTCTATTCTTCTTGTTTAAGCCAATTTTTAAGAACGCCTTTCGAATATCAGGTATAACACCAATTCTTTTCAGTCGAAATCTATTTAGAGTATGCATTGGTTCCACGTAATTTGGACCCTTTTCTAGGCAGTCATTCAAGGAGACTGAATTTTTCTTCCAGGCTGAGACTTTGAAAACTGGTCGAATTTTGGTCGTGGCACTATCTTTAATAACTGTTCTACGAGGCAAATAATGGCAAGCAAGATTTACTCTTTCCCTTGAGGAACGAGTTCAATAACATCCTCTTTCAATCACTCGCCAAAAACAGCGTTATATGATCCTAAGCAATGATTCGACTGCAGTGCTCTAACAGAGGATTTCAATCTTCTTTCTGCCACAACTTTGCTATCCGGAAGCAATCGATGACCTTCCCTCCAGGAGAGTGATACCTTATATCGACCAGATTAATCTCTTCTTAAAGTGCGGTGAAATTGCTCCAGTAAAACCTATACCGATTTCTGTCTGTCTTCCTTCTCTGCTGGATCCCGAATTCCAAGAGTGTCAAGATCCCTTTAATCCGATATATTTCGTGTATTCGACTGCAAAGACATGGCTGTCAAATTGCCGTCCTGGACTCTGTTTCCCATGGGCAGTTTTCCCATCAAAGTCCAACCCACTTGAGTCTCAAGTGCAACGAGATCGTTTGTGAATTGTTTCACTCTACCAGTAAATAGCTTTCCAGCTACATCATCCCCTATTAGTATGTCTATTTCAACGGAATTCTGTTCTTCGGAAACTAAAGCTTCACTCAATAGGACGCCTCGATCGAAGATCTCTTTTATCCACGGACTAATCTTTGGATTAGGAATATTGGTACAAATTCTATCTTGGTCCAAAACTTCAAAATTGCAGCAACACTCTCCTTGTATCTATTAAGGCTCTCACTGTACGCCTACCTTCCTTTCCTCGAAGATAAACATACAAAGTATGCAGAAAAAATTTCATTCGTACAAGTTCGATTTCCCAAGGCATTAACAGCACAAATACTCCTTTCATTAGTAGAAACTTCCTCCTTATTCAAATCATTTGGTACTTTTTCGACCTGAAACATGACAGCAAAATGATGACGATGACATTTAGTACAATTTATTTTTCTTCTACAATTGCGAGCTCGATGACCAGTTTTTAAACACGAAAAACAAGATCCTTTCTTAGATAGAAGTTTCTTTATTTCTTCTAGTGTCAATTTTAAGGCACGCCTACAACTCTATGAATCATGGGCCGTTTCATAAAAATGACAGGTTTTTGCCCTGACTGATCGATCATTATTCTCATCTCGGGCGAAGAGGCCAATTGCAGTTGGAACATCCCTTTCTCTATGTGCAGGTGATTTTAAAGACATTTCTTTACGTTTTAGTTCAAAACTTAAACTACCTTTTGCCATAGAAATTCTTTCTTCTCCTTCTAATTCTGTTTTAAGAAACTTCATTAAAGCGGTTAACTTATTAGTGGCATCGTCATTGGTAGACGAACTCAGGTTTCGTTCCCAGATCCTAATAATATATTCTGAAAAACATGACTCCACAGCATAGCTACATATTTATCGGAAGTGAGATCTAAAGTTTCGAGAGCTCTCCAATGTGTCTCTACTGTATCATACAAATTGGCTATTGAGGACCTTTGACATCGATTCATGGAATTACTCAACACTAGGCTGATTAGCTCCCTAACATACACTTCAATGAGAGTCTCATCTTTCCCAAATCTTGCTTCAAGGCATTCAATAACTTGTGCATAATTCCTTTGCGGTAGGTGGAAAACTCTCTTCGAGTTCTCGTGCTCTCGAGCCCACAGCTTTTGCCTGTGTCAAATACTGGAATTTGTCTTCGGGATCAATATCCTCGTTATCGTGAATTTTCTTAAACTGACCCCAGAATCCCAGCCATTCCTTAATATTCCCACTGAAATTTCGTAATTCAATTTTTGGGAGTTTATACTTCCGTTTGGAGACAGAAACATTTAAGACACTAGTGCCGTCCACGTGAGGTTTGCTTAAAAAAAGCCTTTCTGCTTTTGATTTCAAAACAATATACTGCTCGGCATAATTCTCAATAGTTTCATATTCTTTATTAAAAGCATCCTGTGTAATGTCCTGTCATTCTGTAAAAAGTCAATAATCTCTTTATGATTCGCGTCAAGTTTCAACCATTTTTCATTTAAGGTGGTTCGACCTAAACTCTCTGCCTTATGTTTCCAATGCTGAAGCTTCTTTACATATTTTCTTCGCAATTAATGCATTCCTAAAGTTGGAAATTTGCACATCGATAAAACTAACTTTCAGTTATAGCATGGGATACTTAATACTTGCTAAAACATAACCATAATTATATTAAAAACCAATCATTTTTCTTCGAGTAATGTTCAGATCTGTCTATAGATGGCGCGACCTGTACATTGATGACGACAGTAGACAAACAAATGTTGGATTGCTTAATTATGGTTATGTTTTAGCAAGTATTAAGTATCCCATGCCATAACTTAAAGTTAGTTTTATCAGTGCGCAAATTTTCATCCCTTGGAATGCATTAATTGCCAAGAAAATATGTCAAGAAATTTTACCATTGGACGCATAAGGCAGAGTGTTTAGGTGGGACCACCTTAACAACGAGGTCAGTGTTGCAATTTCTTCAAGATCAGGTTGATCTACACCTAATTGCGCTTCTAGCTATGTTGCAGTTCGCGTGAAACTGCTTCGTAATGGCGTTCTCAATCTACTCATGCCCTCCATTACAACAATCAGGCTTAAACTAGCTTCCGTGTTCGGGCGCCAGAATTTCGGGTTCAATTTCAAAGCATTAAGGCAAAATTTATACCTTGCGAAGACACCAGCTATCCTCGGCTAGTCTAACGTTTGTGCAATGAAGGAGATGTAGCTATATATAAAATACTTTATTTACAACTAATAACGTCACAGGACACACACACACACACACACACACACACACACTCTGTAAACAGAACCAAATCGCTATATACATCGTGAAGCAGTTACTGTCTCTTCGATTCTTTTTTTATACAGTTTACTTGAGTGAAGTTCACAAATACAGTTCAGTTCACTTAAGTTCAAAATACAGTGACGCCATTCGCGACATTAGTAATCTTTACCATGGCAAATGGAACACAGTATAAAAATAAGTTTCGATGAGGTGACGCAGTTAAAAACGGGAATATGCACTAACGCCACCTAGCATCCATGATGTTTTTTGTTTTGTTTGTTTTGATTTGAGGTTTAACGACCACCGTGAGCAACTCAATGGGGTATAAGCAGTCGCCCGTCCCTAATTTAGGGTCACTGGTTCCAGGGAAGGGAGAGAGCCAGTGCCGTAAGACAAACACAACATCCATGCCTCGCCGGGATTCGAACCCGGACCCCTCACGGACGAATGATCAGAGGCCAGCGCCTTAGACCACTGCGCCACCGGGGCGGCGCATCCATGATGATGAAAACTACAGAACTATATGCAAAATGCTTCTGGAAGCACATGGCACCTTATGTCAAGAACTGGAATATTAAGAGCAGAGGTAAAAAGAAAAACATAACATACATTGCTCCCCCTGTGCTGTTGAATTGCATACATGTTTGAACAGAAAACGCCCATAACGTTTTTGGTGGTGGTAGTGGTGAGGAGGAGTTTTATATGACTGAAAAAAGGAATTTTTCAATCGGGTTTTCAGACTCGCAGTGACTGCTCAAATATATTGTGAGCAAACTATTTGCACCTACACCCTCTTGTAGAAAAGGTGTTCTTTGTGAAATTCCATGAAAGATATTCTTCACCAATAATGCTTTCTGATACGAGAGAATTTTTAGATCCGAATGATAGAAGCAGAAACATCGGTAAAAATGCAATATACATATAATTTCATGAAGGATGCCTTTTTTATAAGCGGGCGTAGTGCGTATTTTTGTTTTACAATGTATTTGCAGCCGTAATTACTCATTGAAAAGACGGATTAAAAAATTCCTTTTCGGTGACATTAAACGTGCTCACAAAGAAAAAATAAATATGTGAATTTTGTTTTTCCTGAAAAATTTATACAATTCAACTTCAACGGATGAGCAAGCATATATCCTATTTTTCTTGATATCTCTGCTTCTAAACGTCCGCCGTTTAAATTATTTTAAGATCAGCTACCGTATGAGCCCTGAATCATCCATCTGTTAGGGAATTTTTCATCTAAAAACTGACGGACAGGTGCACTCCAGGGTGGGGGCGCACAAACCTGCTGGAATATAACCAATGGTTGCAGCTTTTCCAATTGAAGTGCAACATGCAGCTGCATCATGGTGAGGTAAATACCCGATGTAATGGTGAGCTCAATGAAAAAGAACGGTCCAATTACCTTGCTGTGCATTAGTCCGCACCAAACATTGACCTTAGGGCTATCCTTCTGCTTCTCCAAAACCACATGTGGGTTCTCTGAACACCAAATACGGGCACTATGCGTATTCATTTTACCTGAGGTATGAAAAGTTGATTCGTCTGAAAAATAAATCCGCTTCAGGTAATCATTTTCTTCTTCTCTTCATTCAAGAATATCCATAGCGGATATCACACGTCTGGGCCCATCATTCGGTTCCAAGGCTTGAACAATTTGCAATTTGTATGCAAATAAAACGAAGCTGCTTTCTTAAAATGCGATGCACTGTCTTCATAGGTATTCCGAATTTACTAGAGGCATGACGAATTGATTTCCTCGGGCTTCGTACGAATGCATCACGCACGGCGTCGAAAGTTACCTCACTAATGGAAGGTCTTCCACATCTTGCACGGTCACCGACACTGCCCGCCTGTTTAAACCTTTGATACCAGTTTCTAATGCTATTCACATCAGGCGGAGCTCTATCATACTCACGCCTAAACTTCCGCTGCACTGAAATTGGAGATTTGGTTTCATGAAACGAGAGAACACAATTAGCCTTCTCCTGCACAGACGCAATTTCGCCAACTGACGCTTTCGACAACAAACTACGCTGCAGACGTGCAGCGCCACCTATTGTTCCAAAAGTACAACGAACAGAACATTTGAGAATATGACCCAATCAATGCAACAAACCGCGTACGTCTGGCTATCTCGGTTCATTTTATAGGATTTATCGTAATCAGGGAAAGACTTTAGACACACATTGTATGTGTCTGTTTGCAATTGCGTCGCCGCATCTAAGCTTCCTTATGGGCAGAGTTTTAACACAAGCACGAACTTTTTCTTCGTTTATCAAAACGCGTGCTATAAATGTAAATTTTCAGTTTTTTATAACTTGAATGAATGATACAACAACTGCGTCTGGCATTTCCTAATCTCATGTAATTCATTCTGAGAAATCCCTGATTTCAAAGTTTTGCATGAATAGCCGTCATTAAAAGTTAAATTACTGTAATGTTGTAATGCTCTCTGCATGGGGAAGACTATGGCTTTGTGAATCAGGAAATGAAGAAAAGAAAAAACAAGAAATTTTTACAACTGTGATAAGTGTAGCAAATCGAATTAATTTTTTTCGCATGTAGAGAGGTAGTTCATTCTCTGTGTTCGTCGGCATTCGTTGTATTTGTTTTGGGTTTCGAACTTTTTCTTTTCAATGATTTTCCTCGTGATGCTATGCTTAACGACTGGTTGTCGTGTTTGTTGAGTCGATAATGAGTGCCAGCTGTGATGAAACACTTTACTCTCTTAGATCTCGAAAGTCGCTTTTAAAAGGTAAAGAGAGATTAAAGATTTTTGTGAAAATCGAAGTACTATTTCTGCTAATCTCTGCATTTTAAATGGATAAATACAAATCAGCGGCTTTGTGTTCCCTAGGTGTAAGAATAAGTTTTAAAGCTTTTTAAGACAACGCAACATGTAATTTCAGAGAAAACAACAATACCTTTACCAATCAAAATATGCGCCGTCATGATCTATCCCCTTCCGCCATCGTTAGGACAGGTGACGGATTCCAGTCATGAAGGTTGACGACTTCATCGCGTCATTTCGTCGTGTGACGCGATGAAATCGTCAACCAATTTTTGAAATTCGTGACATGTCCAGAACTGTACAACAAACAAATCATTTTGCATCGATCGGAACAAATGATAGTCTGAAGCGGCACGGATATGTCGGGACTATACGGCGCAGGGTGCTCCAAAACGTCCCAGCCAAGCGTTAATAACGTTTTTTTGACCGATTTCGCGACATGCGGCCAAGCGTTGTCATTCAATAATTTCACAGGACTTAATCCTTTGCCTGTGAACGGACGTTTCCAACAGATTTCCTGGTTCAATCGCAGCAATTGTTACTTATAGCGATCAGCAGTAACAGGTTGAACTTGTTCCAATAGTTCATAACAGAGCACACCCTTCATATCCCACCAGATACACAGCAGAACTTTCTTGGAGTGAATATTGCGTTTAGGTGTCGAAGTCGTTGCCTCACCGGGGTCTACCCAGTGTTTTTTGCATTTGAGATTCTCGTACCATATCCACTTTTCATCACACGTAACGAGTTTCCACAGGAAAGTCTTTCTATGTCGTTTATTCAACAAATTCAAACACTTCATGAAACGCTCATCTTTGTTCCTCTGGCTCAGTTCATGTGGCACCTATTTTCCTTCTTTCTGAATCTTTCCCATCGCGCGTAAACGATTGGAAATGGTTTCTTGAGTTACCCCCAGTTGTTCAACTAGTTTTTATTGCGTTTGAGGCAAATCTTCGTCCAGCAATGCTCGCAGTTCCTTATGTACAACCTTCTGCGGGGCGCCGCTACGTTCTCGATCGCTGACATCAAAAACATCTGCTTTAAACTGTCTAAACCAAACCTCACACCTGCTTTTCGATACAATATTCTCAATCAGAACATAACAGATCGATACACATGCTTTGCAGCACTTTTTCCTTGGTGAAATTCGTAACGAATGCAGTGTCGAATAAATGCAGTATCGCTTGCCTACCGATGTGCAAGTGCGTTTGACTGTTGAGAAAACTTCTGTGTGAGATTTTATACTGAGGACCAGTTACGGTCTCATAACAACAACGCTGGGGAATGACGGATATGTAAATTAGCAGTATACGTCACACAGAAAACGCTTTAAAACTTATTTGTACACCTAATAGTATTATTTCGACAGATTTCGTGCTGTAATAACATTTCGAAAGATATCTAAACAGAGTACGGCACTGGAAAAGAAACTAATGCGAGAAAAATGTTAATGTCCCGATGTATGAGCAATCGAACCCGAATTTATTGAAAGTTGCTTCCTCTTGAGCGTCTACACACACTATATGCAACCATCACTAAATACCTAAACAGACTGGTGGACGGCCTTGTCTGGTTCACTACTTTTCAATGTTTCCGTCATAATACTCGGACAACTTTTCACGGCATCAATACAAGAGACTTTCGGTATTGCCCTGAGATGAAAGCATTACCACGACATCAGAGCGCTATAATTCATTTCAAGAGCAGAATATTCCTGCAAGGGCAGTGCGACATGAAGTAGAGCGACCTGTCCTCGTACACGACAACGTGTGACGTACTACAAATGTGACGTACATGTCAAGACGGAAAGTCCAAGTGATAATCACTTGTCGGTGTAGTTTAGTTGGGAAAGCATTCACCTCCGGAGCAAAAGAGTTCGTGTTCCACCACTGGTAAATAGGCTTCTTTTCACATTGGTGCCCGAACTTAAAAATGGATCTAGTGGCCGTTAGTTTCTTCGAAAATTGTGTGATGTTCCTTCCAGACATTGTCTCGAATTAATGAGAATTCCTTCTTCTCTTCGGAAAAATGTGTAAGGCTTCTTTCATATATCGTCTGGAATTAGTGAGCATTCCTTGTTTGACAGAGGCTTGCTTCAAAGCATTGTTTGCGGCGAACCCGAGACCTGTGATTATGTGCCCCCTGAGTTTCTCAAGGGGCGTGATATACACTATATTAACTGATGTCACCAGACACCCCTTCAAAAGCAAATAAACGGATCCGCTGCGTTGTTACGGTGCGCAGTACAGATGGAAACGGTATAAAAACAAGACTGCACCTGACCGCGATCATATCGCACTGTGAGGTTGGGTAAAAATGTCGCTGCGGGAGAGAACTGACTTTGAGAAAGGAAATATTGTTGGGTGTTATATTAGTGGTTTCTCCATAAGAGAAACCGAGAGGCGTTTAAATATACTCAAGTCAACTGTTTTGGATGTACTGAATAAGTGGAAAACACATCATGTGCCTGAAGTAGAAAAAGGTACCCGCAAACCAAAGAAAATCAGTGACAGAAGACGTCGAAGCCTCAGGAGAATCGTTGCACGTAATCGACGGAGTACTGCACAAGTCTTCAGTGTACAGGTGAGTACAAATGCTGGTATCTCGGTGTGTACATGTACCATTTGCAGAGAACTTCGTTCCATGGGTTACCGTGGTCGTGCGGTTGCTCATAAGCCTTTCATCTCCACTCGGAATGTTACTCGTCCTTTAGCATTTAGAACATTTATCGTGGACCGTAAATCAATGGAAACGGGTCCTATGGACTGATGAATCCAGATACACGATCCATCAGTGTGATCGCGGTGCATGGGTATGGCGGCAGACGGGGTAATGCTATTCACCACAGGGTACTGTTCCTACGGTCAATTTTGGAGCTGAGAGTGTACTCGTGAGGGGGTGCCTTTCGTGGTATCGTCCCTGCCCGTTGGTTATCCTGGACAAACTTGTTTACCAGCACGTCTCCCTCGATAATCTGTGCAATTATGCCCTACCAACTCTGAGGTAATATTATGGAACCGAGCCATAATATTACCTCAGAGTTGGAAAACTTATGAGCAACCGCACGACCACTTGTTAGTACCAGCAGTACAATGCAACGAGCCATAAAGCAAGGACTGCTACGGCGTGGTTTTACTATAATTCGGTATCGTGTGTGGACTGGCCAGCACAGAGTCTTGTTATTAATCCCATAGAGCACCGATTGGATGAACTAGAGCGCCGCATAAGAAGTTTGGAACCAAAGCCATACTATTAAGCAACAGTCAGCGGTGGCATTATGTACTGAATGGAAGCACATACCTATCGCTGTGTTCCAAAACTTTGTCGAAAGCATGTCTGGAGGGGTCAGTGCATGCATTAAGGCCAAAGGTGGACCGACGCGGTACTAATGTATGTCAATAAATGCTATGTTGTGTTTCTCTTCTAGGTGTCCGGTGACTTTTATTAATATAGGGTATGTGACGTACATCCGCGGTAACGTACATGTCAAGACGGCAAGTAGTGTTAAGCACTTGTCAGTGTAGCTTAACTGGAAAATCATTCATCTCCGAAGCAGAAGTATGAGGGTTCGAGTTCCGCCTCTGACAAATTGGCTTGTTTTCACAAGGACACTCCTGCACAAGGCTGGGATTGTTCGGATGTTCAACGAACATAACGGTTGGGTGAAGCTGCATCACCGGGACTTGTGCAAGGCCGATTCGTCTATGCGGGCCGATTCGTGCAATGGAAAACTGATCCAAAGGTATGATTCCTTTAGTGATACGACTGGTCCATTGCCAATTTGTCTGAAGGTACGATTGGTCCAACGCCGATTTTTTCAATGGTACGATTGGTCCAATGCCGATTTGTTCAATGGTACGGTTGCTACAATGCCGATTTGTTCAATGGTACGATTGGTCTAATGCCGATTTGTTCAATGGTACGATTGGTCCAATGCCGATTTGTTCAATGGTACGATTGGTCCAATGCCGATTTGTTCAATGGTTCGATTGGTCCAATGCCGATTTTTTCAATGGTACGATTGGTCAAATGCCGATTTGTTCAATGGTACGATTAGTCCAATGCCGATTTGTTCAATGGTACGATTGGTCCAATACCGGCTTCCGCCCCGGTGGCGCGGTGGTCTAAGCGATAGCCACTGATCATTCGTCCTAGATGGGTCTGGGTTCGAATCTCGTTGGGGCATGGATGTTGTGTTTGTCTTACGGGGCTGGATCGTCCCTTTCTGGGGAACCAATGACTCTAACTTAGGGACGGGCGACTGCATATAGCCCACTGAGTTGCTGATGGCGGTCGTTAAACCTCCAATAAATAAAATACTGATTTATCCGAAGAGTTATTAGGGTGAAACAAAGTTCATCCATTTTGATGCTGCATTCGATGTCGTATGAAGGTATCAGTACCCCAACGAATGTGAAATAATGTTATATTTCATTAACAATATTGTGGTTACAGCAATTTTTAGCATGTCTTTTGTAAAACAAGTTATTAAATCATGCAATGCACTGATTATAATACGCTTTCCAACACATCAGAAATCATTACTTAAGTTTTTACTCAAGTTATGAGGATAATGGATGTAGAATAAATCTCGCTCCTATGACCTGACCTTTGACACCATTTCGATGATATTCAACAGAACCGGTAAAGTATACTTCCGGAACAACATGATAAGGTTTTGGCTCAATCGAAGCAGTTTTACGTAACTTATAACGCATAAGGGCGATGGAATAGATCCCAATCCTATGTCCTGACCTTTGACCCCACTACACCCATTTTCAAAAAGGTTCGTCCCCAAATGGTTCCCTACCAGATACCAAAATTTCATCGAAATCGAACCATATTTACGCAAGTTATGACGCATAAGGGCAATGGAATGGATCCCAATCCTATGTCCTGTCTTTTCACCCCACTTCACCAGTTTTCAATAGAGTTCGTCCTCAGGGGGTCCCCTACCACATACTAAAATTTCATCGAAATCGAACCATATGTACGCAAGTTATGACGCATAAGGACAATGGAATGCATACCGCTCCTATGTCCTGATATTTGACCTCATTTGTCCCGTTTTCAATAGCGTTCGTCCCCAGTTGGCCCCCTACCACATACTAAAATTTCAACGACATCGAAACATTTTTACGCGATTTATCGTGCGGACGGACAGACGGACAAAGCTGGACCATATACGCTTCTTCAACATAGGGTTGGAAAGCGTAAAAAATAGATTGTGTTTATGTTATCGGTTTGCCCGTACGTCTGTGGACACTATATCTCTGCAACTATTAGTCCGATTTAAAAAAATATTTTTGCATTGGGAAGCTTGAAATATGCGAATGGTGATCCTTCGTTTCGTTCTTTTTTACGATGTACAATTTGGCGGTTAGAGGGCGTAAGTGCAGATGATATCGAATTCAAAATACATTTCATTCCATATATTTGCTTCTAAACATCCGACTGAAAACATTCTTTCTGTTGGGAATAAATCGTGACCAATCATGATCAGCGGCAGGGCGCCAAGCAATGTGCCACGTTCTGAAAACACGAGGATGGGATGTCCGATGTACGAGACCCCGTAAGATACCGCACGAAACTTCCAGAATTGTGAATCCAATGAATGTAATAGTCGTAATTTTTTTATTATCTGGATATCATCACAATGGAACATAATTACAACCGTACTCAAATTTAACAAGTAAGATGACACCGAATTTTCGAATGTAATGAGCACGTCTTTTGAATCCGTTCTGGAGCGAATTAAATTTATCAAAGCTATTCAAAGTCAATGGAACCGATTTGGAAAACAATCAACTGGTTCCAAGAATCGATAAAACATCCAGAAATAGAAACATCTACACTGGCGTGCAAAAATTAAGGACCAGACGGTCTTTCGATGTAACGTCGTGTAGAAGTGCTCCACAACGACTTAAATCATACCATAAGATCCCCAAGATGTAAGAATATGGGACAAGTGAGCAAAACCGTCCAAACAAAGAATCCAAAGGATACAAAGGCACTTTACTGAAAAGGTAGCTTCAAGCACAACTGGACAGGAGACAGAAAAGTCCACGTGACAGGCGGCTGCCAGGAAAAATCCAGTCTTTAGTAGGGAATATGATCACCCCTGACTGCGTTGCATGATTTATACAACGTCTGTCCATGCTGAGGACGAGGTTGTCAAGGAGCTGTTGAGGCATTGCGGCCCAATCCTCTTGTAGCGCCAATCGCAGCTGCGGAATCGTTGCTGGCAGCTGGTGACGTGCCGCTAAGCATCTCCCGAGAAGGTCCCACACGTGTTCGATTGGATTTTTTTTTTTTGATTGGAGGTTTAACGACCACCATGAGCAACTCAATGGGCTATAAGCAGTCGCCCGTCCCTAATTTAGGGTCACTGGTTCCAGGGAAGGGAGAGAGCCAGTGCCGTAAGACAAACACAACAACCATGCCTCACCGGGATTCGAACCCGGACCCCTTACTGACGAAAGGTCAGAGGCCAGCGCCTTAGACCACTGCGCCACCGGGGCGGCGATTGGATTTAGGTCCAGAGACCTTGCGGGCCAATCTATGCGTTGAATATCTTCACTCTCCAACAGCTCTGCGACAGCCACTGTACGATGAGGCGTAGCGTTGTCGTCCATGAAGAGGTACTCAGGACTCACAGCACTTCTAAACAGACGCACGTGAGGCAGGAGAACCTTGGTACAATAGCGGACACCAGTGACTGAACCTTCTTGGAAGATGTGGAGGTCAGTACGGCCACCAAGCACGATACCGCACATAACGATAACTCCGCCACTTCCAAATCGGTCCCTTTCAATGATGTTGGAGGTGTGATTGCGTGTTTCCTGCTCTCTCCAGAAATGTATACGTCCAGAATCGCTCGTCAGACTAAATCGGCTCTCATCCGTAATGATAACTCGACCGCATTGCTGATGTGTCCAGTTCTTGTATTCCTTGCAGAAACCGCCGTCTCCGACGAGCAGGCGTTATTGGCACACATCGTACTGGTCGTCCTGCAAATAGACCACCTTTGTGCAGCTTCCTGGCCACGTAAAACGCGATAACGGACGTCCAGTTGTCTGTTGCATGTGCCTTGCGGTTTCTCCCACTGTCTGCCGTCTGTCTCTTCTCGCCTGAAAGACAATATACTGGTCGTTCGCCGGCGTGGTTGCTCGCAGACGACCACTGCCAAACTCTCGGACAGCTGTTCCTGTCGTTTGAAATGCTCTCCAAGCTCGTGAAACGATGCTGTGAGCGATCCCGAACTCCTCGGTTACACTAGTCACACTTCGACCTTTTTCCAACTTCCCAAAGACGCGACCTCGGGTAAAGTCATCCGGATGTCGTCTGCTGGATTGCCTGTTGGTCATATCACACGGTGGCAGCAACTCGACGTCATTCAAACCGTTGTACACCGTGCAATAGCTTTCACCGAATGGCTGAGCGTACACCACCCGTGTGCTTTTTACCATTACGACACTCCCCCCCCCCCTACGTCATGCTGCATATATGCGCATGCCCTACCGTACCGGACCCTAGTCTATCTCCTGAGTGGTCTTTCGGTCCGTTCTGCCAGCTCGTTCTGCTGTTATGCTAATTTCTCCTCTTCGTCCTTAATTTTTTCACAGCAGTGTATTTAGTTCCACCAGCAGTTAAAAAGCATATTACGAAAATTAACAAATGTCGAACAAAAAGTTTCACATACTAAAAAGAAGCTACTAGAGAAAAAGATATTTTCAAATCTAACAGTTAAAAGGAGAAATATAGAAGGAAACATAATAAAGGTCTACGTCTGCTAGCAAAAAATTTTTTGCAGAACGGAAAAGTTTAAAATAGGCGAAAAATATTCGTCCTGGAAAAAACTATGCTAAGGGAAATGAACGTTTGAAATACGTCCCCTGGGTGCAGACATTGCTAAAAAAAAGGTTTCGACGTTTGCTCAGTTTGCGGAAAATCTTTATGTTATTTAAAGTGGATAATGCTCTGTTGTAGCGAAGGGCATACAGTAAAGAAAAAAATATCAATAGCGTTTTTAGAAGCGGCGATACAGTTCCAAACTGACGAAACCCCACCTATCGACAGAACTGTGAACTACAAAATTCCTTATGTACTTGCCTAAAAGGTTCTGCAAGGGAAATGGCATCCGGGGTTAAAAAAGTTTTTTTAATCCTGCATGTGAAAGCAGTGTTATTTAGAAAAACAGAATAAGCATTTGCCCTCCTTGCGGCGAAAGGTGCATTTTTTTCGAAAGAAAATACACACACAGAGTTTGCATAGTTTGTGGTATCTGACCGAAGAAAGAAGTTTTTGAATCGGTTTTTTAGTCCCGCAGATATTTCTGTAAACCAAAACGTGAACTTTCGCCCTGTGGTGGAAGACTTGTGCACTAAGTAAAGTTTGAAATTACATGCGAAACATTTCCACACGGAAACGCTCTCTAACGAAGAAATAATTTTTCAAATCGGGCTCATAGAAGCAGAGATATCGACAAAAATAAGTTATGACTTTACGCCCCCTGGTGGAAAAAACATGCATTATTTTAAGAAGAAAGTGTTGCCAAAAGGTTTTTCGATGTGAGCGGTATCGGTTCACGGAAGAATTTTTTCAATCGAATTTTCAGAAGCTCAGACTTTGATGCAAATACATCCGACACAGTAATTAATACTTGCGCCCTCTGGTGGCCAAACCACTCTTTATCAAATATTAGATAGTTTATTCAAAGCATTTCTTATAAGGAGCTGTATCCGGTGCAGAAAAAAAAATTTCAAATCGGAGTTTTAGAAGCAGAGATATAGAGGAAAACGCAATTTGCCTTTTCGCTCCTAGCGGTAAGTCTATGCATTACGTGACAATTTTGAAATTATATGAGAAACATTTTACACCGGAAACGCTAACAAAGAAGAAAATTTTCAAATCCGGCTTTTAGAAGCAGAGATATTGACAGAAATAAGATATACGTCGACGACCCCTGGCAGAGGAACCATGCATTATTTTAAGAAGGAATATTCTGAAATGTTTGTCGACATGAGCGGTATCGGCTCACGAAAGAATTTTTTTAATGGAGCATTTAGGAGCTCAGATTTTACTGCAAATATCTATGAAACCAAAATTAATGCTTACGCCCCCTGGTGGCCAAACTATATTTTAAAAAAATTATAAATTACAATCAAAACATTTCCCACCAGGAGCTGTATCCGGTGCAGGAAGAATTTTTCAAATCGGAACTTTAGGAGCAGAGATACATGGGAAAGCGCAATTTACCTATACTCCCCTAGCGGAAAGTCAATAAATTACTCCAAAATTTTGAAATTATATGAAAAACATGTCGCACTGGAAGCTCTATCCAACAAAAAAGAGATTTTTCAAATCGGGCCATTAAAAGTAGAGATATTGACAAAAATAAGATATACGTCTACGCCCCCTGGCGGAAAAACCATGCATTAGTTTAAGAAAAAATATTTCGAAAATATTTTTCGACGTGAGCAGTATTGGTTCACGGAAGAATGTTTTCAATCGACATTTTAGAAACTCAGATTTTGCTGCACATACATCAGAAACAGAAATCAACACTTACGCCCCCTGGTGGCCAAACCGTTTTATAGCAAAATTTCGAATTTATATGGAAAGTATGTCCCATCCGAAGTTGAATCCGCTGAAGAAACTTTTTTCAAATTGGAGCATTAGAAGTAGAGATATCGGGGGAAACGCAATTTACTTGTATGACCCCTAGCGGAGAATCTGTGCGTAACTTGAAAAAGTGACTATATCTAAAACAGTCTTCGACATGAATGGAATCGAAAGGTAAAATAATTTTTTGAAATGGATATTTAGAAGCAAATATATGGAATAAAATGTTTTTTTAATTCGATATCATCTGCATTTACGCTCTCTAGCGGCAAAATTGTGCGTCGTAAAAAAAAAAAACGAAATAAAGGATCATCATTCGCACATTTCAAGCTTCCTAAGGCAAAAATAATTTTTCAAATCGGACTATTAGTTGCAGAGATATCGTGTCTATAGACGGACGGACAAATTGATAACATATGCACGATCTTTTTTTAAAAAAGACGTGCTAAAAATAGGATGTGTTTATAAATCATGTCTACTCCATCAGTCATCTTTGAATTTTTAATTCATTGAAAAAGTAGCAGGTTACCCCACTCCTGTGTTAGGCCAATCTGCTTGTTTTTTATGTTGGAAAGGTTAAGCAATGAGAAAGAAAAATCGCACATTTTGATGAATTCTGGTTGCATGACCTTTCATTTCGGTTGCCAGAACACTATGCACATTGTATATTTTGGAAAATGCGCAGTTTTTCAGCTTGGGCTCAAACAGATTTTTTTATTTTATTTTTTTGCTCCATTTATCTTTTTGCAAAATTCCGTGTTGAATTTTTTTTTCGTGTCAAAGATTCAAACACAGCACGTATTATAAAAAATAATTTGCTGCTTTGGTTCCTGTTTCTATGAATTAATGGTTCTGCAGTTACTTATTTGATATTTTTATTTTGCTTTGATAATATTTAGCTGAGCTAAAATTGCCCACATTCCCATTCATCATTAACCGGGCTCTGCAAACAGACTTATGTTAGTTTTTCAGTTTTGAAGATTTACGATGTACCATTAGAATTTTTTTTCCTTATCATTTTTTTTTTTTACAAGAAGATTACTTTTCCTATTCAGGGGTCTACCTAAGTTTAGGAAGCCCCTCATTTATGTGGAAACACTACAGTCTTCCAGAAAATTTAGCTTTTACAAGCGTTGTTACGTCAGGGCTCTTGTACAACTGCTAGCTTCCAAAAGTATAGTTGTTCATCGGAATTGGTTGGCTCCGTCTGACACCCAGAAAGGCGCTGGGGGAAATTCCCTATTCCTTAGGAAGTATGGTTGTCCGTCGGCATTGGTTGGCTCCTTCTGACTCCCAGAAAGGCGGTAGAAGAAATTCCCTATTCCTTAAGAAGTATGGTTGTCCATCGGAATTGTTGGCTCCTTCTGACTCCCAGAAAGGCCCTGGGAGAAATTACTTATTCCTTAGGTAGTATGGTTACCCATGGGAATTAGTTGGCTCCCTCTGACTCCCAGAAAGACGCTGGGGAAATTCCCTATTCCTTAGGAAGTATGGTTGTACATCGGAATTGGTTGGCTCCTTCTAACTCCCAGAAAGGCGCTGGGGGAAATTCCCTGTTCCTTAAGAAGTATGATTGTCCATCGGAATTGGTTGGCTCCTTCTGACTCCCAGAAAGGCGGTAGAAGAAATTCCCTATTCCTTAAGAAGTATGGTTATCCATCGGAATTGTTGGCTCCTTCTGACTCCCAGAAAGGCCCTGGGAGAAATTACTTATTCCTTAGGTAGTATAGTTACCCATGGGAATTAGTTGGCTCCCTCTGACTCCCAGAAAGGCGCTGGGGAAATTCCTATTCCTTAGGAAGTATGGTTGTACATCGGAATTGGTTGGCTCCTTCTAACTCCCAGAAAGGCGCTGGGGGAAAATTCCCTGTTCCTTAAGAAGTATGGTTGTCCATCGGAATTGGTTGGCTCCTTCTGACTCCCAGAAAGGCGCTGGGTGAAATTACCTATTCCTTAGGAAGTATGGTTGTTCATCGGAAATGGTTGTCTCCTTCTGACTCCCAAAAAGGCGCTGGGGGAAATTTCCAGTTCCTAAGGAAGATGCCGTTACACGAATTCCTGATATGCCGGGAATAAGAAAAAGAGTGGAGAATAAGTGTTTTAAGTCGTAAATGCCCTCAGAACCGAGGCATTAGAAATTTCTTTAGGACCAATGTGCACAGCTGCCGTCGCCCTGAAATTGCTGACCGACTGTGATCATGGGAAGTGTTTTAGGTTGAAAAAGACTCCAATCAATAAATATCATGGAAAGTATTTCAGTTTATTAGTATAAATCAAAAAGTTTTATCAAATATCTTTTGTACCAATCAAAATCCATGGAATGTCATCATTAAAAGTGTTTCAGGTTAAAAAGCCTATTATCAATCAAAAACCATGCAGTCTTTTTGTGATTATCCTGAATTTGATTCATCTACCTTTATTTTACCATTTTTATTACTTTGTTTTTACTTCATGGATCTATTCTCTAATATTGTCACTATAGATCAATAGGCAAAACCTGTTAAATATACCGTATTACAAACTAATGAGTTGCGATTCGATTTCAGATGTTTCTTTTCCAATTTGCGTTTGTTAATGATGTTTGTTTAGAGCTATGCTAAAAATGAAGTTCATTTGATGATAATATTATTGTAATATACTGCAGAAATAATTGATTTTCAAGCAATTTCAACAATTTGTAAAATTTTGAAATTTAATGGGCACAGAGCGGAAATGTTGCACAATTTTAGTCGGATTATTAAGATATATATATCTCGTGTGATTGCAATTATCGCAGCTCCTTGACCCATTATTGCATCCTGTTCGTACCTGTTCATTTGCTCTGAGAGGAAGCTTCAGACTTCTCCAAAAATAAAATAACAACTTGAGAAATACATTCATTTCACTAAATTCACAGTTGATCTTTCAGCAGAGAGAGAGAGAGAGAGAGAGGAGGGTGCGGAGGAAGAAAAATAAACTTCGTTTTGAAATAATGAGTTTCTGTTTTCTTGGATTTTCTCCAAAGAGCCGGCCAGAACTAATTGCTTGCCAAACGTATTCACAGAAGGATTTGTCTGCCTACTTACAGAAGAATTTGTTTATTCTCAGATGTAAAACAACCGAAATATCTCTGGTATCAATCATGTGAAGCCTTTAGTGCCTTTCTGTGCTAGAAGCGAGTTGCTTATCGGGGCGCTAATGGCATTCTTTTCTGCGTGTGGAGAGAATGTTTAAATATTATTTCGGAATAAAACATCAGATTTGCTGGATTGAAACCATGTATGTGCATGGAAAGTACTCCCTTTCCTATGGCAACGTTATACCACAACAGCAAATGGAGTTAAATTCGCCCTTCATTAAAGAACCTTTTATTCGGCGCTTGTGGAATCCATATAAATTTTCAAAATATTTTGATGGATACTCAACGTTTGTTGATCACTATGATTACTTTTTTTCATGTTTCAAAGGAATGCATTTCTGCCAAAACTGTAAAAGGTAATTCTTTCTTTACTCTGACTTTTCTATAAAGAGCAGTGCGCACTCTCTCTCTCTTTCTCTCTCTCTCTCTCTCTCTCTCTGCCCCTCTCTCTCTTTCGTTCTGTTCTTTAGGAACAGAGATAGCAAGTTTTAACTCCCAACACTAACTCTCCTTTAACGGGAAACATTTTCACATAACAGATAGGGATATTTGTATATAGCAGCGATCAAAACAATAGCAACTGTAATATTTTTTCTTTTGCCCGTGGGTCGAAGCCGAGTAGATTGCTCTTTTTAGCACGTCTTTTGTAAAAAAGATCGTGCTTATGTGAACGGTTTGTCCGTCCGTCCGTCAGTCTGGGGAACCATATCTCCACAACTATTCAATTTGAAAAATTCTTTCTGCATTGAGAAGCTTAAAATGTGTAAATTATGATCTTCTTTTTTACGATGCACAATTTTGCCGCAAGAGGGCGTAAATGCAGGTGATGAAGATTTCAAAATACATTTTATTTCGTATATTTGCTTCTAAATGTCCGATTGAAAAAATTATTTTACCTTTCGATTCCATTTATGTCGAAGACTATTTAAGGTATAGTAACTTTTCAAGTTACTCATAGATTTTCCGCTACCGTTAAGATAAACTACGTTTTCCCCGACATATCTGCTTTTTCTAAAACTCCGATTTCAAAAATTTTTTTTGTAGTGGATACAACTCCTAATGGGAAATCCTTTGCATATAATTTCTAATTTTTGGCAAAAAACGGTTATTTCACGAGAAGGTGTTAGCGTTAATTTTTGCTTCTGTGGCATTCGCAGCAAAATCTGAGCTTCCAAAATCTCGACTAAAAAATTCGTTCGTGGACTGATACCATTCACGTCGGTAAAATATTTCGGAGCATTTTCTTCTTAAATTAATGCATGGTTCCTCCGCCAGAGGGCATATATATATATATATGGAATGTAAGGTCAGGTGATGCGTAACATCACAGCCTCTCCTTGACAAATGTCAACCCCGCCTTCTCGTGGTACATCCTGTTCCCACTAAAGGGGCTCTGGCGACCGCCAATAGCGGTATAACTATACCATCGGGATTAGAGGAAATGCTATCCCACACTCACCAACCCGCTTGGCCAGCGTGGTGAGTTATGGCCAAACCCCTCCAAAATGACTCCACAACTTAAATCTTGGCCCTCAGTCTCCGGCAGCTGGAATGTACCTGGCCAAGGTAGCGGCCAGTGCGACATGAAGGCAGAGGGTGCTAAGAATCCCCGGAGGACCGGACTAGGCTGCCATCTGATGCTGACCTTGGCTACATATAACGGACGCTCCCTATCTTCTGATTCAAGGCTTCTTGAATTGGAAGAGGAACTACAAAGGATCACGTGGCACATCGTCGGGCTAAGTGAGGTAAGGAGAAAAGGAGAAGATCTCATTGAACTAAAAAGTGGACATCTTCTTCTACTATCGTGGGACAGATACTGGCAGAACTAGTGGTGTTGGATTTATAATAAACAAGAAACTGAAGGATAAAGTTGTAGAAGTTGAAAGTTCCTCTGACAGAGCTCCACGACTCGTTATCCAACTCTCGAGAAGATACCAGGCTCAGATTATTCAAACTTATGCACCCACCACAAGTCATGCTGAAGAAGAAATTGAAGAATTTTATGAGGAAATTCGTGATCTAAATAATAAAGGTAAGCAGCACTTGAAGATAATTATGGCAGATTTCAATGCAAAAATAGGGCAACGGCAACAGAATGAAACTTCAGTAGGTAAATTCGGTCACGGCAACAGAAACCAGCGTGGAAATACTCTCGTAGAGTTTGCAGAGGCAGAAGGGTTTTTCATCTTGAACTCCTTTTTCAAGAAAAAGCCACACAGGAAATGGACATGGAGACATCCAAATGGGACGACAAGTGAAATAGATTTTATTATGTGTAACAAAAAATTCGTCATAGACTGCAGTGTGCTAAACAAGTTCAACACAGGCAGTGACCATAGATTGGTGAGATGTAAGATGCACCTCAACACTAAACTCGAACGTAGCAAGCTCATAAGACAAACAAAATGTATTGACATAACCAACCTTAAAAAACACCATAATACCTTCAAATTGGAACTAAAGAACAGATTCTCTGCTCTAGAAGGCCTAACATCGGAAGAAGTGGATATTTCTGAAGTTAACAGAAAAGTAACCAAAGCTCTTATGGAAACAGCAACAAAATTAGCTGGGTCTAAGAACAAATTGCATGTGAACAAATTATCAGGAAAAAGCAAAATGTTGATGCAAAAAAGAAGAGTGATGAGGACAACTAAAGAAGATGTGACTTCCAAAGTGGAATATATAGAGCTATGCAAGACAGTACGATAAAGTATCACTGAAGACGTAAGGAAATTCAACTGTGAACTAGTAAGGGAAGCAATTGAAAACAACCAAAGCCTAAAGATAGCAAAGGGACATCTCAGTAAGGGAAAAAACAGATTATGGCACTGAGAAAAGAAGATGGTTCTGTAACAAGAAATAGCGGCGAAATTTTGACAAGAGTGAAAGATTTCTACTCCAAATTATATGAAAGGGATGATACATGTACTCCAGACATCATGAAAGGTACCAGTACCAGAGTTCTCTCAGTCCTTTCAGCAGAATATGCACATGCAATCAAGAACATGAAGCGGGGAAAAGCTCCAGAAGAAGATGGAATTACTGTAGACATCATACAAGAAGCAAGTGAAGAAATCGAAACAGTACTCGCCCAAACTTTCACTCGATGCCTTAATGAAGGAAAGATTCCTGAGGATTGGAACACCGCTGCAATGATCCTGCTACATAAGAAAGGTGGCATTGAGGATCTCGGAAACTACAGACCTATCAGCTTCCTATCAGTAGTTTATAAAATATTCACTAAAGTTCTTTCACACCGCTTGAAGGTGACACTGGACATGGCTCAACCGAGAGAACAAGCTGGATTCAGGAGTGGCTACAGCACAAGAGATCATATCCACGTACTGAGAGAACTAATTGAAAGAGCGAGGGAATATGAACTTCCATTGTGCATGGCTTTTATCGATTATGAAAAAAACCTTTGATTCGGTGAAACCATCAGCAGTTGCAATGGCTCTGAAATCCTGCGGTATTGAAGATGCATACATTAATATTATTAATAACATCTATGAAAATGCAAGTGCAAAGATTCGGCTGTTTGAAAATACAACACACATAAAAAGTGGAAAAGGAGTGAGACAAGGTGACACCATATCTCCGAAGCTCTTTAATGCCACATTGGAAAATGTCTTTCAATCACTGAACTGGGAAAACAAAGGGATAAAGATTAATGGAGATTATCTAACCCACCTTCGTTTTGCTGATGACATAGTCATTTTTGCAACTACCCCATCAGAGCTACAGAGTATGATCCAGGAACTTGCTGACAAGAGTAAAGAAGTGGGATTAAAAATGAACTCTCAGAAGACAAAAGTGATGTACAATGCTTTTACAAGGAATGAAGATTTATCGATTGATGGAGAAAAGCTGGAGATAACAGACACGTACGTTTATCTTGGACAGCAGATATCAAGTGAGGGTCACATTGATGAAGAAATTAATCTGCGTACAAAACTTGCCTGGAGAGCTTTTGGAAGAAACAGCATAATTTTCAAGAGCAATATGCCATTATGTCTTAAAAGAAAAGTGTTTGATCAATGCATCCTTCCAGTGCTTACGTATGGTGCAGAGACGTGGACCTTAGCTAAAAGAGACATACAAAGGCTGCAGACAACTCAAAGAGGCATGGAGAGGTGCATGCTTGGTGTAACCAGGAGAGATAAAAAGAGGAACACGTGGATCCGAAAAATGACAAGAGTGGAAGACATCATGATCAGAGTTAAATCCCTGAAATGGCAATGGGCTGGACATACTGCCAGAAGGACAGACCATCGATGGACAGCCGAAATTTTAGATTGGATTCCAAGGGACAGGAAAAGACCCAGAAGAAGACCACATGGAAGATAGGTGGATGAAATTCGAAAGTATGCGGGAGTGTCATGGAGGAGACTGGCACAAGACAGACCGTTGTGGAGGAAACTTGGGGAGACCTTCGTCCAGCAGTGGATTGATAAAGGTTGACAATGATGATGATGATGATATATATATATATATATATATATATATATATCTTATTTTTGTAGATATCGCTGCTTCTAAGAGTCCGATTTGAAAATTCTTTTTTTGTTGGAGAGCATTTCGGCTGCGAAATGGTTCTCATATAGCTTCACATTTTTCTTAAATCACAAATCTGCGACCAGAGGGCGTAGGCTCACTTTGCTGTTTACAGCAATATCTGAGGGAATAAAAACCCGATTGAAAAACCTCTTTCTTCGGTTAGATGCTACTAACTCTGCAAACCCTGTGCGCGTATTTTCTTCCCAAAATAATGCATAATTTGGCTGCCAGGAGCGCAAAAGCTTAATCTGTTTTTTCTCAATATCACTGCTTCTACATGTGCGATTAAAACACTATTTCATCACGAGATACCATTTAGAATTGTAGAACACTTTAGTTTAGTACATAAGGAGCTTTGTCGGTAGGTGGGGTTTGTGTACTTCAGTTTGCTACTGTATCGCCGCTTGAAAAAGCACTATTGAGAAATTTCTTTTTTTTACTGTATGCCATTCTCTACACTAGAGATGTCGTGCATTATCCTATTTAAACAATGCACAGATTTCTCGCTTAGGGGCGTAATGGTCAAAATCTTTTTCTCGCTATTTTGGTTTCCGGGAGACGTGTTTGAAAAATAATTTTTCCTCAGCATAACCCTTTCCATGCAGAATAATTTTCGCCTATTTTCAACTTTTCCATTATGCAAAATTCTTCCGCTAGAAATCATATAATGTTTCCTTCTGCCGTATATTTCTTCTTTGAACTGATCAATTTGAAAATCTCTTTGTCTCTGATACCTTCCTTGTGCTATGAGTAACATTTTGTGCGTCATTTGTTAATTCATAACATGCTTTTTAGCCGCTGGTGGAACTAAGCAGATGTTTCTATTTCTAGATGTTTTATCGATTGTTGAAACCGGTTGATTGTTTTCCTAACCGGTTCCATTTACTTTAAAAGCTTCGATAAATTTAATTCGCGTCAGAGCGGATTCAGAAGTGCTCATTACAACCGAAATTTTGGTGTCATCTCCTTTGTTTATTTTGTTTTATCGTTGTTGAACGAATCTCTCCTGCATTTATGACTTAAAAAGTTGCCCATCCCGAATTTGAAGTTACTGCAAAAAAAAAAAAAAAGATGAACGTATCATCCATGTCCTTCACCGGGGCCGCGGATGGCCTAGTGGTCAGCGTTCGTGACTGCCACGGAAGAACCTCATGCTCGATCCCGGGCAACTACGAACACTCGAACCACTAAATATCCTCAGTGCGTCGGATGGGCACGTTTAGCCGTCGGAGTGCGGGTACTGGCCCATCGGTAATAAATCAGGGCGTCTTCCTCCCCCTTTCTACCTCGCTTCTGTGTCACTTTCCTATCGGGCACTCTAGCCCAAATCTCCTAGCTTCTTAATTCTACGGTTTGTTTTTGAATAATGGAAAAGTTGAAAATAGGCGACAAATTTTCTGCACGAAGAAAACTGTGCTAAGGTAAAATAACTTTCCAAGTACGTTTTCCGAAAGCTGAAATAGCGAGAAAAAGGTTTCGACCTTTAAGCCTCCTTGCGGGAAATCTATGTGTTATTTAAAGAGGATAGTTACACAGAATTCCATAGACAACAATCAGAACCGGAAAAGTTAATCCCAGTGGCAGAGTCGTCACGGGTGCGATATATTACATACTCGCCGGAATTGAATCAGCTTCGAGGGAACGTGGTGTGACGCTCTCTCGGATGTGGAATCGCCGCCTTCTTGCAACAGCGTTTTCAAGTTGTGGGCAGGCAACCCACATAACCAAAGATACCCACATGTGTCTCTAAACCCCAAGAAAATGCAGATTTCAGATTTACCAAAAACAGTCGTTTTAAGTAAATTAGTTATTTCTTCATGTTTGGAGGCTAATTCAAATAGAGTTTTGTAGCCTGGAAATTAAAAAAAAATACAAGAAAGGTCTTTCGCAGTCATCAATATGGAGAGTTGCTCCAATACTAATGTTTGCCGTTAATATAATACTTATATCTCAGGATCTTCTACAGCTTGAAAAAATGCTTCACCAAATAAATGACGACTGCGATAAAATAGTTCTAAAAATCCACCCTGATAAAACCAAATGGATGAGAAATAATATACAAATTCCATCATCAAACTAAATAATTTCACTATAGGAAATGTAGATTTCTACACATACCTCGGACAAACAATAAATACGGACAATGACATCTCTGAAGAAATAGAATCATATCAAAACCACAATCACAGATCCAAAGCTAGATATCAAAACCACAATCACAGATCCAAAGCTGGATATCAAAACCACAACCACAGATCCAAAGCTAGATATCAAAACCACAATCACAGATCCAAAGCTAGATATCAAAACCACAATCACAGATCCAAAGCTAGATATCAAAACCACAATCACAGATCCAAAGCTAGATATCAAAATATGAGCTGACATAATCAACAGCTCTATTCTCCCAGGTTATACGCCAAATCCTCGCCAGCGACAATTCATCGATTACGACGCTTCGTCGCGCTTCAATTCGTCGAGGTTGAATTCGTCACGTTTGCAAATTTTGGTTGCATACAAATCTCATGTAGGAAAACATACGATTTCGGGTCTTCCGCCGTGATCATATTTATAAGGTTTGGACACCCAGGCAGGTTAGTAATATTTAACATGTTTTTCAGATTCGTAAGATTTTCGTTGGCACTAAAAATAAATTACTATGCCTAGGCCTTAGGTCTTTTTAACAGTTTTATTCCATCGAGTTCATATTCATAAAGTTTAGACACCAAATCAAGTAAGTATTATTGGGCGTTTACTTAGGCATTAAATACCTTGGCCTAGGCCTTTTAACAATTTTTCTTCCATCGTTTTTATATTCACAAGGTTCAGACACCAAGTCAAGTTAGTTTTATTGCTCTTTTACTTAGGCATATTACTAACCTGTCTTGGTCTAGGCGTAGGTCTTTTTAACAGTTTTTATTCCATCGTGATCATACTCGGAAGGTTTAGACACCAAGTCATGTTAGCACTATTGCACTTTTACTTAAGCATTAAATATTAACAAATGGGCCCTAGGCCTAGGTCAATATTGGGCCTAGGCCTTTTTAACAGTTTTTAGTTAATCGTGCTAATATTCATAAAATTTAGATACCAAGTCAAGTTAGTAAGTAGTAAAATGGGTTTACTTAGGTATTAAATATTAATACCTTGGCCTAGGTATATGCCTTTTTAACAGTTTTTATTCCATTGTGCTCATATTCATGAGGTTTAGACACAAGGTTAAGTTAGTACTATTGCGCTTTTACTTAGGCATTAAATATTAATACCTTGGCCAAGGCCTAGGCTTTTTAACAGTTTTTATTCCATTGTGATCATATTTACAAGGTTTAGACAACAAGTGAAGTCAGTATTATTGCACTTTTATTTAGGCATTAAATTTTAATAAATAATCGTTGGCCTTTTTGACACATTTCATTCCGTCGCGCTCATTTTCCTAAAGTTCGGACATGAAGTCCAGTTAGTAATATTGCGATTTTACTTAGGCATTAAATGTTAATCAATAGGCCTTTGGTCCAAGCCTTTCTGACAGATTTTGTTCAAGTATATGAAATATTTATTCTTAAGTAAAACCGCAATATTACTAACTCAACTTGATGCAAAGCTTATAAATATGAACACGACGGAATAAAACTCCTAAAACGGCCTACACCTATGCCAAGGTATTAATATTTAATACCTAAGCAAAAGGTGCAATAATACTAACTGCACCTTGTATCTAAATCTCATGAATATAAGCATAATCTAATAAAAACTGTTAAAAAGGCCTAGGTTTAGGCTAAGGTATCAATACTTAATACCTAAGTAAAAGCGCAAAGAATACTAACTTGACTTGGTGTCTAAATCTTATGAATATGAGCATGGTGGAATAAGAACTTTTAAAAAGGCCTAGGCCTAGGGCCTATTTATTAATATTTAAGGCTTATTGATCAAGAAGCGCAATAATACTAACTTGACCTTGCGTCTAAACCTTATGAATATGAAAACGATGGAATAAAAAATGTTAAAGAGACCTAGGCTAAGGTATTAATATTTAATGCCTAAGTAAAAGCGCAATAATACTAACTAGACTTGGTGTCTAAACTTTATGAATATGATCACGATGGAATAAAAACTTTTAAAAAAGCCTAAGCTTATTTATTTTTAGTGCCAAAGAAAAAGCGTAATTTACTAACCTGTTTGGGTGTTCAAACCTTATAAAGCAGTCCCGGTGGCGTAGTGGTCTAAGCAATGGCTTCTGACCATTCGTCCGGGAGGTGTATGGGTTCGAATCCCGGTGAGGCATGGAAGTTGTGTTTGTCTTACGGCACTGGCTCTCTCCCTTCCTTGGACTAGTAGCCCTAAATTAGGGACGGGCGACTGCTTATTACACATTGAGTTGCTCACGGCGGTCGTTAAACCTTTAATTAAAAAAAACAAAAAAATACCCTTATAAATATCATCACAGCTGAAGGCAACCGAAATCGTACGTTTTCCTGCATGCGATTAGTATGTAACCAAAATTTGTAAATACGACGAATTTGACAGCGACGAACTGACGAAGTCGAAGAATTTGTCCGCGACGAACTGACGTAGTCGAAGAATTTGTCCGCGACGAATTGACACGCGACGAATCGACGCGCTACGAATCGTCGTAATCGACGAATTGACGCGACGCCATTCTCCCATCTGTTACATACGGCTCTGAAACATAGAGCACCACTCCAAAAGAGGAACTTAGTCTTCTAACCACCCAGTATTCCATGGAAAGAAGAATCCTTGGGATAAATAAGATCCCATCACAAACACAACTATCAGAAATTTAGCTGGAATAAAAGAACTAGTGAAAACGATATATGACAAAAAGACACGATGGGAAGGTCATGTCACCAGACTCACCAACTGCAGGTGGACTTACCGTGTCACAAACTGGTATCCAAGATCAACCAAAAAAAAAAAACCTGGTAAACCTCTAACTAGATGAGAAGACGCTTTAACCAGAGAGATGAGAAACAACTGGAGAAGACTAGCTCAGAATATCCCTTGCTAGAAATTTTGCGACCTGCACTCATGGAGAAATCCTAGATGAAACAACAGGTCATCTAGGTAATCTAGATGACCTGTTGTTTCATTTAGGATCTAGAGTTGTATATTTAAACTGCACTAGAACCATGCGCATTCGAGTCAAAGGCGGAAAGGCAAGGAAATGAACCCCGGGGTAGAGAATGGAAATAAAATTTGCAATGGGAAGTGAGGAGGTTCAGTTGTACTAAAAACGAAATTTTGTGGGGAAAACTCAGGAGCTTAATTTGAAAAAGAATTTCAGGGAGTGGTTGAATATTGAAATAGAGAATTCTTTGGCAGTATGGAATAACAATACGGGATGATCACGAAAGCTGGCGACGTTTTTGTTCTAAAGATCTTTAAGTCATTCATTGATGACTAGGAGGGCGATAATTCTTTGATGAGCTGGTAATAAATACGAAGAGCTGGATAATAATTACAGTTATTTGCAAAAGTTTAAAACCACCTGTCAGTTTGGTGAAAATTAAGATTTTCAAAGAAACAACTAGTTACCACGGAAATTAACGATGACATCGCTCAGTCTGTGACGTACCTGCCAGCAGGACGCACACGACATAAAGGCAGATAGGAATCAGAATAATCGTCTGCGTAGCTCAGTTGGTAGAATGACTTGTTCCGGAATAAGCGGCCTCGGGTTCGAATCCCGGCGTAGACCAAAAATGACGGAGAAATTTACTTCGTTATAATGGCGCCCGAACTATCCGGATGACCCGGCCGTTCAAAATCTCGCATTGGTGTGATGTTATTTCAACACCGCGAGACAGGAAAAATCAGAGAATTCCTTCTCCAGCGCTTCGAAAAATAAAAATGTGTGATGTTGCATTCCACACAGCAGATTGACTGGGAGTTCTAAAGTGCACGTTCTACAGTGGATGGCTGCCTGCAACGATTCATGGTCACGGCTGACCCGTGGGCCATGCCCCCGGCCCTCTTTTGGGGGGAGGGAGATGTGACGTACCTGCCAGCAGGACGAACACGACATAAAGGCAGATAGGAATCAGAATAATCGTCTGCGTAGCTCAGTTGGTAGAGCGACTTGTTCCGGAATAAGCGGGCTCGGGTTCGAATCCCGGCGTAGACCAAAAATGACGGAGAAATTTACTTCGTTATAAGTCCACGTTATTAAATAAATCACGCATAGCGCTGTGGATTGTTCGCACTGTGGTGTAAAGCGAACACACTCGGCTATTTATCGAGAGCTCTGTGGTTCGATCCCAGCTGTGTCGGATGAACAAGTTTTCAGTTGCTATGAGTTGTTTATACACTGTATGTTTTTCCTCTGCAGATAGTCCTTTGCTGTCTTTGATCTGTGGCATGGAGCACCATCATGCATAAAGATTGTGCATCTCTGCACTTGCATATGACATAACAGCGTCTCACGTAACATTTCCACGTAAAATGAACCAGACATGGCCTGTCGGCGAAAAAAGGACAATGAAGCCGTACCGAATGCTGACATATCACGCCATATCATCTGACTAGGCGGATGTCTCACGGTGCTAACTGTGTATTTTTCATAAAGCTTTTTGCTTATTCGTTGTCCAACATGTGCTTCACGTGATCCAACTTGACGCACGGTTCATTCATTGAAAAAAAAAAAAAAAAGAATTTGGTTCCAATTTTCAGCGCCGCCTAGGTGGCTCAGTGGTTTAAGTGATGGCTTCTGATCATTCGTCCGAAAGAGGACCGGGTTCTAATCACGGTGATGAGACATGGATGTTGTGTTTGTCTAACGGTATTGGCTCTCTCCCTTCCCTTGAACCAGTGGCCGTAAATTAGGGACGGGCGACTGCTTATAGCCCATTAAGTTGCTCACGGTGGTTGTTAAAATCCCAATAAAAAAAATAAATCAGCAGTCCACGATTGAAGACGCTTCGCAAACTGATGTCTCTTCATTTTCATTACAGAGGTTACTCAAGGTTTATAAATAAGACTTTAATCGAAAATCTCTTCTAAGACGTCGGGAAACAATGCTGATACTAATTCAGACCCCTTTAAATATAGAAAGGCCTTGACTGTCTTGCACGAACTCCCCGGAAAACGCATAACTATTCACCTCATGGTATTGTCATCACGTGGTGTTGTTTTCCTTGGACGTCCATTTCTTTTTCGGTCGCTAAATTTACCTTTATCTCGATATTTCATGATCGCATCATGAATAGCAGAATTGGTCACATTCACTTTTCTGTTTATGTGACGTTCGGAGTATCCTTCATGATATAAAGGATACTCCGAACGTCACTCATGTCACTATTTGTGCCCTCTTAATAACACTTAACGACGCTTTTTTCCCCGTTTTTCGCTATACAGAAAACACGTACAAAACCTCTCAGCATGAAAACTGGAAACAAACTGACGCTGGCACGCTTCCCCCAACTCTACCAACAGGTGCCACTGTAGGATGATTCAACATCGACAGGAAGTTGAGTAATACAGACAGTAGCTGACGCAATCAGGAGAAATCTCCTAACACCAACAGGTGGTCATAAACTTTTGCACATTACTGTATTTGTATGAAGGTTGTAATTTCTGTACGAAAGGCAATTCCTGAATTTGAAGCCAAAACAAAAAGGGGGGGGGCATCCGAATATTATTAGAGGAACTTTACAGATATTCCTGGCTCTTTAAAGGTCATTCTTTTTAGATAATATAAGTTCCTTGGGAGACAAAACAGCTCCTGGAAATATCTGCCAAACAGGCACAACCACGTTTTTTTCCATTCGTTAGTTAAAGAAGTTATTTTTTTTTTCATTTTTTTTTTTATTGAAGGTTAAACGACCACCGTGAGCAACTCAATAGGCTATAAGCAGTCACCCGTCCCTAATTTAGGGTCACTGGTTCCAGGGAAGGAAGAGAGACAGTGCCGTAAGACAAACACAACATCCATGCCTCACCGGACGAATGATCAGAGGTCATCGCTTAGACCACTGCGACACTGGGGCGGCTAAGGAAGTTCGGACAGTAAATAAAAGATTTATTTCCCAAAGAAAACATATTTTTTTTTTTTTTGATTGGCTGTTTAACAAACACCGTGAGCAACGCAATGGGCTATAAGCAGTTGCTCGTACCTGATTTAGGGTGACTGACTTCAGGGAGAAGAAAGATCTAGGGCCGAAAAATATAAACAACACCCATGCCTATCCAGGATTCGGACCTGGACCCAACTCGAACGAGTGGTCACTGCGCCACCGCCGCGGCAAACGGATTTTTTTACTGAAGGTTTAACGACCACCGTGGACAACTC
Source organism: Macrothele yani (assembly GCA_039090855.1). Taxonomy (NCBI): domain Eukaryota; kingdom Metazoa; phylum Arthropoda; class Arachnida; order Araneae; family Macrothelidae; genus Macrothele; species Macrothele yani. Next base: position 146,133,461 of record CM077002.1, on the reverse strand, counting down.
AATGGGCTATAAGCAGTCGCCCGTCCCTAATTTAGGGTTACTGGTTCCAGGGAAAGGAAAGAGCCAGTGCCGTAAGACAAACACAACATCCATGCCCGACCGGGATTCGAAACCTGACCCTTTCTCGGACGAACGGTCATAAGCCTGCGCCACCGGGGAGGGAAACGGAAATCATTGAAGGGTGTCTCCTCTTCGATTATATTGCCAATCGGGAATCCGAGACAGTAGGCAATCAGTAGATTTTAGAAAATTTCCGACTCGTGTTTTAATATGGTTTCTTCAACTTAAGAAATGGAAATCAGAATGTTTAATTCAGAAAATCGAAGTAGGCCGTTAAATTGTCTTAACCGCTTCTTTTATTTTGAAGATGCGAAATAAAAGTAATTAACTTTTCAGGAGATGTGAGATAATTTTCGGGGCAGTCTTTTGGAAGATATTTGGTCATTTTGGGACTATTAGTTCTTCTTGTTTTACTGGGAGTCCTGGAAAGATTGTAGCATAATACTTCATACACGGTAGCTTCAGAATAGTATTACCACCCCCGGAATCACAGTAAACCCGCCCAGTCGCGTCACAGAGTGCACGTGACAAGGTCGACCACACGGAGACATAAGCGACCTGCTAAGACAGAGGAGCCACAGTGAGTTCCGTCAGCACAATGAGATGAGGTAGCGATTTGACGGACGTTCAAAAAGGAATAAACGCCGGCTACTGTGCCAAGGGCGAAAGCATCTCAGAAACAATAGATTTCGTGAGCTGTTCGCGAGGAGCTGTAGTAAGGGTATACCAAGAATGCACCGCTGGCACAACGAGTACCTCCCGACGTAATAACTGTGAAACTCCCAAAGGCCATCGACCTCGAAACAGAACGTCACTTCCATCGACTGGTAAAGGGCATTCGACGCGCAACAGTGCACCGATTGACCACGCAAATGAAAGCTGGGACACCCAGGTACGTGCCCCCGATAACAGTGGAGCGAACCCTTGTTACGCATGGGTCTCCGGAGTCGACACTGCGTCAAGGTGCCCATGTTAGCCCAGGTCCATCGGCAATGACGCCTGCAGTAAGCGTGGAACTACCGTCATTGGACAGTGGAAGAGCGGGAAAAGATTGCTTTCTCCGATGAATCGAGGTTTGTACTTCACAGAAGTGATGGACGGAGGCGGATACGGCGTCAGACACACGAGAACTGACACCCGGACGCGCTTGCCGGTCCAGGCCGGCGTTGGTAGTGGGCGTATCTGGGGGATGTTTTTCTAGTGTGACCTGGGACCGTTGGTACCCCTGAAATGGGTCCCTGAACGCCAATGGCTACCTGTCCATCCTCGTTGACCACACGCATCCCTTAGTGTTGCAGGTTTACCCTGGTGGTAGTGGTGTCTACCAACAGAACAATGCGCCCTGCAACCTCGTTAAGCGGATGTGTGACTGGTCCCAGGAACCCGACAGCGATGTCTCCGTTTCCCCTTGGCCGCCGGCGAAATTGTCCGTCCTCAATCCCATCGAACACTTGTGGGACTATTTGGATGGATAGGTTTGACGTGCCGACCCACAACCACGTCATCTCCGGGACCTCCGTGCTCTGCTGCAGTCCGAATGGTCGCATTTGCCTCGGGTATTTTTCGAGGGCCTCATTGCTTCCATGCCTACGCCTTCTCGCCGCTCTAATCCGGGTCAAGGGTGGTTGTTCCCATTATTAGGTAGGTGGCCATATTTTTCTAATACGACTGTGTATTGCAACTATTAATTTTCTTTTGAAAATTTTACGCAAATGTACAGCATCCTTCTGTAATCTATATAGTTGTGAATAATGACAGATTATCTAAATCTAAAAAACGGTGTAATCAATTTTTATGTGAAGTAATGAGCAACATTTTGAGGTGGCGCGGTGGTCTAAGCACTGGCTCCTGACCATTCTCACGAGATAGGTCCGGGTTCGGATGGTGGTGAGGCATGGATGTTGCGTTTGTCTTTGCACATTTCTGGACATCTTCCCTAGAATCCGTGGCGCTAAATTCCAAACAGGTGTCTGCTTATAGCTTATCGAGTTGCTCTCTGTGTTCGTTAAACACCTAAAGAAACGAACATAATTTTGCGAGCAGATCTGGTGCAAGTTCTTAAGTTTTGTCATCGGCGTTCTTGTTGATGTCGTTGTGCATTTTATTTCTTGAGTCTTTCTGCTTTAGCGATTTTATTGAGATAGTTTTGCTTTCGTATTGCGAATACGATTTCTTTTATATTAAATTTTCTGCTTATCCTTAAGGTACCAGGCCCATGTAGCGGCACCTTTACCTCTGGAAATAAAGTACTTACGTATAATAAATTACGGCAAAAAAATACAGGAAATATAATGACGATGACACTATAAACTCTTCTGTAGATAATAGATTAATATGGGTGGTAAGTATGTTAGGAGGTGAAATAAAACCGAGTTAGCTAAAACTTGCATGATAGCGTTATTAGGAATAGGTGGGTCAATATTCTTTAACATAACATTACGAAATATTTTCCCCGAAAGCAAGCATTATTTTACAAAAATGCAACAATATCAAATACATTTTGAGTTTATGTAACAAAATGATAAATACACTGCCTTACAGAGAAAATACCACACCACGAAGGAATGCTCGAAAACAGACCAAACTGCACACACAGATAGCCAAGTAGATCCTGAACAAATGAATTAATTGTCACATACAGACTAGGCTCCAGGGGCCGAATATACAAGATTATTAATAAATAGTGTGATCCCCATTTTAGGCGATAAGCGTTGAATCCGACGTGGCATCGAGACAATGAGAGTGCGGATAGGGTCTTGGGGTTTCGCGGACCATGTGGTGTTGACCCGAGTCCACAGTTCATCTTCATTTTGCAGGGATGGGAGGGTACTCAACCGACGTCCAATCGTGTCCTAGAGATGCTCGATGGGCGAGAGGTCAGGGGAACGTGCTGGCCACGGAAGCATCAGCACACTGTGTAAAGCATTCAGGCTGATCCGAGCGTTATGCACCCGGACATTACCCTGTTGAGAAACGGTCGTGGATGCCCTCTAGATACGGTAGTTCCACGGGCCGCAGCACCTTGTCAACATAGCGGCTAGCCGTCAATGTGCCCGTAATGCGTACCAGCGGTGATTGGCTGTTGGCGCTGATAGCACCTCACATCATGATTCCACGTGGCCGAGACATGTAGCACTCCACATTGGTGAAGGTATCCGCCCGTCGGCCACGTTGCTTCCAGACTCTCACACGGCGATCATCCGTGGTGAGATAGAACTGCGATTCGTCGCTGAACACCACCGCTGTTCCATTCGGCACCCCACTCAGCTCTGGAGCGACAGCACGTCAAACGGTTACGACAAAGACTCGCTCTTAAGGGTAGCCTTAGCAACGGACGGCTGGACAGTAAACCAGGCGTAGCCAACCAGCGCGATACTTTTCGCGTCGATAGCGGATCGTCCAAGCCTCCCCGTACACTCCGCAAAATGTCGCCCGTAGTGACCTGTGGGTCCGCTACTTCATGACGACGATCGGTGCGCTCGGATGTCCATCTCTCTGCTTCGGTCTCCCTACGACGTTGCGCAGATCATTCCTGTGACCACTGTCTCCAAATTAAACCGATGATTGCGGCATCACGCTACGTTTCTTCCACAATACGACGCAAAGAACATCCGCCATACGAAGACCTACTATGACACCTTTCGTAAACTCCTCGTTTGACGAAATCGTGCATGACGTTTAATGGCATTCGCACCCTTGTCTTAATGGCATTCGCACCCCTTGTTCGTACGATATTGAGACACGGTTGCAGCAGGACCACTCACTTCTCGCGGCCGTGACGACGTCTCGACTGATGGCCTCACGGGCTGGTTGTTCACTCATATTCCGCACACCGCTCGTGCGATTGGCCTGCAAATCCACTCGTTTGCATAACTTATACGTGTGCACCCACCCTTAAATTTGCATGGCGCTGCGTTCGCGTCTTCGTGGTGTGGCATTTTCTTAATCAGGCGGTGCATTAAATGATTATTGAATTTTTGTTTCTAGTCTGCAACTGGAACAACAGCTGTAATATAGCTGTTGTTCGAAAATATAATTATGAACTAGGCAAAAATATAGTTATGAACTTACTGGGATATTAAAATGAATGATATGGGATACAAAAATACAATATTACACACATACGAACAATGTGTTAGAAAAGTTTGAAAATAAGTAAGAATTTGAAAATTCATATAGGGGGAAACCATTACTTTGCACATTCTGGATATCTGTATGTTGAAAGATAGATTTGTGTTCTTCTGATTCCTCCACATTTATCAGGAAAATGCCTTACACAAAGACATATTCCCTACACGATCTTCATTACAAATAAAACACATCCCGTTTTTGCTTGTGCTTGATTGTGACTCAACCTCTTTACTTCTGGTTGGGACAAGTTTAGATCTTTTCTGGGTGTTCTTTGCCATAATTCTCGTCAGTGACTTTGCATGTTTAAACATGGAAGTCTTATAATTACGCTTGCTTTGTAGTTAAAGGATTTAAGTGCGATCCCCTGACAAAATGGAAATCAGTTTAATATGACGAAGAATTACGTAAGGTGTCGTTGATAAACAAAATTCTTATATGTACAACTTTAACGCCACCATGGTGTTACAGGGCTACCGAGTATTGGATGGAATTCTATATGTTTCTGTATAATTTCGAAATTTTATGTAAATCAACTGACTTCTCTGTATAGACAAAGTTTCAAACATCAAGAGACCATGCATAGTTTTACACTGTAAAAAATTGCCGGGTCAAATTACGGTAGATACACCGGCAGCTGAGTGGCCAGTCAATAAACCGTAATTTTACCGTACCATACCGTAAGGCTCAATAACATGTCTAATGACCGGGAAATGAAAACGTCTAATGACCATAATGTTCATTAATACAGTATGTCTAATGACAAATAAGTAATAATACATATTATGTTCATTAACATGTCTAATGGGAAATACCAACGTCTAATGCCGTAATGTTCATTGACATGTCTAATGGCCGGTTATAAATCGTATGTCTACTGACAGGGAAATAAAATTGTGTTGCCCATAGAGGTGTTGCCAGTCGACTGATTGCACATAAAAAAACAGGTATATAGCCACTTTAAGAAGAACGATGCCAGATTGTCAAGGTTAAAATGCAGTAACAGTTTAAACACCGCGAACATTTATTTTAACTACTGTAAATGTATAGTTGACCACAAGGTGGCGTGCTTACGATCTGTAAACCGTCTTAATCCGGGTGAAACACTGACTTTTCACGGCAACCTTTTACACTGTAGAAAATTCTTCTTTACGGCATCTACAAAAACAGTTATTTTCGTTTTACCTTGATATAGTGTCAGACTTTCATTTCCGTGAACTCAAGAGAAAATGGCGGATATATCGCTTCGTTCGTAAATGATGGCGGACTTCTACTAACAATTTTTCTCGCTACATGGCCTATGAATGCCGACCTGTATGGTAAATTACCGCTATCTGGTATCGTTACAAGGAATTCGTTTGGTGGCAATAAAGGGGCATATGGCGTTATTTGGCGCAAGAACCTTATTCGTTTTTATTCTGAGTCCACCCTCATGCGTCAGTTCTCAAGTTACTTCATGCCGCCTCGGTGGCGCAGTGGACTAAGCACTGGCTTATGACCATTCGTCCGAGATGGGTCCGGGTTCGAATACCCGTGAGGTATGGATGTTGTGTTTGTCTCTCTCCCTTCCCTGGAACCAGTGCCCATAAATTAGGGACGGGCGCGTACTTATATTGCCCATTGAGTTGCTCACGGTGGTCGTCAAACCTCCAATAAAAAATAAAATAAAAATTAAGTTGCTTCTTGATATGGACATTTTTTTATGAAAGAAATTTTCTTCACACACATACATGAAACAACTACAGTACTATGAACATGGCAATCAGTATAGCCTGTAATTCCTACTTCACTGTTCAGCATGCAACATCATTTCAGAAAACTCTAAAATTACATCGGTGTAACGGATAGTATGGTCCAGTGCAAATCAGGAGAGGCAGATTCGTTTCTCGCTCCAGGGAGATGTAGTTTTTAAGTTTTCTAAAATGATGTTGCTTGCTGAGAACAGTAAATTAGGAAATTCAGGAAATCGGGTATTCTGATTACCGTGTTAGTAATCTTGCTTCGTGAGTTCGCTTTGAATCTACTTACATGACATTGCTATACATTTGTTGCGATTTGAACAATCATCTGTTTTTGCTCGGTGGAACACTCTTCACGACCTTACTGTGGGTTTGCATTTATAAGTTCATTGCGAATCTGTTTTAACTGGTCCGTCATCCTTTTTCCTTCATGATTTCATCACGCATATTTTTGCACGGGTTTCCAGATGTACCAGTGTCCCCTTTTTCTATTTCAGTTTTTGGAAGATATATTATCCTTACTCCAGAAAGGGAAGGCAAATATTTCCTGTACAAATCTAGTAGATAATGCAGGTATTGCTTTTGCTTGTGAACTTTCGTATTTACACTGCTGGCCACCCAAAATGCAACACCAAGAAGGACACGAGATAGCAAAGCCAGACTTACTGGACACAAAACAATAGATACAAAGATGAAACAATTGAGCTTACAGGCCCGTGCGACTTGCGGAACACGGACACATCAATAGTTCGCGTGGCCCCCATGGCTGGCAATAACGACCGCTACACACCGCGGCATCGAATGAAAGAGGACTTGGAGATGGGCTTGGGGTATGTCGGTCGAGTCTGCTTCCACACGTTGCCACAGTTCATCAGGCGTAGCCGCAGGTGGTGGTTGCCGGGCCACTCGGTGGCCGATCAGCGACCAGACGTGTCCGGTGGGCGACATATCGTGAAAAATTGTTTCACGATGCTTGCTACGTGCGGGCGCGCATTGTCCTGTTAAAACGTGGCTGCTGGCAGGTCCTACAGGTAGGGGAGATCTACAGGCTCCAAAACGTCGGAGATGTAGCGGTGACTGTTGAGTGTACCGGCAATGCGTACCAGAGGGGTGCGGGTGTCATATCCAATTGCACCCCAAACTATAACGCCAGGCGACGAACCGGTATGGCGATGCATAATGCAGGCGCCATACAGTCTCTCGCTGCGGTGCTGCCACACGCGGATCCGACCATCGTGGTGTTGCAGGCAGAAGCGGGATTCGTAGGGGAAGGCAATTTCGTGCCATTCCGTAGTCCAGGTGCGGCGTTCAACGGCCCACTGCCGCCGCACTCGCCGGTGGTGTAACGTCAATGGTATATGGAGCAATGGGCACCGTGCGACAAGTGCCCGCTTCTGCAGACGACGTGGAACGGTACGTGCTAACACAGGTTGTTGCGCAACACACCCTAATTTCCGCGCTAACGATCGTGATGTGGCGGTGCAATCCGTCAATGCCCGCAGCACCACATGCCTGTCCTCTCGTTTGGTGGTGTGCCACCGTTGCGGCAATCGCTCGAGTCGGTCCGTCCGTCCCCTCCTGCACCCACCGAATCCATACTCGCCACACGGTGACTGGATGTCGTCCCACACGGGTGGCGATGTCTCGGTACGATAAACCGCTGTCGCAATAAGCCACTATTCGTCCTCTGTCGAACTCCGAAACGTGCTGGAATGACAAACGTATTCTGAGACGAGGCATCAGGAAGTTTCCCACGCACAAGTCCGGCAGCACAACACACTTACACTACTTACACCCCGCCTTCTGTGCACCCTTCTTAGAGTGCTTCTCGGTGGCGTGTCGGGAGCACATGATTTGCATATGCCCTGCAATGCTAGTCGTTTGCATGTCCTCTCGCGGGCGACACATGCTGCGAATTTCAGGCCAATCGGATGCTTCCTTCTTTGGGTTGCATTTTGGGTGGCCAGCAGTGTAGTATAACTGATCCTTATTTACTTATTTTCCATTTCATAGCGTGCACGGATACAGGAATATTTAACCAGGAGCAGCCATGTATTGTGCCTTCATTTCTGATTCTGAGATCAGAATCTATTTTACAAAAAAGATTCTGTCGTCAGGTGAATACAAATGCCTTTCTTGTTCTGTAACTCCAGTTCAGTTTTAAACAGAGTTCTTTGTTTTAAACACAGTAAAACCCAGAAAATTAACGGGACTATGCAAAATTGATGAGACTATAGCTGTGTTGTTATGATATGTTGTGAGGTATTCGATTGTAGTGCGTTATTATACGCTGTCAAGTTTTCGGCAGCGTGGTGTTATCATCAGCTGTCACTTTCGACACTATTGTGGTTGCTATATACTGCCAAATGTTCGATGTTAGTAGTATAAACCGACTAGCCATTGCATTATGATCACCCCTAGCACAGAGAAATGAGCGCGCCTGGAGACCAAACGGTGGCGCAGGTAAAGTTCACAGAGCAGTATATATACAATCCAAGGACCGGCTTTCTGGAAGTACACTGTTTGGAGTCAGAATGGGAAAAGCTGCCAATTTTTTTGGAGTATGAAAAACGACAAATTGTAATAACATGGTGCCTCGGACGTACGGTCTCGGAAACGGCGCGGCTTGTGGGTTGTTCACGTGCCGCGGTAGTTAGTACGTATCAAAAGTGGTGCACAGATGGCCAAACGACGTAGCGTCGTCCAGCCATGTGTTGTCCGCAGTTCATTGATGCCCGAGGGGTGCGGAGACTGTCGCGCATCGTTCACAGTGACCACAGGGACACAGTGCGAAAATTCACCCGCAACAACAACAGTGGTGATGAGGGCAATGTGTCACGGCACACAGTTTATCTCAGCCTTCTACGCATGGGCCTCCGTAACCGAAGAGCCAGCCGGTTCCCCATGCTCACTGCACGACATCGCCAAGAACGCATGAAATGGGCCCAAGATCATCGAGATGGGACCGTGGATGAATATCGTGTGGGATACAAGAACGCAACCAGCCCCATGCAAGATGCCACGCAGTTCGGAGCTCTCTGATTTCGAGAAAGGTGTAATCGTCGGGTGTCACAGAAATGGCCGATCCGTGCGTGACATATCCAGCGAGTTGAAGTACCCAAAATCGACAGTGGCCTACCTGATTGGCAAGTGGAAGATGAGAGGTGACTGTCGGAATGTGCCCCGACCTGGCACACCCACAAAACTGGGAGTTAGAGACCAACGGGTGCTGGCCAGAGAAATTCGGAAGAACCGCACCAAATTGATGTGCCACATCCGCGATGAGTTTCAACAGTCATTCGGGAGTATTTTTTCGATGAACACCATCCGTAAGGAAGCCCATCTGCTCGGTTATCATGGACGTGCTACTGCCCACAAGCCTTTGATCACCAAGTCCAATAGCGCTGCCCGCCTAACATGGTGGAAAGAGCGTCGACAGTGGACCGTTGAACAGTGGAAACAGGTTCTCTGGAGCGACGAATCAAGGTTCACCCTCTACCGTTTGGATGGCAGGGTCTGGGTTTGGCGTCTGCCAGGAGAACGCCTCCTGCCAGAATGTTTTGTGCCAACTGTGAAGTTCGGCGGTGGGGGAATTATGCTATGTGGGTGTTTCTCCTGGTATGGCACGGGACCCTTGGTCGTTGTGACAGTTTTACGGGGTGGACCCATGTTACTTTCAGGATGACAATGCCACCTGTCATGTTGCGAGGTCCATCATGGCTTGGTATGGGGACAATGGGGTTAATCGAATGGGCTGGCCTACGGAGAGCCCGGACCTTGACCCTATCGAGCACCTCTGGGACGAGTTGGAGCGTCGACGTAAGGGGTGCCCCCACCGTCCGAAATCGGTGAAGGAACTGACCTGTCTTCCTCAAGCCTAGTGGAAGAAGTTACCGCTAGCCGTCGTACAACGCCTGGTTGACAGTATGCCCCGGAGGGTCGCAGCTGTAATCGCCGCTCGTGGAGACTTCACGAACTATTGAAGGTGAATAAACTTTGTTTTCCTTTGCTATCACAGGTGTCCAATTACTTGTTGGTAGATAGTGTATGTTGTTCAAATAGAGGATCATAAGATATGTTTATATCCAAACTTTGAGCTGCTATGGACAACAGGGGGAGCCACTAGAGCTTTGTTCATGAGCATTATATTAAGTAATGTATGTATGTATATTATGAATGTTACATTAGAACTTCTTACTAATATTTTCTATTCTGGATTATTCCAAATACCTCTCCAGTATTGTTTTGAATCGGGCTTAACTAAGGAATGTGGTAGAGAAGATTGCGAGGAAACGGCATTCATAAAATGTGCTCACCGTGAGAACTACTTTTGTTTGGATCATTCCATAATTAAAGATCTTCATATTTTTCGTGGTACATGAAACATGAGTGCAATGTATATCCATTAATGAACACGCTGTTCTATATATTGATTCTTGAATACTTTGTAATGTATACCAATTGCTTAAAACAACAAAATTCATTCCAATACCGGCCGCAAGAGTAATAAAGAATCCATGAATTTTTGTCTCTGCCAGTGTTCTTTGATGTCCTATAACTTCTTTATTTATATTACATAGCACCTAAAAGTTTGTCATTATCCATTACTCCTTCAGTGCTACCGAATGATATAGCAAGCTCGGTGCATCTCGCGACAACGGTCCGGACCGTTCCCTTGTAAGTAAGCATGATCTGGAAGAGTTTAAAATTTCTTCCTGGTGATAATTTGTCCACTATGACAGATATGAGTGTTTGAACCATTTCAAGAAAGGCGATGCCGGAACTGTAAAATTTTGACCATCGCAAGCAGAGGAGTACCAGTAAAACTCTTAGCGAAATTCAGTCTCTTCAAAGTTGTGGGTGGATTTTGGGTGGAGCAGACCTCAATCTCTCCACAATCAATTAGGTATGAAGTTGAGCTTTAAAACTCTGATCCGGAAAAGAAAACTACGAAATGGGTCTTGGAAATACGCATAATCTCGCCCTACAGTAATTTCTGTCTCTTATCTTGACAGGCAAAATCATGAGAGTCAGTTCTGTGGTATACTGAAGGCGATGTGGTTGTTGATTATCTGAAACGATTAGCCGCTGTCGCTGGCAATTACCGCGCGCTATCAGTCGGATAACTGGGTCAGGCAATCAAGCACAGCAGATGCGGAAACTTCCGACGGAACAATGTACTGTGTTATCAAGATGACGTGTTTCCTCCTCCAGAAATCTCTAGGCGGCGATGAAGGTTGGTATCTGCATCAGCGATACGCGTGCCAAAGGACTGGCCAGTTCATCACGCCTACACGTTTGATAGAGCATTTTTGTTTAGAGACGTACTAATCATTACGCCATTACAATTGTATTTCATGTCTCGCTTATTTCATATTACTGTTTAATCATCAATATGTCTTTAAATGAAAATGCAGGAAAAACACTGGTCTCTTAATAAAATACTTAAATTCATTATAATGAAACTTCAAACATGGCGTCTATCTTGTCTATTTGCAAGCTAGGGAGACAAAAGAAGTTGTGCGCAAATATAACCATCCGGAACTATTCTCTAATCTATTTTGTTTCTGTGTCCTTCTCCTCATCGCGATGTCAATCATTGTGCTGGGAAGAAGTGAATCTGACGTCATCAAAATTAAGTATCATTTTAGGAAAGAATCAGAAGACTAAATTTAAACAGGATCTGACGATATCCACTCTTTACTATCAATCTAAAGAGAGAACAATGCCTCACATCTGGATATTTAAAGTCACAGAAGTTTAATTTCTAGCAAGGAATTTTCTGCGACATCCATTCGGCGACTAATTATGGACATACAGCGGTGTACAAAGGTGTTGCATGGCCTGCAAAAACCGTGAATTTTTAAGTTTAACTCTTGTTTTTAACTAACTAACTTTTATAGTTATTTCATCATTTTATATGTCATTAGATGCGAAATATAACGGAACATTGAAAAATGTCTTAGTTTTTCATGTAGCTACTTCTGCTGTTAATATACATTACGAAAATCATGACCAAGTCGAAATTATTATGAAAAGTATCATGTATCCAATGCTTAGGTTTACAGCAATAAATCGTTTTTGTAATTCATAAGGAACGAAATAACATTTAAATACAGAAATGTAATGGAGCAAAATTATAAAATAGACCTAATATTTTGCCCAGCTTTTAGCGTTAAACACACCTTTGCTTCTTGCTGGCATACTGTGAACATGGTTTTGTTAAAGATTGGGTTAAACAATACGATACCAAATTTGAATTACATTTTCAATGAGTTCAATTTTGGTTGTTAGCTTCTTTTTTGATAATTCATACGACACTTTGAACAACAAATTTTTGATCGGGTTTAAGTCCGGTGACTGTGGTGGCCAATCAAGGTGATGGACCCTTTTTTTCCTGAAACCACTTTTTAGCACGTCTTTTGTAAAAAATGGTCGTGCTTATGTTATCGGTTTGTCCGTCCGTCCGTCCGTCCGTCCGTCCACCTGCAGCCACGGTATCTCTGCAACTATTAGTCCGATTTGAAAAATTCTTTTTGCATTAGGAAGCTTGAAATATGCGAATTATGATCTTCTATTTCGTTTTTCTTTACGATGTACAGTTTCGCCGCTAGAGGACGTAAATGCAGATGATGTCGAATTCAAAAATACGTTTTATTCCACATATTTTCTTCTAAACATCCGATTGAAAAAAATATTTCACCTTTCGATTCCATTTATATCGAAGAGTATTTTAGATATAGTTACTTTTTTAAATTACGCATGGATTTTCCGCTAGGAGACGTAAGAGTAAATTACATTTTTCCTGATAACTCTTCTTCTAAAGCTCTGATTTGTAAAATGTTTTCTTCAGCGGATACAGCTTCAGGTAGAAAATCGTTTGCACATAATTTCGAATTTTTGGTAAATAATACTTTGGCCACCAGGGGCCGTAAGTGTTAATTTTTGCTTCTGACGTATTTGCCATAAAATCTGAGCTTCTAAAATATCGATTGGAAAAATTCCTTCGTTTACTGATGCCACTCACATCGATAAACCTTTTCGGAATACTTTCTTCTTAAAATATTTCAAAGTTTCTCCGCTAGGGAGCGTAGATGTGTATCTTATTTTTATCAATATCTCTACTTCTAGGAGTCCGATTTGAAAAATTCGTTCTTTGTTGGATAGTGTTTTCAGTATGACATGTTTTTTCATATAATTTCAAAATTCTCAAGTATATCATAGAGTTTCCGCTAGGGGGCGTAGAGGTAAATTGCGTGTTCCCCTATATCTCTGCTTCTAAATCTCCGATTTGAAAAATTATTTCTGCAGAGAATACAGCTCTTAATGAAAAATCGTTCGCACATAATTTCTATTTTTTGTAAAAAAATGGTTTCGCCACCAGGGCGCGTAAATTTTAATTTCCGCTTCTGATGTATTTACAGCAAGATATGAGTTTCTAAATTCTCGATTGAAAAAAAACGTCGTTTGTAGACCGATACTAATCATGTCGACATGTTTTTCATATAATCATGTCGACAAACCTTTTAAAAACATTTTCTTCTTAAAAGAATGCATGGTTTCTAAACAGGGTGCGTAGATATATATCTTATTTTTGTCAATATCTTTGCTTCAAGGATTCCAATTTGAAAAATTCCTTCTTTGCTGGTTAGTGTTTCCAGTATGACATGTTTTTCATATAATTTCAAAATTTTCAAGTAATTCATGGACTTTCCGCTAGGGGTCGTAAAGGTAAATAGCTTTCTTCCTATATCTCTGTTTCTAAATCTCCGATTTGAAATATTCTTTCCGCAGCGGATACAGCTCGTGATAGGAAATCGTTTGCACATAATTTCTAATTTTTGTAAAAAAATGGTTTGGCCACCAGGTGGCAGCATAAAGTTTCAATTTCCGCTTGTTATGTATTTGCAGCAAAATATGAGCTTCTAAAATCTGGATTAAAAAACAGTCGTTTGTTGACCATACTACTCATGTCGACAAACCTTTTAGGAACATTTTCTTTTGAAATAATGCATGGTATCTACGTCAGGGGGCGTAGATGTATATATTATTTTTGTCAATATCTGTACTTCTAAGAGTCCGATTTGAAAAATTCCTTCTTTGTTAGATAGTGTTTTCGATGCGAAATGTTTTTTCTATAAATTCCAATTTTTCAAGTAAATCATAGACTTTCTGCTAGAGGCACATTGATAAATTGCGTTTTCTGCGTTATTTCTGCTCTTAAAACTCCGATTTGAAAAATTCTTCCTGTATCGCATACAAGTCCTGATGGACAATATTTTTCACATAATTTCTAATGTTTGGAAAATCATGGTTTGGCCACCAGGGTGCATAAGTGTTAATAACTGCTTTTGATGTATTTGTAGCAAAATCTGGGATCCTGAAAACTCGACTAATTTTTTTTTCTTGGACCGATAGCGCTCATATGGATAAAGCTTTTGAGAATACTTTCTTCCTAAAATAATGCATGGTTTTTCCACCAGGGGACGTAAAGTCACATCTTATTTTTGTCGATATATCTGTTTCTAAGAGTCTGATTTGAAAAATTATTTCTGTGTTGGAGAGCGTTTCCAGTGCGAAATGTTTCTCATATAAATTCATGTTTTTCTTAACGCACAAGCCTGCAACCAGAGGACATAAGCTCACGATTCCGTTTGCAGCAATATCTAAGGGATTAAAAACACTATTGAAAAATTTCTTTCCTCCGTCAGATATTATTTTTTGTCATACCGGTTCCACTGACTTTGAATAGCTTTGATAAATTTAATTTGCCTCAGAACGGATTCAAAAGACGTGCTCATTACACCCGAAAATTCGGTGTCACCTTTCTTGTTTACTACTGTAGCACGATGACATGGGGCATTGCCATCTTGAAAAATAAAATTGCCGTCATAAAGTCTGAATGAAAATGATTCTCGTGCTAAAGAGTATACTAAAAACATTATGTAGCTGTCTGAGCATGGTAACAACTCACCAGATACTAAATAAAAGATGTTATTTATTAACATTTTAAAAACTACACATACGCAATTAAAAAAAACATGGTGAGATCTTTCGGAGGTGCTATACCTCAATCTTCAGGCCTGGCGTGCAGAAATGGAAGCGTCCCGAGTATAAATACATTCACAGGCAACACCATCATGCCCCAGTCGTATACTCGGGACTCTTCCATTTCTGCACGCTAGGCTTGAAGATGGAGGTATAGCACCTCCGAAAGATCTCGCCATGTTTGTTATTTTTAATTACGTATGTTTAGTTTTTTAAAATGTAAATAAACATATTTTATTTAGTGACTGGTGAGTTGTTACCGTGCTCAGTAGGTATATACTGTTTTTAGTGTCGTAAAGTGTTCAAAGGATGGTAGCATCTTGTTTTCTAATATCCATATGTGTTTGTCGGCACTTCCTCAACCATCGATAATATGGAGGTACCCAAATCTATATGTACAGATGCAGCTCCTAACCATGACCTTCAACGGATGCTTAACAGTAGTCACTAAGCAACTTCGATAGAATTCTTCACGTTTGAATCTCTTTAAATAGGCACTACTCTGATTCCCATTAGGGCAAAATACTGATTTATCTCTGAAAAGAAAATTTTCCCATTGCTTCTTCGTCCATAATATTGGGTTGTCGGAAAAGTCATGACGTATTTTGGCACCCGATGGTGGTTGGGCGATTTTGGAAGTATTAGAGGCATGCGCAGCTATGTTATCGCTACGGCATTCGACAGGTGCCAGTTCTAGCGGCAGTCTAAAAGGAATAGTGAGCGATTTGGTTGATTTGCGGACATTTGACATCAAGTGTAAGATGAAAGACCAAACTGTGCATTTTCGTAATATTTTACTGTTTTACTTCCGTAAAGAGAAGAACGCGCGTCAAGCTTGTGAAAAGTTGCGTAAAGTGTACGGTGATTATGTTCTACAAGAACGTCAGGGCCAGCGGTGGTTTGCAAAATTCTGTGCTGGTAATTTTGACTTCAACGATGCTCCTCGGTCCGGGAGGCCCACCGACGTTGATGACGATCAAATCAAGGCATTGATCGAGTCAAACCCGGGTTGCACGACACTAGGACACTAGAGATTTCAGACACATTGCACATCCATCATTCAAGCGTTCACGACCACCTGAAGAAACTGGGATACGTAAGCAAGCTCGATGTGTGGGTTCCCCAAGAACTCAAAGAAGCTCAATTGACGGCGCGCGTAAACATGTGCGATATGCTCATTAAACATGAGGAAAACGATCCTTTTTTTAAGCGACTGATAACTGGTGACGAGAAGTGGATTGTGTACAACAATGTGCTGCGCAAACGGTCTTCGTCCCAACGTGCTGCTTCGCCTAAAACGACATCCAAAGCAGACATTCATCAGCGGAAGGTTCTGATCTCAGAGTGGTGGGATTTTAAAGATGTTGTGTTTTTCGAGCTCTTACCACGGAACCAAACAATTAATTCGAATGTGTACTGTAGGCAGTTGGACAGTTTGAACGAATCCATCATCCAGAAACGTCCACAGCTCGTTCATCGTAAAGGTGTTGTGTTCCGTCACGACAACGCGAGACCACACACAAGTTTGATTACCCGCCAAAAATTATTGGAGCTTGGGTGGGTAGTGTTGCAACACCCAGCATACTCGCCTAACCTTGCGCTGTCAGACAGCCACTTGTTTTGCTCTCTTCAACAGCCCTTGCGTGGTATAACGTTCAATTCAGATGAGGCTGTAAATCAGCACCTTGTACAGTTTTTCGCCACGAAAGACAGGTCCCTCTATGAACGAGGCATTCTGCAGCTCCCTGAAAGACGGCAAAAGGTTATCGAACAAAACGGGCATCATATCATTGATTGATCTTGGTTCTTTCTATCAATAAATGCCCTTTGCAAAACATGGCTAAAATACACCATAACTTTTCCGACAACCCAATACATGCTGTTTTTTGGCACACTGAAGTCTGCGTTGTCTTTGATTTGCCATTAATAGTGGCTTAAGCCAGCCTTTGCCGCCACATAGATCATAGTGAAGCAGCCTCGTCCTAATAGTAGATATACTAACAGTAACATCAGTCACTTCAGACCATTTCTGAAACAATTCAGGTGAATCGAGTCTCCTGTCTTCCAAGCTTAACTTTCTGAGCACTCTTTCCAGTCTGGTTGTTATGGATCTTTGCCTTCCACTGCGACGCATATTTTTAATATCACCAGTGTCTTTTACTTTCTTCAGTAGCCTAATAACTGTAGATTTATTACAGTCCACTCTTTCAATGATTTGCCTTGAAGAATATCCCTCTTCATGCAGAACAACTATTTTTTTCTCTGTCCGCTGTGGACAGTTCCGCCGTTTTGACCATTATTGAGTATGTATACAAGTTATACCCTAATAACAACAAGAAGCGATCACTACAATGCTCTAGTAGCGCTGCATCGACCCTTATAAAGTCTGGAGTATGATTAGGATAGCATTAGAAAGCAGCCAATCAGGTGAAAGAATGTTTATGATTGGCTGTAACAGCTGATACGCAGCTAACTTGAATTTCAATGCGGATCCCAAACCCGATATTTCATGTCATATCTTAAAAACATAAGAAGCTACAAAAAAACATAAGCCACTTTTGAAATCTCAGTCGAATTTCACATCTAATGACATATAAACGATGAAATAATTATGAATATTAGTTAGTTAAAAAAAGTTAAACTTAAAAATTCACGGTTTTTGCAGGTCATGCAATACTTTGGCACACCACTGTAGTAAGTGAATAAACAAATACATCGCGCTGTCCATGTTTAGCAACGCACAGCAACCGAAAAATTATTTTTTGGCCGCCGCCGAGGAATCGAATCCCGGATCTCTCGATATCGAGCCGAGCGTGTTAGCCTTACACCACGGTGGCCAACAATTCACGGCGCTATGTGCGTTTGTTTCTATGTGTATATGTGTGCGTTGCTAAACGTGGAAAGAGCGATGTCTTTGTTTATTCACTGAGGACACGTATTTTAAAGACTTTCACTGTAGTATGTGTCGATTTTCGTTAAAATGGCTGAAAGTGTGGGCGTGAAATTAGATTTCTGTTGCTTGCAGCTTGAATCTTTGCTCTGAAACGCAATGATAGTGCTTGCTCCTATGAAATTTCCCTTATTTTTCGCTTTGATACCTACAGTAATGTGCCAGTTTATAAAGTACAACCGTACTCGTATGGCTCATTCCAACGCGTAGCACGGAACATGAGCGCAGTACGCGGCATATAGGAAGCAGAACAACTTGTTGAATATCAGTAAGCGTTAAACTGAGTAATAGAATTGCCAAAACGAGTGCTCTGAGCGACTTTTAAGGTGGCGCGAATATTTAAGTAGTGTGTATTGGTTGTAGAATTACTCAAATGGCCCTAAGTAGTGGACATTTCACGCGCCCAACCACAGCAACAACTTATCATGAATGGTAAGCTCTAGTTGAAAATGAATTATTGCAATCCGCGATCATGTGAAAGAGAACAGCTGGAAGGTTAGAGGAGTGTCAGAAGGCTGGAGACTTGGCCGATCACAATAGTAGCTCGTTTGTGACTTGGTCCGATATATGGTGCGTTTAGAGATAACCCTTGGCCCACCAGTGTTGTATTCTACATTGGTTTGCAGGGTTGCCACTCGTCTGTTTCCTTGCACTATTCTTGAAAATCTCCTTTGACCCCTCTGAGCCACAAGCTGTTTTCGCCCAAAGGATCGCCTACTGCTGAAAGATTTTTTTCGTGTCGCACTTCAGTGTAAATGCTTATATTTGTAGTTTATTAATATACCACAGGGACGATCGTTTGGGATATGCTTGAACCGACAAGTACACACACACCTGTGAATAGATTAGAAACCTTTATGCAGATATACACAAACGCCACTTACGCAGTATATATGTACATTACGAGATCATGTGCATCACTACGTGAGCTAGGCAAGTATTTAAGACTTCTGCTCGTCACTAGTGTTGATCAAGTTGGGAAAAACAAAGGAGCTTTCGGAGTTCGATAAAGAATTTACTGTGGGTGCCTCTCTGGCTGGAGCGACGATTTTGAAAACAAGAGAGCTCACTGGAGTGATATACCGTATCTTTAATCGGTGGAAAAATAACCCACATTGCTTTTCTAAGAGGTGAGTGATAACAATCTGTCACGAAGGAGATCGCCGTCGTCTGAGAAAGCTGGTGCGGAGAAACAGGACTACCTGTGTGTAGTAATTGACCACAGCAGTATTAATCAAAGGCTGTTCCTGACCCATATCGCACCGAATTGAGAAGGATCGGTATTGGCAGTTGCATGTCTATACCAAAACCAGTTATTTCTGCGAAGAACCGAAAAAATTCGTCTGTAGTGGTGTCTGAATTTATACAGGAAGACTGGGAAAAACCAAGTGGTCCAACGAGTCTTGGTACTTATTGCTTTTTATTGATGGTAGGCAGAGAGTCTAGAAGGATCCCCATGAAGCAATGGATTCAATTTGCATTGTAAATATAAGGAATAACGATCTGGAAGTGATGTCATGTTGTGGGACACGTTCTGTTGTTACAAAACGGGCTTTTCTTGAAGTGATGTCGTATTGTGCGACACGTTCTGTTCGGTACGGAACGTGCCACCTGACATTCCTGGAAGGTCGGGTGTCTTCCAAGGATTGTCAAAACATTGTTGGCGATCAAGTACATCCTGCAATGGCGACTTTTTATCCTGCAGGTGACAGCTTTTTCATGGACGACAAATCTACTGTCCATCGCACAAGTGTGAAAACACAAATTTGTCTGTGACGAGGATATTATCGCCCCCACCCCCACACTCCGGAGTAAGTTGCTCTCCCAACTAAGCCACACGGACAGAATGTATCGCTGCAGATTTGTCACGTGCTTTACCTCTGCAGTATGTCACACAAGATACGGTCAGCAGTGTTTTAACAATGATGACAGCAGCGACTTCCATCATCTTTCCCGACCACCACAAATCCTGTACCTGAACCCTTTTGAGAATGCGTGGGACATGTTAGAAAAGCAGATCCGGGGGCAAAGTCATCTTCTGTCAAATCTGAGCCAGTTAAATGACCGTCTGTTGAACGCGTGGTATGTTGTAGACATAGATACACTTCAACACTTTGTGGAATCTATACCAAACAGCAAACGTGCTATAATTCAGGATAAAAAAGATCCAACCCGGTATTGAATTAAAATTTTCAATTCAGTGGCCAGTATGCGTATCGCGCAGGGTTCAAAACAGCTGTGATCCCTCATTATGGCTATTCCGACCTTCAGTTGAGCTCTAAATAATGTTCTACGAGTAAGGGTGCCTAGCACACAGCGCTCACGTGCAACCTTACGTCAGCCATTTACGTTATAGGCGAAGGTGTATATCTGTATTACACTGGCATCTCAGTGTATATGGTATAAGCTTTGATATGTTCCGTAAAATCCAGTTACGTGTTTTATATGTAGCCGTCCTTCACGCTCTACCTTTTGAGAACAGAGTTGTGCTCAGTAGAGTAGCATTATTCCACAGATCCGACCTCTTTCAGCCGCATTTCGTAAAAGAAGATAAGGGTATGCATTAAGGATATGCCAGTCATGCACTCGAAACCAAATTCCTTTTTCTGCGATATATACGGGCAAGATCTGCCGTTTTTCTTCCTCTATGTATGTGAGAGTTCATTCTGCTTTTTGTTTTCACCCTACCCTTTTTTCATTTGCTGAAAACCTAAAAGTCTTTCATTTTTATTTCCGTTTGCGGTTCATGAACATGATCTGAATCTTTATGGCTTGGAGAACACGGTTTTGGAGAGAGAAAATCTGCAAGTCCGCCAGTCTGCTTCCTTTTCTTTCTGTTTGTCTTTTCTTTGAAGTACGAGATGACAGATACTCAGCAAATGCATTCTGATGATGTATTCTCCTAGAATTCGAAAATGTTTGTATATAACTCGCTGCTATTTTAGGCAATAGCTCGCATCTTCAGATAGAGAAAGGAAATCTAAAACTAGGGAGTCGTGAACTAAGGAAACAATGGCAATGAGTTTTGTAGCACTTTTTCTTGTTCAATATTTACAGAAATCTTAATAAATAGAAGTGAAAACGCTATTGAAGAGAATAAAGCATTTGTGGTAAATTAATGAACTATTACGACCTTCCTAGCAGTATTTAGTTATGTAGAAAGAGAACTCGAAGACAATGAAAGAATTAATCTTATTAATATTTTTATTTGAGTTATATCAAGTAAAAGAAATGAAATTCGTTAAGCTAAGCCATACGTAAATTTCCGAATATTTGAGATTCAATTATTCCAGTGCATGTATTATTGGTCGGGAAATAATCAAAATCACAAACTATCTATTAACACTCTCTCCCGTTGCATATACTTGAGATTATTTTCATTTTAAAGCAAAAGCTCGCTAGGTATATGTTAGTAATTTTTACATCTCTCTAGGTATATGAGATTTCTCATCATTAAAGGATATGCGCAAGATTGTTTTCTTTTTTTTTCAGATGTCGTTAATTCCGTTTATTTCCCTAACAAGACACGGACTTTCAATGTCTGTGAGTGGAATTCCTCCTTCCTTTCTTTGGGAAGATGAGACTCCCCTATATTTCTTTGGCATGAAATGAAATTCCTTTCTGTGTATATGCGAATTTTATTCTTTCTCCATATGTGAATGATTTCTTTGGAAACATTTCAAAAGAAATTAGAAATGATCTTTCTTTCCTTCTCTCTGCACATGCGGGGTTTCTTTTTTTTCATCCTTCCTCTCTCCAGGTATTTAGGAGTTCCTTCGAGGTTTCTTTTTTTTTTTATGAAAAAAGGAAATAAATTCTTTCCTCTCTCCCTGCACATACATCTATTCTTCTCTTTCTTTCTCTGGGTACGCCTGAATCTCCTATATCGGAGATCATAAAGTTTTACTTCTTTCTTTAGTAAGAAATATGTGTGTGTGTGTGTGTGTGTGTGTACTCTTCTTGCGCTTTCTTTGGGTTACGCTAGAATTCTTTTCGTACATTTGTTTAGAAGAAGTTAACTCTCTCTCTCTCTCTCTCAATCCCTCTCTTTCTCTGTCCCTCTATCTCCCTTCCTCCCTCCCCCTCTCTCTCTCGCTCTATCTTTCTCCCTCTGTCCATCACTCTCTCTTCCTCCTTCTCCCTCCCACCCTCTGCCCACCACTCTCTCTCTCCACCCTCTCTCTCTCTCTCTGTCGCGCGCGATCTATCTTTCTCTCTCTGTCCATCACTCTCTCTCTCTGTCTCTCTGACTTTCTCTCTCTCTCTCTCTCTCTCTCTCTCTCTCTCTCTCTCTCTCTCTCTCTCTCTCTCTCTCTCTCTTCTCTCTCTGGGAATGAGTCAATTTTTATCTTCTTTCTCTCTTATTTTTCATTTCTTTTCGTGCGCTTTACGAGAAATGAGTTCCCTCTTTTCTTACTTTAGTTGTGAGTTCTTTTCTTCATTTCGATTTAGGCGTATTTAAAATTACTTATTTCTTTTAACAGAAATGAATTCTTTGTCTGCATATGTGTAAAAGATTTGATTTTTGCTGTCTGTTAATGATTGTTTTAAACCTCTCACAAAGTGAGAAGTTATCTTGAATGTATTCATTTTTCTATTAATACTTTAATTATTTCTTTGAATACGTAGGCATATTATTCTACTCATATTTTACTCACGCTCTCTCCGTTTTCTTTATTTATTTTTCATTGTTGTTATTGTTTCTGTCCTTGGGTATGAGAGATTAACTTTTACATTTGTTTCAAATTAAAAAAATCAACGCTAAATTTTTCCGTATTACCAATACAGTATATATAGTTGAAATTATACAGGTTGTCTTTCATGGGACTCCAAAATTTTGAAAGCTTCCGTTCCGTCCGGAATCGGAGCTCTAAATCCTGAAATTTCAACATTTTGAAAAATTTGAAATTTCAGGTTTCAGAGCTATGGTTCCGGACGGAACAGAAGCAGAGACTCACAAAGTTCAAGTGGAAAAACTTTAGTGCGCAGCATAGCCGCAGTGATGCTGCAGTCAATAATTTTCTAAAATGGCGACGAGCGAGTGCGCAAAGGTCGTGTGCTCGCTCGCTCGCTCGGCAACACAAAACTGTACGCGGCAGTGATGCCAAACCCATGGGAATTTCCATCGGCGTAGGGAATTTATGACTAAATATTGACCATGTGGGAAAGAGCGAAAATGTGTAAAGTAGATCCCTAAATGTAGGGAAGTTTAAAGGAATTTTAATTCGACTATAACGTAAATGTCTTTCCGTACTGCTACGTTATTTTAAAACCATCACTATGCGATGAAAGATTTCCTAAATTAAACCTTAACGGCCAGACGAAACATTTGAAAGAGAAGTCAAACTTAGGGAAATCGGCTTTGTTCCAGATGATTTCATTAATACATCATAGCACTTCAGGATAGCATAGAAATCACATACCCCTTCTCTCACACATATCAACACCCCACATTAAATACTCCACATTCTACATTCCACATCAGCAACTGTTGAATCGTGGTTTTTATCTCTGGTTCTTATCTCATAACAGGCATACGTCACGTTCATTCTACCTCAATTGTGTTGCCAACAGTATTCGTTTGAGAGAGAAGATATCACGTTAAGTGTGAACTGAGAACGAACTGAAGATTTACATAGGGAAAGAAACTAAAAAGGAAAGTTAATTTAGAATATAAGTCACACGACATAATTACAGCTACGGTGTGATAAGGACTTCAATGATAAAATAACATTTCCCAGCTTAAGCATGTTTTCAAAACTCATGTTTTCGTTGCCTCAATGCGATGTTGAGGTGGAACGTTGTTTTTTCAAGTGTAAGTGATGTAAAATCAAAAAGAAGAAACTAAAAAAAAAAAAAAAAATCTGTAAGGATGCGCAGAATGCTGTGGCGGTGATCAGGCCCAGCTTCCAGGCTGAACTGTAACACACTTCAAGTTTTGCCACGACATACAGAATACTTCGTCAGATCTGTTAACATTCAGCGATTCTGAAAATTCTGAACAAAATTGAATTTGTTTGTACAATGTAGTCTCACCATTGGTATTAAATTCATCTATGACCCTAACCAGTAGCAATTTCCAATTTCAAAATTTTCAGTAGAATTTTTTCTTTCAGTGGCAAATGCCTTCACGGACTCGTATTTGCTTAAAATTTGTTTTGAACATAAAGTTTTACATTAATATGTGAAGTTCGAAACAGTTATAAAACAGAAAGCGGAGTAATGATATAAAGGGCTATTAAAACGGAATTCTCCCTTTTCTTTTGTGACTAGAAACGACATTTTGTTTTAAACTCTGTTTCTCTGTGCACGCCAAACTTTGTAGTTTAAATTGAAACCTAGTTTAATTTATGAGAAGGAATATTCAAGTCACTTTTTAATGTTTGGCTGAACTTAAGTTTGCTTTATACATTTTAAGCCTCCCAGTTACATTAATATGTGCAGTTCGAAACAGTTATCAAATAGAAAGATAAGTAATGATATAAAGGGCTACTAAAACGAAATTCTCCCTTTTCTTTTGTGGCTAGAAACGACATTTTATTTTAAACTCTGTTTCTCTGTGCACCCCAAACTCTGTAGTTTAAATTGAAACCTAGTTTAATTTATGAGAAGGAATATTCAAGTCACTTTTTAATGTTTGGCTGAACTTAAGTTTGCTTTATACATTTTAAGCCTCCCAGTTACATTAATATGTGCAGTTCGAAACAGTTATCAAATAGAAAGATAAGTAATGATATAAAGGGCTATTAAAACGGAATTATCACTTTTCTTTTGTGATTAGAAACGACATTTTATTTTAAACTCTGTTTCTCTGTGCACGTCAAACTCTGTAGTTTAAATTGAAACCTAGTTTAGTTTATGAGAAGGAAAATTCAAATCACTTTTCAATGTTTGGCTGAACTTAAGTTTGCTTTATACATTTTAAGCCTCCCAGTTAGGATACACATACATCGTTACAATTTATGAAAATGCGCGCATTTGTTTACGCATATTGAAGTGAATTTTGGAAATAGTCTAGTTATCACTGGATAGGTATTTACAACCAAAAGGCGATAGAAAATGCACAATAATTTTGTATCACTGAGGTAGTCGTCTGATTTTACATCTTGATGGTACTCATGGAAAACTGTCAGGTAGCGTGAGAAAATTTCGTGGTGAAAAGGGAAATTTCAGCAGAGTATGTGGGAATTATCATTCTGAATTGTTGGCATCACTGGTACGCGGAAACGAAATCGATCATTCAAGCGCAACGAAACTCCCGCCGTGTGTTCAATAAGGATCCTCCGACATTTAAAACTATGAAGAATTGGTGTGATCAGATTTTGGCGACCGGTAGTGTGTTGAAAGGACACGGTTGCGGATATCCCGGAATCTCGGAAGTAGCTTTAGAAGATGTGCGGAGATCATTCGAAAAAAACCCCGGAAATTATTGAGACAAGCAGCGAGAGAACTTGGAATGAAACGTCGACGCTTCATCGAGTTCTTAACCATCGATTACGCTTGCACGCTTATAAAGTAGAGATTTTACAGGAAATCAAACCTCACGGTCAAAGAGAGAATCATTTGCAAATGCTTTGCTGGATTGCATATCTGATAAAGAAAACTTCTTATGGCTTATAATGTTTTCAGACGAGGTAGCCATTCACATTTCAGGGAAAGTGAACGGTTTAATGTGAAAATTTGGGGCTTGAAAAATACGCATGTAGTCGAGGGATACACGCGCGATTGTCAGAAAGTTAATGTGTGGTGGGATTTTCTGCACAATCAGCTTGGTGAACCGTTCACATTCTTTGAAATCACCGATATTTGTGTGATATACTTAGATATGCTTCAGATCTTTGCGGCATCACAGATAGCAGCCAATAATAATTTTCCAGCAGGATGGTGCCTCACCCCATTCGAGCTGTGACGTTCGAGATTTCCTGAATTACACATTCCCCAGCCATTGGATGGATCGTGATGTCCAATTCGCTGGTTCCGCGTTTCCCGTTGATGTCTTCTTTTCAGGTTACGTCAAAGACAAAGTGTACTCTACGAAAATTACCAGCGTAATGGATTTCAAACAGCGCATAACAGATGACATAAGCTCTGTAACTAAAAACATGTTCAAAACACATGTCGTGAAATTCACTACAAACTAGACATTTTTCGCACCACCAAAGTCATCCATGAGTAGGGGCACTGAACTGAACTTCACTGAAAACTTTGTGAGTATCACTATCGTGTTTAGTAATGCTTGCGTATATATTTTCATTCAATCTGTATGTGCTTAAAATGTTGGAGTGCCAGGGTAGACACCATGTTTATACATGTATATATACAGTGCGTCAAATAATTTTTAAGACTGGCGCTAGATTTCAGCCTACGGTGGCGCCACCAGTGTAATCGCGAATGCGTTGTAAACCGTCACCATCTGCTTGCTTTCTGCCAAAAGTACTGCGCAGTTGTTAAAGTAACTCAAACGAAACGGCCGTTTATTCGAGAAGTAAAATTTTTTTCATGTAGAATTATTAAGATGTAACAAAGGGCTGTTATTAAATTTACCGCAAAACTTGGTAAAAGTGCCTCGGAAACGTACCAAATGATGAAAAAAGTTTACGGTGAGCTTTGTTTAAGTAGATCAAATGTTTTCCTGTGGCACAAACGTTTTTTGGATGGAAGAGATACGCTAGAAGATGATAAGCATACCGGAACACCAAGTTCATCTAGGACACCTGAGATTATTGAAAAAATGCGTGATTTCGTGGCAAACAATCGATGTGCGGCACTAAGAATGATGGAAGAATCTTTAAACATCAACAAAGAAACGATTCGAACCATCCAGCATGAAGATTTGGGCAAAACAAAAGTCTGTGCTAAATTTGTTCCACACACGTTAACCAATGAACAAAAATCAAGAAGAAGTGCACATTGCCGAGTCATCATTTCAGCCGCTGAAAATGATCCAAACTTCGTAAAATCGATTGTTACAGGTGATGAAACATGGTGTTTTCAATATGATCCTAAAACAAAGCGACAAAGGGCGGAATGGAAGTAAAAAAACTCACCACAAGCCAAAAAAAAAAAAAAAAAAGAAAAAAGAAAAGTTCCATCGAAAATCAAAACAGTGCTCATTACATTCTTCGATAGTAAGGGTATATTCCACAAAGAATTCGTTCTAAGTGGACAAACAATTACTGGCGGGGGAATGTTTTGAGGCGTTTGATGGGCAGAATTCGTTGCATTCGTCCAGAATATCGGGATGAAAACAGTTGGTGTTTGTTGCACGATAATGCACCCAGTCACACCTCACTTCTTGTTCGTAGATTTTTGGCGAAAAATAACGTCTGTGCGTTGAATCATCCACCGTATTCACCTGATTTAGGACCCTGTAACTTTTCTTTATTCCCCAAACTTAAAATGACGTTACAAGGGTGGTATTTTGATGATATTTCGACCATACAAACAGCTTCGGCGCGTGCTTTGGAGGCACTTCTGCAAAGTGAACTGGAACAGGCATTCGAATCATTATTAAGTCGCTGTAACAAGTGTATTGAAGCCGGAGGGACTTATTTTGAATAACAAAACAAATTATGATTTCTTGTTTCTATTTC
Source organism: Macrothele yani (assembly GCA_039090855.1). Taxonomy (NCBI): domain Eukaryota; kingdom Metazoa; phylum Arthropoda; class Arachnida; order Araneae; family Macrothelidae; genus Macrothele; species Macrothele yani. The sequence goes on along the minus strand of CM077002.1, from coordinate 146,105,943 downwards.
ATTTTACAGACCCAGTCTTAAAAATTCTTTGCCACACTGTGTACGTGCGTGTTTTATCACCTCTTAAATAAAATAACTAAGAAAAACTTCACATCTCTTAAATAAAATAAACACGGGAAATACATAGATTATATTCAAAATTTATTAAAACGAAATTAGAAAGCGACTTTAACAAATTTAAAACCTTTCAAAATTCTTTAAATTACGCTATTTAAACAGTAGAAACCTATTATGCACAAATATTTCCTGAAAATTCTTCTAAATTAACTTAGAAACACTTAAATACTTTACTTGGTAATGAAACTCGGGTAACAACTCCAGAATACCTATACGACAACATGCAAACAAAACTAACAGGAACACGAAATAGTGTCCCCCATCTTAATTATCACTTCATGGCAAATATTTACTCTGCATATTCTTAAACAAAATCATTCAGCTAGAAATGCTCTACATATACAAAATACAAATAAAACACACCTTTCTAATTCATTTTTTCTTACAGAAATTATACAGGGTGATTCATAAAGAAGTATACAGTTTCCAGATGCTGTAAACCAGTAACAGTTGAAGACACGGACCACAACTGCAAACCGTTAGGTAGATGTACTCAAATAGTGTGTGTCCCTCTACTAAGGGAAATGACGTAGGCGATAGCGCGCGAGTCACGTGACAAGTCAGTCGACGAACATCTTCCTCACCGATGGATTGGATGAGCCGCAGACTACAACATGCCACTGACCCAGTGACCACCCAGAAGTCCTGACTTAACACCTCGTGACTTTTTCCTGTGGGGGTGTACGTAAATTCACAAGGTATTCGCCCCTCCCCTTAATGTTGATCTAGCGGAGCTGAAACAGCGTATCACAGCCACTATCACTGAACTTAATTCAGATATGTCACCTTTTGGGCGGAAATGGATTACTGGCTCGATGTGCGTCGTGTGACTAAGGGTGCTCACATAGAACATCTGTGATTGTCTCTAAAAAAACTTGAAACATTCCCCTACTATTCTGCTACACGTAACATAAAATATCTTACATTGTTCTTGTTTTATATTGCGTTGAAATGTGCACTTCTTTATGAATCACCCTGTACATTCCGAACTTTTGCTCATACTAAAACAAATCAAAATTAATACCTGTCCTGGTCATGATGACATTCAGTCGACTACAATAAAACATGTTGCCGAGATAATAATTAGACCATTATTAATAATCTCTAATTTGGTATTCCGGACTGGAATTTTTCCGGATGCACATAAGATAACAAATATTACTCCCAAATATTAATTAGGTTCAAAACACGATGCCCATAAAATATCGCCCGGTTGCAAACCTTTCCATATTTGCTAAAATTAAAAAAAAAATTATATACACAAGATTAATAATATTTACCCTAAAATACCATATCATAAACAAAAATCAATTGGATTTCCAACCTCACAAATCTACTGAAATTGCATTGCTTTATTTACGAAATACACGGTGTCCCAGAAAGGTGTAACCATTTTCAAATAATCATAACAGTTTTCATATAAATGATCTCAATACACAACTTGCGCTACTTGACCGAACAGATCATGAAGTTTTATAGACATTCGGCATGGGCACCTTTTGTCACCCGAACAATGTCTAAACGGTATTCCAGTTCCAACCATGTTCTTTCGAGAATGTCCGTATTAACTTTCTGCAGTGCGTGTGTAATCTTCCTCTTTAGGTCAGCAATGTCTAAACGGTATTCCAGTTCCAACCATGTTTGTTCACCCTTGATGAATTCCCATAAAAAAAGGCACAGTGTGTTAAGTCCGGCTAACTCGGGGGCCATGCAATGGCACCACCACGCCCAAAGCATCGATTGTGAAATTTGATAATCAGAGTAAACAATAGAATTAGGATACTCTGGATACAGTAGAAACTTGGTATGCATTCAAAGCCCAATGACGTGGCGCCTCATCTTGTTGGAAAATGAGCGGAATTTCAAGTTCATCCAACTGGGGATACGCAAACTGCTCAATCATGTCTACGTAGTAATCAGATCTCATGGCCGTTTCCTGAAAGAAAAAGGGTCTAATAACACAGTCGACCATTATGCCACACCAAACATTCACTTTTGGGTTAGCATGTTGATGTTCCATTGTGCAATGCGGGTGTTGAGTTCCTCAAATTCTCACATTCTGTTTATTAACTTTTCTAGAAACATGGAAAGTGCACTCATCCGAGAAACAGATTTTGCCGCTCGGGTAGTGTAGTGGTCTAAGCGATGACTTCTGATCTTTCGTCCGAGATGGGTCCGGGTTCGAATCCAGGTGAGACATGGATGCTGTGTTTGTCTTACGACGCTGGCTCTCTCTATTCCCTGGAGTTAAGGGCCCAGGCGACTGCTTCTAGCCTAATGAGTTGCTCACGGTGGTCGTTAAACCCCAATAAAAAAAAAAAGAAAAGGAAAAGAAAAAACAAACCGATTTGTCTCAAGACAGATTCAGCACTTGAAATGTTCTCCAACATCTCTTCAGCAAACTGTTTCGTTTCACACGATCTTCTGGGGTTAGGCGATGGGTCATCTGAAGTTTACACTGGTGCATTTCCAATGTGTGACGTAACACTCTGTGCACTGACGTCATAGGGAGCCAGCTGTCATGCTGCTTGTCTGATTGACTTTCGAGGTCTACGAGTGAATGTTTGTCTCACAACCTCCTTCCTTTCTGGAACTAGCGATGGTCGTCCAGGGCTTTTCTTTCTAAGGACGTTACCAGTTTTCTTGAGTGACTTGCACTGTTACGTGTGAGAGGTTTGCACCCATATTTTGTTCTGAAATTCGGATGAACCTGCTTTTCGGATCAGGTTTCAATAAACCACTCTATAATCTGTGCTTTCGTTGCAAGATCTATTGGGCACACTTCTCGAAAACTGTAGGGCATCCTTTACCACCTGCAACAAACAGAACGTTGATGTTAGTTTTGCATCCAAAGTTATCATCATTTGAAATTGGTTACCACCTTTTCTTTCAAAAAAAACATTGCACTTAATACTATGGCACTTGCTATCTTTTTAGATCCAACAAAAGCATTTGACACAATAAATCATGAAAATCTTCTTCATAAATTACATACTCTGGAAATAAGGGGAATGCCTCATCTTTACTTAAAAATTATTCAACAAAAAGACAACAATATACAGAAATTAATAAATTCGAATCCACGTCGCAGCAATAGCATTATGGAGTCCCACAGGGATGGATTCTGGGACCCTTGTTATTCAATTTATATATTAATGATATATTTGGCATAACATCATAAAACGATGCCATACTATACGCAGATGACACAACATTATATTTTAGTAGACACAATATAAATAATATTATTACTAAAGCTAACAGTCAGTTACAGCTTTACTCAAATTGGCTAACTGCCAGTGAACTGATAATTAACACTTCTAAAACTGAAGCTATGGTTTTCTCCAAACAGAAATCTGAATGAAGCCATACTATAAATTTATTATTAGAAAATAAAACAATTGATATAGTACCACATTTTAATTATTTAGGAGATAATCTTACCCCTGACTTACTATGAACTAAACATACAGAAATACTTTCGAATACATTATCTAGAAATATTGGTCTCATTAGTACAATACTAACAACTCTTTTAGTTAAGACACTAATTATCTTGTATTACCCATTAATTGAGATTCACATTAACTACTGCTTTCTATTTTGGGATCACACAACTAAAACAAATTTCAGGTATTACAAAATAAATATGTTAGACTAATAGACCTACTTTCAAAACGAAGTACTACTATGACTACACACATGCATCCACATCAACATCCTCCAGTTCACCCGAATGATTTCCGAATACTAACAATACATAAACTTTTTTATTATAATCTTAGCAAAATCATGTTTCAGAGACTTAAGAACAATTTTCATATAGATTCAATTGAAATTAATTGCAATAGACGCAACGACCAAACAAGAAATTGATTACCGCTTCGCCTAATACTACCTAAAACTCAGTTTTTAAAACGAAGTCTAAACTATGATGGCCCAGATTATTAGAATTCATTGCCTTTGGATTTAGAAAATGTCAATAATCAAAACCTCTTTAAAGGCTTAAAAATACCTACTGAAAATGAAACCAGAAAACTAGAAAATAAAACCAGAAAATGCGTGAACTGATAACGTTAAAGAAAGACAGATTTAGAACTGATATTTTATAAACCTCAAGCAGAAATGTACATTGAGTGGATATTGAATGATGTGCACCTTCATTTCATACCTAGAGATAGTAACACTTTTCGTAGGTGAATCTAATTAAGTTTATCGGAAAGAAAAGAGATTACCGTTTTGACCAATACAGCCTAAAACTCAGCTATTAAAACAAAGTTTGTACTATACTAGCCCAGATGATTGGAATTCTTTTCCTTCAGATTTAACAAATATTAATAACCAAAATCTCTTTTAAAAACACTTAAAATAACTACTGAGTTAAAAAGAGTGATATCTTATTTAATCAAATACAAATAATAATATTAATTATTTACTAAAAATGATTCATTATAAAACTAAACTCCCTTGTCTCATACTTTTGAAGGAACTAAGAGCTATATCAGACTCCTAAGAGGCCTTTTCTCTTGTTCCTTTTGCTGTTTAATAACCTTTGTATGTTTACTTACTGTAATATTATTATGTTATGTAATAGCATAAATAAATAAATAAATAAACAAATAAATAAATAAAATATGTCTGGAAAGTTTCTGATTAAGTTGAATCGCGTGTATTTTTGCGTGAACGGAACTCACATTTTTCTGTACCACATGGTTCTTTAATGACGGTATTTTATCATTTCCCTCCATTTTCAGAACGCGCAAACAATATTCAAGCTCTATTAAAAAAATAAAACAATAACATGTCATTTTCCTGATATCTTAGAAATTTGGAATAAAATGGAGCGGCGGAGGGGGGGATATGTGATGATTGAAATTACTTACTAATAAAGATGACACCGAATTTTTGGTTGTAATGAGCATTTTTAGGATCCTTTCTGACACGAAAAAAAAAAGGTATTTCAAAGCAGATTTTTAGAAAATGTAAAATCTTAGCAAAATGAAATTACCTTTTCACCATTTAGGTAATGCTGGGAAGAATTTTAAATTTGCAACTACAATGGGGTTAATCATAGGGAATAAAACCAGTTACAATAAAAAATAAGTCCGATTTCTACAATCTATGAAACATTCACAAATTGAAATCATGTTCTCCAAAAGGAAAATTTGTACGGGTAATGTACCGGGTGTTTCACTGGGTAGAGGCAACTTTCCTGTGGAATAAATCGTTAAAAATAACCAGATGGCGCTGTAAGTCCGAGACGTCGATCAGCAGGGGACAGGCATTCGTGAGGAAGTAGTGGAACGGTGTACACGCGATTTCGTACATGCAGCGATATACCACGGAAGAAAGAGTTTTCTTGGGGAAAAATTGGTATGCGGAGGGTAACCCCCCCCCCCAAGGTGTTACGAGAGTGGGGTACAGCGTTTAAGAATCGTCGTAAGCCATCTGGTGCGTACCTGACGAAATTAGTAGCAAAATTCGAAAGAACTGGCAGTGTCACAGTTGACGTGGCAAGCATGGCGACAAAGAGAAGAACAGCGCGGACGGAAAAACTGTATTCACAATCCACTGCAGTCCAGAAAAACTGGATTCACAACCGCACGTTTCAGCAGGACGGAGCCCCGCCACACTCCACAAATGCTGTTCTGGATCTGCCTCACCAGCAGTATGGCCCACAGGTCACCGCCACACGATTCCCCCAAGAGTTTTCAACCGGTCTCTCTTGGGCACCATACTGCTCCGATTTAACGCAGCTCGACTTCTTCTTGTCGGGCTATATGAAAGATCGGGTGTACCAGGAAAACCCGCGAACACTGCTTGATCTACGACGTGCCATCCAACAGGAAACTGTACGGACCCCTTCGAACATCTTCCCGTCGGTATTGAAGAACTTCGATGCACGTATTCGCAACGTCGTGACAGCGGATGGTCATCGTGTGGAACATGTCATCCATTGATTAACTTTTGCGTATTCTTACTCCTGTAAACTTTTTTTCCTATTCCAACAAAGTAAGGTAACTTTACTGTCTCTTTCTTTTGTCACTACCTAGTGAAACACGGAACATGTACCGGAAAGGAAAGGATTGAGATTCCGAAGTAGCTTGGCCATTTTTTCGGATAAAACAGCTACGCGAGTAGAACAAGTCAATACAATGTAGTGCCACCTCTGGCTCGAATACAAGTGGCTACCCCCAGCATGGCATAGAGATATACAGTTCACGCATACTGTTCTGAGCTATAGCATGTCTGATGGTGTTCAAATTGCGGGCCAGTTAGCCAAAATTTTCGGAGCGGCGTAGAAGCTATCCTACGTTGATCTGGCCCGACACCACTGCAATCGGCGCTGGTTTTTTGTGGTATGCAACGGAATGGCCTTCTCGAATTTAGTCCCTGTATCTCAATTCGTCTGGTAACGGTCCGGAAGGTGTCTTCCGTACCTACAGACGAAGCAACATGTCCACGGAAGGTTGAGAACAACGAATTCGGTTCTTTTCGTGTCCAGAGACGCTTGCGTTCTGTCGTCTCTCATTGCCCACGGCCGTCCACGGTCCGCGTGCCACTGGGTTTTGTCCTCCTCGACCAATTGGTGCCAATAAAGTCCGATTGCCGTGTCGCTCCGATCCAAATGCCTGGAGATAGGGCGAATTGACCAATAGGCACCTCTCAGCCCAATTTTAAGTCCTCTCTCAAACCAGCTCATATGCTCGTATTGGGCACGGATCTGATGTCGAAGCAACCACACAGTCCGTGGTGGTTAATCCAACAGAAATACGCTGCCACAATTGCCCCTGATGCGAGCTTTGATCTTGATATATCCTTCTCGATGAGGGCTCCCGTGAGCTGTACGGGCCACTCTTTCGTCATTAGTCGTTATTTTTCAATCATTCGCGTATTCGGACCTGTGGATCGAACCAAATTTTCTGGGTGCTTTTTTTTCAAAGAATTGTGCGTTATCAAACATTACTCCCGTCATCGACATTCAAATTACCAGCGAGTTAGGTCACGGTTTCATATCTGTTTGCTTGCATTATACGGCATAGCCCTCGTACCTAATACACTCCTTTTCATAAACATCAGCGCACCAAGAAGGAGACGTTGGATTGAAATAAGATTTTAGTAGGGAAATGATGCATACCAAGGACAGACGTGATCACAATATCACAGCAGCAGAACGATTTCCCGCGGACATAAGGCACACATTCCGGTAAGCCTTAGTACCGCTTCGGACCGCCTCGTTCTCGGATACATGCAGTGATACGGTCCGGCGTGGAGTCAAGAAGAAGCCGTATGTTATGCTGAGACAGATTGGCTCACACTTCTTGCAACTGGAGCTCTAAATCACGAACACTGGCACATGGAGAAAGCTGGCGTCCTATCTGGTCTTACACCTCTCGATGGGCGAGAGATCAGACGATCTGGCAGGAAAAAGAACGCACTGAAGCATGACGTAGACAGTCCTGGAAAACCCGAGTGGTATGCGGACGGGCGTTACCTTGCTGGAAAATGGCTCAGGGCCGCCCCTCCAGGAAGGACGCACATGGGGCTGCAGGATCTCCTGTAGGTATCGCTGGGCTGTCAACGTCCTTCGGATCACTGCGAGGGAAGTCCGGCTGTCATACGCGATGGCTCGCCAGACCGTCACGTCTGCAGTTTGGGACGTGAGCCGCTGTGCAGTGAGTTTGGGATTGTAGCGCTCACCTACAGTCCTCCACACTCTGAAACGGTGGTCGTTCGTTCTCATACAAAAACGGGATTCGCCGCTGAATACTATACGTTACCAGTCCTTAGCATTCTACGTTGCTCGCTGCAGACACCACTGCAATCGACGCCGACAATGGTCAGGTGTTAAATGGAAGAAAACCTAAGGGTTGTAGAGAGTGCAGAATCACCTCTGTCAGGAGTCTGGAAATGGTTCTGGCAGACACAATTGTCCCTTGTACAGTTGCCACATGTCTCTGGATATTGAACAAGAATGTCGTTTCATCTGTGCGTGGCGCTCTCACGATCCCACGGTCCTCTCTACTGGTGGTTTGTCTCGGTCGTATGTAGTCAGTCCGACGATTCCTGATGCCTTCCCGTATCCATTGTTCCTAACGCGATCGTACCGTACTGTCGGGTCCGCCCAAATGACAGCCGATTCGCCTTCGCCGGCCACCCTGCCTTTCTCATCTCGAAGATACGGTCTCGTTCGAACTCCGTCAGTTGTCCGTATGTACATCTACGACGGCTCCTCAGCACGACCATCGCTCAGAGATCTCACCTGACTCTTATATTCAGTTCGGCACGCATTTTGAGTTCCCTATGCGGTGCCTTATAAGCCCTGAGGATTGCGATTGCAGCGCCAGTTTTGAACGCGCGGGCATGCGTAATCGCACGAAACTTTATTTATTTGCATGCTTGCCCTCCCCGCAGGTATTCGCCGAATTCCGCGTTAATCGCACGGATTTTTCTTGGTGCGCGGATTTTTAGGACCACGAGTGTATGATGACACTAACGGTTACACTATGCGTTGCAACACAAAATTGTGCTACCCTGTTGGAACGGCAAATGCTATGTTTTGTTGATACGTTATTTCAGTCATACGTTCATTTTACTTGCTCTCTAGGGAAACGATTTAACAGAGTTGAACTGTATCTATTCAGTCCCCTTATAATGACAAGAGTGGAAGATATAATGGTTAAAGTAAAACCCCTGAAATGGCAGTGGGTTGGACATATGGCTAGAAGAAGAGAACCCAATGGGCAACTAAAATGTTAGACTGAATACCACAGTACAGAAAAAGACCCAGAAGGCGACCACGTGGGAGATAGGTGAATGAAATTCGAAAGCATGCCGGAAGAAGATGAAGGAAATGGGTCAAGACAGACTGCTGTGAAAGAAACGTGGGAGACCTTCATCCAGCAGTTGATTGATAAAGGTTAGCAGTTGCGATAATGAAGTCAAACGTACACGATATTGACAAAAGTAACCGGACACCCCTTCAAAAGCAAGTGAACGGAATCGCAGCGTTGTTAAGATGCGCGGTACAGCTGCAAACGGTATAAAAACAAGTCTGCAGCTGACCGAGGTCATATCACACAGTGAGGTTCAGTGAAAATGTCGCTGAACTGACTTTCAAAAAGGAAAGATTGTTGGGTGTTATATTGGTGGGTTGTCCATAAGAGAAACCGAGAAGCGTTTAAACATATCCAAGTCAACTGATTTGGATATACCGAGTAAGAGGTAGACACATGGCGTGTCTGAAGCAGCAAAACGTACCGGCAAACCAAAGAAAATCAGTGATAGAGGACGTCGAAGCCTCAGGAGAGTCATTACAGCTAATCGACGGAGCACTGCACAAGACCTCAGTGTACAGGTGAGTAACAATGCTGGAACCTCGGTACGTACGCGTACCATTCGCAGAGGACTTCATTCTACGGGTTACCGCGGTCGTGCGGCTGCTCATAATTCGTATCTCCAGTGGGAATGCTACTCGTCGTTTAGTATGGTGTAAAGAACATTTATCGTGGATCGTATATCAATGGACGGAAACGGGTCCTATGGACTGATGAATCCAGACACCCGATCCATCAATCTGATGGCCGTATGTGGGTATGGCGGCAGCTGAAGGAACTCTATTTACCACAGTGTATTGTTCCTGTGGTCAAGTTTGGAGCTAGCAGCGTACCCGTGTAGGGGTGCTTTTTGTGGTATGGTCCCGATCCATTGGTTATCGTGGACAAACCTGTTAACTGGCACGTCTACCTCGGTATTAGGGACAATTATGACCTACCAACTCTGTGGCAAAACTATGGAAGCGAGCGTTGTTGGTACCAGCAGGATAATGCACCGAACAATAAAGCAAAGACTGTTACGGCGTGGTTTGACTATAATTCCCTATCGTGTGTGGACTGTCCAGCACAGAGCCCTGATCTTAATCCCATAGAGCACCTAAGGGAGGAATTAGAGCGCCGCATAAGAAGTTTGGAACGAAGGCCTATTACTAAACAACAGTTAGCGGAGGCATTATGTACTGAACGGAAGCGCATACCTATTGCTTTGTTCTAAAACGTTTCCGAAAGCATGTCTCGAGGGGTCAGTGCATTTATTAAGGTCAAAGGTGGATCGACACCGTACTAATGTATGTCAATAAATGCTATGTTGTGTTTCTCTTTTAGGTGTCCGGTGACTTTTGTCAATATAGTGTATTTTCTATGCAGTCAGAAAATTAGTAACCGAGATGGATAAGTTAAAAGTATCCGTGAGAAGAGAAAAGTTTTCTAGTTAAATTCAAGCAAAATAACATTTCAATTGGGACTCTACTAAACCCTTGAAGTCTTTGCACGCAAACCGCTGTCTGAAAATCATCAAAATATTTGATAGTAATTTTTTAACATCTCCTATAAAATGCTTCGGTACTTCAAGACTGGTTGTTGAGGCACATTTAAGCTTTATCGCAATCAGCGTAGAATCCGAAGAGAGTGTAACATCTGAGTCAGCCAAGCAGGACTGCCTAGATGCCCTGAGATAACAATATGCGTCCCCTTTTCATATCGACTGTCTTTGTTTTCAGGGTCTAAAAACAAATGTGCCACTTAAAGTTGATATAATTTTTTATGAAGCACTGCGCAGATACTACAAAGAGCACTTCTGTCACATAAGAGTTTGCTGTGTTTGCGTTTTCATTTTTCCTCTTTTCCTGTGTCATAAGGCTACCTACCACTGTGTGTTTCTTAAAAGTTCTCCATATGGCGGTTTTACGGCCGACATTTTTCTTCTAGAAAATCATTTCAGAAATTGCGCCTGACACAAGAAAGAGCAGGAATTTTGTTTTACAGCTTCAGTACGAAAATATATCTACATTTCTCGTGCCACGTGAACCTAAAATTATTTTTCGTTGATATTTTGCCTGTCCGTAAAATAGCATACGCTTCGAATTCACACACAACATTTCTGAAGATAATTTCAGTATGTACATATTAATAAAATAAAATCGCACAAGTTAATTAATGAAGTAGGAGTACCGTAGGGTTCAATTCTGGGACCATTCTTTATTTTAATTTATATTAATGACATTTTTAACATTGAACCTAATGAGGATTTTATTTTGCGGATGATGCCACAGTTATGATTACGGGTTGTAAATATAAATGAGGCAAAAATAAAATGTAATAAATGTATAGAAAAATTGATGGAATGGCTAGACACAAATTTCCTATGTTTAAATATAGGAAAAACTAAAATTATGATTTTAAAAAATTGAGAAAGACAGGTTGTCGAGCCGCCATCTATTTGTGTGGAGTATTGTACCCTTAAAACAGTATTTGGGAATAGTATTTCAGGATAATCTAAAATGTAATATTACTATTCAAAATATTGTAAACAAAATTTCGGGGATATTGGGTTTAATTACGAGAATTTCAAATAATTTAACAATGAAAACATTAAAAGTGCTGTATTACAGTCTGATTTATCCATGTTTTACTTATTGTTTATTGGTATGGGGGCAAACTACTAAGACTAATTTATACAGTATAAATTACAATCATCACAAAATAGGATGGTCAAAAATTTAAATAATTTTAAGAGAATTAATTTGAATGTGGTGGTACGGTTTAATTATTATGAATTTCTAGATATTGAGAAATTATGGCAATATAGATTATTAGGATTTATGTATAAAAGAATAAAAGAGAATAGGTATCAATATTTAATTCAGCTGAACACTGTGGGTCATGACTATCGAACTAGAAACAGAAATGCATTTTCGTTACCAATGCCTAACACTTTAACCCATCAAAGATTTACTGATTACCAGGGATTGATGTTATGGAATAACCTTGTCAACTTTGTCAACTAACACATATTAATAATTATAATTATTTTCGAAAATAACGTAAAAATATTTGGTAACAAACTAAACTATAAAATTTCATGGTAAATTTATTAATCAAACCACATATGCGTAAATTATTTATGTGCAGGACGTTTGACTTGATTACGTACTTTAAGATAATTGGGATTCACTCAGACTATATGTACAGTATATTGGGTTGTCGGAAAAGTCAGGACGTATTTTAGCCATGTTTTGCAAAGTTCAATTATTGATAGAAAGAACAAAGATCAATCAATGATATAATGCCCGCTTTGTTCCATAACCTTTTGCCATCTTGAGCTACAGAATGCCTCGTTCATAGAAGGACCTGTCTTTTGTGGCGAAAAACTCTACAAGGTGCTGATTTACAGCCTCATCTGAATTGAACGTTACACCACGCAAGAACTGTTGAAGAGAGCGAAACAAGTGGAAGTCTGACGGCTCAAGGTCAGGCGAGTATTATGGGTGGGGCAACACATCCCACCCAAGCTCCAATAATTCTTGGCGGGTGATGAAACTTGTGTGTGGTCTCGCGTTGTCGTGACGGAACACAACACCTTTACGATGAACGAGCTCTGGACGTTTCTGGATGATGGATTCCTTCAAACTGTCCAATTGCCGACAGTACACATTCGAATTGATTGTTTGGTTCCATGGTAGGAGCTCGAAAAACCCGGCATCTTTAAAATCCCACCACTCTGAGACCAGAACCTTCCGCTGATGAATGTCTGCTTTGGATGTCGTTTAAGGCGAAGCAGCACATCGGGACCAAGACCGTTTGCGCAGCACATTGTTGTACACAATCCACTTTTCGTCGCCAGTTATCAGTCGTTTAAAAAAAGGACCGTTTTCCTCACTTTTAATGAACATATCGCAGATGTTTATACGCGCCGTCAATTGAGCTTCTTTGAGTTCATGAGGAACCCACACATCGAGCTTGCGTACGTATCCCAGCTTCTTCAGGTGGTCGTGAACACTTGAATGATGGATGTGCAATGTATCTACAATCTCTCGTGTTGTGTAACGTGGGTTTTACTCCATCAATGCATTGATTTGGTCGTCATCAACCTGCGTGGGCCTCCCGGACCGAGGAGCATCGTTGAGGTCAAAATAACTGGCATGGAATTTTGCGAACCACCGCTGGCAGTGACGTTCTTGTAGAGCATTATCACCGAACACTTTACGCAACTTTTCACAAGCTTGGCACGCGTTCTTCCTTTTACGGAAGCAAACAGTAGAATATGGCGAAAATGCACAGTTTGGCCTGCCATCTTCAACTTGATATCAAATCTCCGCAAATCAACCAAATCGCTCACTATTCCTTTTAGACTGCAGCTAGAACTGGCACCTGTCGAAATTTATAGCGATAGCAGAACTGCGCATGCCTCTAGTATTTCCAAAACCGTCCAACCGCCATCGGGTGCCAAAACACATCATGACTTTTCCGACAACCCAATATATAGCCTTTTACTCAATTGCCTGTTCTGTGGTTACCCGCACATAAGTATTCATATTATATATGTTGTTTTTATTCTAAATATTATACGTTATAAAATTAATTTTGAAATATAACATGGTCAAATGTAACTTCATAACGAAATACATGAAATCAAAATGAAATCAAAATAAAAATTAATTTTTACAATTTATTTGGGTCATAAGAAGTACAGTGAAGCCTGTGTTATAAGTTTTTCGGTTATACGTTTTTCACTTTAATGCACAACTCTGTGCTAATCCCGATACTTTACTGCAGTTTCTATTGCCTTTACAATTCGGTTATATGTAATTAATATAAACGTTGCGATTACATCTTAAATTGGAAATTTCAGATTATCAAAATACATAGGTTTTAATTCTTTTATATGTAACCCGGTATGATACAACTTTGGAGAACGAAGGCGGCTTTATATACACTGCAGGATGCCAAAAATATAACACCAAGAAGGACACGAGATATCAAAGCCAGATTTACTGGACACATAACAACAGATACAGAGATGAAACGATTAAGCTTACAGGCCCGTGCGACTTGCGGAACACGCAGACATCAATAGTTCGTGTGGCTTCTATGGCTGGCAATAACGGCCGCTACACCCTGCGGCATCGAACGAAAGAGGCTTTGCATGTGGGCTTGGGGTATGTCGGTCCAGGCTGCTTTCACACGTTGCCACAGTTCATCAGGCGTAGCCGCGAGTGGTGCTTGCGGGGCCATTCAGTTGCCGATCAGCGACCAGACGTGTTCGATGGGCGGCATATCGGGAGAACAGGCAGGCCATGGCAGCAGTGACACCTGCTGGGCCACGAAGAAATGTTGCACGATACGTGCCGCGTCCGGGCGCGCATTGTCCTGTTTTCAACAGGACAACTGGACGTGGCCGTTGGCAGATCCTGAAGGTAAGGGAGGACTGCAGGCTCCGAAACGTCGGAGATGTAGTGGTGGCTGTTGAGTGTACCGGCGATGCGTACCAGAGGGGTGCGGGTGTCATATCCAATTGCGCCCCAAACCATAACGGCAGGAGACGGACCGGTATGGCCATGCATAATACAGGCGTCATACAGTCTCTCGCCGCGGTGCCGTCACACGCGGATCCGACCACCGTGGTGTGGGAGGCAGAAGCGGGATTCGTCAGAGAAGACAATATCTTGCCATTCCGTAGTCCAGGTGCGGCGTTCAACGGACCACTGCCTTTGCACTCGCCGGTGGTGTAACGTCGATGGTAATCGGAGCAATGGGCGCCGTGCGACAAGTCCCCGCTCCTGCAGACGACGTCGAACGGTGCGTGTTTACACAGGTTGTTGCGCAACACACCCTAATTCCTGGGCTAACGTTTCTGATGTGGCGGTGAGAGCCGTAAATGCCGCACCGCACTACATGCCGGTCCTCTCGTTCGGTGGTGTGGCACGGCTGCGGCAATCACTCACGTCGATCCGTTCGTCCCTCCTGCACCCACCGAATCCATACTTGCCTCAATGTGGCTGGATGTCGTCCCACACGGGCGCCGATGTGTCGGTACGAGAAACCGCTGTCACGATAAGCCAATATTCATCCTCTGTCGAACTTCGAAGCGTGCTGGAATGACTGCCATATTCTGCGACGAGGCATCAGGAATCTTCCCACGCACAGGTCCGGCAGCACAACACAATTCCAGTACTTACACTACGCCTTCTGTGCACCCTTCTTATAGTGCTTCTCGGTGGCGGGCCTGGCGCACATGATTTGCATATGCCCTGCAATGCTAATCGTTTACATGTCCTCTCGCGAGCGACGCATGCTGCGAATTTCAAGCCAATCGGATGCTTCCTTCTTGGTGTTGCATTTTGGGTGCTCAGCTGTGTAGATTATGCGGGTAAACATTTACTAAACAACGTTCACAGTTCTTCTGTTTTCCCTCTGAATTCAATAAATTCAAAACTAGCAAAGATCAATGAAAACACTACTGTTTGTGAAAATTGCAACACCAAGAAAGAATCGTGCTATTCATATAAAATTTATATCACAGATTGCTCATGTTACAGGAGAGAACTGATTACATTTGTAGACCTATGGCATATAGTTTCGCTTGTCACGTGCCAACCCCGCTGAACGGACATAAGATAAAGGCAAATAGCAGTGAGAGCACACACTAGTGTAGTATAGTGGATAGCACTCGGAGCTCCGGAGCCCAGAGTTGGGTGGGTCGAATCCCTCTAATGGCACAAAAATGATGGAGAAATTTACTTCGTCATATTGGCGCCCGAACTTCAAGGATGGTCTGGCTGTTAAGTTTCTCGCAATGGTGTGATATATTCTTTTCAACCCGCGAGACAGGAAAAAGGAGAATCCCTTCTTCAATGCTCCGGAAAGAAATCAAAAATAAGTAAGTATGATGTTACGTTCGACACACCAAATTGTATGGGATTTCTCAAAGGCACGTTCTTCATCAGATGACTGCCTATCGTGACACATGGTCCAGGCTGATCCGTAGGCAGAGAGAATCACTTGACGTGCTCGTCCGATTCAGCGATTGTTTGAAATTCACACTACCACGCCAGTTTTGAACCTGGGGTCCTCCCATCAGTAGTCTGAATCTCTAACCACTAAGCCAAAAGCTGCTTAATTTCAAATTTGGAATACGTGTGCTCCATACGTAATAATTTATTCATAGAATAAACTGGAAGTATATTTTACGATGGCACATCTGGGAAAATAGATATACTCGTTGTCGCATGCTGGACAAATGGACCACCCAATTTTATGACAAATATAGTGATGTAGCGACAATATATTATTTATGAGATTGATACAGATATAATTAATGTAAAAACATACACAAATACACTTTATGCATAATTAAATTACTTGTGATCAGTGACTTTGTTGTACTAATTATTTATGTGGGTCATTTTACACATTTATTAAACAATTTCTGTTGAAATCTATAATATCTAAAATGAAGTAATACGAGATTATATTTATATTGTTTGAAGCAGTTATTTGTAAGTACGTATGGTTAATTTTATTTGAGCATATCATGTACTCCTTTACGATAGGATTGTACTTAAAAAAAACCGAGTAGGTTCAGGCTCTCATTTTAAGTAGATTTTTTTAACAGAAACAATGACGCTTGGCGGTGGGCTGGCATAAAGGCGATATTCACCATAATGTCTTCGAACACGTATTAAACCATCATGGTACATCGAGTTGAGTCGTAACTCATCAGAAAATACGATCTGTAGGCAATCAGTGCGCCAATGTCTGTGTTTGAGACCCCATTGCAGCCTGAGGCATATGAGTTTGAGGATCAAAGGAATGCTCAGAAATAGCTTGCTAGCGACAGTCCTCTGTCAAACAGACGACGTCGAGCTGTGCTGGAGATCACAGCTTAACCTGTGACAGTGTTCCATTGCTGCGCTAACACGGCGGATGCTGCTGTGAGATCGGCCACTGCCATGCGGAATAGGTGTCTGTCATGCAGTGCAGTTGTGGGATTTTCCGGTCCATTTCCCGGATTTCTCTGCGTTCGAGCGTCATCTGGGTCCTGTTGCCACATACAAATTCCTGTACTCGAGCTCCGTTCCAAGCGATTGGCCATTTCGCGGTAGGAAAATCCAGCTTCTCTCATCCCAACAATTCTTCCTCGCCCGAAGTCCGTCAGGTGTTCCTAATGCGACCTCCTTCTGCAACATGGCACAGTGAGAAACGAGAAACACCATTTTGACTCAGTGTCGGCTTTTCACTGATTACAACATTTCGTTTGAGGTAGCACTTTATACCCAAGACCGGACAGTTCACTGATCTCCACATGTCGTTTGGGGCAGCTATTTGTACCCAATACCGGACAGTGAACTGATCTCCACATCTCATTTGAGGCAGCTCTTTGTACCCAAGACCGGACAGTTCACTGATCTCCACATGTCGTTTGGGGCAGCTCTTTGTACCCAATACCGGACAGTGAACTGATCTCCACATCTCATTTGAGGCAGCTATTTGTACTCAAGACCGGACAGTTCATTGATCTCAACATCTCGTTTAAGGCAGCTCTTTGTACCCAAGACCGGACAGTTCCCTGATACCAACATTTCGGTCGAGGCAGCTCTTTGTACCCAAGACCGGACAGTTCTCTGATCTCAACATCTCGTTTGAGACAGCACTTTGTGCCGAAGACCTGGCAGTTCACTTATCTCATCATCTCGTTTGAGGCAGCTCTTTGTACCCAAGACCGGACAGTTCACTGATCTCAACATCTCGTTTGAGGCAGCTATTTGTACCCAAGACCGGACAGTTCCCTGATATCAACATCTCGTTTGAGGCAGCGCTTTGTACCCAAGACCGGACAGTTCACTAATCTCAACATATCGTTTGAGGCAGCTCTTTGTACCGAAGACCGGTCAGTTCACTTATCTCATCCCCTCGTTTGAAGCATCTCTTTGTACCCAAGACCGGACAGTTCAGAAGGCACTGGTACAAAACCGCATGAGCATTTTCATTGACATTTTTATCATTTGCATGCCCCAACATGTGGCACATATCCTGTAATTTCCAAGATATTATCAGCAGTCCTTCATGGTGTTGCAATTTCCGAAAAACAGTAGTTTGTTTACTCGGCACTAATGCTAAATCAAGTAGTGGATAAACTGCTTTTGAAAGAACGATACTTATATGTAAGGAACGTGAACTAAAGATTTTGAATATCAAACAAAATCGTATTCAAATTTATTGCATCGTATTTCAAAGGCAAAGGTTATTTTTTTCATATATTGTACACATGAAATCGTACTTAATTTCTTAACCTACACTGCTATTAATAGAAATTGCAACGCCAAGAAAGAAACAAGCAATCACAATGAAATTTATGGGAGTGTTTATTTATGGTACAAGATGCAAACGATCCCAATTACATACCGGGTTGTGACGAGGAAGGCCATAACGACCCGGTAATTTTTGATAACAAATTATTAGTATGAAGTAAATCCGCCATGGGCGGTGATAACCAACCACACACAACTTGGGGCGAATGAAACAGAGTTTGGATGGTCGTCTGCGGTATTGCATTCCATTCTGCTTCAACACGCATCCACAATTCGTTGGTTGCGACAGGCGGCGAGGCTATGCGAGCCAGTCATTGCGCGATGACCCCCCAGACGTTCTCTATAGGCGAGACATCTGGCGAGCAAGCAGGCCAGGAAACACGAGTGACTTGATGCGCACAGAGTACGTCTTCGACAGTACGTGCAACATATAGTCGGGTATTGTCTTTTCGAAGGAGGCTCCCAGGATCGTCTGAAAGAAGGGTAGAAGTTCAGCTTCCAACACTTCCGTGATGCAGAGTTTACTGTTCAATGTTCCTGTGCTGAGTAGTAGGCGATTGCGCGAATGAAACGCAATAGCGCCTCAGATCTTCACGCTCGGCGTTTGACCGGTGTAACGCTGCACAATGCAGCCTTTCAGATGCCGTTCACAACGGTATCTGTAAACAAGGTTTTGCCCGTCGTGACACTAGATTGAATCTGGACTCGTCTGAAAGCACAATATGTTCGAATTCAACACTCCAGTTTCGACTTTCGCGGCACAACTACATTCGCTGGCGCCTATGATTCAGGGTCAATAGAAGTAGCAGCAATGGACGGCGAATACCGAGGCCTCTCTGCAGCAATCAGGGACGAACAGTGCTTGCAGACATCGGACGATGTGTAACCATCCACCTTTGCTGCGCATGTGTCGTGGATGGTGTTGTGCGCGACATCACTGCCATACGTTGCAAGTGCCTGTCTTCCCGCTCGTCGTGCGATTTCGAGCTCCAGGCCCTGCACGACGATGCGTAGAACTTTCTTCTGTCCATTGACAGCATGTACGCACAACGGTAGTTGCGTTACGCCTAAAGTGCGCAGCCATATAGCGGTATGATAAACAATCTTCTCTGAGTTCAATAATTCTACCACTTTCGAACTCCGTCAACTGTTCGTATGGTTGTCTCGTCCTCCTACGCGGCATGTTTACATGTTAACAACTGCCTACGGTCCAGTTTAAAGATAGCAAGTTCAAAAACCTGCTGTCTGTAAGCCTTATTTATTACCCCTTGGTGTGACGTTTCCGATGGCGTTGAGCGCCCCTCACATTTGCATGTGCGCTGAAATTGTAGCCATTTGTATCTCTTGTCGCACCCTATCCACCCTGTACATTTCGTGCAATTCCGAGCATTTCTTCATACTGTTCCTATTAACAGCAGTTAATTTTTATAATGAAATTAGAATGAAGAATTAACAAAAAAGTCAAAATAGACATAAGTTTAAGTAGCAAACAAAGTATCCATTTATGTATGTATGTATGTATGTATGTATGCCTTACATTATAAGTAAGCTAACCTAAAATTACGACCCCCCTCCCAAATTTTCCTCTTCTTCTTGGGAGTGTTCAAAGGTTTACAGTATTATTTAACTTTTTGAAATTTCTTTGATACGTTTTTCACATTTATACGTTTTCTAAGACCATCTTCCAGCAAAATGTATAACCGAGTTTCCATTATTATCTATTTGCAGAATGAGAGAAAAAACTTGAATAAATGGGCTGAAATCTTTAAATGAGTAGCTGAAGAAATGAACAGCTTCTGATCAAAATGTAATTGGCGTGATGTAATGAACTGAACTCCAATCTATTCCTTAACGTAAAACATTGGTTTTTCGCACATTAACGTTCTGTACAAAGATGTACTTTTTTCCATATAATATTAGTTATTCATAATATGCATAATTTTAATGCGAAACATCCTGTGAAGAGACCCTCAGAACACACCTCAGTGGAAGTAACAAACACTAATTTTAAAACACATCGGAATATGAATAACAATCAAAAGCATAAAAATTTCGTTTTGCAATTTGGAGCTTCCAATTTGTTTTTGAAGTCAAATCCTAGATTGAGTTAATAACGACATTCTCCACTACCACGACTTGCCAAGTCATTTGTAATACTTTGTGTTACTTAGGGGGAAAACAATATATCATCACAATTTCTAACAACTTCGTCTTCCGTGCATCGAACGTTTTGTTAGCTAAAAGTATGTGTCAAACAATTTGGACTTAATATATAGTTATTCAGCAAGGTAGATCAATTTTTCCTCTGAAAACTGTGAGAAGTGTCATCCTGTAGCGAGAACATTTAGAACAGCCATGATTAATAGCCATAGCTCGTAATCGAATATCCTTTAACAAGCTTGACGGAGATATTTCTGAAAAGAGGGTGATGTTCACACATGGGCATTTCGCAAAAGGGTTTTAGTAAACATTAATTAAACCAGCGGCGCAGACTCAGAATACACCATTCTGTAACGTTCTCAGAACTGAGAAACAATGATGAGGAATGACAGCAAAGATTACGTTAACATCAAGTGTCTGCTTATAGTCTTTCTATGAGGAGTGAGGCTGAACGAAGTGAGCATTGAGATCATCTGTCAAAAGCAATTCAGTTCGCGGACCCCAGTGATAGATTTAACGGAATAACCTACACTAGAGAGAACGTCTGAAGTAAAAAAAGCATGGATTTACTCAATTTATGAAATTCGAAACTGCGTTTGCGATGGGCATTTGACAGAATTGTTATAAGCAGAATATGACTTAAAATTACGTGAAATCAGAAATCACATAGAAGCCATGAAGATCAATCCTAAGAACTGTTTCTTAAGATTATACAGTCATTTACAGAATTTTAAGACAACCTGTTTCTATTAGGTGATTTCTGCCGATTGCAATCCTATTCTCACTGTAATACTAAACTTCCTGTCGATGTTGCATAATCCTGTAGCAGTAACTGTTGATAGAGTTGGGAGAAGCGTTCGAGCGTCAGTTTGTTTCTAGTTTTCATTCTAAGAGGTTTCGTACGTATTTTCTACACAGCGAAAAATGGGCAAAACAGCGTCATTAAGTGTTACTCAGAGGGCACAAATAGTGACTTTATATCATGAAGGACACTCCAAACGTGACATAAGCAGAAAGGTGAATGTGAGCAAGATTGCTATTTATAATACGATCATAAAATATGGAGATAGAGGTGAATTTGACGACCGAAACAGAAGTGGACGTCCATGGAAAACAACCCCACGTGATGTTAACACCGTAAAGCGAATGACTATGCGTTCTCCGAGGAGTTCGTGCAAAACAATCAAGGCCTTTGTACATTCAAAATGGTCTGATATTAGTATCAGCACTGTTTCCCGACGTCTTAGCAAAGATTTTTGATTAAAGTCTTATAAAACTACACATGAACCTAGACTAATCTTGGTCACGAAAAAGAAGAGACACCAGTGTGAGAAGCGTCATAAATCGTGGACTGCTGAAAATTGGATCCACGTTCTTTTTCCCGATGAATGAACTGTTAAAGAATGTAAATATTCATATGTGGTGTCAGTTTTTCAAATATCTCTGACTAGTAATTAGTCGTGAATTTGAAAATCCTAATTTTCAATAAAATGGCAGGTGGTGTTAAACTTTTGCACATGACTGTGGTGTGCTTTAAGACCACATGGAAGCATTCTTGCATTACAAATTTGAATGTTGCTGACAAACACCCCGGAGCCATTTAGAAATACCAGGATGATCATGATCCATTGTTAAAAATTTTGTGGTAGGTCGCAGCAAAAAATGATGCTACTCCAGCTGCACCACTTTCTGATAAAAGATACACCACCGTATTTTGCAAATAAAACCCAACAAAGTGGTTCTACCTTTCTCCACGTTATGGTACAAGGTTGCACCATGTTTTAGGGTTTATTTTGCACCACAAAATGGTGTACCTTTTCTAAAAAAGGTGGAGCAGCTGGTGTAGTACCACTTATTGGTGCAACCTACCACAAAATATTTAACGGTATGCGTTGCTCAAAAGTAATTCTGAATAGAACGCAAATTCTATTACAAGTGCACCTAAAATGTCTTTGAAATGTTCCTAATCATTCCCAAGCAAGTGGCCCTTTCATTCAGAGAGTCTCGTTGTATGACTTAAATGAGTTTAAATTTGTTATTAGGGATCGGAAATATTTTAAGATTTGTGCATTGGCAACTGCTCACGAAAACGCATCTAAGGGGAAGACGGAAATCAAACTTTGACATCAAACGACATTGCAATCATAATTTAAGACACATTGTAAAATACGGAAGTGAATCTTCATCGGTTACTAAAAACATACTTAAAAGTTCTCAATAGATTGGTAACTTTTTCAGACTTGAGCTTGACATGTTTTCGAAATGCTCCTGATTAATCCAGGAACACTCTCCCAGCACTTCACCATGGCATTCAGCGAGTCTCACTAGTTCAAATCAAATTTTATGTAGATGATTTTAGGAAGAGAGTGTCTGAAACTCAGATCTTAAACAACCCTTAGAAATAGGAAGCTAGGAGATTTGGGATAGAGTGCCCGATAGGATAGGAATGTGACATGGAAGCGAGGTAGAAAGGGAAATGACAACACCAGATCAGATCATATGTAGAGGATTTTAGGAAGGGAGTGCCTGATTGCAGGTCTTAATTAACCCTTAGAAATAGGAAGCTAGGAGATTTGGGGTAGAGTGCCCGATAGGAAAGTGACATGGAAGCGAGGTGGAAAGGGGGACTGACAACACCAGATCAGATCATATGTAGAGGATTTTAGGAAGGGAGTGCCTGATTGCAGGTCTTAATTAACCCTTAGAAATAGGAAGCTAGGAGATTTGGGGTAGAGTGCCCGATAGGAAAGTGACATGGAAGCGAGGTGGAAAGGGGGACTGACAACACCAGATCAGATCATATGTAAAGGATTTTATGAAGGGAGTGCCTGACCCAAGTTCTTAAACAACCCTCAAAAATAGGAGACTAGGAGATTTCGGCTAGAGTGCCCGATGGCGACTGTTGTCACGGAGGCTCCAACTAGCCGGCCACCAACAGTTAGCCCTCTTTCGAAGTACGTTAGGTCACTCATTTCGTCGTTACCCTGACAAAAATTTTACAACATGACACTTTAAATGCTCTTAAACAGGACCATGAGCTTCTAAACAAAGCTATTACAACCAAACAGTGGTGGATTCCTTTGCATATTTCAAGGTTAAAAGTCACTGCGTTAAATGTCACTGCATTAAAAGTCACGTCTTTGAGCATGCTGTTCACATTATTCTGTCCAACACTTGATGTTCAAATCAAGAATATGCACTGCGTTCTTACCTATGGCTCTGAATACTTACTTTCATTTAAGTCCGAGGACCAATGAAATTGATTGAAGACTTTCTGATAGCCTTCGATACTCATCATTATCGTCAATAATTATCAGCCCACTGCTGGATGGTTTCCAGAAATTTCTTCCACCACTGACTGTCTTGAGCCAGTTTTCTCCAGCATGCTTTCGAATTTCGTTCACCCACGTGGTCTTCTTTTGGGTCTTTTTCTACCCCTTGGTATCCAGCCTAATATTTTGGTTATCCATTTGTGGTTAGTTCTAGTGATATGTCCATCCCATTGAAATTTCACGGATTTAACTTTGACACACACTTGCCATTTTCCTAATCCACAAGTTCCTCTTGTTATCAGTCCTGGTTACACCAATCATTCCCATCTCCAGCCATGCCTCTTTCAGTTGTCTGAAGCTTACATATGTCTTCTTCAGTTGAGGTCCATGTCTCTACTCCATATGTAAGGACCGGAAGGATTTATTGATTAAACCCTTCTGTTTTAAGACATTATGGTATGTTGTCTTTGAAAATTGTACCGTTTCTTCGGAGTGCTCTCTAAACAAGTTTTATACGCGGATTATTTTCTTCATCAAATTGGCCTTCCCTCCATATTTGTTGTCCAAGGTAAATGTAAGTGTCGGTTATGTATATATTTTCCCCATCAATCGCTAAATCTTCATTTCTTGTAAAAGCATTGTAGATCAAATCTGTTTTCTAAAGTTCATTTTAATTTTACTTCTTTTCTCTTGTCAGCAAGTTACTGAATCACACTTTGGAACTCTCAAAAGGGACTTACAAAAATGACAGCACTGTCAGCAGAGGGGTTAAAGAATAACCATTGATCTTTGTCACCGTGTCTCCTGAGTTCAGTGGTTGAAAGACCCTCTCCAATGTGGCATTAAAGAGTTTAGGAGATAGGTGTCACCTTCTCTCTCTTTCCCTTTCCATTTTTATTGGTGCTATATCCTCACATAGCTGAAAGTTTGGGTGCTCGCAATGGGTGCTAAATCAAAGATGAAAAAAAAAAAAAAAAAAGAAACATTGGCTTTTCAACACATTATGCTGCAAAATATGTTAAAACTGTTACGTATGTATATTAAATATTTACATGCCGCCCCGGTGGCGCAGTGGTCTAAGCCATGGCTTCTGATTATTTGTCCAAGGTGGCTCCGGATTCGAATCCCGGTGAAGCATGGATATTGTGTTTGCCTTACGCCGCTGGCCTCTCTCCCTTCCGTGGAATCATTGGCCCTAAATTAGGGATGGGCGACTGCTTATAGTCCACTGAGTTGCTGGCGGTGGTCGTTAAACCTCCAATTAAAAAAAAACTTTTAATATACACATATGATAGTAAACAGAATTAATTGTCTCGACAGCTAGATACCAGGACCTCCCAGTATTTTTTTTTCTGGTGTTGTGTTCTATTGTATAAATGTTGTGGTTGGAGTGGTAGCAAATCTTTTATCATCCCGATTTCTTTTGGGGAGTTCTTAAGCATTAATTGGCATTTGAGTTCAACTTAAAAATACCAGCGTCTTTTCTAATAATGAATTAAAATCTAATTATCTTTCTTTACAAGAATCTGGGTTGTCAGTAATATAATTATTTCCCCCTCGTTATTACAAACTATTTAAGAGCAAACAGAAATGTTCACTTCTCTTAAGTGCTAATGATAAATATTTGCTTCCATCAAGATACAGAGTATTTACCTTTTAGCACACAGCCTTCTGCTTCACAACTTGCGTTCATGTATTTCTTTCATTTTAGAATCTAAATTGCATAACAGAATCTGGATATAACACGCTCTGAGGTTTATGAAAAAACATATTTCTCGACATACCACAAACTACATATACATTTCGTTTCTAAAGTATCCTTTTTGTGCACGTCTACCGATAGATACCTGTAGCAGCGATGACCTTCTGGTTAAGTTCATGTTTAAACGGAGAGCAATTGTGAAAGGTTTTAATGCATGCTCAAGTGATAGAGCTATATAGAATTTGACGCGCTTAGAAATTGATAAAGTACACACTGATTTATCTGTGGGTTTTGTTATTTTTGAACGCTATACAATATATAAAAGAATACGTTCAATTCTTCCTTCGTTTCGAAATGCAAGTTTGATTTTAAACTTTACAGACAAAATCTCCAGTTTGCTTCCATCTCTGAAATCACAGTATCATTCGACGTTCAATAAGCATCTGAGGGTAAACGACTATCTCCTTCCCTAATTTAGGACCATTAGTTTAAGGGAACGGAGAAAGCGCGAGTGTGTAATGGTACACACAGGATTAATATCTCAAGCTGGAATTAGAATCCGGGCTCAATAGCACGGAAAGCCGGTGGTCATTTAAGCTCTAGGCTATTCAGTTATATACACATATATGTATATTCAAGGGCGTGCTATAATGGTAAATACAGCTCCATTGAACGTTGTGTATGTTTGTATACATAATGAAGTGTCGCTGAATTAGATATGCCTGGCTAATAATGTATTCGGCGGCCTCTTGTCCTTATGACGGCGAACAAACGACGCGGCATGTAATCCAAGAACTTACAAAAATGTTCTGCAGGTATAGCCAGGTGTACCTCCTCTAAAGCAGTCCGTAATTTCTTTGGGTTCGTAACCGATAGGACACGTGCTCGAACAGCCTTTTTCACGGTATCCCAAAGATGTTCGAGTGGGTTTTAATCCGGGTACCTAAGTGGCCACTGAAGTATTTCCATTTCACTACAATGCTCTTGTAATCATGCAGTTGCCAGATGGGGATTGGGCCATTTTCTTTCTGGAATTAGCCATTGCCACTGAAATGCACGTGGGAAAAGAATAGGGTGTAAATGATCGGCAAAGATGTCCACATATTTGGTGGCACTCAAAGGCGACTGTAAACATACCAAATGTCCCAAGATATTCCAGTTGAAGATACCCCAGACCAGCATTGAGCCACCATCATTCCGTACTAATCCAACTTGACGTGAAGAGGTCTATGGCTTTCTAAGGTTAGCCCCAGATCCTTACATTATCACCAGCTCCATTTAGTTTAAATCTGGATTTATAACTCCAGGCTATCCGCTTTCAGGCTTCTGTGATCCAGCGTCGGTTTGCTTTTGCCCAAACAAGGCATTGATCCAGGTGTTGTGTCGTTAGCAGCAGGACTCTTGTGAGCCGCCGAATCCTGAATCCTAGACGCTTGAAAAGTACTTTGAATTATCTTTGAACTGACGTGGCGAATTGATCCGCTGTTGAAATCGGAGGTGATATGTGATATTGTCTTCTGCCTATCAGTTTAAACAATTCTGCCTAAAAGGCGAATAACACAAGCTGTCAAAGCAGGTACACTTCTGCAATTAATTCAGCAGCTTGTTCTTTTGCCACAATATTTTCGTATTCTCGAAGCACTCTGGACACTGTAGCACAGCGTCACACACACACACACACACACACACACACACACACACACACACACACACACACACACACCTGTCCGTCTTATTTTCGAATTTCGCTCCATCCATCTCTCATTTGGCTTTCTTCTGGGTCATTTTCTGACCCCTGGTATCCAGTCTAAAATTTCCGTTGTCCACCGGTGGCTCATTCTTCTGACAACATGTCCAGCCCATTGCCATTTAAGGGACTTTATTTTGATCATGATGTCTTCACATTTGTCATTTTCCTTTTGCCCGAGTTCCTCTTCTTATCTTTCCAGGTTACACGAAGCATGCATCTTTCCATGCTACTTTCAGTTGCCTGCAGTCTTCGTATGCCTTCTTTAGTTAAGGTCCACATCTCTGCTCCGTACATAAACACTGGAAGGATGCATTGATTAAACACTTTTCTTTTAAGACGTAATGGCATATTACTCTTAATAATTGTATTGTGACTGACGGCTAAGTTCTCAGTTTTTTGGAAAAGGACGGAAGCCAAGTTTTCAGTTTAAAGTTATCTTCGGGGGGAAGGGTGTTTTAGTCATAACCAACCTGGATTAGAGGAAATGCTATCCCACACTCACCAAGTCGCTTGGTGAGTGTGAGATAGCATTTCCTCTAGTTTCACCAAGTCACTCACCAAGCGACTTGGTGAAACTAAGTCACTCACCAAGCGACTTGGTGAGCCAAGTTTTCAGTTTAAAGTTATCTTCGGGGAGAAGGGGGTTGGAGTCATAACTCACCTGGGACTAGAGGAAATGCTATCTTCCACTCACCAAGCGACTTGGTGAGTGACTTGGTGAAACTAGAGGAAATGCTATCTCCCACTCACCAAGAGACTTGGTGAGTGTGGGATAGCATTTCCTCTAATCCAGGTGAGTTATGACTCCAACACCCTTCCCCCGAAGATAACTTTAAACTGAAAACTTGGCTTCCGTCCTTTTCCAAAAAAACTGAGAACTTGGCCGTCAGTCACAACATAATTTTTAAGAGTAATATGCCGTTACGTCTTAAAAGAAAAGTGTTTGATCAATGCATCCTTCCAGTGCTTATGTGCCGAGCAGAGATGTGGATCTTAACTAAAGAAGGCATACGAAGACTGCAGGCAACTGAAAGTAGCATGGAGAGATGCATGCTTCGTGTAAAGCATTTCCTCAAATCCAGGTGATATTTTTTACTGCTATGTGGCGGTCGTCAGATCCCCTTTAGTGGGTATAGGATGCAGCACGAGACGGCGGGGTTGACGTCAAGGAGAGGCTATGCTATATATATATATAAATAAAATTGCGATATTGAGTTGAGCGGTGTCCCAATAGTCTAAAGGCTGGCTTTTGACCATTCGTCCGAGATGGGTCCGAGTTGCTCATCCTGTGAGGCATGGGTGCTCTTTATTACTGCACTAGCTCTCCCTCTTGCCTGGAACTAGTGGCCATAAATTAAGGATGAGTATAAAAATTTTCCAGTGCTAGTAGCTAAGCACTGGAAAAAAAAATTATATATCGAATTGATTGTTGAGTCAAAAGGGATTTTTTTGTATTAAACCAAAACTACTTTAGTATTGATATGAAAACTGATATTTAAATTAAAACAGTGCTAGTAATTTCACTTAAAATGACCTCCATTTTTTCAGTAAGAAATAAGGGAGAATTGAAGCCAATGTTACAATTATTTCTTTAAGTAAAATGGAATTGATTACTTTGATCAATAGGATATTACTTTAACAAATATCAAAGTTGTTGTTTTACTTAAAACTGAAATGATTATTTTAGTCGAAAATGAAAGTTACTGGTTTGCTCAAAACTGCATAAAAATCTTAGGGAATGTGATAAATGTCATTCAAATCAAAATTTCACTGTTTTAATAACTGAAAAATAAGTGATAATTTGAATATAAATTATAGAGGTTGAAACGGGCA
This sequence comes from Macrothele yani, assembly GCA_039090855.1. NCBI lineage: Eukaryota > Metazoa > Arthropoda > Arachnida > Araneae > Macrothelidae > Macrothele > Macrothele yani. Next base: position 146,076,964 of record CM077002.1, on the reverse strand, counting down.
TCTCATCATTTGAATTAAGCCACAGCGACAGAAAACGGAAGTGGTCATGTGAATAAAACGATACGAAGTGCCTTCAATAAAATTAAAAATGCGAATTTCAGTCAAAAAGAAAGTCTTCATATATGAAATCAAACAGTAGGAAAATTTTTATTTTCGTTAGAAAGAATTAGAAGGAACTAATAACATTCTTCCTAATGAAAATGGAATATGAATGACAATGATAATGTAAGACGAACGAAAGTAATTTTGTCAGCAAACATCAAGGTTATTAAAAACATCAATCACGAAGATTTATTTTGGGCCTCAGTGAAGGATATTTTGTAAATCAAAATTATATTGATTATTTTAACTAATATGTAATTCATTTTGATCCTACATGAATCAAATCAGTTCAATCAAATGAAATTATTAATTCAAATCGAAGTGGCAGTGCTTATTTCAATCAAAATTAAAGTGATTATTTCCATTAAAATGAATTCATTTAGTTCACTCTAATAAGAAACGTTCATTCAAATCAAAATAAGAGTGTCTTTTTTTCTCAGTTAAAATGAAAACAAATATCTCAATCAAAAGAAAATTATCTCAGCTAAATGGAAAATGCTGGCCAAAGCTAAATAAGAAATTTTATATAACAACAAAATGAGTCTAATTATTTTAAATAAAATCAAACTCATTTCCATCCAACACGAAAGAAAGAAAATAAGAATTTTTCATTTAAATAAAAATTGGAGCATTTCTTAATATCAAAATAAAAACAATTGTTTCCATAAACATAAAATTAATTATTCTGACCAAATAAGAAAACTTCATTCAAATCGAAATGACAATGTCTTTTTTTAATTAGAATGAAAGCGATTATTTAAATCACCATGAAGTAAACCCGTTCAGTCAAATGAAAAATGCTTATTCAAATCAAAATTCGATTTGCTATACATCAAAATCAGACTGATTATTTCAACTAAAATGAAATTCATTTCCATTCAAAACAAAAGAAATCAATTCTGTCAAATAAGGACAGTTACCGAAATTAAAATGCGATTTGTTATGAATCAAAATGAGACTGATTATTTCAAATGAAAGGAAATTCATTGCGATTCAACACGTAAGAAATCAATTCAATGAAATAAGAAGTTTCCTTTCAAATCAAAATGGGAGCAATTGTTTCAAATAAAACGAAAACCATTGTTTCCATCAACATTAAAATAATATGTTTAACCCAATAAGAAATGTTAATTCAAATCAAAATCACAAAGTTAATTTAACAAAAATGAAAGTGTCTCTTTGAATCACCATGAAGCAAATGTGTCCAGTTAAATGAAAAAAGCGCATTGGAGTCAAACTAATTCGTGTTGTCTTGCAACAAAATGAAACTGATAATTTCAAAGAAAAAGTGAAATTCATTCTGAGCAACAGAAAATAAGTGAATTCAATCCAATTATTGTTCATTCAAATAAAAAAATGGAAATGCTTATTTCATTCAAACTGAAATGTATTATTTCAATCAACATGAAATGTATTATTTCAATCAACATGAAATGTATTATTTCAATCAACATGAAATGTATTATTTCAATCAACATGAAATAAATTCGCTCTGTCAAATGGGAATGTTCATTCGAATCAAAAAAACAATTTTTTATACATGAAAATAATATTTTAATTAAAATGAAATTCATTTCAATCCCAAACGAAGGAAATCACCTCAATCAAATAAAAACTGTTTATTCAAATTAAAATGAGAATATTGATATCAATCAAAATGAAAGCGATTGTTTGAATCAATGTTAAATGTATTCATCAGTTAAATGGAGGATATTCATTCAATCAAAATCAGATATGCAGATATGTTATATAAATGAAATTCATTTCAATCCCAAACAAAAGAAATCAGTTCAACCAAATAAGAACTGTTTATTCAAACTAAAATGAAAATATCCATTTTATTCAAAATGAAAGCGACGTTTTGCACTGTGTTTGCTCATTTAAATGGAGGATATTAATTCAATCAAAATAGGATGTGTTATATAAGACCGAAGCAAAGATGGTTTCTTCAAATAAAATGAAATTGATTATTTCAATCGAAACTGAAAATGATTACTTCAATTATGATGAGTGCGATTTATTTTCTTCTTGTGGTAACGGAGAAAAACGACTTCCCTCGATGCGAAGCTGTGGTTTTATGGTACAGAAACATTTCTTTCTTTACGAGAGCAGCGAAATCTATTTCTTAGAGCAAATTTATTTTTCGTAATATTGTAGGTGGCTAAAAATATGGCCAGACTGCTCTGAGCAAGATTAACCGCCAGCAGTCGCTCTTACTTCCGCAAAGGAAAGTTTTCAAAATTTATTTGTTGTGGCTTCGAAAAGCTAGACACTGGCACATGTAATCCATTAAATTAAATATCACCTGCTCCCCGAGAAGTTTTATTCAAGCTACTCCCGGAAACTCCGGCAGAATGCGATTATGAGTTTAATGGGCCACGAATTCAGCAAGAGGGCTTCGTGTGTAAGAGATGATCTTAAATTTAGCTGCATGATTGATTCGAAGTGATTAACACCGATCTGTGGATCGAAGCAAGTCGTTTATTTTAAAAATTACGACAGGAGCTCGGGTGGTTAATGTTATTAAAAGCTATAGTATCGCACATTCCTTTCCGCTAAAGATTCCAAACACATTGTGAAAGAAATATATTTCCAAGGTAACGGAACACTTTTTTTAACACTCTCTTAGGCGCAGTATTTCAGTGAAAGGCAAATTAAATAACTGCTTTATGATTACAAGCGATCTTTTATTTTATCTCTATTATCTTATAAAATGAAAAGAAGTACTCGTATATCCATCCTAGAGCTTTTTTAACAAATAACAAAACAAATACCTAAAGATATTTTTTCCTTTTAGATGTAAAGAATCTGTTCACGGAATATTTTTAAAATAGTTAAACGTATGCCTATACATACATGTGTTCATTCGCACTTTGCCTTTAAAACCTAAGGTCATCCCTCACGATATTCGTAAATGCCATTGATGTATGTGAATATTTAATCCTAATAGCATAATTTTGCTTGCTGATTAAAACGAAAACTATTTCTGTTTTCAAAAACGGCAGTCGTTACTTTTTTGAGAATTATCGACTTATTACAACTATTCCTGTTCTAGCGAAAAAGTGGAGACTTAGTTTTTCTAAGCTATATGATCACTTGAAACGTGTCCTTAGATTTGCACAGCACTGTTTTGTGAAAAAGTGCTCAACGCTTACCAACCTATTCCACATCACAGAGGATATTTCTTCATCTATTGACAGAGGATCACAAGTTGATGTTATTTACATTGACTTTGCAAAAGCTTTAGATAAAGTTCATCATGGAATTTAAACCCAAGAAACTAAGCTGTCTTCGACTTAGTGATAATCTAATGTCTTTGTTTAAGTCATATCTTTTCAACCGATCCCAGTCCGTTATTTATAACAACCATGTTTCTGATGTTGCCAAGTCTGGAATACTCCAAGGCTCTAATTTAGGACCACTTCTGTTTTCCATATACATTGATGACATTCCTTTTTGCATTGATGACCCTTGTTTCTTGTTCGTGATGATTTTAAGCTTTATCGCAATGTACAGACTCTTGATGACTATCTTGCTCTTCAAACTGACGTCAATAACCTGCTTCAGTAGTGTACGTTAAACCATCCCCACCTCAACATCTTTAAGTGTCATATCGTTTCGTTTTCGCGAAAAAGAAAACTAATTGTTTTTCACTACAAAGCTGGCGACTGTTCTCTTAGCTGGACAAACGATGTCCAAGACTTGGGAGTTACGTTTGATTCGAACTTGGATTGTAAACGTCATATCAAAAGAATTGTACGTAGTGCGTATAAAAATCTTGGATTTATCATGCGACATTCCAAGGATTTCTCGAATACTCAGACACTTATTCGCATTTTTGAGACGGTGGTGACGCCCTCATGGGGGTATGCGCTATCATTTGGAGCCTAAGCCTCGTAACTGTAGCAAATGAAATTGAGAAAGTTCAAAAACAATTTCTTAGATGCCTTTTTTACAAATCGGCTGGTGTTTATATATCTGACATCCCGACGGCTGACTTTTTGTCATTCTTCAAGATGACCTCTCTGCAATCGAAAAGGAAGACTATTCAACTCACGTTCTCTCTGCAATCGAAAAAGAAGGCTATTCAACTCACGTTCTTCTCTCTGCAGTCGAAAAGGAAGGCTATTCAACTCACGTTCTTCTCTCTGCAATCGAATAGGAAGGCTATTCAACTCACGTTCTTCTCTCTGCAATCGAAAAGGAAGGCTATTCAACTCACGTTCTTCTCTCTGCAATCGAAAAGGAAGGCTATTCAACTCACGTTCTTCTCTCTGCAATCGAAAAGGAAGGCTATTCAACTCACGTTCTTCTCTCTGCAATCGAAAAGGAAGGCTATTCAACTCTCGTTCTTCTCTCTGCAATCGAAAAGGAAGGCTATTCAACTCAAGTTCTTGTACGGTATCATCAATGGAGAGATTGATGATACTCAAATTGTAAACCAGTTAAGTTTCCGTGCCCCAAGTTTACCGAGGACAAAATGTGAAGTATTTGCAGTGCCATTTTGCAGGACTGATGCTGGAAAAAATTATCGGTTATGCAAAATGTGTAGACTTCACAACTCATTTGAAGAATGTCCAGATATTTAAATTATAAGTCATAATATTTTTCGTAAAGCATTGTTTTGCAGGATTGTAAATATCACTATAGCAATTCATGTAACTAGATATACCATATGTAGGGATATGTTTACAAATAAATAAATAAATAAATAAATAAATAAATAAACGACCACCTTGAGCAACTGGATGCGCTATAAGTAGTCGCCCGTCCCTGACTTAGGACCACTGGCTCCAGGGAAAAGACAAACACAATATCCATGCCTCAACTAGATCTGAACCCGGATCCATCTCAGACGAATAGCCAGAAGCCAGCGTTTGGACCACTGCGTTACCAGGGCGGCAACCTAGTAACATTAACTACATTAGTTCTGCTCTAAAGAAATTATGGGCATCATTCTTAGGAAGCCCAAATACAGCCTGTAGCTCCGGTACCTGTGAGACCAGAGGCACGGGCTTTGGCTTATGTTGCGTGCTGTGGTTGTGTTGTGGATTTAGAATGAAACAATTGGTGTTGTACTTAGCTTTCTGTTTTGGCAATTACTTTTACCTGGAGTCAGCGGTTTAAAATTTGAGACTGGCGATTGGCTATTTCTCTTTTGCTTTCTGGGTTTAACGACCACCGTGAGCAAATCTAAGGGCTATAATCCGTCGTATGTCCCTTATTTAGAGCCGCTGTTTCCAGGAAGAAGATAGAGAGCTAGTGCTGTGTTGCATTGTCGCCATCCATGTCTCATTCGGGACTCGAGCCCGGGCTCACTGGGACGGAAGGTCAGAAATCAGTGCTTAGGCCACGCGCCAACGAACCTGCCTATTGTACATTACTTTGAATAATCATAGTAATCCTTTAACCGCAAAGAAGAAACGAAATGCAACCTTACGCACACGTGCATAGATACATAAAGATAGGCACCAAGTCCAGATCCGGTGACCGAGTGGTGAAATGTACAAGTTTCTGGCTAGTCGGCAGAACTGCTTCTGTTTTCGTACAATGTAAAATTAGTGTTAAGAAAAGTCTGAAAAAATGTTAAAATCAGCTCCACATATTACCAAAACAATGTTTTAACTATTATATTAAAAGGGGAAATATCATTCCTTTATCCACCGAGCCTTTGAAGGGTAGACCTCCATCAGGATAAGGCTACCAGTCAAACATTCAAATGTACCCCTCTGTTTCTTTAAGAGATTAAAAAGAAGACGAGCATCAAGTTTATGCCTTTTGCTTATATTCTTTTAAAGTCTCCTGACAAAAAAAGTGACGAGTATCAAGTCCTTTTGCTCGTATTCCTTCAAAGCCCCCACATGAAAAAAGAGACAGGTATCAAGTCTATACTTTTTGCTCATATTCCTTCAAAGTCTCCTGATGTGTCACCAATGGACTACTGTGCTTTGGGACTGCTAAAAAGACCGCGCAGACCTAAAACAATGATTGGACTATGGAAAGCAGTGGAAGATGAAAGGAGAGACGGGTATCAAGTCGATACTTTTTTCTCATATTCCTTCAAAATCCCCTGATGTGTCACCAATGGAATATTCCGCATTCGGACTGCTAAAAAGACCGCTTTCTAAACGCAGACCTAAAACAATGATTGGACTATGGAAAGCAGTGGACGATGAAAAGAGAGACGGGTATCAAGTCTATAATTTTTGCTCATATTCCTTCAAAGTCCACTGATGTGTCAGCAATGGACTATTGTGCCTTCGGACTGCTAAAAAGAGCACTTTCTAAACGTAGACCTAATATAATGATTGGACTATGAAACGCAGCGGAAGGGGAGTAAAATACCACTATCAGTTTTAAGAAATGTTCTGTTATCTGGGAAATCTAGATTTAGGTTTATAATCCAGAGAAAGGGCCATCATGTAGAATATTTAGGAAAGAAATAATTTTATTTGAAACATTAATTATGCTGCTGAAAAATCTTACTAACAATGTATGAACATCTTCTGCACATTGATCAGCCAAAGTGTTTATCATATTATTTTCAGTTAAGCATGCTTGTTCCCTTGAGAAGGACAATAAGACTCAAAGGATTTGCACAGTGTTTTACGTATCGCATCATTTACCATACCTGCCTGTCATACTGAGTAGCTCGAAATCTTTATTTTGTCTCGTAATTCTCCGAAGACCTGCTGTATTTAACGATGAACATCTTTCTCCGGTTGTGTGCTCTATCTGAAGAAATAGATACCTTCGTATTAAAAATATCCCAGGTAAAAAAAGATTTCGTACAACAGCATCCATTAAACCCTCCATTTGCGTGATGAGCCATCTTATTACATTTTCCCCTTTTTTTTATTCACAGAATGGTTTCATTGAAAAAAATTACCTCTTGTTTTGAAAAATGTATGCAGAATACGTGCTATTTTTATATTTTAGTACTGAAAAGGATTTTTGATTCTCCGAAAGAAAATTGGAAAAAGATTCGAAATCTTTATACAAGGTGCTTCTAAACTGTTTGAAAAAAAAAACATCGAAAAATTGTTGTTCTGTCTATTGTGATAAATACCGGGCCGAAAATGCTTTCCTACAAAGATATACAGTGTGTGTAGTAAAGTCGCAAACCACCTGCTTCACTTACGAACAGAGGCCAATAACGGGATTAATCTAAATGCATTAGGGCAGAGCCCATCCAGTGGGATTAATCTAAATACCTTAGGGCAGATCCCAACCAAAGGGAATTATCTAAATGCCATAGGAAAAATCCCATCCAGTGGGATTAATCTAAATGCCATAGGGCAAATCCCAACCAATAGGATTAATCAAAATGCCATAGATCATATCCGAACCAACGGGACTAATCTTGGCAGATCTCAACCAACGGGATTAATCTAAATGGCGTAGGGAAGATCCCTATCAACGGGATTAAGCTAAATGCTATAGGAAAGATCCCAACCAACGGGAGTAATCTAAACGACATAGGACAGATTCCAATCAATGGGATTAATCTAAATGCCATAGGAAAAATCCCAACCAACGGGATTAATCTAAATATCATATGGAAGATCCTAACCAACGGGATTAATTTAAATTCCATAGGGCAAATCCCAACCAACAGGATTAATCAAAATGCCATAGGGCATATCCGAGCCAACGGGACTAATCTTGGCAGATCCTAACCAACAGGATTAATCTAAATGCAATAGAGCATATCCGAACCAACGGGACTAATCTTGGCAGATCCCAACCAATGGGATTAATCTAAATATCATAGGTAAGATCCCAATCAACGGGATTAATCGAAATGCCATAGGACAGATACCAATCAATGGGATTAATTTGAATGCCATAGGAAAGATCCCAACCAACGGGATTAATCTAAATATCATAGGGAAGATCTCAACGAACGGGATTAATCTAAATACCATAAGGCAGATCCCAATCAATGGGAGTAATCTGAATGCCATAGAGCACATGCGAACCAACGGGACTAATCTTGGCTGATCCCAACCAACGGGATTAATCTAAATGCCATAGGGAAGATCCCAACCAACAGGATTTATCTAAATGCCATAGGGAAGATCCGAATCAACGGGATTAATTTAAATCCCATAGGGAAAATCTGAACCAACGGGATTAATCAAAATGCTATAGGGCATATCCGAACCAACGGGACTTCTCTTGGTGGATCCCAACCAGCGGGATTAATCTAAAAGCCATAGAGAAGATCCCACCTCGTATTCGGCGGGGAGGAATTCTGGAACTTAGTTCATAGAACTCCGAAAAAGCAAAAATGGCGATTGCGAAGTTAAAGAACGTCATTTGTTCACTACAAATCGGTCACCGAAAGTGAGGATACAAAAGTATCCATGGGCATAAGCAATATAGTACTGCTGTCTGGAGATGCAGCATCCCTTAACGGACGGTCGTACACATTGTGAAACAGAAGAATACTTCCCCTCCATTCGTAAGATACTGCCGGTTTGCATTTTCACCGGCAGTCCCATCCCCTTGCATATCATACAGTTTCAAATAAAAGGGAAAGACCGTTTCTAGTGCCACACTGTATCCTCTCTTTCGTTTTAGGGACTTGTCATCTGTAGACAGCAATCCAATGATACTGAATCGTTTGGAAATGCCGTTGGATACTTTTGCCAGGTCAGTGTACAGTCTGTCACACTAAGTATTAACCGCTTTGACACAATAAGTCGAGTTTAACTCTCTTCAGTGAACATCTGTCTTAATCGTTTGACCATAACGCCCTTGGTAACCTTGCATCCAAACTACCACGACCGCCCCAAAACGCCAGTCTACAGTGAGAACAATTTCTTACTCCCAACCTTTTCTTTCAAATCATATGGAGTCTACGGGATTAACACAGGACACCTTCAGTCATCTTTGTCGCTAAACAACTAAGTATATCAGGCGTTGATATCTCCCGGGGCTATACTATTTGAATTTACACAGCCACTGCGGAATTAGCAGCAGTCACCTTCTGCCACCATTGTTATCGCTAAACAAATAAGTATAGCAGGCGTTGGTAACTTCCGGGACAATATTACTCGTATTTCTTCTTTGAATTTTCACGGCCTCTACGGGATTAGCAGAAGTCACCTTCAGTCACCATTGTTGTCGCCAAACAAATAAGTATAGTAGGCGTTGGTATCTTCCGGAACGAAATTATTTAAATTTACGTAGCCTCTGTTGGATTAGCAGAAGTCACTTTCAGTCACCATTGTTGTCGCTAAACAAATAAGTTTGGCAGGCGTTGGTATCTCCAGAGGCGCTATTATTTACTCGCATGACATCGTATAACTTCTTCATGGGAAAATGTAGTGATTGTCCCCGGGAAACGTCTGGAGGTCAACGCAAGTATACACTGCAAATCATGTGGTGATCCGTGTGGTGATCGGGCATCAATCCTTCTTTCGGTAGCTTGTAAAGCGGAGGGACAAAATTCTGAACTGAGCAACACAAGATTTCATGACCCTGGTCGTCAATGGGTAAGTAGTCAGAGGACCAAGCGTTAGGTAAATCGTCGGAATTGGATTCGAATTCAATATAAGGTTGAGGCTTGAAGGGCGTGTTTGTTCAACATCGCTAGTCCAGTAACATTTTTGGAAATGAGTGGTCCTAAATTTGTGGCGACCGACACCTTAAAAGTGTTAGGTGCTCACTGATCCGAAACCAAATGAGGAACACCAGGTATAATAACTGTTAAACTCCGGAACTAAATGATAACATATCTTCTTAAGAATTCGATACTGATATTTTTTTATGTTTCGGATTTTAACGACCACACTGTAAGCAACTCTGTGAGACATGAGCAGTCGTCTGCCCCTACTTCAGGGCGCCTGGTTCCAAACAGGACAGAGAGAAACCTCCGTAAGACAGATACACACTGCTGGTCAATTGCTAATCTCATCCTAAACATAATAAATACCATTACATTCTGTGGTGAAGTAGGAATATTTTTTTCAACAACAAGCTCTATGGCTTTTGTAATTTTTTTTTTTTGCACTTAATATACTTTTTCATGAAAAAATATATTAAATGCAAAAAAAAAAAAAATTAAATCATAAACGGCTATATAGCGCATAAAAAAGTAAGTGTGGTTGGATGCCAAGTGAAATAAAATAATGTCAGAATGCCAGGACATTACAAGAAAGACAATTTATTGTGCTCTGAAATCCAGAAGGCTTTGGAACGTGTTCAAGGGACAAACAGGCCATTTTGTGCAGAATACGTAAACGTGAAAAAAATGCAATTACCGTTCGCAGGCGTTCCGGCGTAAGATGTCAATACGGGATATGGCCATCATGGAGAGCGATGCAAGATTCCACACGTCGTGTCATGCTTTGAAAAACATTATCAAGAAGCTGTTGGGGTAATTTATCCCATTCCTCTATCAGTGCACGGATGAGGGTGTCCTTGTTTATCGGAGGGCATTGGTGACCAGCAAGACTCCTCCCCAAAGCATCCTACACATTTTCAATGGGATTCAGACCTGGAGAACGTGCTGGCCATACGAGGCGTTGAATATCTTCGCTCTCAAGACACTCCTGGGCAGCGACTGTTCGATGACATGTTGCGTCGTTGTCCATGATAATGAATCTATCACCGACAGCACCACGAAACATGCGAACATGAGGTAGCAGAACATCATTAATGTATCGTTGGCCAGTCATAGTCCCAGTTGGAAGCACATAGAGGGACGTACGGCCATTGATCATGATGCCAGCCCATACCATGACACTACATGTCGGATATCGGTCCCTTTCCTGGATGTTTGCTGGACAATATGCAGTACCACTATCACGCCAGATCAGTTTTCGTCGACAATCAGACAATAGACTGTATCTACTCTCATCTGAGAAGAGGACAGCAGCCCAGTCGTTATCAGTCCAATTGCAATGTTGATGGCACCATTGCAAACGGGCGGTACGGTGACGTCTGGACAATGGGATGCACACAACAGGACGGCGGGCGTATAGTCCTCCTTCATGCAAACGTCTGGCGACAGTTTTTCGGGAGATCCGCTTGCCAGTAGCAGCCATAAACTGATTTGCTACCTCACTAGCTGTACTGTGCCGGTGTCTTTTTGTTGATAGCACTATGTACCGATCTTCTGCAGGTGTCGTACTGCGAACACCACCTCCCCCGTGACGTTTGCTACACTCTCCATTTGTTTGAAATGATTTCCAAAGCCTTGAAACAACACTGTGGCTGACGTCGAACTCCCTGGCAACATCTGTTATTTTTTGCTCTTCTTCAATCTTGCCAATAATACGGCCATGCGTAAAATCATCTAGGTGATGTCGGGAAGACACACTGAAAATTGCAAGTTCGTCAATTGATTCTTTCCCTTTCAACTTTGCGTTTGAACAACAACGGTCAATAAGCGTCAAACCCTTTATATCTCTTATCAGCGCTATGACGTCACGAACAAGTTCGGCAATCCAAAATTTGCATACGCACAACACGTCTTACTGTATCCCGCACTTATGCTAATTTTCACATTTTCCTGCCTTCCATTTTATGGTTGCTATCGTTGCTACTGTCATCCGTCGTTAGCAATTGTCCGGCAGTGTACCATCCGTGCCGCATCCGGCGTTCGAACAAGAGCTCTCTCGGAAAAGAGATATCTACGAGGGCTGTACCGAAAGTAATGCAAAAGTTAGCATAACTTTTTATTAACTGACAGAGGTCGTTTAAATTGCACATGTTGGTAGAGTAACCCTCCTTCCTCTATACTAACCTTCTTCATTGCTGCTAAAAAATGGATTCCAAGCAGAAGCAACATGCCCTCATTGCGTTTTTGACCAAGAAAGGGTTCAGGCTGTCCAACATCCATAGGAGGCTACGGAATGTTTACTGAGATGACATCAAAAGCATAAACATAACGACCGTCTGCACACGATACAAAAGGTGAATTTAATGACACACTTGAACTAAGATGACATAGTTAAAAATATTTAAAATGCGTGAGACCTTTCGGGTCCTGCCTGCAGGTACCCATCATCAGACGTGATAAAAGAACCACACACTATGGAAGCGGCAACATATATAAATAATTACACAGTTAAACAAATGACGTAATAGTGAATGGTCGAATGAAAAGTAATTACAATGATGCGTAAATGAAGTGTCCTTGGATGATCAAATGTACCACGTGTGTCATGTCATCACAAGAAAGGTGGTGGGAGGGATGAGAGAATGGGGGGGATTTCAGAGAGGTTGAGATAATATGGATGTATTAATGACACCTGTTATATTGGCTCCACAACCAGGTCATTCGGGATTCGTTTAAACGAACATCAATATGACTGTCGCAATGGATGTTCCTCTACTGCTCTATCCCGTCTCTTACTCAAGGGGAATCACAACACCTCCATTTGAGATGAATCCAAAATCCTCACAACTCCTCACACCAAACCTCAATTATTGTTCACTGAAAGCCTATACATAGACAAATTTTCCGATACTTGCTGTAATGATGAACTACCCAGAAATATTCCCCGCCCCTGGAAACACCTGATCTGGGCCACATCCATATTATCTCAACCTCTCTGAAATCCTCCTCCCCCTCCCCCATTCTCTCATCCCTTCCGCCCCCTTTCTTGGGATGACATGGCACACGTGGTTCATTTGATCATCCACGGACACGTCATTTACGCATCATTATAATTACTTTTCATTCGACCATTCACTATTACGTCATTTGTTTAACAGTGTAATACTTTATATATGTTGCCGCTTCCATAGTGTGTGGTTCTTTTATCGCGTCTGATTATGGGTACCTGCAGGCAGGACCCGAAAAGTCTCACGCATGTTAAATATCTTTAACTATATCATCTTAGTTGAAGTGTGACATTAAATTCACCTTTTGTATCGTGTGCCGACGGTCGTTATGTTTATGCTTTTACTCACGTAGCACGAAGTCTTCTGCATTGGATTCCTGAGATGACACCACTGACAAGAGCAAAGTGCACAGATGAATGAAGAAGTTTAAAGAAGGGGAGAACCAGCATTGAAGACAAACCACGCAGTGGGAAACAATTATTTCCGACCGCTAACAAGAATCGTTATCGAGTGGATGAATTGATTCGTGGGGAGCGACGAGTCACAGTCCGTGAGCTTGTTGCATAAATGGACTGTGGTCACAATGCGTAGAGCCATGGTGGTGGAAGACTTGGGGTATCGGAAAGTGTGTGCGAAATAGGTACCTCGGCAGTTGACACTCGATTTGAAGGAGAAAATAGTGGAAGGCTGCTCTGATCTGCTGAAAGCGTTTGAAGTCAATGATGTCACGTCGTTTTCCCATCTGGTAACAGAGGATGAAGCGTGGACGTATCTTTACGATCCGGAAACGAAGAATCAATCCATGGAATGGCTTCACACCTCTTCACCAAGGCCTAAGAAGTTCAAGAGCCAGCGAACAGCACAGAATGTCATAGTAACTGTTTTTTTTTTTTTGGGATGACATGGGTGTCATTCTTGATTTTCTGGTACATGGCCGTACCGTGACCAGCCAGCGGTACATTGAGACACTCAAGAAGCTTAGAGAAACCATGAGGAGGAAGAGACGGAACAAAAATCTGAAAACGATCCACATTCTCCATGACAATGCGAGACCACACACATCTTTGTCAACAAATCAGGCTATCAGAAAATTAGGCGGGTAGGTGGTCCCAATCCACCGTGTCATCCAGACCTGAAGCCCTCCGACATCTAGCTGTTCGGTCCAATGAAGGACAGTCTACGGGGACAACGATTTGATGACACAGACGAGGTGAATGTGGCTGTGAAAAAGTAGGTACAACAGTCCACACCTTAATATTTCCAAAGTGGATTCGAGAGTTTGGTTCAACGATGGCACAAATGCATCGCTTGTGATGGAGACTATGTTGAGTAGTATCTTTGTATAGAGAAAGAGTTACTCTACCAACATATGCAATTTGAACGAACACTGTCAGTTAATAAAATAGTTATGGCCACTTTTGGATTACTTTCGGTACAACCATCATATAATGCCATGGAAACAATTAATATTCCTTTCTATTCCTCGTAATTTAAGGGTACACAACCACGAAATGCATTGCCCATTTTCCTTGAATTCCTTTTTTGCGCTACTAATTTTGGGGCTGTCTTCATTTCGTGTAGGAAAGCACATAGCTCTCTTTCAGTAAGGAAAAGAAATGGAGTTTCATGAGCTTATTTTTTAATGATTAATAACGTCAATTTAAAGTTTTCGAACTCCTCCTTTTACTCTGACGCACTTTTCAGAACTAACGTGAAAGTTTTGAGAAAACGTGTGCTCAGTAGCTGGAATAGATTTCTCTACTCTCCAGATGGCAAGAAACCACGTCCGAGCAATCGCTCTTCAAACGTGGACAGCGAGAATAAGCTAACAGGACCCAATGTACGAAAATTGGAGATGACGATGGTTAGTTTTTATGCCATTCTCTTTTGCTTGTTATGTATGCGGTATATATGTAAGCAGTCAAGTATAGATTGCATAAATGGCCTTGTTCCGAAGGCCATCGGAAATATCAAAAAGTTCAGAAGCAGGAAAAAGAAACACCTCCATGCTCCCGTGTTGTAACACCAGTTTAAGTAGCAACGGTGACAATTAAGAGTCTTCTTTAAATTGTCACGCACATATGCGTAAATGAGTCAAAAGCCGCAGGACATCCTTGTATTTCAGAAATGGGAGGGAAAATGAAATACCTGAATACCGTGAGGGAGCTTATCTCTTAGGCTATTTCAGGAACATAGGCCGCTATCTTGAAATCCGCCGTATTGGATCGAGGTCGAATTTTTTAAATGGTAAGGGGGTCATGTTGAATATTAAACAAGACAGAATTTTCTCAGAAATTCATTGCTGTAATCAGATTTGACATTTGTGTTGTGGCTCACAAGTTATCAACTCCAGATATTTGAAATAACCATTGTTTGTTGCTGGTAACTGAAGATGGCATTAACGAAAAAGGAGAGGATTGAGATGATTCTAATGTCTGGGGAACGGAGCTGCTGTATCATAGCCGCAGACCTCTACAACCGATGCCAAGAAAGACCACCAATTTCGCACAGAACTGTCTCATACCTGATATTCAAATTCCGAGAAACTGGAACTGTGGACGGCAAGCCACGTAATGGTCGGCCGAAAACTGCTACCGACGAGGAAAACTTCGATAATTGTCTTCGCATCCTTTGAAAAGAGTCCACAATGTAGCACACTACGTCTCACGAGTAAAAACTGTCTTTGTGCGGATAATTGAAAATAAAATAAAACTCGGCTTGGCTTAAATCAAAAAATAACTTATATTATGAGAGATCAATTTAATAAAACCTTATGATATTTAAAAAACAGATGTGACGTGCCTGACCAGCAGGACGCATACGATATAAAGGCAGATAGCAGCTACAACGAACGTCCGCGTAGCTCAATAGGTAGAGCGACTTATTCCGGAATGAGGGGACCCGAGTTCGAGCCTCAGCGTGGACAAAAGTGACGGAGAAATTTACTTCGTTATACAGATTAAAAGACATCTTAAATCAAATTAACTCATATTATGAGACATCAATTTAATAAAACCTTAAGATATTTTTAAAACAGATTAAAAGACATCTTAAATCAAATTAACTCATATTATGAGACATCAATTTAATAAAACCTTAAGATATTTTAAAAACAGATTAAAAGACATCTTAAATCAAATTAACTCATATTATGAGACATCAGTTTAATAGAACCTCATGATATTTTAAAAACAAATTAAAAGACATTGCTTAAATCAAATTAACTCATATTATGAGACATCAATTTAACAAAACCTTATGATATTTTAAAAACAGATTAAAAGACATACTTAAATCAAATTAATTCCTATTGTGAGACATCAATTTAATAAAACCTTATTATATTTTAAAAATAGATTAAAAGACATCTTAAATCAAATTAACTCATATTATGAGACATCAATTTAATAAAACCTTATGATATTTTAAAAACAGATTAAAATACATTGCTTAAATCAAATTAACTCATATTATGAGACATCAATTTAATAAAACCGTATGATATTTTAAAAACAGATTTAAATACATTGCTTAAATCAAATTAACTCATATTATGAGACATCAATATAATAAAACCTTATGATACTTTAAACACAGATTAAAAGACACTACGTCTCGTAATAGAATGTTGTGTCAGCCAGTCAGCCATTGTATGTATTCTTCACACCGCTCCGCTCACTGGCATTCGTTGAAGATCCAGATGCAGCAGCAACAATCAGAGGATGACGTGTCGAATTCTGCACTTCAATCAGAAAGACGTGTCGAATTCTGCACCTTAATCAGAAAGACGTGTTGAATTCTGCACCTGGGCTTTAGACTAACGTCAACGGGATCCCTCATTCGTTCAGGACATTTTGTTTAGTAACAAGGCCAATTTTTATGTCAGTGGTGAGGTTAACCGTCAGTGCTACAGGCACTGAAGTGACAGGAACTATCACTGAACGGAATCATCCAATGTCGTTGGTAATGCAAATGTTATGGTGTGGTGTGGAAGATGGAGCACCGGTGAAATCGGACCCTTTTTCATCGACAATAACTTAAATGCTCAGCGCTACCTGGAAAGGCTACAGGAAATAGTGCTCGCTTCCCTTCTGAATGAAGGTGGAAATTTCCCAGTTATTTCCAATACGATGGAGCTCCACCACACTACGGAGAAACTGTTCGTCAATGGCTATATGTTCAATTCTCTGGTCATTGGATTGACCAGCGTGGTTCTGTGGAATGGACACACAGATCCTCCGACCTCACACAACTCGACTTTTATCTGTGAGGTCATCTGAAACAACTGGTGTATGCTGAGGAAATCCGCGACAAACACCACCTTTAGCAACGCATCCTGGACCTCATTTCTCCAGATATTCTCGTGCGGGTGCATAACGACTGGATCAAAAGCCTTCATCTCTGTGTTCAGCAACAGGGACAACACACTGAACACATTAAAAGCTATGCATCACAGGGTACTTTAGAGGTTGTTATTTCAAATTTCTGTGTTAATAACTTGTGAACCACAATACATATACCCAATCTGATTATGGCAATGAATTTCTCAGTAAATTCTGGTCTTGTTTGATATGCAACATGACCCCCTTACCATTTAAAACATTTGACGTGATCCAATATGGCAGATTTCAAGATGGCGGCAATGTTCCGGAAATAGCCTAAAAAATATGGCCCCACCGATTATTTGCTGGGGTATTCAGATATTTTATTTTCCAGCCCGTTTCTTAAACACAAGGGTGTGCTGCTACTTTTAACTCACCTTACTATAATAGAATTCAAAATGCTCAGTACGTCGGCTGCAATGATTCATGCTATATTGTAGACTCCATTGAGTTGGAGGTAAAATACAGCTTGAAATGAAAGTGTAGGGTGCTATTCGTGCGTTGTTTAATGCAAGTCGAACAAAATTTCGTAAAACAAAACCTAAGCTGTATTTCAAAGCGATTAAATACTTCTATTGCCTTTAAGGGCCACCGCTATTAACTCCAACGGTAATAAGCAATAGCCCATACCTAATTTGTGGTCAATGGTACCAGGAGGGAAAAGAGCAGGATGTCTCAACCGGAACTGAACTCAGGCCTATACACACGAATGTTCAACTGGAACTCGAACTCGGGCGTACATGCATGAATGTTCAACGGGAACTAAAATTCAGGCCTACATACGTGAATGTTCGTTTATATTACTTCGTCACTGGAGCGGCCTTCTATCGATCACCGAAAATCATTTTATTTTTGGGGAGTTTAACGATCTCAGTGAGCAACTCTGTGGACTATAAGCAATCGCTCGTCCCTAATTCTCCCTCTCTCTGTCTCTCTCTTTTTCCTCTTCCCTGGAAAGGAAGAGGAAAAAGAAAGAGACAGAGAGAGAAAGAGAGAGAGAGAGAAAGCCATTGCCGTAAGACAAACACAACATACACGCCTCGGGACTCAAACGGGTACCCATTCCGGGCGAATGGTCACAAGACAGCGCTTAAGCCACTGCGCCACCAAGACGGCAACAAATCTTGAAATATAATAAAGTAGATTTTCGGGAAAAAATTGGACTAAGTTGTTTTGAATAATCAGTAGAGTTAAACAAAATTGTAAAAATGTAACACAGAATGGTTATTGCGATATCATAAAAACATGTTTACTTGCAGTTTATGAACTACAGTGAAGCACCATTTATACGTTTCTAATTTATACGTAAAATGTTGATTTTCCATTAAAGTTAAATTTTATCAACCTCATCAAAAACCATGGGTAATAGTCCTGTAGGTACCTGATGCAATGTGGTATTAGGTTTCATTCGTCTTACATTGTTTTACTTCCAGCGAATCGACACACATCTGGTAAACCCAGGCATCCTGGGGAAGGATATCGAGGTGTCCGAAAGAGGTCCGGGTTCGAATCCCGGTAAGGCATGGATGTTGTGTTTGTCTTATGACACTGGCTCTCTTCCTTCTCTGGAACCAGTGACCCTAAATTAGGGACAAGCGGCTGTTTATAGCCCATTGAGTTGGTCACGGTGGTCGTTAAACCTCCAATCGAAAAATAAAAAATAAGAAAGAAGAAGGGTGTCGAGGGCCAAAGTGCGTGCGAGGCCGACTTCAGAGGGAACCATCTATGCATTCGCTTCCCCAAACACGGGGAGACTGTGGAAAACCCCGGAAAAACCGCGGACTAGATGGCGGGCTGCATGGGGTTCGAATACCCGTCACAAACACGTCCTCCTCCCACACAACGCATAGCGTCTTAACTAACTGCGCCATGCTAGTGGTAATTTCATCAATTATAAGAAATTGTCTTTCTTCTCATTAGTACGCTAATTTGTGTGGTGTTGTTGTGTTTAGAAATTCAAAACACGCGAATTCCGTTAACCAACACTCTTCCCGCCCATTCGACGAGAATTCCGTTGTGTATTTCTAAACCAGCCCCTTGTCCTTTCGCTCTCCATATTTCCTGTCATCCACCTAATCTATGAATAACTCTGCGATATGCGCGCGCACATCCTGAGTTACCATTTTTCAGTTCCGTTGATACCTGAAATAGATCCTTGTTTTTACTTTACGTTGTGATATCGGACACTTTCCTTGAGGTCTTCATTTGCATTTGCTGCCTTGCATTGAATCCATGCTGCACGATCACGTAAGTCTTCTTAAAAATGCAAAATGAAGATTTTGAAGGAAGCTGATGAAAATCACTCGCTGACGTGACGGCTTTAAGTGCAAAATTAAAAACTTCAGTTCCGACTGTTACGACGGTATTTTATAAACATTAAATTTGAAATGGCTATTGGGCTTTGTGTTTAAGCACTTGAAACTTGGACTGTTCATTGGATGTTAAACACAACCACTTTAAAGTTGTGCTGAACGTTGGGTATTAAAATTATGAATTGTTGCCCAATAAATTAGAATTTAATTTTTAATCTTACCTCTTTACTCTTGTCAGCAAGTTCCTGGATCGTGTTCTGTATGTCTGAAATGGTAGTTGCAAAAATGACTAGGTCATCAGCAAAACGAATATGTATGATTTAAGTAATAACTATCAATTTTTATACCCTTGTGTTTTGCCAGTTCACTCTACTATAAAATATATACTGTACATATATTACATTGTATATGCATATATATTGTTACTGTATTACTGTATTTGTATTGTGTATATAAATATATGACAGGTTTCATGTGGATGTCAATCTTTTAGAAACCCCTTCCAAAAGAGAATACATTCAGTCTTTCCTACTTGTCAGAATTCGATGAGTTAGGATTAGGTGAGTGTCATTACTGATGTTTTGTGATATATTATACAGTATTCCGAGAGTTTGGGCAGACTGGATGTATTCTCTTTTGGCAAGGGATTTAAAAAAATTGACATCTACATTAAACCTGTCAGAATGTTCCGCTGCCGGGTACGTCTTTCCCTGATGATTGGTGCCCGGTAGCTACTAACTTTAGAGCTGTCAACGTCAACGTGTTTATACGTGTTTCCACGAGCTTGTGAAGTTTGGGATATCCTTACATGTTGTATTGTCACTAACTCTTGCAGCTGAGCGTAAGGTTGTGCCATGTTAAACTGCAATTCAATGTCTTTTTTAAATATACATGTATATTGATATATATATATTTTGATCAACTGTCTTCCACAACGGTTTGTCTTGCTCCAACTTCCTCAATGTCACTCCCGCATGCTTTTGAATTTCATCCACCAATCTCCTCCCATGTGGTCTTCATCTAGGGTCTTTTGCTGTTTCTTGGAATCCAGTCTACAATTTCGGTTGTCCATCGGTGGTCTGTTTCTCATAATCGATAAAAGCCACACATAATGGGACACAAGGTCAGGTGATGCGCAAACACAAAGCCTCTCTTTGACAATTAGTTCTCTCAGTATGCTGCAGACAACTCAAAGAGGCATGGAGAGGTGCATGCTTGGTGTATTCAGGATATATATATATATATACTAGTATATATAAGGAAGATTCCTGAGGATTCGAACTACGCTACAATGATCCTGCTACATAAAAAAGGTGACATTGAGGATCTCTGGAACTACAGACCTATCAGCCTCCTATCAGTCTTTTATAAAATTTTCGCTAAAGTTCTTTCACACCGCTTGAAGGTAACACTTGACATGGCTCAACCGAGAGAGCAAGCTGGATTCAGGAGTGGCTACAGCACTATAGATTACATCCACGTACTGAGAGAAATAATTGAAAGAGTGAGGGAATATGAACTTCCATTGTGCATGGCTTTTGTCGATTATGAAAAAGCCATTGATTCAGTGAAACCATCAGAAGTTACAATGGCGTTGAAATCATGCGGTGTTGAAGATGAATACATTAATAACTTTAATGAAAATCCAAGTGCAAAGATTCGGCTGTATTAAAATACAACACACATAAAAATTGAAAAGGGAGTGAGACCAGGTGAAACTCTTTCTCCCAAGCTCTTTAATGCCGCATTGGAAAATGTGTTTCAATCACTGAACTGGGAAAACAAAGGGATAAAGATTAATGGAGATTATCTAACTCAACTTCGTTTTGCTAATGACGTAGTCATTTTTGCAACTACCCCATCAGAGCTGCAGAGTATGATCCAGGAACTTGCTGACAAGAGTAAAGAAGTGGGATTAAAAATGAACTTTCAGAAGACAAAAGTGATGTACAATGCTTTTACAAGAAATGAAGATTTCTCGATCGATGGAGAAAAGCTAGAGATAACAGATGCGTATGTTTATCTTGGACAGCAGACATCAAGTGAGGGTCCCATTGATTTGGAAGAAACAGCATAATTTTCAAGAGCAGCATGCCATCATGTCTTAAAAGAAACGTGTTTCATCAATGCATCCTTCCAGTGCTTACGTATGGAGCAGAGACGCGGACCTTAACTAAAAGAGACAAACAATGGCTGCAGACAACTCAAAGCAGCATGGAGAGGAGCATGCTTGGCGTATTCAGGAGAGATAAGTAGAGGAACTCGTGGATCCGAAAACTGACAAGAGTGGAATACATGATGACCAGAGTAAAATCCCTGAAGTGGCAATGGGCTGGACACACTGCCAGAAGGACAGATCATCGATGGACAGTCGAAATTTTAGATTGGATTCCAAGGGACAGGAAAAGACCCAGAA
The DNA here is from genome assembly GCA_039090855.1 of Macrothele yani. Taxonomy (NCBI): domain Eukaryota; kingdom Metazoa; phylum Arthropoda; class Arachnida; order Araneae; family Macrothelidae; genus Macrothele; species Macrothele yani. The sequence continues at coordinate 146,055,170 of CM077002.1, read as the reverse complement.
GAAGACCACATGGAAGATGGGTGGATGAAATTCGAAAGTATGCGGGCGTAACATGGAGGAGACTGGCACAAGACAGACTGTTGTGGAAGAGGTTTGGAGAGACGTTCGTCCAGAAGTGGATTGATAATGGTTGACAATGAGGATTATGATGATATATATATATATACAAACTACTGTTTGGGAAAATTCCAACACAATGAAGGAATGATGGTAATCATGCGAAACCTACAGGATGTGCATAGCAGAGTATGACATGCTAATGATTAGAAGTGCAGAGTCATTGCGCATGACTGCCTGGCAGCGCCATCTGGACAGTCGTGTGGGTGGTATAAAGGGAGGGTCGTTTAGGATACACACCAGAAGTGCATCGCGGACAGCGAGACGTAAATGAATCTTCAGGATTCAATAATGCCTCGGCGACGACGAAGAGCGCAATATCACCATACGACAGAGTTTGAACGGGGACGAATTATTGGTCTGCGTGAAGGTGCATTTTCGTACCGCGACATTGCGGCTCGGACGGGACACAATGCTACGACAGTGATGCGCATGTGCATGGCGGCAGTGGATCGAGGAGAACCAGGTGCATCGACAATCAGGCAGTGGACCGAAATGTGGCGACACCGCAGGTTGTCCGACACCTAATCCGCATGGCAGTGAAGACCGTTCCGCAACTTCGCAAGTGTCAGCACAACAGTGGGGCACTGAAACAGGTGTGGCATTATCTCCCTCTACAGGCCGACGCAATCTGCTGCACACAGGACTGGTTGCAAGAATTCCGCTGCGGCGTATTTTTTTTTTTTTTGACCAGGATCTTAGGACGCCTCAGGCTGGAATGGGTTTTTTAACAAAGACAATGGCGAGCTGATTGCCAAGTTGTTGTGTTTTCGGACGAGTTCCTGTTGAACTTGGATTACCATGATGGCCACACACGCATTAGACGGTATTGTGGGGAGCGCCTTCTTCCATCATGTATTGTGCAGCGTCATACGGGCCGAACGCCGAGTGTGATGATGTCGGGTGGCATTGGGTACCATTCGCGATCTCGGCTGCTACGACTTGAGGGCAATCTTAACAGCGACCGCTACATTAGGAACGTTATACAGCCAGAAGTTATACACTTCCTTCAGAGCACTCCTGGCGCTATATTCCAGCAGGGCAATGCCCGACTTCATGTTGCCAGGAAAGTTCAAGCTGTCTTCGCAGCACAGCAGATACCGCTTCTACTCTGGCTTTCCCGTTCGCCAGACATGTGGCCGATTGATTATTATCTGGGATATGGTCACTTGGCAACTGGCCCATCAAAGTCAGCTAGCGTTCAGTACCAATGATCTGTGGACTCGCATACATGCCACCTGGCAAGCAATTACCCAGGACACCATCTAACGTCTTTTTGATTTAATGCCACGCCGTCTTTTTAGAGCTCGCGGAGGCTTCAGAAAATAGTGATTTTTTGCAGGTACAATTTGTTGTATTGTTCGAAAAATTAAATCACTTATGTACAGTCACATCAGCAATGTGTGGTATAAATTTCATTCGAATATCATGGTTTTTTTTGGTGTTTATATCGAAGTAAATTTCTCCGTCATTTCTGGTCTACGCCGGGGGATCGAACCCGAGTCCGCTTATTCCGGAACTAGTCGCTCTACCAACTGAGCTACGCAGACGTTCATTCTGATTGCTATCTGCCTTTATTACGTGTGCGTTCTGCTGGCAGGTACGTCACATCTGCCCCCCCCCCCGAAAGAGGGCCGGAGGCATGGTCCACGGCTCAGCCGTGACCATGAATCGTTGCAGGCAGCCATCCGCTGTAGAACGTGCCCTTGAGAACTCCCAGTCAATCCGGTGTGTGGAATGCAATGTCACACACATTTATTTTTCGAAGCCCTGGAGAAGAGATTCTCTGATTTTTCCTATCTCGCGGTGTGGAAATAACATCACACCAGTGCGAGATTTTGAACGGTCGGGTCATCCGGATAGTTCGGGCGCCATTATAACGAAGTTAATTTCTCCGTCATTTTTGATCTACGCCGGGAATCGAACCCGCGTCCGCTTATTCCGGAACAAGTCGCTCTACTAACTGAGCTACGCAGACGTTCATTCTGATTCCTATCTGCCTTTATGACGTGTGCGTCCTGCTGGCAGGTACGTCACATGTTGCAAATTTCACAAACAGTAGTGTGTGTGTACAGCATTATTTTATTTATTGCATGGTCCCGAAGTTTTGAGAGATTTAAAATAGGACTGGAGACTGAAACTTTCAAGCATTTTATGTATTCGTAGTCAAGATGGAATTGTGTCTTGCTAACTTGACAGAATGTTCTTACCAAAAATTATGGCAAGTACATAAACAAATCATTCCAGAAACGTTTTTTTTTTCTACTATCTCATTCTTTCTTACTCCAGATATGGCAAAGAGAGTTGATTTTGCAAGCAAACAAATATATATATATATATATATATATATATATATATATATATATATATATATATATGGAATTCAAAAGAAAAGCAGATAAATAGGTCGGGAAAGCTCGGAGAGATTCTCGAAGATCAATACTCGAGTGTTGGATATAAATGTTTTCATAGTCGTGGTGGAATGCTAACAATGATTGATGCGGTCAAAGCAGTGTATTGAGTTCTTTCGGCATCTTCCAAATGGCCATCCTCTCTTTTTATTCCAAAGGGAAACAAAATATAAATACAAAATAAAAAAAGAAGAGAGATGATTCAGCAGTAGCTAGAATTATTTCAGTTTTGAAGGGAATGGCGTTTCAAGTGTTTCCGAAAGAATTACTAACGTTTCTCTGAGGATTTTATCATTGTTCGTTTAAACTATGCCCGAAATTTGGAAACCGTCAGATATTTAACTCACATATGAAATCAAATAAATTACTAAATCCGAAATATATACTAATAATTGCTATTTGATATTTAAAAAAACGGAATAATTAACGTTTCTTGTAGACTTCAATGTAGTCTTACACCTAAGTGAGCTATGAGCATTTAATGTTTTTAATACGTTGGCATCACAGATGAGAAATTGAAGTTTAAACTTAGTAAAATAAAGAAAATATGTTTAGTAACTTAACCCTTCAGCAAGCTGGAAGGAATTAACTTGGGCTTATCAAAATGGGTTGAAATTACTTCGAACGAATATATTCGCTGCCTAAGAAGAGGGCCCAAAGCGACTGGAAAAAGAGAACCTGCGCATCGGAAAGCGTTGCATACCCCTTAGCTTTGTTATTCAAATTGGTCATTTAAGAAGATGATTTATACTACTTCTTTTTAACTTATTACGTTTTAAACCTGCATTGCTCGTGTGGGGTGTGGTAAATCCCTGCAGATTTATTTCATTGAAATGCTCTTACATTCAGTGCCAAAAATGTGGAAAACATACTTGTTTAGAACATGTTTCACCATTGTGAAAAGACTGCTTCTCCGAAAGTTACTCGGAATAGAACACAGTTTGGATACTTGCATAAATCAATATTCTAAACACTCCTCTGCAATGTGTAATAGGTCTTTTTATTATATACTCTTCCTTTATGAATCTGTATAACCATTTAACACGATATTGACAACGTTTTAGCTATACAGAGTGCATAGGAAAGTCGTTAAACAGGGAAATAGCTTTTGAACGCAAAATGCTAGAGTTGTGGAAGTAGTGTGTATAGTAAAGTGATTATGTTCTATCAGTTGCGACCGATTGCAGCACCCCTAGCGGCTAATTTTAGAAGTTAGCGATCCTATCGCGAGAATCAAGAGAGATAGCGAAAAAAAGTCAATAGCAGACGTGTAGAGCGTCACCGATTTAGTATGAAATGACGCCCTACATTCACCAAAAGCTCCAATAGTAGTCCGGAAATGCAGATCTCTGGGTATCCGATCACCGGCAAAAATTCGTCACGAATTTCATAGCAAAACGTAAAATCTGTAAACGAATTTTGCCTGCAAAACAGCGAAGGATGGATGAAAGTATGCAAATGGAAACGCTACGTCATAATTCATCGGGAAGCATAAATTGGCGGTCAGGGAAGGTTTGTCAGACAGTGCGTGGACTGGATCTTCGAGTCTACACATGGCTAGTTATTCCAACGAGGAGTACTGCGAGATGGTTATGTTGTACGGGGAATGCGGTCGTCGGGAAAGAAAGGCAGCACACCAATATGCATTACGTTTCCTTAATCGTTCTCATCCTACTGCGGCTGCTATCATCAGTTTCGTTCGCCGGCTAGAGAAACTGGGAGCATTACAAGTCGTTCCCGTTCAGGTAGGCCGACACTTGCACGTATGCACGTGCAGCCAGTGGACGTCCTGACCTATGCGCTAGCCCACCCACACTGCAGTACAAGAGACATCAGTGCGACGTGTGGCCTTACATTTGGTCGTGTATGGTAAATTTTTACAATCCCGTATTATCCATGCATGCAGTAACGTAACGCCTGAAATGCTGTACTACGTCCGACGAGAAGTTCTAGCTCGAATACAGATGTGTATTGCTGCCGATGGTGGACACATTGCGAATTCTAAAGTACTAGTACGGACATTTTGTATTTCTAGAACATTATTTTGTTTTTTTCTTCTTCATAATGTCCTACTGCTGTATGAATTTCCTAAATACAGTACATAATAAATTGTACCTTGCTGACACGTACATGTATTAGTTTTATTAGTAAATTTGCATCACCTTATAATGTCACATTTCTGTACGCGATGAGTGACGTATTTATACTGGTGATCGGATACCAAGAGATCTGCATTTCCGGACTTCTATTGGAGTTTTTGGTGAATGTAGGGCGTCATTTCATACTAAATCGGTGACGCTCTACACGTTTGATATTGACTTTCTTTCGTTATCTCTCTGTGTTCTCGCGATAGGATCGCTAACTTCCAAAATTCGCTGCTAGGGGTGCTGCAATCGGTCTCATCTGATAGAACATAGTCGCGTTTCTATATGTACACACTACTTCCATAACTCTAGCATTTTGCGTTCAAAAGTTATTTCTCTGTTTAAGGACTTTCCTATACACCATGTATAAATGTATTTGTTTGATTCAAGTTGAAAATTGTGTAAGGAAAATGTTAATAAGTAAATCATCCTCTATTTCAGACAAGGTGGACTATAATTTTGCAAATAATTATGGTTACATTAATTAATAAAGATTAAAAGAAGTGTTTGTTTCATGCATTTCACACAGTCCTTGAAAATACCGGTAAAATTTTAGAAAATAATTTGTGGTGTGTGGAACCCCACCTGAGTAATAACGTTAATATTCTTGGCCTGAGCAATGCAGGGTTAAAAGGGGTATAACAATTATGAGGTGCAGTGAAATTTAACTATAATTTTTAGCTCCTTTCTTTATGTAAATATTGAGTTCATTAACTTATAGTCTAATAAAATTGACTATACGTCATTTTGAGTTCAAGTATGAGGTACAGTCTAACTTAACTTTCATTTTTAGCTTCTTTTACTATGCAAATTTTCAGTTCTCTGAAATACAGTCTAATTAACGCAAAATCTAACCAAAATGACTAGGTCATTTGAATGACTATACGTGATTTTGACTACTTCAACTATGACGTGTAGTCTAATACAGCTTTCATTTTTAGCTTCTTCCTCTATAAACATTTTGAGTTTTTTGACGTACAGTCTAATTAATGAATAATCTAATCAAAACGACTATACGTCATTTTAAATTCAATTCAATTAATTTATTCTACTGAGACCAAAACCAGTTATACAAAAATATAAACTGAAAACTGAAACAAAGCACAGCAAGGAAGCAGGCCAGAAAGGCCTGACAGGGTCCCTTTCTCCCTAGACGAATTTTACACAGAGGCCCATATTTAAAGTTACAAACAAATCAGTATTTTATAGAAAAAAAAAAGGTGATGATATATAAGGAGATGATAAACATTACAGGTAATACCATTGAAAATCAATTTAAATAGAAATACACAATTCATAGTTCCTCTCCACCGTAATCATTAATTTAAGGAGCCGCAATTCATTATGAAGTTTTTTAATTATTTTATAAAAAAGTTAAAGTTATTTAAAGAAGTCAGTTTCGTCGGTAATGAGTTCCAATAATTTATGCTTTGCTTCATAGTCTCCGTCTTCGGATGAATAGGCCGAATATGTGTTTTAGTGCATGTGTCATGTGAGTGTATCTGTGGTGCAATTTGTATGACATCAATGTGTAAATTACTCTTAATTCGCCTGAACATAATTTTCCCAATATTAAAGTAATACATATAATAGGTTAATCGTAAGAATGTTGTATATGTTTGGGAAAACTCTTGTGTTTTTATATAGTGATAGTTGTGTGTTTCAATGAAATTTCAGATATATTAATCTTATGTATTTATTTTGAAGAATCTGAAGTTTTTAAAATTATATTTAGTCACCTGTCCCCACGGCACGATAGAATAACTAATATGTGTCTGAAACATGGTATAATGTAATTGAATTGGTGTTTTATAGGAAAGATTTGTGAATACCGAGCTGATAACTCCAATGTTTTTAGAGAGTTTGAGAAGAAGAGAGTCCTCATGTTGGTTCCATCTAAGGTCCCTATTTAATATATAAATAGGGACCTATATATTATTTAATATATAAATAGGGACCTTAATATTATGACGTATAGTCTAATTTAACTTTTACTTTTGGCTTCTTTTTCTATGTTAATTCTGACTTCGTTGTCTTTATGGGTTTCAGCCTTAATGTTTTTTTTTTTTTTTTGTGGCATTAGTCCTGAAGTCAGGGATGAATGACCTGTGCTTGTTGACAACATAAGAGCTAGTTATATAATGTTGGGAGCTGACAGAAAAAGTGTGGTATGGTATTAGTGAAAGCTGTCGTAAGTTTTAAGCAGATTGTTTCATGAAGTACAGTCCCTCAAATTGAGTGGTGCTAACATGTATTTCATGTTAGTGTTTTAATTAACCGACTGTTCTGTTTACTAACTCACTTTAGATAGATTAAGTTACGGTTGCAACTGAAGAGTAGTTCTAATTCTTCATTAGTGAAGTGCCTACGGAGTTTTGACTGAATAAAAGACGAACTGAAAGTAAATACCTGGTGCGCCATATAAAAGAGGCCCCGTGGCCAGACTTTCAGTTAAAACCGCTTTGTTCCACTTCTAACCGGCTTCTGCACGTACAGCTGCAAAGGAATTCTCCGGAGTGGTTAGGCACAGCCAGAGAAGTGTTGGTACGCGGTCATAAGTGTAAGTGAAGAGAGAACAAAGACAACGGAAATGGGTTTAAGTACGGAACAGCGAAATTTTATTGTGGAACAGTTTTTCAGAAATAACACACACAAGGTTTTAAATGAGTTCTTTACAGAAGCATTTCCACATTGTGCAGCACCGGTGAAATCGATGGTACCGACGTTTGTGCGGAAATTTCGTGAAACCCGCACGGTGTGCAACAGGAAAAGAAACAAACACAAGACAATTCGTACTGAAAACAGTATCAAGAATGTGTGCACAATGATGTTACAAAGCCCTCGGAAGTCAATTCGCCGATTATCGTCTGCAACGGAAATATCGGCCACGTCATACCGACGCATACTTAAAGTGGATTTGCATTTTCGGCCGTAGAAAGTTATGGCGCTCCAAGTACTTAAAACTCCTGATTATGCAAAACGGATGCAATATTGTAAGCGATTTCAGGAGACCATTGTCAGCGGTGAAATGGACACAACATTTTATTACATGACAGATGAAGCATGGTTTCATCTGTCCGGGTATGTCAATGCGCAAAACAGCAGGATTTGGACCGACACGAATCCCAGACGGACAATGGAGATTTCTCTGTACGACCAAAAGATAGGCGTTTGGTGTGCTGTGCCTGCGAAGAGAATAGTCTGCCTATTCTTTTTCACTGACACCATCAACCCGGAGCGCTATGTTCAGCAACTGTTCAACCCATTTGTTGCCGCCCTTACAGAAGAAGAGCGAACATATGCTTTCTTTCAGCAGGATTGTGCAACGGCGCCAACTTTTCAGAACAGTCTACTTGCTGTTCATGAAGTGTTTGGGGAGGACAGAACTGTATCGATTGGACTATGGCCACCCAGATCACCCGATCTCTCCACCTGTGAATTTTATCTGTGGGGAGCATTGAAAGGGAAAGCGTACGCAACTAATACGCACACACTTGATGAATTAAAAGTTAACATTACGGATGCCATAGCCCAGATTACTGCCGATGAGATGTGGCGCGTTACGAACATGTTCCGTCGTGTGCAGCTGTGTATCGATGTCGGAGGACAGCACTTTCGCAATTGTCGTAAACGCAAGTAAATTACTCCTGTTTTCTGCCATTTGAACTATTCTTTACCATGTATAATAACATTGCTTGTCTGTTGTCATTCATTATACTCGGGCCTCTTTCATATGGTACACCTTGTATTATATTGGAGTCTGCTTGAGTGACTTCTGTGTAGTTAAGCTATCCAAGTTTGCCCTTAAAGTAAACCACACAGAAGAACAAACTTCAGGTAGTGTTTCTTAAGTTACATATACATGTTTAAGCATTAAGGAACATTACACAATAACTACGAAGTTAAGAGAGAAGAGAAAAGAAGTTTGAATCACTTGTTTCGACCCAGTGGCGCAATGTACGTGTTAGGAATTCCCATCATGTCTTGAGTCATGGAAAAGAGAATAAAATACTAAAAGGAACCAGAGGTAGAAACGGGTCATGGATCAACGATTCAACGGGTCGACAATTTCTATCGGGTCCAACGAGTCGGGTCAAGGTGTTCCTAATCCGATTTCGATCCGGTTTTATTTCCGCTTTACTTTTGAAAAGCAGAAAAGAAATGTTTTTTTCAAAGAAAAATATGCACTGTGGAATTTTGTGCTTGATACTGTTGCCCGCAGACTGAAAAATGATTTGTCATGAAATATGAAGAAGAGTGTCCTCAAAAGAAAAAAAAATGTGTCCCTTTCTTCTGAGGGGCAATGATCAAAACAACATTCATATTTTGGAAACTTTCAACTCATCATAAACTTGTAAAAATTGATATTTCTCCGAAACATAATCTGAAGCTTGATATGCTATCAAGAAAACGGCAACAACTGAAATTAAACATACAACCAGTGGCGTAATTCAAAATTTTGACTGTAGCGCCATAAAAATTAGGCGGAACAGCCTTAAAATTACTGCGGAAGGAGTTTTCGACTCTCGCAGATGTGTTTGAAGACATGTGGAAAACAGTCAGTTAGGTTACGTCATGGAAGTGAAGGACAGTTTCAATACTTCCTGTAAGTAAGTGAGTAAATTATACTTTCCTATATACATTTGTTTGATTTCCATATAACCTAAGGCACCCACTGCGGAAAGACTTTTTGAACGACCTGTATATACATTATATTGACAAAAGCCACCGGACACCTAGAAGAGAAACACAACATAGCATTTATTGACATACATTAGTACGGTGTCGGTCCACCTTTGGCCTTAAAGCATACACTGACCCTTCGAGACATGCTTTCGCCAAGGTTTTGGAACACAGCGATAGCTATGCGCTTCCATTCAGTACATAATGCTGTCGCTAACTGTTGCTTAGTAGTAGGCCTTGGTTCCAAACTTCTTATGCGGCGCTCTAATTCATCCCATAGGTGCTCTATGGGATTAAGAACAAGGCTCTGTGCTGGCCAGTCCACACACGATACCGAATTATCGTAAAACCACGCCGTAACAGTCCTTCCTTTATGGCTCGTTGCATTGTACTCCTGGTACCAACAAGGCTCGGTTCCATAATATTACCTCAGAGTTGGTAGGGCATAATTGCCCAGATTATCTAGGGAGACGTGCTGGTAGACAAGTGTGTCCAGGATAACCAATGGGCAGGGACAATACCACGAAAGGCACCCCCTCACGAGTACACTGTCAGCTCCAAAATTGACCGTAGGTACAGTACCCTGTGGTGAATAGCATTACCCCGTCTGCCACTATACCCACACACCGCCATCACACTGATGGATCGTGTATCTGGATTCATCAGTCCATAGGACCCGTTTCCATTGATTTACGGTCCACGATAAATGTTCTAAATGCTAAAGGACGAGTAACATTCCGAGTGGAGATGAAAGGCTTATGAGCAACCGCTCGACCACGGTAACCCATGGAATGAAGTTTTCTGCGAATGGTACGTCTACATACTTAGGTTCCAGTACTCACCTGTACACTGAGGTCTTGTGCAGTACTCCGTCTTTTAGCTTTAATGACTCTTCTGAGATTTCGACGTCCTCTATCACTGATTTTCTTTGGTATGCCAGTATGTTTTGCTACTTCAGGCACGCCATGTACCTTCCACTTATTCAGTATACCCAAAACAGTTAATTTGGGTATTTTTCAACGCCCCTTGGTTTCTCTTACGAACAGTCCACTAATATAACGCCCAACAATCTTTCCTTTCTCAAAGTCAGTTCTGTGTCGCAGTGACAGTTTCACTCAACCTCACAGTGCGATGTGATCGCGGTCAGGTGTAGGCTGGTTTTTCACCGTTTACAGCTGTACCGCGCGTCTTAACAATGATCAGCTCATTTGCTTTCCGTCTTTTGCTTTCTGTCCGGTGACTTTTGTCAATATAGTGTATGCATTATAGTTCAAACCCAGCAAAAACACAAGTGCTGGGAAACAGCTGGCCACCAGCTGGCAGTGATGGCACACTGCTGGCTGAAATCTGCCGCTCACGGCCCGGTAGCTGTCCGTTGGTGCCAGCGCTATCAGTTGGCGAGCCACTAACTGTCCCTCAGCATCGCCCTGAAGTGTGGGCCATGAAAGCAAATGCTACTAGTGGCCCGTTCCTGGCAACCAATGCAACCCCTACAGTAGGTGGAAGCAACGGGACTGCGCATGCGCAGAAGCAACTCATGGTGCCAGCTAGTTGAAGACGACGCTATCGCCATCCTGTTATTTTAGTGGATGTTAAGAAAAAAATCCATATGTAGAAAGGCGAATTAATTTCCTAATGAAATTCCACGTCGACGAAGATATGAGATTAAGACATAAAATACTAGATTACAGCCATGAAATACACCCACTTCATTTCCATGAATAAGAATTCATGGAATGGAGTGGGTGAATAACAAGAAAAATTTTATACCGCTTGAAACAAATGTCCTGGAAAACCATTAAAAAAACGTTTGTTGGAAAAAAAAAAAAGAATTATACGCGTACAAAAATTATTAATTATTTGAAAAAAAAAGCAATGCTATGTGGATATAATGTACTCATCCATGGATTGAATACATAAGACTGGCAGGAATTCGCTTCTAAAATTAAAGAGAAGTAAAATAAAAATATCTTTCCTCTTTAAAACAAATGTAGCTTCGGACAACAGAAAGGAAAGATACAACGTTAAAAATGTAACAGAATGTGCCATGAACTCGGGTAAATATATATTAATTCAACAATCTCTTTTCAAGACGACAAGAACAGTACAAAACTTTGGAAAGAGACTCTCAGTATGTACACTCCTTGAAAATGAGTGAAGTTCCATTAAAGTAAAAAAACTATCGTTACGTTGAAAAAATAAATTTATGAACTATATGAAACTGACTTTTATGAAAAATGCTTCGCAATATTGTAAAATGAAAGAGAGACCATTCGATTGTACATTGCACACGAAACAGACAGCTTCAAGCGCACGCTCGTGTGTTGCAAATTAGTCCGTTCGGTAGAGAGCTTGACTCCCACGCCGACAACCTGGTTCGTATCCACCCAGATCCAAACGGGAGATTTTCGGGTGTGTTGCGAAAATTTCCCCAGCGCAGTACTATAATTAACAAGTTTCGTAAGAGGAGAAAAAAAGCTGTAGCTTTGAGAAACTGCGATTATCCTTGACTTTTTTTTGTGGCTACTACTAGGAAATTGGCGGACAAGATTCGGCAAGCCATCAGTTACGTCCCGTGGTTGCCGGCTGCCACTACCGGCAAACTAGCGGACCACATTAGGCTAGCCATCATTTCTGGCACGTGCTTGCAGGGCCACTGAAGGGCCACTTGTGGCAGCTACTGCATGCGATGGATAACTGATGGCCCTGTTGTGGAATATGACAACCGATGGGGTGCCAACTGTTGGCCAGCTGTTGAACTGCTGACCTTTCTGTTGGCCGCCCGGACATTTTATTGACCGTTCGGCAGCGGCAAGATAGTGCTGGGCCAGCAAGACGGTTTTTGCTGGGAAGCATATTCGTCCAGGTCGGGCCCGGGTCACTTACAGATCCGGATCGGGTACAATTATGTGACGCCCTGGTCCGGGTCCAAAATTTTTGATACGTTTCTAACTCTGAAAGGAACTACACATTAAACGTTTCCCAAGTGTCAGGGTTATAGTCAGTACTGCAGAGATGAGAGAAGAAGTGGTGTTGTTTTTCCGTAGCTTTTCTAAAACCCGGCCGCTATTTTAATATATCTGTCTGTGCAGCGCAAAATATTTTGTACATAATTTGGTTCAATTATATCGGCCTCTTAAAACGTTAAGGTATTCTCCGCTGAATTTGTTTGAAAGAAACATGACAGTATAAATTAGTGCTAAGCATACAAATGTTGGGTATCATTATATGTGTAAATGTTGCTAATATCCCTCATGATAGAAAAGCGTTTGTTTTTACGAGTTCAGTAAAGTCTCGATCATGCGAGTCCCGGTAAACAGAGTTCCGCCTAATCCGAGGTCATTCGCGATGAAACATGAAAAAAAAAGTATGCATCATAAAAAAGTCTAATAAAAAATTCCGGGAAATTTGTACGTGAAAATTTTTGAAACAATGTCGAAAAAGGCCCTTTTCTGGTAATTTAGAAGCCAATTCCAGGGACTGTTGATAGATAGCCAAGCGACAAAATGTGCATCCCTGTCTGTGTGAAATCCTGGAAAACCGTTGAAGCTGGAGACTGTTCGAAAAAAGAAAAATAGAATAAATTTTGATGCGAACTGGGAAGTCGAAAGGGAAGGAGAGTCCCTTAAAAAGAAGCTTGCGACAATGACCAGGAAGAAATTACAGATGAAGCAATGATTCATATAGTTACAAATGAAGAGGATTCGGAATCGAAGAAGGAACTAACTGTTCACAGGAAAAACAAGAAAGATGACACCGAATTTTCGGGTGTAATAAGCACGTCTTTTGAATCCGTTCTGACGCAAATTAAATTTATCAAAGCTATTCAAAGTCAATGGAACCGGTATGGAAAACAATAGATCTGACGAAAGAAAGAAGATTTCCAATCGGGCTTTTAATCCCTCAGATATTGCTGTAAACGGAATCGTGAGCTCACGAAATCTTAGAAACAGAGAGGACGTAAAGTCACATTTAAAAATTAAATGTGACTTTACGTCCCCTAGTTGGAAAACCATGCATTATTTTAGTAAGAAAGTATTCTCAAAAGGTGTATCCATATAAGCGGTATCGGTCGAAGAAAAAAAAATTAGTCGAGTTTTCAGGAGCCCAGATTTTGCAACAAATACCTCAGAAGCAGAAATTAACACTTATGACCCCTAGTGGCCAAACTATTCTTTACCAAACTTTAGAAATTATGTGAAAAATATTTTACGTCAGGTCTTGTATGCGATACAGGAAGAATTTTTCAAATCAGATCTTTAGGAGCAGAAGTAACGCAGAAAACACAATTTACCTTTGTGCCTATTAGCGGAAAGTCTGTGATTTACTTGAAAATTTTGAATTTATAGGAAAAGCATTTCGCATCGGAAACACTATCCAATAAAGAAGGAATTTTTCAAATCGTACTCTTAGAAGTAGAGACATTGACAAAAATAAGATATACATCTACGCCCCTGGCGTAGAAACAATGCATTTTTTCAAGAAGAAAATTTTCCTAAGAGGTTTGTCTACATGAGGAGTAGTATCGGTCAACAAACGACTTTTTTTCAATCGAGAATTTAGAAGCTCATATTTTGCTGCAAATACAACAGAAGCGGAAGTTAAGACTTACGCCACCTGGTGGCCAAACAATTTCTTACAAAAATTAGAAAATATGTGCAAACGATTTTCCCATCAGGAGTTGTATGCGGTGCAGAAAGAATTTTTCAAATCGGAGATTTAGAAGCAGAGATATATTGGGAAACACAATTTACATTTACGCCCCCTAGCGGAAAGACTATGAATTACTTGAAAATTCTGAAATTATATGAATCACATGCCACACTAGAAACACTATCCAACAAAAAAGGAATTTTTCAAATCAGACTCCTAGAAGAAGAGATATTGACAAAAATAAGATATACATCTAGGCCCCCTGGCGTAGAAACCATGCACTATTTTAAGAAGAAAATGTTTCTAAAAGGTTTGTCGACATGAGTAGTATCGGTCAACAAACGACTTTTTTTTTCAATCCAGAATTTAGAACATCATATGTTGCTGCAAGTACAACAGAAGCGGAAATTAAGATTTACGCCCCCTGGTGGCCAAACTATTTTTTTTTACAAAAATTAGAAATTATGTGCCAACGATTTCTCATCAGGAGCTGCATCCGGTGCAGAAAGAATTTTTCAAATCGGAGATTTAGAAGCAGAGATATAGGGGAAAACGCGATTTACCGCTGCGCCCCCTAGCGGGTAGTCTATGAATTACTTGAAAATTTTGAAATTGCATGAAAAACATGTCACACGGAAAACACTATCCAACAAAGAAGTAATTTTTCAAATCGGACTCCTAGAAGTAGAAATGTTGACAAAAATAAGATGTACATCTACGCCCCTGGCGGAGAAACTGTGTAATATTTTAAGAAGAAAATATTCCGAAAAGGTTTATCGGTTTGAGTGGCATCAGTCCACGAAAGAATGCTTTCAATCGATATTTTAGAAGCTCCGAGTTTATGGCAAATACATCAGAAGCAAAAATTAACGCTTACGCCCCTGGTGACCAAAGTATTCTTTATCAAAAATTTGAAATTATATGCTAAAGATTTTCGATCAGGAGATATATCAGCTGAAGAAAAAAAATTTCAAATCGGAGTTTTAGAAGAAGAGTTATTGAGGAAAAGGTAATTTACTTTTACTCCCCCTAGCGGCAAATCGGAATTCAATCGGAGTTTTAGAAGAAGAGTTATTGAGGAAAAGGTAATTTACTTTTACCCCCCCCTAGCTGCTAATCTATGCGTTATTTGGAAAAGTAACTATATGTGAAATACTCTTCGATATAAATGGAATCGAAAGATAAAACGTTTTTTTCAATCGGATGTTTAGAAAAAAATATGTGGAATAAAACGTATTTTTGAATTCGACATCATCTGCATTTACGCTCTTTAGCGGCGAAATTGTACATCGTAAAAAAAACGAAATGAAGGATCATCATTTGCATATTTCAAGCTTCGCAATGCAAAAGAATTTTTTAAATCGGACTAATAGTTGCAGAGATATCGGGGAAACAGACAGACGGACGGACGGACGGACAAACCGATAACAGAAGCACGATTTTTTTTTACAAAAGACGTGCTAAAAAGATAAAAATGTTTCGCATGTGGAAGGTACGGCAGCTCTCACATCAATGGCAATGTGCTTTTAGAGCATATTCTGTAAGATATACTATCCCAAAGAAACGAAAACTTTGATACAGATGCAGATGAACTTGCGTCTTTAAATATTTCCTCTGCGTACTGTTTTTAGAAATAAGTTAAACTGTTTCTCTCTTTCTCTGTTCAACGTTCATAACAAATTTGTGCTTTACCAAATGTTTGAATTTGATATCTCCATTCAGATCCGATATGAAGATTTTGCCTCAGAATGTTCATTTTGAGCTAATGACTTTCTTTTAAATTCAGAGAAACATGTATCGATACTTTGTGAACATTCCTTAACTGACATTGTCACACGTATTTCAGACAAGTACTAGCAAAGCTTAATCTATTTATTCCGGCTTTGTTCTTAATTCTACAGATAATCTGTCAAAACAGTACTCAATAACAGTGCTACGTATAATCTATCAGAAAACTGAAGAATATTGCTACGTATAATCTGTCAAATCACTCTTCAAAAATACTGTTAAGTAATCTTTCAAAATACTGCTCAAGAATATGAGGAATCACATGTCGCTAAATACTTAGAGATAATGTTTTTGAAACCACTTTGGGAGAATCTCTTGGAATATACTTAAACGTTAAGTGAAATTCACATGAAATTGCTTTACAAGTGTTTGTAATGCTATTAGGCTTAAAGGGTGTAATTGCGATGTGTTATCAAAAAATAAGGTGAATGTTTTTACCGAATACAGAAATTTAATGGCAGAGTTACACAAATTAACCCCTCCAAAATAACTCCCTCGGCTACACACACTTATTCCAGTGGTTCTGCCATTGTTAGAAAAACTCATAAAAGTCGTGTTTCGGAATGTTTAAAGATCCACGCTTCATTAATCTTGATGCCTTCCACAGAGTTAAAAGTTTACCTTTCATCACCGCCTGTAGTTCCGAGAACAGCCAAAAGTCACTGGGTGCTAAGTCCGGTGACTAAGAGGGATGAGGGAGCACTGGAATGTACTTTGCAACCAAATATTGGATGTTCGGCAGAGAAGTGTGATTTGGCTCGTTGTCGTGATGAAGCATCCATCCAATGATCTTCTTCTCCGGCTTCCTGCGGTGGAATGCATTCCTCTGGAGTTTCATGATTTCCAAGAAACGTGCAGCATTAACAGTTGAGACCCAAGGCGCCAGGAAGTCCCAATATGCCAGTTCTTCGATATCAAAAAAATGACACACGCAGGAGTTTTACGTGGGTTTGAGACTAAAATGCTTTCTTGGGTCTTGGGAAGAAGAGGTTTTGCACTGAGTACTTTAGACCTTTGTTTAAGGGGCGTAACTATAGACGCAGCTTAGCCGCACCGATGGCGTAGTGGCCTAAGCGATGTCTTATGACCATTCGTCCGGAAGGGCTCCGGGTTAGAATCCCGGTAAAGCATGGATGCTGTGTTTGTCTTACGGCACTGGTCCCTTCCCTGGAACCAGTGACTCTAAATGAGGGACGGGCGACTGCTTATAGCCCATTGAGTTGCTCACGGTGGTCGTTAACCCTTCAATTAAAACAAAAATAAACCCTGGTTTCACACCCCTCACAAATATCCGTAAAAAGTTCGCACCTGCGCGTTGAAATAGCTCAAACGAAATCGTGACACGATTGCTTTTCTTGTTGTCGTTTAGAAGACGAGGGAAGAACACGGCGCTGAGACATTTCATGTTCGATTTGCCAGTCAGGATGGCTTGAACAGAACAAACAGCAGACCAGTCCCTGCTGTAATTTCTCAGATGGTGAGGTGTCGGTTCTCCCAGAGAAAAGCTCGAATTTCCATGATGATGTCTTCGGGTACCGTCGTTGATGGTCTTCCACGACGAGATTCATCTGCGATGGAAGAATCGCCATCTTTTTGAACTTGCAAAGTCACTTAAACATTGTCTTTTGTGTCACAGCACTTTCTCCACAAACAGTTGTCAATGTTTTTTGCGTATCTCCCATCGAATATTTAAGGTAGAAACAGAATTTCCTGGGTTTGACGTTATTCGAGCTTCGACATCCCGATAGCGTTGAAGAAACGGGAAAGTCGCATCTACACTCTTTGCTGTCTCGAGGCCAACTGTCATTTTCTGCAAAACCTATTTCTGGTTAGGCGACACGTGCAAAGTTTGACGGTTAATGTCCGCTTACGTTAGGTACCTCTGCTTTGCTTCTGCAGCAAGGGCGACCCCATTAACCCTTTAAGCGGCCGATAAAACGGTGTCTAAAACGTTTGCTCTCTCTAAAGAGAAATGTTCATATAGCGGCCGGGTTTTACAAAAGCTACAGCAAAGCAATTTTGTATCTTTACCACCTCTCATCTCATCAGCAGCAAAAATAAACCTATCATAGGTGATAAGCCCTCCCTTCTAGTCCTGTATTCTCTGTTCCTTGACCTAAAACATGATAGGGAACAGCTAGTCTCGCAGAAACGAACATCATGCAGCTGGGTAGAACAAATTTACTCAAATATCTTCTCTACCCGTCTTTAAATTTGGCTCCATTGCCATAACCCTTTACCAGTTGACTTCTTAGAAGGGATTGGTGTCAATCATACGCATGAATGACCAGTCTGAATTACAAATCTATGGGCAAAAGCAACTTTTGTTTTTTTTGCGTAGAATTTTTTTTTATTGCTTATAATTACAAATCTATAGGCAAAAAAAACTTTGTTCAAGTCTTGAAGGTAACTCGTATGACCAGCTTTGAAACCACTAAACATAGCTTGAATGAAATCGTTCCAGTCGTGTTCGGCCCTCTTCTTACACAGCGAATACATTCGTTGGGGTTGAGTTCAGCCCATCTTGTTAACCCCGAGTTAATTCGTTCTAGCCAGTTATAGGGTAAACCTTACTTTTTGATCACACTTGTGTATGCGAAAAGTAAGTTTACTTACAAGGAACACCCCAGGTTCGAACAAACAAAACTGCAAGAAACTTCCGTTATAAGTCATTTACGTACCTCCGAATTCAATGGTGATATTTGTTTTTCTGTAGAACTACGCAGTTGCTCACGAGAGGACTCCGTTGAGTCACCCGTCACTCGCCGGCTGCTACGCCAGTCGAGAGTGTGCAGGTGCTTGTGTCACATGCCATGTTTGTCTGTGTACGTAGTGAGACGACAAAATGGTTCGTCCTTTTTTGCGTCAGTTTTGAATATACGTCTGCCTCACAAGTCTCTCGTACTTTGTGATTTCTAGTTTGGACACGAGGATGAAGTAATACTTCCAAAGGCCTCCTGGGGGAGGGGGGGCAAGTTCATTTAAAAATCATTTCACCAAAAACTACGAAATATGTTTACATTTCCAGACAATATGAAATTTACACAAAGAGGATTACAGACTACATAAAACAACGATCCAACATGCCGCAGCCAAAATTACATGACAGAATATTTCTTCTGAAGATGCATTCTGTGATCTACAATGAACTGTCTGCGAAGATCAATAGACCGATGCTTCGTTACGCATGGCAGAAAGCTGGCTACCATTGTGGTGAACCTGTGCAGATTTTCAAAAGTGTCATCGACGTGGCTTTCAACAGGAACGTTCTTCGTGCGTGTGCATTCTGTAGGTGTACCGATGTTACATTTATTAATTGTGCATTTTGCGGCAATGGTTATTGCTTTGATCATTTTATAGACAGCTCTCACATGAATTAATCTTTTGACACTTGCACACTCTGACCCTTCGTTATAAAGTTACGGACGTCGACGGTCCTATGTAACTGTAGGTTATAATTATTTTCGTGCAGATCCGCTTTTACTCTTCGACGTGGCACCTGTCTTCAGAGACCTCTACTGGTCAATTGCGGAGTTTTACAGAAAAACGAATATCTCCACTGAATTCAGAGTTACGTAAATGACTTATAACGGAAGCTTGGTGCGGTTTTGTTTGTCCGACCCCGGGGGTGTTCCTTGTTAGAACACCAACGTTAAGTGAAGCTTGATTAATTATAGAAAACCTGGATAGCTTAATTCGAAATGTCCTTAATAAAGTATAGATTGACTAAAACAAGCAGATAAGTATTAAGTCGGTACTAGTCACAATTCAACGTTTTATATAATCTTTTAGGCACCAGTTAGCATAATAATTCATCATATCACTTGTAACGTGACACAGTGTTCAAATGTATCAAACTTGTTGATGCTGCAGCAATCAACTTCTTATAAACTCGAATTTCACTTAGAAAGAATCTAAACATCGAACTATTATCTGCAAAACATTTAGCGTAAAACAGCGAATAATAAACAAAAGTCAGCTAGCCTAACGAAATGAGCTTCACAGCCCTTGAACCAGCCTCACAGCTCGTGAACCAACCTCACAGCTCGTGAACCAACCTCACAGCACGTGAATAAACCTCACAGCTCGTGAACCAACCTCACAGCTCGTGCACCAGCCTCGCAGTTCGTGAACCAACCTCACAGCACGTGAATAAACCTCACAGCTCGTGAACCAACCTCACAGCTCGTGAACCAGCCTCGCAGTTCGTGTACCAACCTCACAGATCGCGAACCAAACTCACAGTTCGTGAACCAGCCTGACGTATCGTGAACCAATCTGACAGCCCGTGAACAAACGTCACCGCTTGTGAACTAGCTTCAGAGGTCGTGCACTAACCTCAGCTCGTAAACCAACCTCACAGCTGGTGAACCAGCCTCACAGTTCGTGAACCAGTCTCGCAGTTCGTGAACCAGCCTCACAGTTCGTGAACCAGCCTCACAGTTCGTGAACCAGCCTCACAGTTCGTGAACCAGCCTGGCGTATCATGAACAAACCTTACAGATCGTGAACCAATCTCACAGCCCAAGAACAAACGTCACCGCTCGTGAACCAGCCTCACAGTTCGTGCACCAACCTTAGCTCGTGAACCAACCTCACAGCTCGTGAACCAGCACCACAGGAACCAACCTAACTAATTTTATACAAACTTCATGCTTCCTGGACAACATACGCTACAACTCACTTTTGCTCTCTGCTAGCAGGACTGTGACATCAGCATACAGCAATCTGCACACAGGGATATTACCAAGACATAAACTAGTAGAGTGGTAAATGTTGAAGAATAAACTAAATTTTTATAGATACAGGAACTAAAAAGGAAAGTTATATCACAGTATAGATCACATGTTTCAAACGTTTGTGAGAGAGTAAAGCCATTTTACAGAATACTTTTTGAATAAATCGTAAGTGCGTGTTCACTTTTTGACGTACTTTTTCAAAATCATCCGACAATTTCGTATAAGCTAAATTTGTGATTGAATACATGCAATCTAAATATTCACTGCAAAACTTTGAGTGCCCTCTTTCTTCTGCAAAGAATAAAAATTTAAAGAAAACACATTTCAATTTACGAAATATTTTTCAATCTCGTGATATTTGTTGGCGTTGTGGGAAGTATACAGTTTTATAATATAGCGGAAATCTCTGCCAGATTTCCCATACCGCGTTTATCAAAAAATTGGGAAAAAATGCAGCTGTATGCATATACTTTGGACTTCTTCGCTATTTCTCGTATTTGGAAAATGGAACTGCACATTTTTTCGTCGAAATTCGTCCAACTGTTTCAAATATTTTGTAGATATTTGAAAAATCATCATTTTATTGCTAGGGACGAGTAAACAAATGACAAAAACTCTTCTGTTTTGTGAAATAGGCTCAGATTCTTTTATAGAAA